>BQMF02000215.1:0-674105 GCA_027922465.2 Turritopsis dohrnii | reverse complement strand
GCTTTGTTAGGAATAAATAAGTCGTTTTCAGGCACTCCGTTTTGCTCTCCTCTGAACGGAACAAATCTGTCAATCCCAAAGGAACAAGAGTGCACAAAATGTACAACGATTATTTAGAAAGAACACATTAGATCATTAAAGAACAATTAAGCGTTTAAAGCTGCGTTCATTGTGTTCACTGAAAATCTATTCTCAAGGGGAACCGAGCATGAAATTCACCGTAAATAACTTAACGAGTAAAAAGTATAAACCTACGTTAAGGCAGGTTTCCACTTAAGCGAAATCGGTAAAATGAACAAAGTGGAAATTGATAGAAATTTAAGAAGTGGCGTACTTTTTCAAAACTGCTAATTTCAAATATGAATGTGTCCAGAAGGAATTTACTGATTGCTTTGCTTGCTATTACTTATTTCCACGTAGGCATAGTTCATTCTGATTGGTTAAAAATGTAGATTTTCTGAGCGATCGATTTCGCCCGCTCTAGAGTTGAGTGGGCTTCAACTACAGAAAGAGATCGCCGCGACCAGATGTATTGCGTAATATGCCCAAGTTTTTCAAAGTGAGCATGCGCAAAGTCGCGCGAATTCGCCCGCGCGGCCAAGTTCACTTAAGTGGAAACCCGCCTTTAAGGTATATTTTGTATTGTATTGTAACTTTATTTTCTGTTGACATTATCCCTAGTACAATTACATAAGTAATGACTAAATCAAGTCAACAAAACAATTAAAAATTAAAATATAACCTAACCTAAAAAATATATTATAAAAACTAGAAATAAATATACTGACTAATCAGGAGCAGGATTTACACTGACAGTAGAATGATCTTATCTTGGCAATACTGGTTTTGAATGAAGACAAGGACTCTAAATCCTTAAGTGGAGCTGACAAAAAATTCTAATTGGTATCAGGGATATGTTGTTCCCTTGATGTGTTTTAAACTCAAAAAACTATTTCAATTTTCGTTGCTAGAATATAGATTTTCTAATTCCCAGGCAAACTCTGTTGCCATTCTGTTTTTTTATTACCTTAAAGGAACAAAGGTTCGCGAGAATTTAATTTCGCGAATTCGAAGCAAATTCGAGAAACTCGCGAAATTTTCTTCCCTCGAAAATTTATTCCCTTAAGGAATTTGGTTGTTAGTGTTACTGTTATTACTTGCGGAACATGATCGCGTTTAAGTTGCAGGAGTAAAAAAGATGAAAAAGCTGTTTTCGTTCTTTTTCCTGTTTCTATAGATAAGTTTAAGTGACGTAATGTTTATAAACACAAGTGTTCTTTGCTCGATAATTACTGTATATTGTAACTTAAGATATCATTGCGCACGCATACTCACAGGAACTTAATGCTCTTTATATACACTTCAAAATGTTGTCCTTTTATTTGGTTCTCTGGAGTCTTCTTAAAGACAATTGACTTTAGAAAGTTTCAATACACATCAGCACTTCCTACCTATTTTCGTACATTATTTCGAAATTTCATAGAAGTGTTGACCAATTCGATCGACTATAGTCGATCTATGTCTGACATAGTCCAACGGTCGACTAACAGTAAATAATCAGATTTTTGTTTACGATGTTACATGTACATATATACATGATACGAAGTTACATGTATACGATCTTTCTGATTGGAATAAGTAATGAGATCAATTTTATTGAAATTACATGTTGGAGTATGTTAAAAGTTAACGCCAGTTTTCCTTAAAAAAAAAACTTGAAAAACGGCCTCATCATCGCCGGCCCCATTAACGCCGACCCTTTTTAACGCCAAGAAGTGACTTCGCGAGTACGAAGTTGTTGTATGTGCTGCAATATCATTTTACGCAAGTATTATAGTTAAAGATATCATTTTACGCCAGTATTATAGTTAAAGATATTATTCTACGCACTTCGATATCATTTTACGCACTTCGATATCATTTTATGCCAGTATTATAGTTAGAGATATTATTCTACGCACATCGATATTATTTTACGCACTTCGATATCATTTTACGCCAGTATTATAGTTAGAGATATTATTCTACGCACATCGATATTATTTTACGCACTTCGATATCATTTTACGCCAGTATTATAGTTAAAGATATCATTTTACGCACTTCGATATCGTTTTACGCACTTCGATATCATTTTACGCAAGTATTATACAGTAGACTTCTCTCTAACTAGAACCTCTATAATTTGAACTCTCCATAATTCGAACAGAATTTCAGAGTCCGTTCAGCAATTCTATAATTCGAACTCTCCCTTCGAACGATTTTTAGGTTCCCTTGAGGTTCGAATTATAGAGTCCACTGTAGTTACTTTAAGGGCAGAAAAGTTTCGCGGGCAGAGAGTTTCGCGAGGATGGAAAATCACGAAATTTCGCGGATTTAACTTTCGCGAATTTTGATTTTAGAACAAATTTTATCGATAAAACTTTCACGAATCCTCGAGAAACTTTACTTTCGGGGGGAAAACTTTCGCGAGAATGACAATGAATGAAGAAATTTTTTTTGAACAATTTTAAAATTCTTAACTCTCTTGCAAAAAACTATCGCAATGTAAATAGAAATAAAGTAAAGATTTTGGAAATTGACCTTCTTAGCAGCAAAGGGCCCCATCACCTCTTCTGAAAAAGTACTATTGTATACATATGAATATTTATATACATATCTTCTGCAGTCCTACACCCATCCCCTAGTTGCTATGTTCCATATCCAAAAGCACCTAGCATCTATAAAATAGGGTAGGGTAAACCAATATGTTATTTTTATTTTACTTTTCCGAAACAAAATGACTAAAACACTGTAGAATAAAGAATAAATAAATCAAACAATATGTCTCTTCTGCGTTCAAGCTTGCAAATGAAGGTGCAAAATTCAACGTCCTTGGCTATCATAATTACATCGGTTCTGAAATGGCAACGTAGTCAGTCACGTGACATTTCAAAAGTATTTGACATTGTCGAACAAACAGAACGTTGTTAAACGATAAATCTTAAAAAAAAAACTAAGAAGGGCAGTTAGTCCTTTACCTTAAGCGGGGCGCAAATCGAGACATTTTGACCAATAACGATCCCCAACAATTAGGGTAACAAGTTAGTAGCCATTAGCAAATTAAGACCAACAAATATTTGCGAGCAATGTTGGCCAAAATGTTGTCTCGAATTGCGCCCGCCTTGATTGTTCAATTAAATTGTCTACTTCTTGTGCTTGGTCTTCTTGTGGTAAGCAAGCGAAGAGCGGTAACCAAACTTTACTTTGCATTCGCTACATTGATATCTGTAAGGCTTGTGTTGGTCATTCACGTGTTCCATAAGATATTTCTGTTTACTAAAGCCAGTGTTACAAATATTGCATTTAATGTTTGCCTTGTCCTTTCCCTTACAACTAGATTTGTGGCGTAAAAAACTAGAATAATACAAAAAACTTGCCCTGCACAGTTCACACATCAGTCTTTCTGCTTTATGTTGGACTCTGCAGTGATCTCGTAACTGCTTGTCCGTCGTAAAATTGTCTCCACATTCAATGCAACTTTTCAAACTTGGATGAGTAAAATCGTGTTTCGTCACTTTATGATGTAAATAGCCACTGTAACTTCGATACTCTTTCCCACAATTTTCTTTGGAACAAACCCATCTATCACCGTTGTGAATGATCAAATATGTTCTTTCAGCTCATATTTACCTCTGCAAGTTTTAGGGCAGAACGGACATTTTCCATATGTATTAGGCATTATTATTGCAAGTAATATCTACGGAATAAATCAGTAATCTATGTACAGAATGGGACGAAAGACTTGACGTTATGATGAATCAGCACTTTTTATGCTGTCAGTTTTTAAAGTAAAACAACTTAACCTTGGCTTTTCGAAACTTCATAAACAATGAAGCATGAAAAATAATATATATACAGACTCACCATAAATGCCACCTATTGTAAGCACTTATCAAAAGAAATTGTATTTATAACTCTCTTATTCCCAAACTTCTTGAATGGTATTATTAATAGTAAATAAGATTTCTTTTTAAAAGTGTATATGATATGTGGCATTTTTTTGTGGGGCCGTTCATGAGTAAAAGTTTCCTCGGTAAGCGCGGAAATATACAAAGTTTTCTTGGTAAGCGAGAAAATATTATTTCCTTCATGTTGGTTTTATTTCCGATTTCTCGGTCCCTTACAAGCGAGATCTCGGTAGGCGGAAAAAAATTTTTCTCATATGAACGCACAATATTTTTACATAGATTCCTTAAGAAACCGAAATCTCGCTAGAGAAACAGCTTAAAAGTTTCCCGTTTACCGAGAAAACTTTTACTCATATGAACAGCCCCTGAGTGGTAGTTTTATATAACTTCTTTTGAAAACGAAAAAGGGGTGGGCAAGTTTAATATATGCATATATAAGAAAAATGTTTGAACAATGTTCAACATAGATCTTTGGTTCAGTGAAAACTAAATGGAAAAGATAAAACAAAAATCTATAAAAAATAACCAAGAGTCCGTAAAAATCATATGGGCTAAAAAATAATAACTAATAATATCACTTATCTCAAATACAAAAGATGAAGAGGTGAAATCTGAAAACCGGGCATCTGGGCATCGACCTTGTTAAACCATACCTTCATAACAAAGATATAGAATCTGTATCTATGTTCCTACTGTCTCAATGCACGTGTGTCTAGTCAACGCAAAATAGGGCTTGTTTTTATGATTATGTATTATTCATGTTTCAAATTTTAAAAACATAAGACGGCGAAAACTGAGATTTCTATCAATTTACAAACCAGAGGAAGCAAAACCGAACAGAACTGATTGAGATTTTACTATGAAAGCTTACCTTACCATTATTAAACTTTTTTAAAAACGCTAACACTAACGTTAAAATCTGCATAAAAACATGCGAACAAATTTAAAAATACACTAACTTTCAAAAGCCTAAGTTCGAACAGAAATCCTTAAATATTTTTCAAGCTTTCATCTAGAAGGATAAAACTTATTTGATACTTAAGAATTGCAATGACCGTATACATAATAAGACCGAAAGATCTTTCCCAAGGTATGTATAAAAAACAATTAATAACAGTATCGTAAAATATAAAATTAAAATCGCTCAGAAAGTCGTAATTGTACCTTTGTCTACCATCTCGAACTAAGAACTATTCTTCTCTTTCGAAGTTAATTTCAACAAAAATAAAAATGGCATCGAAAATCTTCATTTTCTAAGTTAACCGATTTTGAAACAAAAGAAACGCTTTACATACTAAAGATAAGAGATTCGAAGTTACAACAGTGATAAAAGTCATGCTTCACCAAAGCCTTCACCCTCTAGGTCTAAGGCCTTCAAAAAAAAAGAGAGAAATTCTTCTTTTGATTTGTTCTTTAATGGAAGTGTAAGCGAGCAGATACATACGGCAGCTTTTGGGAAAACATCTCCTTCTGAAAAATCAATGCCAATAACTTTTTTTTGTACATTCAGGGACTCAATGTCCGAAGACCCTGTACAAAACTGAAGGAATTTGGTTAAAACAGATTCGTCACAGGTTGAAAGAAAGTCTCTTAACCAACACAATAAAAGACTTCTTGATGCATTGGTTTCCTCAGGCCAGTCAATCAATTCTATAACTGATTCTTTGGTGACTGCCTTCTTTTTACCAATAAAAAAATCAGTTGCAATTTTTAAATGCAAATACTTCTGAAAGCCCATAAAAGCAAGGCCTTGTCGAATTGCATCGATTTTTTTTTTACTCCGCCCAACTGTCTCTTCATGTACAATCATGTCTATTAAAATGGATTTATTTTGCATATTCACTCCAACATTAGGATCCCATTCCGACATGTTAATTATTTGCTCATATGCCGGACCTTCTTCACTGTCAAAAAGGGTATTGATATCTTCATCTGTGGATGCTTCTTGTAACAATTTAATGAAATTCAATGTACAACCTGTAGCTGCTGTAACTGGTATATCATCTTTTGAGGCCTGCCCTGAAGTTTCATTGCATAAACATTCAGCAACCCAGGGTGCTAAGCAATGAAAGAAGGGACCATCATGCAAGATGCTATGGGCAATTGAAATACCAAGGATTTTGAATATGTGGGTGTTCCCCCCTGATCTTTTGGGAACTAGATACCATTCTCTCTTGTCAGTTTTTTCAAAAAGTTCCACTTTAGCTTTTTCAAAAAACTTGGTAAAAAACTCCATTTTCAAGGCTCCACCATCTATTCCTGCTTCATTGTTAAATGATACAAAAAACTCTGATTTAAGTCTTTCAGGATTCCCAAGTGAAGCTTTATAGAATTGTAAGCCATCCCTCCATAAGTTATTGCGATCAACATCAAGTCTGCAAGGTCTTGCGTCTAATATTTTAGTTAATTTAAATCTTTCAACTACAGCACTCAGAGTAGAAAATCCATGGCTTACGTTTTCTGAAAAAGACAAGAGCAATGAAGCCGCTTCATCAATGTCATCACTCATTCCTAAAGCAAGACGTATCCTGTCCAATGGTGCATCAACAAACATTTCAGATAAAGTTTTTTCATCACTGTCATCTGCACCACTACGACTGCCACCTCCTCTGCAAATCTGATCATGAATAGCTATGTCAACATTAACATACGCTCCACAATTTATACAATTCTGCCCATTCTACAAAAATATTCAAAAATAGGAAAAATTAAAAAAAAAAAATTCTTTTGGCATAATCCCCAGTAAAACATGCTTCTGGAATCTGATAAAAAATATTTTAATTCTGCCAACCAACCTTCCCTGATTTCTTGCATTATTTGCATGTACAACAACATAAATTTAATTTGTCTTGGCTAAATCGAAATAATTTTTATACAAACCTTATCATCTTGTGCTTTTTCAGATTCTTTTAATGTCTAAAATTGATACAATAGCCATTGTTTAATTTCAGGTTTGAAGACTACTCAAATAGATATCTAGCAGTACTTGAATGACTTTTAACTTGCGAATTTGCTGAAATTTTGGCAAAAAAATCAATTTTAAATTCCAAACTAAGGTACTTTCTGTGGCTTTGCATTTTCATTCCCATCATGTGCAGTAACTGACTTTAGGAGCTTTCCATAAAACACCACGCCTTACAATTAGTACACAGACAGGGTATTAGTGATCAGGACTAGGCAGACACCATCCCAAAAAGTGGCCTGTATTATCAGTCTTGAAAATCAAAAATGTATGTATCTCCACATTCTCCCAGCCCTTGGATCCTTGATGAAGCTGCTTTTCTTTTCTTTTCTGCTTAAAACTGATGCTTTTTTGCATGTTTTGTATGGTTTTGTTATGATTTCCATTTTTTGTGCAAAACAATTGGATTTCCTGATGTTTCCCAAAAAATACAGCAGATTATTTGAAGAATGGTATTAGCTTCACTATTTTCTAGTATATGATATACCGTAATTATCTGAATTAGCGCCCCGGGTTAAATCAGCACCCCCTTCGAATTAGCGCCGCGCTAAACAGCTGAAAAATTTAATTAGCACCCCCTTAATATCTGGAAAGGGGCGCTAATTTGGAATTTTGCAATGTATGATGTGCAAGACGGTCACTCAGATGCCTAAATCCAATTTTTAATAGAGGGTTGTTTATTAGAAAGAGGTATTGAAAAGAAAGGGTCTTCATTACAGGAATTACGATTAGAAAAATTACAAAACAAGAGAAGATGTGTATCTTTAGTCAGATTTGTTTTGTTTTCTAAAATAAAGAAGTTTACAAACACATTTCCGTAATGATTAAGTAAGAAGATCGTATTTTTTTATTAGCACCTCGGCTTGAATTAGCGCCCCCCTCAAATGAAAAATTAAATTAGTGCCCCGGCACTAATTCAGATAATTACGGTAAATGAAACATATGAAAAACAATTTCTTGTAAATTGATTATACCCATCCTTTATTCAGAATAATAATAATCTTATTTATAATATGCAGTGTGCGTAACACTTTTATCTTTAGAGAGTGATATACCTTAACGAGATAAATTTTCGTGGATTTCGCGGATTTTGGCCATTTCCGCGAAAATTTGACTCCGCGAAAAGTTTGCGATGTCTTCATCCGCGAAAATATGTCTCCACGAAATGCTAATTTTTTTTTTCAGATGAATTCAGATGTTTGATATTCAACACTGTATTTAAGTTTTTCATAACCTTTGTTTGTGTATAATACACTTTGAAGAAAAAAAAAATTTATCTACTGCCATCCGCGAAAATTAGTCCACGCAAATTATTTGAAGTTGCGCCATCCGCGAAAATATGTCTCCGCGAAATGGAAAAAAAATTCATCCGCGAAAATATGTCCACGTGAAAATTTATCTCGTTAAGTTATTTAACTTTTTTTACACTGTTTTTCCTATAAATTTGACGTAAAGCCACACGTATTTCAATTCATTGTGAAAAGGGGAAACAGGTGGAAAAAGATTTTAAGGGGGTTAAAAACAAACAAGTAAATGACCATGATTTGCAAAAATAAGTATCACATAACACAAAAGTGTTTCAGAAAAAAGCCTCGGAAGCTTCCTTGGTCTGAAGATTTGTTTTCATTACTTGATTTACCAATTTAAAATCTAAATTAATCTCACTGTGTTGTAGTACTAACCAAGTTAAGAATTAAACCACTATGCATCCTATTTTATTCATCCGTCAATGGACTCTTTAAATGAACTTTGTGTTGTTTTACACATGGCAGACTGCCAGTTGTATTTGCTTTGTTTGTTTATTAATTAAAATTATTAGTCTAAATTCACTTCAACCTTTGGGAGAAGAGATTGTGATTTGTTGAATTTTGAGGTTGAACCTACCAAATCAAATTTCAGTGGAAGTTTCTCATGTGGGTGAGACCAACATGTCAAAAGTAAGTGAACTTACTTGTTGGAAATTTCCAAGGGCTGGCAGTAGAAATTCATCATCATCATCATCGTCATCATCATCATCAGTTTGATTCCCAGATCCAGTTTCATATCTTGGTGCTTCTTTCAATCTTGCATATATCTTTCCCTGTCCAGCCAATTTCTTTACTTTTTCATAGTCAAATTTGAAGCCTTCTTCCACAGTTGGAGCGTAAATTCTGTTTTTATCTCTTTTTACAAAATCAAAGTCATTTTCCTTTAAAAACGGTAAGTCTCTTTTACATGATAAAACAATTTTTTCACGAATTTCTGTTTCGTCCATTGTGTTTTTCAATTCAAGCAGTGTTCTTGCACAAATCATTGAGTCCAAAATAGGATAGTTTTCTTTGTCCTCTTTAGGTACCAACATTTGTAGTTCATGCGTAGTCTCCTTGGCCTTCCTTTTTGTACCGGCACTAAGGAGCCTATCTGGATGACTGGGTGAAGACCTAGATACCAACTGTAGCGCATTTGCACGGGCTGCAGTTTGTTGTGGCAAGGCTGGTCTGGCACTCGCAGCATTTCTAATTAGATTTCGCGTCCTTGATACTAATTGTGGTAGACCCCCTCGGTTAGGGGTTTGAGGCATCTGAGGTAACGAACTGCCAGCAATTTCTTGAATCACTGTTCTTATTTGCTCTCTCAATGTTTCTTCATCCATTTTATATCAATTTTGACAATAGGCTATAGAAGGCTATTCTTCCTGATACTTTGCGCTATGAAAATACTGAAAACTTTATTCTACAAACAGCATGAAATAAACAAGCTACTCAAAACTGTGCAAGAAGCAAAAAGGGATAAAAAAGTTCTTTCCAACTGTTCTTTAACTCTTCTGTGTCTGACTGCCACAAATAGTTACTAGTACAATAAAAATTCTGCAGAATAACCTGCATTAGTGGGGATGTCAGGCAATAAGGGTTAAAAGTATAGAACAACTGCAAAACTAAACTCATCCTTCATTAACTTGAATTAATTCTAAATTTCTCTTGAGATTTCAATAATAAAATCAATTAAAGCAGGAGCATTTTAGTTGTCCCCTTTACAACTGTCCAGAACAATATTTTAGTTTTGAAGACGAGGTTCAACCTTCATAAAATAACTAACATCAAACTAAACTGTTGTAAAATTGTAAATCTAAAGTTGACGACACTAAAATAAAAAACAAACATTAAACTGCAAAATAAGTTTCATTGATGGTTTTAAAATTTTCCAGGACATTCCAGGACAAAATATCAAATTTCCCAAAATTCCAGGACAATCCAGGATTTTCCAGGTTGACAATTGAAGATAATTTTTTTAGTCAGTAAAGCTGGTCATCATGCAGCTCCTACAAGCTAAGTTACTTCAAACCATCATCATAACAGGGGGATCTCTAACTTTTATTTAGCTGAGCATGTAAATAGCCTAGAGAGAAACCATTTATTACCATACACTTATCAGCCTATAAAGCTTGGTTTTCACCATGAGTTAACTTGAGTTAAATTGAGCTGGTTTAGTTTTCTAAACCATGAGTTAATTTTTTGTTTACATGAGGTTAATTAAATATATGCATATATATAGTTTCCACAATGAACACAGTGAGTTATTTCAATCTGTTTCATATAATGCAAGATGTTTAATGACAATAGTAGCTCTGATGATGAATTAGATGAAATGCTATTACAGCTAATTATTTAAACGAAGGAGGAGATTGCGAAAAAGAACTTCAGTAAATAAAACGCAAAAAACACCAAGATTTTGGGTGCGAAATATATTTCAGGAGAGAGAAAATTTGGGTGAATATCAATTTCAACAAAGTCCATAGTTTCTGCGACTTCTAACCATGCGTTCTGAACAACATCTTTTTCCTTGTATATATCCCTTATCGTTTTGTCGTATAAACAAGGATACAATACAACTTAACCTTTTCACAAAATCGTTCTCCCCCCTTTAAAGCTAAAATGGTCACCATATTTATCTTCTACTACGTTCACTCCACTCGTAAAGTTATTCTTCGAAACTGCAAATAGTTAGAATCCTTTGATGTTTTTCTAAATCATGAGTTAACTTGATCTTGCTTTTGGAAACAAAAAGTTTTGTTTCCTAGATCAAGTTAACTCATGATTTAATTTATGAAAAAACGTGAGTTAAAATTTTTGAGCTGGTCTTGAGGATGTTTCCACTTGAGTTAATTTTCTAAACCACTCAAGTTAACTCATAGTGGAAACCAAGCTTAAATAGCAAACTTTTTCAGAAGACCACTGCTTTAGAGGTAATAAATCACACATACATCTGACCATAGACCACTGCTAACCAAATAAAACACACATCTAGTGGAGGTCGAAATATTGTTTGTAATAAATCAATACAGAATGACCATAAATATGCTTCAAGTTAACAAAAACGCTTTATATAAGTTAACAAAACATTCTCATGGTTAACCATGTGAAGAACCCCATGTGAAATGTGCGCGAATGCAATCAATTACCAGGACCGGAATTGTGACATACTACATGAATTTAGAGACCCAAGTCCCAATTTCCAGACCAGAAAGTATTTTTATTTTTACCTTGTGCCGTGTTATGCTGTTTTATTAATGAACGCATTTTTATTCGTCAGGCATGCTGGATTACAATATTTTTATTCATCGATGACAATATTTTTATTTGCTGGGCATGCCCGATGAACAAATTTTATGCATCAGGCATGCCCGATGAACATATTTTATTCGTTAGGCATGCCCGATGAACATATTTTTGATTCTGATGTCAATATTTTTCCATTTTACTTAATATTATATTTAATGAAAATATTGCTACAAATACTCAACCATATCGTTTCACCTTTTTTAATTGGGTATGTAAGCCTATTGACTTGTACTTTTTACGAATATATAGACGTGATTAATGCAAGTAGTTAATACAATTGTGAGTCACTCCTGAAATCTGCAAGCCATACGGCATTTTGTATTAAAATAAATTCAAATATCCTTAACTTTTTTCAGTTTGGATATTCTTTAAGCATGTATTTAAAAAAGTAAAAGGATCGACGTTGTGGTTAAGATTTCCTTTTCTGAAACATTGTCTATAATCCACCTAACTCTAACGAAAGATTTTCTTCAAAATAACATAGCTTGACCTGTATTTCATTTGTTCTTCTTTATTCTGAAAATATAAATTATAAACGAATAATGTGTATAGGTCAAATCAGTTCTTTAAAAATTAAACATTAATAAAAATAATATTGAAAAAACATCACGAATCATATCTGGTAAAGTCATTCATGCAAATCAAGTTTGAAGAAACCTCATCGGGTTTGATCGAAAACTATGGCGAAAACGTTCACACTTCCTAACATCAAAAAGTTAGCGTCCCGCTATGGTGAGTGTAGAATTCAACTTCGCATCCAGACTTCTATATCTGTACATTATCTTGGTAAGGATTCAGAAAATGAAATATTCTGTTTCTGTGGCACTCGCTTTGCTAAAAAAGCTTATGGTCCAAACTTCGTAAAATTCGCAAGGGTCAATGAGGTTATGACCATGTTATGCTTTCTTATTTCAAACAATTTTTAAAGAGTTTATATCCGGAAGTTTGTGACGTGAACATGTCATCTCAATAAAAATACTATGATGCTTTTAATACGTTTCATCGTAGATTTATTTAGAAAGAAACTAAGCTGTAAGTTTCCAGGTGTTTTTTCGCCTTAGCTAAATTTACTTGATAATCTTCTTAAGTATTCCTTATATCATTGTGATAATTGGAGTGGAATATCACACAGAGAGTAAACTTTACAATTCTTGATACTTTACCAAATTTTTGGTTTTGGAATTTGGTAACTGAAATTTAACTGACCGTAGATCCATTATGTCATTTATAACGTGATAACTAAGACCAAACATTTTTGTCCAAAGGTGAATTTCGAAGCCTGTACCCAGATGTAGGTCATTAAAAGTGAAAAATCGCTGGTTATATGATTTAGAACTTTCTGAATTCTTCGCAGACTATATCGTTTAGACCTGCAGTTGCATGTTTTCAAACACCTCTACGTATTATTGTATCACGTGATATGCTTGTGTTTGAAATGCGAATTGATCGTCAGTTCCCCTAATATAAAAGTTGGAAGAGCAAAATCATACCAATGGATAACAGTGAAAGCTGGGACTATTATTAAGTTAATTTTAGATCACGTATTCAAACAATCTTCATGAGGATTTGCACATTATATCAGTTCGAATAAGCGGATTTTAAATTCTTCATTCATTTTTCACAATTTGATCTAGAAAGGGAAATTTGGATCTAACTTGGAAAAGTGCCTCAACTTCCTTGAAATTGAATATGAATATGCTGAGTAAGTTGCCATTCCTTTTAAATGAATTTCAGTGTATCAAGAAGTCACTAAAATCTACATCTTCAACCATCTTCAGATCATCAACTCTCCAAGACATTTTTCCAACGCGATATAAACAAATGTAAAGCATTTCAAGTTGACGAAAAAAAACCAAAAAAAAAAAAAAAAACAGCAACGTTTCGGGTGAAGCCACCCAAATTTAAGATTGACTTTAGGACACCTGTGATGCTGTAAAGTATTTTCAATGCTCAAGTTTCTTCTCTGCTACACATACTAACACCGCTACTATACTCGTTGCGAGCACATTCGTGCTACTTAAGGCCGTTTTCCACTGGGAGTAGATTCCCGCTCGGGAGTAAATTTGCTCCTCGCCCGCTCGCTGCGAGAGTGCAAAATTCCTGTTGCGAGAGTGCAAAATTTTGGCGCTGAAAATTTAAAGTGACTTTTTAAAAATATGGCTGCTATAAACAAGCTGTTGATGTTAAAAAAGAAAATACTCTTGGTGATTATATTAAGAAGACGTCGCCGTATTGCTTCGAAAACTTTTAAAAAGTGTAAAAATGATGTGGATTCGGGAGTTATTTAAACACCGAGTAGAAAAAAGTGAATATTATATTCTTGTAAAAGATCTGAAGTTATTTGGTGATGAGTTTTTCTTCAAGACCTTCAGAGTGAATACTCAGACTTTTGAAGAATTGTTGTCATGGGTAGGACCGTTAATTACAAAATCATCTTTCCAGCAGCAGCAGCAGGAGGAGGAGAAGACATCATTATCCCAATGGGTGATGTTGTTGGTGAATTAAACGGAAAAGACATTGATGTTGATGCAGTAGCAGCTGAAAAATTTTGTACTTGGGGCAAGAATAACTCTTGTTGTTTCTTCATTTTATTGAAACAAAAACGTTCATACAGCTCTTCTTGTTGAACATGTGCTTGTTTCTGCGGAGCCGCCATCATTGGTTTAATTTTGGAAAATTTTTGTGCTGTTTACAAAATCTCTGCAATTTCATTGGTTCAATCTTAAAAAAACTCGGAGTGCAGTTTCAAAAGTTGAAAATTTTCAACTTTTTTTTTCGACTCGCGTGTTGATTTTTTTCCGCCTAACCCCAGGCTTAAAATAGTTCTGCGCATGGTCAATAACTTGACCGCACGGGAAAAGCACGTCCGCTCGGGAAATTACTCCCAGTGGAAAATGGCCTTTACCGTTAATAATAATTGTTATTTTTTTCATAGAAAATTACTAATCGTGTCAACGTTTTAAGGGGGGTTTACACGTAAAGATTCCTGAAAAATTTTTCTTTTAAGCTGGTGTTTCAAGGTTTTAAATATACGTTGTACATCAAAAAGTCAACGCGTCATGAATAATTAATGAGTTGAGACGCTGAACCTGACTTTTTGATTTACAATTTAAATTTAAAGCATCAAAACACCTGCTTAAAAGAACCCTTTTTCAAGGATTTTTACGTGTAGACCCCCTTTTAGATGCTCTTATCAATCGTATATGCTGTGCTAAAAAAACAAAATGAAAAATATAATAATGCATGCTTAAAAAAAAGAACACTTTTTCAAGAATCTTTACGCGTAAACCCCCTTTTAGATGCTCTTACCAATCGTATATGCTGTGCTAAAAACAAAATGAAAAATATAATAATGCATGCTTAAAATGCATTTAATTAAACGAAAGAATGTAGGAGGAGCACCAAATCCTTATCAGCTTCGGAACTTTATTTCTGTATTCAATTTATAGGGATATATCTGCTATTAGTTGATTATTTTGTCGACCATATGTGGCTGTATCCTATTTTAAAGCTAAGGCTTACTGATAAATGACAAATTTCTTAATCTGCCTTGTCAATAAATTGATATCTGAAGTGCCTGTAGAAATATCTTCTTTAGTGAAAGCATGAAAAACCAATTCAAGTAATCGATGTAGAGTGAGTTTCAAAAGTAGCCGACAACCGTAGTAACCGTGAATCATAGGCTGTTGTGATTTCCCTTTTTAAACAAGTGAAATATACTTTGGACGAAATAGGGTGAAACAGCTTAACCTATGAGATGTCCATGCAATTTATAAAGTTAACATGTTTCAACCCAATATCTGCTTAAACATCCTGTTAACGCCTAGCTCGTTTTGCCTTGTTTCTATAAATTCTACTGCTTTTCATAGTGCTAAAATTATTTAACCACATTATTTGGTTTGGTCAGAACACTACGGAAATTCTTGAAAAGACAGAAGCTAGAAACATCATCTTGAAAACGATATCAAGAGCTTTGACTTGTAATTCCCTGTTCATTGACATTTATTCAAAAACTGGACGGCAAAGGCCCCTCGTAGTAGTAAAGTGAACTTTCAATTTATTTTTATTCTTCTTAAGCCGATTTTTCGTTTTGTCAGCATTTTTCTGTTTTTCTGTTTAAACATTGTATTATTGCTTAGTCAGCAATGCTCGCCTCGTTTCCATGGTATAGAATTCACCATTGGGAATTGAAGTATTAGAAAGTATAGAAAGTAAGAAAATGTTGCGTTCAGTAAAACAATGAATAACATGAAAACGAGGCGGTTACGCATAGGCGTACACTCGAAAACTAATGTATTCCTTTTTGTCGATCAGGTTAATGCACGTTTTTTGTTCTACAGGGTGGGCCAAAAAAACCCAACTCCCTACAAAATATCAGCCATAAAGAAATAAAAAAACCGATCATACCATGTAATTACCAGGGAACATTTCATTATATATGACTAAATAAGCTCTCCACCACCAACTTTGACTGAGCACTAGCCACGCCTGTGGTACTGTTACTGCTAGGGGGGATAATACAAAGTGAAACTTGGGATCTGCTTTCACAAGATGAAAATCCTAAAAAAAAATGTTTGCAGACGTTAGCATGTTTTTACTCTCGGAAGATCTGATCGTTTCGGAGGCCATTTATGTTTTTTAGAATTGCTTATTATACATTTCTTAAATTTATAATTGCCTTGTGCATTTTCAATTCGAGCGCTTTCACGAACAAAAAAGAAACTCATTGACAATCCGGCTAATAATTTTAAATAACTTTAAAAAATCATCAATATAATAATATTTGTATATTTCAACATGATTGTAAGATTTTCAACACTTCAGTTCATCTCAAATGCGGATCATTACTTTAAAGCGCTGACCTTCTTTATACAAGTAATTTATTTTTTTTTCATTTTTTTGCTAGTTGTTGTTGTGTTCTGATTTGATTTTGTTGTCGTAAATACAATATTATGGAGATAAAGGATATTTTTGTGCTTATTTTCTGTAGCTGTTACTAATAAAAAAATAAATCTGAAATCCGTCAAACACATCTGTATAAAAGACAACTGAGATCTTATAGATTTTAAGAAGACATCATGAATTTGTAATTATTTCATTCGGTTTCTTGCTGCTGTGAAAAACATTCGTTCGTGTTGTTCTTTTGGTTTCAAAGGATTTCCGAGTTAGTAACTACATCATTCTGAAAATATGGGAAAATAGAACGTGTGACCATGACTTTGCTTCAAATTATACTGAATTAATGTACACTTTTAGAAAGCATCGCATTAAAGATGGTAGCTGTGGAGGAATTGGAGAGAAAGGAACAAGAATTAAAGGCACAGGTAACTATGATAATCAATTTTGGAATACTGATCAAATTTGGAGCCAAATAATAATATGATATACAAGTTAGTACAAGTCTGAAATTAATGTCTAGTTACAATTATGACGTAACGTTTAAATGTGTATTTTACTTCTTATAAATTTTGTTAATATTTCCGTTACAGGATATGTTTATAGCGGAAACACTGTATCCTCAGAAAATGAACAAACAAAACAACTCCCTTCCTGATAATGCGAAACACTTTAAATATCGTATGTAAAGTCTCTAAAACATAGTTTAGTAGGTTATAATGTGTTGCATTTAGTGTAAAAATTAAAAGTAAAATTTAAAAAAAAAAAATTGGCGTCTTTCAATTCATAGATGTGACAACAGTAATTTCAACGTACAGTTAAATGTAGTGGCCAAACGTTATGTCTTATGAAACACTCTCAAAAAACATGTACGGTGGAGAGCGTCATAATTTGTTGGCAATCAATAATATCTGCAAAAGTGACGACTTAATTCGACGGTTTTGTCCTGGAATATAATCTTCACGTCGAGCTTTATGAAAGAAGCTTGTAGCACAGAAAGCGTCTGTCAAGGTCTGCTTGCTATTCTTGAAATTTAAAAAACAAATGTTTATAGCTACTTTGGTTTTACTCAGCTGCACTCTCTTTACTGTGTTTATATCAAACCTATTAAACGGCTGTCAACTTAGAAAGGAGCTCACAATACGAGCCTAATTGACGGAACCCTGTGACGTTTTCCCGTAATCCAATATTCAGTTAAAATCCTATTAAAGACTGAATCAAGTCAATGGTGCGAAAGCTATAACTGACGTAAAATGACGTAAGGAAGATGTTCATTGGACATAAAATGCTACTCAAGTGTGTCGAAGAAAAAGTAAACAAACAAAACAATCAAAAGCCCTGGGGATGAGGTTGTCAAAACACAATTTTTACATGTTATTTGGTGTTAGCATATCGCTTATTTGTAGTGACAAAAAAAAATATCCCCTGAGTACAAGGTTGGTAACCTAGCCTCGTTGAGATCATCGCGAAAAAAATCTTCTATCGAAACAATTTATCGTTACTGAAGAGCTTTTATTTTTTCGATGAGAATTTCAAACATCGCACAAGTAGCCTTCGGGATGAGATTTTTGTAGGTTTTAATCCACTCAAGAAATGAAAGACGGCAAAATTTCATTTGATCTGTTACCAGTACTTTTCAGGATTACGTAAACTTCCCAGAACCAATCAGCGTGTCGGGAATCTGTTGTGAATACATAATTTGGATATTCTAAATACCATTTAAAAACATAAGACAGGATTATTTTAAGAATTCCTACCATCTTATTGAACGAATAAAAAAGCACGTAGAAGATAACAGAAAAAGTTGATTCGAATCTGTATAAGGAAAGAAGCAGCGACGTGAAATAATATAAATCATAGCTATCAAATTTCCAAAAAGATATGTTATATCTGCTTGGGTGAAAACATCCACAAATTTGTTCGTTACCTCAACCAACGACAGATTGTCGGTTAATGATTAATGAGTTGATAATACACCGAACGAATTGAAACTCTATGTTAGTAAACACCCCCAAAATTATTTTTCTTAACAAACAAGTAATAAAGGCCATCGTACCACCCCTCCCCTCCCTCCCAGCCCCCTTAACCCGCACAGATAGCGCGGTTCCTGTGTGATTTCAAGCTCACGTGTTTGCGTTTGAGATATTTACCTTTCACACAAGGTCTATCAAGTCAAATTTCAAGAACTTGCATTAAATAAACATCTCTTTAGTTGGGACTTCCTGCTTCTGTTAAGTAAGATATTTAAATGAAATGTTTACAGTGGTCAAACTAATAAACATATCAAATATAATGAAGTGATAAGAAGATTTGTAACATGAACAGGCAGAGAGTGTGACCACACGTCTTATCAACTGTAAGCATTTCTAGCAGGTTTGCATCAAATTACAGAGTCTACATGCATAATTCTAGATTTGAAAAACAATCAAAATCATTTTGTTAGTTACCTGGGGTAAAATCATTTGAATTAGATTTAACTTTCTTATCTTCTATTAGCTATCGAGTTGTAAACGAACTGTTGATTTTAATGGCAGGAATGGATACGTCGGTGTAGTCATAGACAATATGGAACTCGTCGGTTTAATTTATAAATTTCTCTCTTTTCTACGAAGACTACACTGTCATTTATTGATTCAGGCAACTATTTTCAAGGAGTTTAGAAGTTCATTTCTTGTCGTTGATTACTTAACATTTTATAGCACTCGGAAAATTGAATTCATTAAGAGAACCCTCCATCAACATTCCTTCCCATCATCCAACAGAATATTTTAATGTTTTCTTAATTTTACCAAAGATGGAGGGCGGCATGCAGTGTATTTATCTTATTACGCCATTTTTAATCCATAATGAATTATCCGAGTCCATATGGTTGATTAAATTTTTTTCATGCTTTTAAAGACATTTAATTACTGCTTTTCGGATGTTTTGGGTCGATGGTGTTATCGCTGTAAACTTAAAAACACAAAAGACATTCAACACACAAGGTACAGTCTTCTGCAGTTTCATGTCTCGAGTCTATTAAAGAAATAATATTTGTTTTCGATAGTTCAAACAAATGGAATACGTGATGTGTGTTTAGATTTGAAAAAAACAAAAAAATGACATTACTTTCAGTTGTTTGTGCAAAATTCATTTAACAATGATTTCAGGTCGGAAGGAACACATAACTAGCTTCGCAAAATTCCATATGTGTTTCATATAATTTATTCATAGAGTATACATTAGTAAAAATATATTATTGTAATGAAAATTACTGTATGTCATAGGTTTATTGAAAATCTGCCATCTAACTGTCAACGGCACTTAAAATTAATGTAGAAAGGTTATAAACTCCAAAGTTGAATGCTTTCGTATTTTCTATCCTGTCATGTACACCAAATCTGTAAATCTGAATTTTAATTAAGTCTGAGATTATGTACCAGTAACATGAAATGTGCTGGTTAGACTTGAAGGTTTTAATTCTTTAAGATTTCTTGAAAGCATAACAAAGATGAATTTCAAAACAGTAAAGATTTTCAGAACTTTTCTTTGAAAACTGACATAATTTTCAATTTCATAATCGCTTCTATCAGTTTTAAATTTTAATGCCAGCATGTGATTTTTGATTGACTTATCGCCATATATTTACTTCTTTGCGAAATTGGGACAATCTTTTCGATAACTATATCCAATAATTGCTCCAATTACATTCATCATATCAAAGATGCTCTAACAATCTGTAATTTAGACATGTTTAACCGGACATTTCTAAATTGCCGGAGTCTTAGAGCTTTTGTTTTATGCTGAGTCATCATTTATCGTTTGGATTCATTAGATTTCTTTTGAAGTCAATGAGCTTTCTTGATTGGAAACGAGCACAATATTGACTTGTGATTCCTGTAAAAGGATGTTTTATAAACTAATCTTGCAAGCACTGAAAAACGGATTGATTTTTTAAAAAGTCGTTACACAAAACATGAAATGATGTACTAGATTGTCGTGAGTGCATTTCCGCAGTGTGTAAATAAGTCGACAACAGACAATCGAATTATTTGAGACTTTCTCCTCAAGTAGCAAACGAACTACTTCAAATTAGCTCTTACTAAAACAAACAAAATGCTTGAAGGCAGAGGTGGATCAAACGATTTTTTATCGATATTTTTTTCTGTTTTCTTTGTTAAAAACTCCTTTGTGTTTGACTCAGATCACATATTCACAAATACTTGTCATTATATTGAACAAATACTGTTTTACAAACTAAGTTTGTTTAAAAAAATCTATAAATTCATTAAAACAGAAGAAAGCTGTTCTGCTGTTGTTATACGTAAGCGTTTATTTTGAACTTAATTCATTTAGCTCAATAAAAAGCTGGGATGGTGATCAATTAATGACATGATTTTAAGCTCTCCCTCTTAACATTTTACAAGGAAAAAGGGGGAAATATTTGAATAGGAACATTCAAATAACATTTTGACAACATTCTTATTAGATTTAATTTAAATTTTAGCAGCAAATGCTTTTTTCTAAGTGACTGTGGGCTGAGACATTGAGCCGGACAGTTCTTGCATGCTGTGTTTTATTATTTTCCGGATCAAATTTTCTGATGGATATCATTTCGATCAAGATAGAGGAACTGGTAATTAATTTATTTGAAAAACATTCAACAGAGGCTGATGGCCCTTCTTGTGAATGTGTGAAAAAAAAAATAATAATAATAATAAACAAAATAAAAGTTGAAAACTTTTTTTTGCTTTCGATCAGTTCAAAGGACATCTGTGATAACAGTATATATGTAGTATATAGTACCTAGTGTAAATATGATATGACTGTAGATATATCCTGTATAAAAATTCGTTAATAAATCAATAAATAAATGAAAAGTATCTATAATCATGACTTAAAGTTCACAAGAGAAAGAAGCAATCTCTTGCTTGAAGATAAACAATAACTGAAGTATAAAAAACCACAATATATCTTCCCACTTGCACTATCAGAAGAGATTGTTTGGTATCTAGTGTGTGAAATTCATCTTGAGAACACGGAATAACGAAGTACAATGAATGCCGTCAACTGCACAGAGTTAACATAGTAAATCCCTGTCCTAGTGACTAAATATTTGGAGTTTTGCTGCAATCATTGTTAATAGATTGTGAAATATTTGTTTAGTGGGTTTGACATTAATTCAGTTAGTATTTGAGAAGTGGAACTTATTCTCTTGTTTAAGATGTCTCATTCTCTACACCAGGGAAACTTTGTCTTAGCACCTTGTTATTAAAATCTAACATTTCATTTCTTATAGTT
The DNA here is from genome assembly GCA_027922465.2 of Turritopsis dohrnii. Lineage (NCBI taxonomy): Eukaryota > Metazoa > Cnidaria > Hydrozoa > Anthoathecata > Oceaniidae > Turritopsis > Turritopsis dohrnii. The sequence continues at coordinate 652,419 of BQMF02000215.1, read as the reverse complement.
GATAGAACGTTGGACTTTGCCTAGAAAAACAATTTTAGCGGTTTATTGACGTAACAAAAACTTGTTTACTAATGATCTATATGGTTGTTGTTTTTTCAGCTTGAAATTGCAGACAGTTTAGCTGAAAGGAAACAGCTTCGACTAGAGTTGCGAGAAGTGCGACAACAGATCTTTGACTATCCAACTACGAAAGATACGGCAACGAAAGAGAAAAACATACTTAATACCACTAAAAATGAGAAGAACGATTTTGTAAAAAAAACAGATACTTCGATAAGCAAAAAATCTGAGATCATTGAAAGCAAAAGAATAGCAAAAAACAAAGAGAGTGTTTTACCAGATCAAAATAACGAAACTTCCATTACTGACTGCAATAACAACATCGAGACGGAAAAGAATTCTGAACAAGATATGTCTGTAACCATCCGCGCAAGAATTCACTCTAATACTTCCTCCGAAGCTGATACAAATAATAACTCTGTCAACACTGCAACTGATAGTAACGATGCAGTTCTTAAATCAGCTGAGGCACGTGCTGAAAGACGTGCCCGAAGAGCTGCCCATTTAAAAGCATTAGCTGCAGAAAAAGGCAGCATTGAAACCAGTACAAATCTTGCATCCCAAGATGACACTACCGCTAGTTCAAAGGGCACTGTTCATAAACAGGTGTCCGAGGAAAGAAAAGAAGAGATCAAGTCTCCAACTTTTGTTGTCAGTACTCCACCGAAAACGTCTGATGACACGCAAAAATTTGAGGTGACAAACTCATCTAGAAGCCCTGGACTAACGAGAGCATCAACATGGTCCACCAATCGCACTGCTAAATCCCCGTTTACACTGAAAAAGTTTCAGCCACCAGTAAGATTATTTTCTATTCACGGTAAAAGTTTTGGGACGGTTTTCTCTCAAATATGTTATGTTCTTCGCGATTGGTTTCAATCCTGAAAAATCTTGTTTATTGATAAAGCAGGCACCCTTTTGACATTGTCACGTATTTCAATGAAAACGAAAATAATTCAATTAAAGGAATTATTTTGCTAAACAGTTGGTGCTACTAAAAAATTACGAGGTTATAATAGGGATTATAGATGCGCCTGCTGATACACCTCGATGTATTGCAACGCAATAACAAACGTTATTGACAGATCATGTTGGCTTTCATAAAGGAAGAAATTGCATCAAAACCAATTTAATCTCGCTCTTTTAGTTGAACACTCTTTTTCTAATAAGCTATATTATAAAACCTATCAAAACAGAAGCATCATAAAAAGACTAGGAGCACAAAAGAGTACTTTTGAGCATTGAATAAAATCTGGACAATATTTCAGTTAATCAACTAGCTCATTTTAAATGTCAAAGACTTAAAGTTTATTAAACCTTAAAGTCAAATAAAAACGTGGACTAGTGGCCAGCTCGCACTTTGTTTACACCAATATCATTGGAGCACTTTCTGCTGCACTGATTTTGTATGCATCACACTGTTTATGATATTGCAACAGTTTTTCCCTTGTAATTTTGTCATTTGCGTGTGTTTTTATGTTCGCTGCACAGATTCACTGAAAGCATTAAGATATGACTTTAATTTGTGTTTAAATTTGATTTTGTCTTTGTCCTGTTGTTCTTTAACAATATTACAGCACCCAGCATGATATAACGGAATTGCATTTGTTGAATTTTGATGCTACACACTAATCTCTTTTATGTTTTCGACTATTTAATTACGTCTAATGCACATTACCTTTTGCACAAACACAGGCTGGTCCAAGTCCCTTTAATTTTGGTATCTCATACCTTAAAAAGAAAGATGAAGAAGAAAAACCGAAACACGTGGAAGAAAAGAAGTTTTCATTCAATAAATACACACCGACTGTTGCACCACCTAAACAAGAACTAAGATCGTTGGCTTCAACACCCGCTAAATTGTACTCCATTGAGAGACAAAGCGGAAAGGTACATGCACCGTCTGAGTCGGTCATGAATAATGGGTATCCACAACGGAAGTCAAGCTGGAATAAATACAATACAGCGGTTCTTACGAACAATGCAAACAGAATTAAACGGGAAAATAGTACTGAAGATACATCTGCGCACCAAGAGATTGGTATCCGTCATAGCCCAAAGGACAGGTCATTATCAACAACAGAGAAAAGTGTATACTCAAGGAGTAGCAGCTCTGATTACTCAACTTCAAAAACAAAACCGCAAACAAGCAGTTTTAATAAATACAACCAAAGTATTTTTGAAAATAGAAAGAAATTCGAAAACACAAGTCACGAAAAAAACCTACTATCTTCAGGACTTCGACGAGCTGTGTCCATGAAAGCTGCTCCCACGTACTTACGTGGGTTTAAGGGACAAGAACAGCCTTCTATAAATAAAACACAAGTACAGGCAAGTGCTCGTAATGTTATCACCCAAACACAAAATCAAAAAACTGTGAGTCAATCAACGGCAAGTACTAACGTAGTGCAACAAGTGCAGGTAAATGAAATATGCCACCTCTCTTCACAATTTCTTTAAATCTTTCAGAATTCTTTTGGATGACACTCTAAAACCAATATTAATATCACTTTATTAATTATGCCTCATATTAGATTGCCACTGGTATTTGAGCGAAAAGTACTGCTTATGCATTTTGAAACTCACTGCTATCAAATTTTCTAATCGATTTTGATTTTTAAGGATACGTTGGATTTCATTTTGAGGGTGTTAAGTCATGTATTCAGTTAAAAGCTGATAATACATTTGATTGAAGTCATTTATTAGTAAATTCTCAGTGATTTTTAGAGAGGAAATGTGGGTTTCACAATGGAAATTTGTAAGCCTCCACAAAATATTTGTGAAAATCGCCCATTATTGACTTGCTACCAGTCCCATAGCAATCAAGTAAAAGGAGACATATTACAAAGTAGGTGGGTCCTAATGGAGATCAAAATGGCTGCTAATCTTTTTATGACCGGTCGCAGCAGTGATACATGACGGTGAAACATCACCCAAAATATACCATCGCTAAAAATGCTGAACTTATTGGGGGCATGTTTAGATTTTCAAATAATACTTTGTAGAGGCTTATAGTGTCAATATGTTTTATGCAGAAACTATTTTTTTTTTCACCTTATTTTCATTGAAATTTTAGGAGCCTGCTCGGAATTCTCCACAAACTAATCATTTATCAATCAAGTAAGCAGATTCATACACGTGGACTGGTTTTTTTTCAAATCAAATTTTAAAGCTATTTCATATCTTTTTTAGTCAAACTAATGGTTTAAGGTCGACTTCACCCAGAACATCCCCAAGATCTTCACCGCGCTCTTCTCCTAGAATGGCGCGTAAAAACGAAGCCGAATCTACGGCACCCGATTTAAAGCGACAATCAGTAGCTGATAGAATGGCGTTTTTTCGGCAAGCACAAGAACAAGAAAAGAAAGACATCGAAAAGCGAAAGGCTCAAGAAGAACAAAGAAAACGACTTTCATCGGTTGAAACTACTCAACCAAAAGTGGAAGAAGTGAAAAAGGAAGAACCAAAGCCGGCAGAACAGAAGAAGGAAGAACCGAAAAAAGAAGAACCAGCTAAAAAACCAGAAGAAGAAAAACCAGACAGTGAAAAAAAACATGCGGCGTAAGTACGATTTTTAACTTTAGGACAGACGTGGTGGAATAAGTTTTTTTATATACCCATGTTTCTCCTATTTTTATTTCGCAGTCCACTTATGAACAGGTTGTGAGCGATTTGGTGCACTATTAGCATGAACTCATTGTCATATTTCTTAAGATATTTGCAATAAAGATTTACAAAAAATGGAATTGTAAGGTGCAATTGCTTTATATATTTCAAATTGCTTGTTTTCTTTGTAACATACTGATGCAAATTTGAAGACCATACAACTTCTTGTTAAGTTTCACCCAATAGTTCAAAAGTCCGAAAGCGAACGAATTCATGTTTATATAGCACGTTCAATGTTGGCTGTGTAAAGGATCTCGTGACATTGGTCCGTAGGTGACAATACTAAGATAGAACATCCACCACAAGTAAACATGAACTTTATAAGGTGTTCTGGTTCTTCAGTCAAACGATGCCTTTTAATTATTTATTTTTATTTAGACCGTGCATGAAAAAACGAGAAAAGAAAAAGCCAGTAAGGCGAACAATGTCGATCGGAAGTATTGTTTTGGACTGGGTGCAAGAAATGATTCGAGATTATCCTGTGGAGGTTAAGAACTTCAGTGGGAGCTGGAATGACGGCATGGCATTTTGTGCATTGATTCACAAGTTCAACCCAGATGCATTCGATTTTAATGAACTTAAACCAGAAAACAAACGCCACAATTTTGACTTAGCATTTAAAACAGGCCTGTGAGTATGCGTATCCTTAAACATTTTCCGTTTTTCCGTTGGGCAAAATGATCACTGCGAAGAAGAGACTTTTTTCATTACATTAATCTGTATAATCTATAGAAATGTACTCCTTCGCAGTGACTATATTGTCCGCTGGATTGTTAATATTATTGGATGTACCTTTTACTGACTTGGAAAATAAATTGCTGCTGTCAATATCTGTCCTCTAAAACATGGCGGAAACAACCTAATATTTCACTTTCTTTATTGAAGGGAATGCAAGAATATCCCCATTCTTCTTGATACTGAAGATATGGTTGCCATGGCTAGACCGGAACCAAGAAGTGTTCAGACGTATATCCAATGGATATGGAGTGTGTATGGACCAACTTCTGGTTATGGACCAACACCCAAAGAAATTCAAAGTGCTTCATTAAGTTAAAGTTGACATAATACAATATTCTCACATGAAAAAGAGGCTGTTTCGAATTTTTGATCATTAGAGCTTTGTTACTACTGTACCACTTTTCTTTTTGACATGGCTTAAAATTATGACTTTTAGTTCATCTTTTGACGACTATCCACTATGTTTTAAGACGTGTGATTTGAGAAATCTTATAACCTCACACTCCCATTATGAGATGGACTTCAAGTTATTGAGCAGTCAATAGGAAAGCAATGAGAATGATCAAGGCAGTGATCAAGTCTCCTCATTCCACTAATTTCCTCATTTTCATTGGAATGATACCAGCGATTTCAATACTACATGTTTTTGTTACTGATTTTATGATGTATAAATATACTAGGAATACTTTACTGCTGTCAAACATTCAAAGTCACTGATGGCCATTTAAGCAGAGAATGTAACCAGTGGCGGATCTAGATTGCTAACACTCTCCTACACAAATTTCGACATACCTATAGATCCGCCACTGGTAGCCTCGTATTCTATTAACGAATTTGCCTTTTTTCTCATATTTACAAATTAGTACTTAATTTAATATTTTATATTATATTGCATGTATTTTTGTTTTTTATAAATAAAACCAACATTTGTGTTTGTAAGTTGCCTCATATCTTCCAGTTGTAAATCATACTTCAATGATGCTCGTGGTTTTTCACTGATTTCTACTCCTATTTTTCGGAGTAACAGGCCAACCGCATTAAGACAGGATTATTAGTGTGATCATAGATGCATCATACAGAATTTTTTTATAGATTTATAGAAAAATAGAGTTGTTCGTGTGATGTTTTAAAAACACCTCCGACAAAATGAAGAATATTTTCTACTTTTGACAATTTAGAACTCGAGATAACTATTAGGAGAGTATTATGAAGCATAAGTAGGAGCTCATATTTAATTGCTACTTCCACTAATGAAAGACAAATCATTTATTTTCCACTGGCATTTTTGGTATCACGGGGAAGCAGTTAGTTAAGGTCCCAATGTCTACAAGTTTTGGAGATTCTTCGTTGTTGATTCTTCGTGCTTTAGACAATTAAGAATACTCCTATCGAGTCATTAGGTAATCCTCCACTTAAAAACTTAAAGACCTCTCTTAGTTATAGACACTAGTATTGCATGTAAAATTCTTTTACGGGCTTTAATCTAAACTGTTGCTGGGAAAGATATTTTTACATTCATTCCTGGAACATACTAGTATTGCTACTGTAAACCATATCGTTCTATAACTGAGTTAAGTCGGCTTTCTGCTGAAATGAAAACCATTTCACCTTTTGGTGATCATATCGTTTTCTTCAACTTACTCATTTTCGTATGTATCACTCGTTCTACTTTTGAAAACGTAAAATGAAATCTTATTAACAAACAAACCTGGCCGCTCTTGTTTTTTGATCACGTTAGCCAATCAAAATGATTATTGACTTTAGGACACCCGTGTTTCTCCTCCTCCTCCTCCTCATACTACTACTCCTCCAAATTATAAAGGAGTTCGTGCAACGTTCGCATGACATCTTTGATAAATTTAAAATGTTCAACCGAACTTCATAAAGATTTGCATAAAGCACAATTGAATGGTGCTGACTTGGAATTTGACAGCAGCCATCCTGTAAACTGGAACCAAAATTGCGCAATTCGGGCAAAATATGGAGCAAATATCGAAAGTTCTCCATATTTCATAAAATTCATATAAATTTTCTCGGGTCCTTCCTGATTTCAAACTGTTTGTCAGGTTTGATAAAAACTGGACAATTTTGGCCAATTTCAGAGTAGATATTTGTCATTGTGACACGTCCTGAAGTTTCCAAGCCAATCAAAGCAAACGCATGCACATATAAGGGTTTCCCTGAAAAACTAATGGCGAACGAAATGACAAACAAAAAGTGTACCCATCTTGTAGAGCTCGAACAATTGATCAAAAATATGTATGGGATCGTTCCGTTACGACTAACCGCTTCGGAGATATCGTCGATCAAAAGTTAATTATTGTCTACTTGGTTACTTTGATTAGGAAGTACTTATCCTCTGAAGGAGTACTTATATACACCGTGTCACCATTAATAACTACATCCTTAAAAAAGTACTCTCTAGTACTTATTTGCTAGGAAATAATTACTCCACCCTCATTATTTCCCAGGAAGAAAGCACTCCTGGGAGTAATGTTTCCCTAGTAAATAGTACTCTTTCAGGAAGTAAGTACTCCCTTATCGCAAAGAAGTATTGTAAAGTATACAAACAAGTCCAATCAAATTGAAAGGGGGAGATTTTCCAATGGAGTTCTTTTTGTAATCTGTTTTATCGTAATTCCAATAAAATAGAAACTCACGTAAATTGTTTTAGTTATCCAGCTAATTTTTCAAAATTTTTCAAATGAAGTTTCTAGAATCTCATAAAAGTACCGTCAGTGTTAGGGCTTGGATGAGGAATGAACAAATTTTGAATCTACATGATGCTGTAGCAGACGATGCAATCTATCATATCGGACAGGTGACCGAGATGCAGGTTTACCAGGTGGGTACAAGTCAGTCAGAAATTAACAATGCAATAATCAAATTAAATAGTTAATTGTTGTGGTAACTAGACAATAACGAACAAACATTCCGAATTCGAATTCTCCCTAAACGTTATTGCAAGGGGAGTACTTTGTTCTTGACGGGAGTACTTTGTTACTAGGTAATAAGTACTGGGGGAGTAATTGTTTCCTAGGAAAAAAGTACTATAGGAATACGTTTTTGGGGGAATACTTATTACCGATGTTCCGATAGGCGAATTTATTCATGCAAACTTCGCTACTGAAGATTTTTTAAGGCAGAAAAACTCCAGTTCAGTTGAGCGATTCTTTTTGTGCGACTGCTGCCGCAAGTCAAACCGCGCTTTGCACAGTTGACAATGAAATCATTAACATGTTGGAGTCTGCCGTATGATCAAGTTTAGTAGCTAAACTTGGTAGTACCATATATACTATATGGAGATACCACTGTTACATATCATGTCAAATAAGATATCATCATGCAGTAACTTTTGACACTCCATCTTATTGTTAGTGTGTTGCTAGGGTTGACCGGGTTTTCAAGAATTTTTATAATGAAAGGTCAGGTTAATCCAAAAGGGATATTTAAAAACAACGGCGATGGAGGTCAGGGGAAGGATCTGGTTAAATGTGTGCAACAGCTGAGTATGAAAGTGCAATTGGTCCATTTTATAAATTGTGCCATACCGAGCTGAACTTGGAGATGTTTCAGTACGGCTCGACTCTGCATTTGGTTTTAAACAGTCGAGCCAAGACGTGCTGAGGCGTGTGGCACGGCCAGGTCAGCTGTGCGGCACCGCACGGCACGGCACAGCACAGCACAGTTCGGTTCGGTTCGGTTTAACACGGCTGAAGATTGGTTTTATAAGCTGTGCCGAGCTGAACGCAGAGAAAATTTAATGAGTTCGGCCCGGAAAGGTTGTAAAAAGACCTAAGTAATGTCTTGACATGTGCACAAATTAAACATTATTCAGCACATTATTAGATTGATTTTCCTATTTGCAGCTTTGGAAAATGTCATTTTATGAATGTGACATTGATGATTTCATCAATCATTTGTATATCTGATCGGTCGTTTTACAATTTCAAGTATTATTACATAAAGGACCATCAAGAGTTAGCAACATCTACGTATGAATTGGGAGGAGAAGTATCAGTAGCATAGCCAAATATATATAAATATATCGTAATTATCCTATTAAGCGCCCTCATCCCCTCCAATAAGCGCCCACCTTTTTGAAGTATATCGTGCATTTGCTGTGGGAACCAAAAATTTACTCATGGTGTTGGTTTTGCAAAGAAAAAGAAATTAATCGTGGGAAAAGGATCCGTTCAGAAGTGTTTTGAGTCTGTTCGCATGAATCTATTGAATGGAAATCCCCTGTTCTCAGATGCTTTACTTTCGTTGGTAAACAGGTGATACACGCAGTCACTCTACAACCCTTGGTAAAAGGTTAATTACGCGCAGCCACTCCGCAACCCTTGATGTAGACCGGGGGTACAAAACTTTTGCTATTAACAACAATGGAGTCATTAGCTGATAATAAGAATTCAAAACGAGAAAATCTGTAATGACCTTTGTTGAAAATTTGTGTTGAAAATTTGTGGTACAGTGTGTTTCATAATGTTGGAAAGGGAAATTTTAAAGCTGTTTTTTTAAATGAATACATCGAATTTCAAAATACTTTTTACATCAATAGAAAGGCATTTTCAAGTCTTTTCTTTCCATTCACATCTTAATCGACCATTTAATTACATTTTTCCATGACATTTTCCTTATTTTTTCAAAAACCACTTTTTCATTTTTCACGAAAATATACTAGCCGAAAGAACTTGACAATGGCTTTCCATCGATATAAAAATTATTTTGAAATCGGTATATTTATTTTAAAAAAATAGCTTTAAAATTTCCGTTTCCAACATTAAAGCGTAGTTCACACTGCGCGTTTGAATTATACACCGTCGATAAACGCATTTTTAAACGCGGTGTTTAATATAAACGCGCAATGTGAAAAAAAATAAGGAGCACTCATTTTGCGAAAATTTTTTTATAAACGCGGTGTATATAGACGGTACATATATCAAATCAGTTTGATATATACACCATCGATATACACCGCGTTTATGAACTTCAGAGACTTCCCGCATATTCCTATAAAATTTTAAATGGAAACCTATTGTTTTCATACTCGAACACTTGCGCTATCAAATTTTGAATTTTTTTTGCAAAATTTTCATATTTTATTTGACCGTTTCTCTTACGTAAAAAAAGTCCTCCCTGTCGACATTTCTCGTTTCTTGGCAAGGGGTATGAAATTGACCGTATTCCTTTCTTCCTTTGAATATATCGCGAACCCAAGTACGTTTTTTTTTCATCATAGGTTCACCATCATCTTCAAATAATAAGTAGGATGATATTGCTAAAATTTCGTCAGCTTCTCTATCAGAGTTCTTTTGTCGTTACACTACTTCTTTTCAGTTTTCATTTTAATTTGCCTTTGGTGTATATCTCGTTTATTTATACGTGCATGTGAACTGTGTCACTTTCGGTGCAGCCATTTCCGGAAAAAATATACGCATTTGATAAACGCTTTTTTTTAAACGCGGTGTATATTTTAAATGTGCAGTGTGAACTACGCTTAAGAAACACACTGTATACAGTTTAAAAACAAATGTAAACATGAGATTCGTCTATTGTTGGGTTTCGAAACTGAAACATGCAACAAAAGTCGCATAATACGATAGTCGTATATTCTGAAGAGAATTAAAAATATTAAAATGTTTTACACTTAACGCGAATTTAATAAGACTAGAATTTTTTTTTTAACGTTTGCTGAGTTTTGAACAATTACCTGTTTGAAACTGTTGAAAATTCAAAACACCATTATAAATCTTTTTAAATATTCCCATTGAAGTATGCATAGAAAGTTTTGTGAAAATGCATTTTCGTGCTAGTGTGAATGGAGCTTAGAAGGATTCATGTGAATGTAGGTAATTATAAAGCTTTCTGAGATTACTACATTCATTTTGAAAATTTGCATAATCAACCAATTCATTACCGTCACAACCGTCAAATGATGGATCGAACACAAAAAACAACAATATTACTCGAAGAAGTGAATTTATCAGAACCAGGAAACGAAGCATTTTACGAGATCAATGCAACTTCGATTGTACCAATAAATACGTCGCAGTCCAAATCTAGTGAAGGTGCCAGGTTCAACCATCTCAACAAACTTCGTCATGTTAGCAAAATATTGGCAACAATATTATTACCGAAAGGATATCCCGAATCGGTTTGCCCGGAATACGTCAGGTTTCAGTTCTGGGATACATCGCAAGAGGCTTGTGGTTATTTTCGCACGATTTTATCCAATCAAGCATATTTAATCTCTATCGGTGTCGGCAACCCGGCTATTTCCGTTTTTTCTGCCATCGTTACCACGATGATTCTTGATTACGTCAGAATGGTGAGTGGGCTAATAGCAGCTAGTTCATCGCAGGTTATACAAACAGTAGCCATAAATCAAAAATTTTGGACAATGTTTAAAGAAATTCTTTGCTTTATTGCTTGTATCATGACAATGCTATCGGCTTATCATCAAGAATACGTCATCATCTTTTTAGCGGTCGGAAATGTCGTAAAAGCTTTGGAAGGGGTAATTGCTGGTTGCTGTCACGCTACGTTAGTGACTCATATAGCACGACAAAATAACTTTTCAGATTGCAACGCTAAAGAAGGAAACCAAAGTAGGGCTCTAAAGTTCATTATAATTGGTTTGGGTTCGTTACAAGTTTTTGATTTTGGTTCACGAGGACGGGCGTGCTTCTCTATTGGCGTTCATGATCTTGTCAATTTTAAAGTTATGGTGTCAATATAACGCCATGAAATCTTTGAAGTTAAGAACGCTAAGTCCAAAACGTTTGGAATTATGTGTCAAAGCTTGGAAAGAAAACAGATTTCATGACATCGAGGTTGCATCAGTAGCGTCAAAAGAAGCCGTGTTATTTCCTCAATATTCCAAAATCAGTAAAGTTGGAGCGAGAATTCAAGATCTTAGTTGTAGTGGAGCTCATCTGACACGTTTAATAAAAATACATAATCCTGTTCATCACGTCTTGGTAGTCGATAACAAGAAAGTGATTTTTGTGTTGCTTAAAGTAGGTGCATCCAGCGAAGACATTCTGAAAGCCTTCGTTCACGCACATTCGTTTTCGAGTCAAATGAATGGTGATGAAACAGAGGATACGATTGCTCTGAAAATCAAGGATTCCTTAGAAAGAACGACACAATTTTTCCCTCAATTCATTCAAACACTGCAGTATTTATAATGGGACATTGATAATATGACGCTTTTGCCATCATCAACTTATCGTCTACAAAATATCAACATTTGAAAGTAATATGAATCTGACATTAAATTAACCATATGCCATGTGTTCTGGTGTATATTTGGTTTCGATTCGCTGTCCAATATTTTGATTTCAGTGGAGGGAAATGGAGGGATTTGTCAAAGCAGATACGGTTGTATTTCGTGCCACAATTCCTAGCAACTTATGGATTAATTAAATTATTTGTAGCGCGGTAACTACAGGAAAGAAATTGAAGTTAGTACCACAAGGTCGAGAAAAAAGTTTGTCGGCAGTTTTCTTGTGAGATAATCTCCATGAGAGAGCCAAGCATTTTTTAAACAGCCGTTGGTTCCCAGACCATTTCTCAATTGTTCTTCTTTTATTGACATCAGCATAGTGCAACCCGCAGCTATACATATAATATTCATTGTCTTTAATCAGAGTTCTTCGGGTTCTCTAGAATTTGATTTTTCCGATTAGAAAGTAAATTGCAACAATTATTTAGAGTGCCTTTACTTGACCAAATGCTCGATCGTCAGCTTTGATGCAAATTTATAAAACTCAAAAGAGGGTTTGTAGACGTATATGAAGAGCCTTGTGTATAACGATTTTCTTTTGTAAAACTTGATAAAGAAATTGGATTTGTAGCAAAAGCTTACAGACACATTTCCTATATAAATTAACATTGGACTAGTGAGATGTCTGGTGAGTCCCTCAAGTTTCAGTCTTGGAACTTTTGTAAAAGAAAGACAAGATATTTTTTCCAGTGAACAACTTTGCATTTTCTCGGGGCTTTCCATTTTCATATCGCAATATTTCCTTAAAGCGATTGATAGGCATCCATTCAAAAGAACTGTTAAATAGACTTTAAAAGGTTGCTTGGAAAAATAAGAATTCAAAACGGGTAAATCTCTATTTATAAATCGTACGATTCAATGGTGTAAAAGCGACTTTTCACGTATAGAAAATTTTCCGCGGATAGGAACGGAAAAGAATACTAAAACCTGATTGGTTAATTTTCTTTTCCTTCTTTTCTGTTTGAAACAAATAGAAAAAGTTGAATTTTTTTTCAACTTTTTCTGTTTTGCGAACAGGAACGAAAGTGAGCAAATGAGTCATATTCACGATATGTAAATTCAAATCCAGCAAAACGTCACGCAAAGCTGACATAGTAAGATTATTATTAATTTTTGAAATTTTTATATAGACCTAGCATAATACAAAAACCTCGATTTATCTGACTTGTCTTTTCAATAACATGAGGGTCATCCAGTTACATTTAAACTACGCGTTAGAACCTTGTACTTTAAACCAAGAGTTTTTTCGGTCAAATAGACAGTTAAATTTAATGAAATCAACATTTTGCCCACACGTTTTTGGCACAATTGTTATCATATTTCTTATTCAATATTTATGCGTTATATCTTTGAGATCATTTAAGATTTAAACTCGGTTATGCTACGCCATAAAAACAAACCGTTTCTACATTTTTTTTTTTTTTGATGTCGTTTTTATACAAGCGCTTTTTTTTCGCTCTGAAAGTAACAAAGTAAAATATGGCGATGGTTGCATCTGCTTTGATTTTTGTTTTAACAGGTACGAAGATACTTTATTCTCAATTTTTTTTTCATCAGAAAAAGGATTATTTTTATTCCCACTCTTTGAATTGATTTTTATTTACCTGTTGATTAGTAGGAGTCTTTTTCAATTTGAAAATCTTCCTTGCTTGTTGAATGATTCGTGGTCAATTGTTTGCAGAGAACTTTTTCCCCAGGGAACGTTTTATGTACTCTTTCTATGGGATAGTGATGCAGTTGTGGACCTCGAAATCGATTGCTGGGTAAACTTAATTTTATTTTTATTTGTTTATTTATTTATTTCGCCAATATCAAATTTCAAATATAATCGCATATAATGGCTGGAGCAAGCAGAAGGCAGAAGTGCCTTTCCATCAAGTCCCGTGTAATAACAACTAGTTTACTTTTTCAATATACTACTACTAATAATATAATAATGTACAAAAGCATGAAAACAAAATACCTATCTGGGCAGAAATAACTGACAAAAATCAACGTCACTTTTAAGCAACTTTATTTTTACAGATCTTTTGAAATGGTAAATAGACCTAGTGTTCTTTTCATATTTTCATGACAATGAGAAACTCTAGTTGAATAGCTTGGATTATTCCATCATAGTTAATGCTCTTCAATGTGCGCCAATAAAACCAAAGGACTATGGGAATGATATAAACCAGATGAGTAATGATGATGAATTTGATGAAGAAAACGATTCAATGATGAATAGCGTTGAAAACACAGACAAACGTAAGCCTGAGATTGAAACCCCAGATTGCAATTCATACGATTGTCCGGACTACACCATCATGGATAACATCATCTCTACCAATACCAAAAATTCTAAGTGTAAGGGCGTTTTGCTTATTGAAACTCCACTGTAATATATAAATTCTATAAGGAAGATTCTAAGCCACTTTATTCAACGTAGATCCTGTCAGTTTTTTCGAGAAAATGTTTCGTCTTTAGATGACATTTCAGAATTCATGGATTTTGATATCAAATTGTCACCAGATATACAGAAACATGGTAAAATACGAAAAAGGAGAGCTTCTTTGGGTGATTATCTTGAATGGCCAAAAAGTAAAAATGGGTTGGTGTATGTACCATACGTTGCATCCAACTTTCTAAGTATGTTACTTTTACTTCTTCAGCTTTTCACTTACATATCAGCCATTAAGAAAAAAAAAAACGATATCGACTGCTCTATAATTTGAATCCCCCCCCCCCCCCCCCCCCCCCCCCCCTAATTTCATATTGCTATTAAAGGTGGTGTTTATCTATCCGCACAGGTTGGATGACTATTCCGAATATGTCTAATATGTCAAACTGAGGTTGAGATCATTTCATACAAACGTGATACAAATTTGTCTCATGTAAACAGGGGCTTTATTAAGTCAAGTACTTGTTCATGTATATTTTGAAAAAGAAAAAGAAATTCTTTATCCAAAGAAAATGACTTGTCATTCGCTGATATGAATTTCAAATAAGTCTTGTGTCTAATGTCACTCACTTAAGATCGTGGTAAATTGCCCCCTGTTTCATGAATATTTAGACATGGCGAAATGGATTCTTACGAAGATAAAATATCAAAAATGTCTTATGAATGAATAAAAGGATGTCTGCTCGATCATAAACTGATTTCTAAATTAATTCATATTTCATATCAGGTGCAGAAGTTAAACAAAATCTGACAGCAGCAATTCTTGATTACAACAGATACACTTGTATTCGTCTCATTAACAGAACAACAGAAAATGATTATTTGCGAATATCTGACATTAGCGGGTGAGGCGCTAGTAAATTTTTCATAAAGGCCAATAAAAGATCTTGGCCCAATCTACCATCCAAATCCCGATCTGCCTTTCTATCTTTGTTGATAAAATCGATTTCTCATTTCTTAGTTGCTGGTCATGGATCGGAAAAAGAAATAACGCCCAAGATCTTTCCTTGAGTTCTGGTTGTTACGCCAAAGGCACGATTATACACGAAATCATGCACGCTTTGGGATTTTTCCACGAACAAAGTAGACGAGATCGTGACCGCTACATTAAAATTCACTGGGATAATATAGAAAGTGGTAGTGAATTCTTTCTCAAATTAATCGGGGACAATCAAACTGTTTAAAGCTAAAAACTATAACTTGGTAAATTTCATATTCAGATTGGCATTCTCAATTTGAAATGGTGAATTATGGCGTTGCTTTTGCTTATGGGGAAAGCTATGATTATAACTCGGTCATGCATTACGGAAAGTCAGTTTTTCTTTTAATATTACTCTCTTCTTCAACTAAAGAACAAGTCCCTTTGATTCCTGTTTGTTTAAGATACAATTATAGTTGGACGTTAGAGCTTTTCCAGCTGTGTAAATGTTTTTCTAAATTTTAGCAAAGGGGCAGCTATCAATCGTACAGGAAACGCAATAACTGCCATTGGAAATCCATCACTGAAATTGGGCCAAAGAAATGGTTTCTCTGAGCAGGATTTGCGAGAAATTAATCTGAAGTACGAGTGTGGTCGTGAGTACGTCCAATACGAATAACTGGAAGAAGACATTTTGATTTTTGATAATTGCGATGTAATTTCAGAAGATGTAGTTTTCATAACCACTGTACACTATACTTTAGAAATTTTGAACTTTGGATCCGCCTTTGTAGATGTAACTCATGTAACTCTTTTCATAATTAATAGCTCAAAATTCTTATTGAAACCAAGTTTTTGATGCCCTCAATGTGTACTAAAAAATGGAATCTGAATTCAAGCTTGTCGTGTCAGATTAAAGAAAAAGAGATGAAGAAAATGCAATTGTAAAGATCATTATCTGAACGTTTTTCTTTTATAACACATTGCCAGCACTCAAATTGCGACTACCCTCTAGATCTGCCACTGCCAACCATAATATTCTGATAAACAATATGACCATGATTAAGCTTAATCCGACATGATATATTTTTAGATTTTACTAAAGTATATTTACAATCCTGACAATTTTTAACCGTTTTCACGCTGAAATATGAATGGTTGAAAAAAAAGCATTAATTTTACATAAAACTTACATCAATCATCAATACATCAATCCACCAAATTTTACAAAACAAAAAAGTGTTGTTCATTATGTTAAAACCACTGACGCTAATTTTAAGCGATACCAAGATCTCCATTCTTGTTTTAAATAAAGCAACGATATATCTGCCCATGGCTTTCTTATTCAAGGTGAATATGAAACTTATTTCCTAAAGTGGTTGTCTTCCACTATATTCCAATTTGTTCAACTGGTTTTTGGTATGCAAAAAAATCTTGATATTGCAAACTGCATATCTCATTTCCTTATTTGCACTTGGGTGACTTAGCTATTATTGCAAAATAATTAGAACATGACGTCACAGTTGCACGTAGATATCCCGCTGCAGTTTTTACAAATCATGCATTGAAGATAGTTGAGTTATAAATAGAGCATTGCTTTATAGCAAAAGAAATTCTTCGCACATATCAAACTTTCGTTTACGGAAGTGTTTATATAAGTATTATTAAAAGTGCCAGGATGTTAAGTGGAAGGCCAGTTTGTGATAAGAGAATATCTTATTTTCGTTCTCCTGACCCTGTCAAAGAAAAACAGAGTGCTGAAAGATAGCTTCACAACACCGGCACTGAGTTCACTGTTAGAAATTTTTCAAGTAGTTTGCAGCTATCACTTTCATAAAAA
This sequence comes from Turritopsis dohrnii, assembly GCA_027922465.2. Classification (NCBI taxonomy): domain Eukaryota; kingdom Metazoa; phylum Cnidaria; class Hydrozoa; order Anthoathecata; family Oceaniidae; genus Turritopsis; species Turritopsis dohrnii. Next base: position 635,462 of record BQMF02000215.1, on the reverse strand, counting down.
CTATTTCTGTTGATAACATGGGAAACATATTAATAAATATGCTGAAAGCTGGTCCAGTACCAACAATTTACCCACATAAAAAATTCAACCTAAATGGAAAAACTGTTAATTGTCAATAAACTAACTCTTTGAAGAGAATCCAAAAAAGTGATCAAAAACCAGTAAAGTGTTGATAAGATTTGATTCCCGTAAAGTTTAGTCATGCTTTCATTATCGTCGACTACTGTTGGAAACTGATGTTGATACGCCATAAATAACTTTTTTTTTCTCCTAAAAAATGGTGCAATAAAATGAAGAATGCCTCTGCAGCAGCACATCAAACTTTGCTGCAAAGTCAGTCACCCTTCGTTGCTCATAACCATTTGATCTTCTTTCTGCATTATTTTTAATGTTTCATATCAATTTTACCAGTTATCATGCTCGAAAGATCAACCATTGTTAAGCCGCGGCTAGATAGTTGCGCATAAATCTTCGAACATTTCGATCGTTTTTAACGGAAAATACATCAAGGACAGCAAATATTCCCATTTTGCTTGTGGAAAAAAAGAAATAATAATATTTCTAAACAGTTTCGGATTCATGTAATTTTCATATGTGTTCAATTGAAATCACGATGGACAGTTGTATTTTGTGAATAAAAAATGGTTACTGAAGTTGGATTTAAAATCGAAGACATATTAATTGAGTTAACACAAGATGGAAATATTTCCAGATACAAAGGTCTTCGCGAAGCATCTCTCACAGCCTCAGGTTGGTCTAATTTCATAATCTATTTGCAATGATATCATCTATTATAATCTATTAGGAATGCTCTTATCAAGTCTGAATGGAATATATAATGTGGCTTCCAAATTGACACTGATAATATTTTATAACTTTTACAGTTATCAATTTCCGAGTTTCGTGATCCTCAGATTCTAATCAAAAATAGATGCTTTAATAATTCTTATATAATACTTTTGATTTGTGAAATCAGACTTAATATTTTTAAAAATGTTAATACAAGCGAAGGAAAACAAGGTGTTTATTCAGTAGCTGACATATAACCTCTGCCATGTCAATGTCCTCCTCTTTAATCTATAATCTTCTGAAATGTCTTGTTCTTCAAACAGGACTTCAACAAATTTACCAATACTTTTTTCTTCCCTTGGCTGTTTTGAGCCTAAAGATCCTTTAGAAAAAACAAGGAGTGTAATAGTAATTCTGACATTCTCACATATCCATAATTTTTGTCATACTTTCAAGGGTCTGTTACAAAAATACTTGTTTTATGTCGGACGGACAAATCGATACTTAGGGCTATATAAAAAACAGCACGTTTGTGATACAATATCAAGCAAACGTTTTTCGAAAGTATACTAGAATAGACTTTATAAAATTCCAAAACATGATTTCTACAAGGATGATAATCAAAAAATATTGCAACAAACATGTATTCGTGTCGGATGGACAAAATGCTAATACTTTTGTAACAGACCCTCAACTGCCTACAACTTTTTCAGATTACCTCCATGACTGGGCAAACAACAAAAGAATTGAACCGTACATGTTAAGGTAAAAGACATTTAGTACTATTTCTGTACTTAAAACACAACAGCATAAGAAGTGGCAGTGTTTACAAGACTTCCTCTTTTATTTCAGAGAAACATGCTTTCTTCCATTCAAAATTGCTTTGGAGTCTAGATCCACACGGCTTGCAACACTAGCTGTAACGGGACTACAGGTTAGATATGATAAATATAACAGTGTATCCGTATGTTAAAAAGAATTACCAGACTTGATCAAACAGTACATCTTTTATCAATAGGATTTTCTCTTATTCTTGTTCTGTATAGAAACTGGTATCTGACGAACGATTTCATTCAAATATCCACCATGAAAAGTTGGAATATCAGTTTCCCGTGCAGTTTTTTAACGCTGTTGTGTCGACACCATCTTTTTCTGACGAAGTTCAAGTTGAAATCATGAAGGTAGAACTGTTTAATCTTAAAATTAACATCAACAAAAATTTACGTACAACCTGTTTCCTTTTGTTTCCGAACAATACAAACAAACCAGCTGAAATGTATTCATGTATTATCGCCTGTACAGTTGGAACATAGAAGTGTATGCATGTACAGTTTAATCTTGAAACTAACACACATTGATATTTGCTAAAGCCATTGCGGAGATTCAAATTCCAGGTCCATTATCACTCATTGGTAAATTACTGTATTGTTCCCCTTACTATCTTCATATTACAAAAAGGCAGACGACCCTGAATTCAGAGTTTGAAGTAATGGGATAATAATTGGAAATTGCAAGTTGCTTGTTCGTGTGTCTCATCATTTCTCTTACATTTCAGATGTTATTGCTGATAACGTCTTCGGAATCTTGTGAAGTGCATTCTGATTACTTGGTTAAAATTGCTGAGGTAATTATTTCTTTTATTGTCTTGATGATGTTAATAATGTAAAAAATGTGGATGCAAGATTATTTGAAAGCAAAACGTCAATCTCTAGATTTGTATAGAAACATTCGTACGAGCTCATCAAAACCAAACAAAAGCAACTTGTCGTGCAACGCTGACGCAAATGCTTAGTTCACTTTGTCAAAGGCTTCAAGATGGAAAGGTAAAATATCTTTCGTAAAGTTAGATACATAAACAGGATATCTTTTGATTTGATATTTATTATGATCTATAACATCTTCACATATCAAAGTTGTTTCAGTATTAAAGTCTGTTAACTTATGTTAGATGAGGCAAAATTACTGCTATATTATAAAGATGCACATTATGTGTCAGGACCATTAGTGTTTCTTACAAACATTCCATTGTTTTTGCTCTCTCGAGCTGTTATCATCCTTTTGACCTTTTAGAATCATCGATCAACAATTATTCGCAGACGTAAGTACATTTCGGTTTTCATTTTAAACATTGAAACATCTTTGTTTCAGAAGACAAGTAATGATGATTTTTTACACTGTAGAATTTGGGATTATTACACCAGATCCAAGCAAGGTTTTGGGCCAGGACGTGGTATTATTGCTGAAGCATTTCAGTATGAAGCTACAAAGTTACGCTTCGTGAGTCAACAGTCTCATCTCTCTGACATTCTCGACATATTGGATAATTTTATAGATATAAAACCAGGCAATGCGTCACTGTGAGATCCAACCTATGTGTTACGTTTCCTCTTTATGAGTGAGAGTCACACGTAAAACATATATTCTTATTATTTCAGGGCATCACAGCAAAGTGCTGCACTTCCTCTATACTTGGAATCGATACAAATAATGTTGTTCAACCTATCCAAATCTGTTCAACAAGACCGAGAATTTATCAACCTTATATGGTAAAGATTTACTACCTCTTTCACTAGAAATAATTTCAAACTGGAAGAGCAGTATCGCAGTTAAACTATCATTACTCTTCTATCTCTAGGCAGGTTCTCTGTCCAGCACTTATACAACTCCTGGGTTCTCCATCAAGCGACATTGTCACCAGGGGAAAACCAATTGGTTATAGTGGCTTCCCCGATGAAGGGCGAGGAGCGCGTGGAATCAATGGGAAAACTAATCGAACACCATCACCAATTGTGGCCAGATATATTTACAGCATCGCTGGAGAATTGGTTCGTTTGGTTGGGACCTTGAATTCACTTAGAGCAACCCTCGAATCGCTATTTCACAGGATCATATTATATCCACCAGCACCGAATAGAATAGAAGCCTTGAAACTTATAAGAGAAGTATGTGTATAACGTTTCTTCAAATTCAGTAAAATCGTTCAGCTCATGTGACCTTATTTCTATTTTTTTAGTTACTTGAAAGTCCTCAAAGGGTATATGACCTGGCTGGTCCAACAAAAAACGATCGAGAACCTGGAACACCAGAATCGCCAACTGAACAGCGAAAAACCGACTTGGATCTATTCAAATTGTAAGTATTTCCAAGATGCAGTTTGATTCTTTAACCGTAGATTTTCATTTAGATAAATGGTATTTTTCATACATTTAAGGCTAATGGATGGAATTCAGGATTCATGTCATTATAATGAGGCTTCGATTTCCAATGCCAGCGTTTCTTGTGTTGTGGCATTACTTGGTACTTTGGAAGATCTGAGTAACGGACGTGGTTTGACAGAAGAACAAGTAGCAAAGCTTTCGAAAGTTAAGGAGTTGTATAACTGGCCAGATTTGTATGGCAAGTCAGTTCCATATGATAATGGTGTACATTACCCCTCTCTCAAGTGTGGTAATCTTGAAGGTTCTGAGACTGAAACAGACAGTGAGTTAGATGAAAGGAAAAACAAGCCGAAACACATTCGATGGCAGATGGATTATGATAACGAAAATGGTAAAAACAAAATCTATTTACTGTAAAGGATTTGTTGTTTCTTTACACTATACTTGATGGGATGATGGTTTTTGTTTAAAATTGCTTTCAAAAAGATTTCATTTTCGTACGGTTGATTTAGATTCTGATGATGAAGGTGATGGAAATTTCATGTCACCAAAAACTGTCACATGGGCAAGTGAACACGAAGAAAGAATCATCGATAATGCTATTCCCGCTCACCAAACGACCAAGTTTCAAAAAGGTAAACATCAAATGATGTTTTCTGACATACTTTAAATTTGAAAACATCAAATGTTGTCTGACATATTGTGAAATGATTTTAAAGTATACATGTCGAATTTTTAGACTCCAGCAAACGTTCCAATATACCTAAACCAAAATACTATGGCATTAAGTCGAGAACAGATTCAGGTTTGAAAGGGAAACATAAACATCAGAATTCTTTGAAAGACATCAGAAAAAACATGCCCATACTAAAACGATCATTTTCTGCAGTGGACATAAGACCAAGACATATAAGGAGTAAATTTCCTACAGTTCAACATCCATTAAGAAGGACTGCCTCATATTCGAGATTAGAAATCAAACGCACCACTGTCTTTAAAGCTGAGCATGTCAAAGTAGACGAAGCCTTTTTCGATCGAATTTGGAAACGAGGAAAAGGAAACTCCAAACGAATCAATGATCACCTCACCAGTAACTTACGAAGAAAAAACTCGAAAAGTGGTGACCAATCACCTGTTTATGAAGAATTACGATCGCCTAAACCAATACTTCGGCGCACAAGATCCTTCAACGACGAGGATAAATCAAAATCCAACACTAAAGAACGGATTAGTGATCATTCACCTGACACCAGACACCCACCTCGCCTGAAAGATTTGAAAAACCAACAGAGCTCACCGTCAAAAGAAACTACTATTAACGGGATACCTCTAAGTAGGCTACATCATCGTCAAAAACCTCAACAGCATCCTAAGGTAAGAACCAAACCAAAGATCAACAAAGAACCTGTTGAAATCCAAAAGACTGAGCCAGAAAAAACTAAAGAAGAGTGCGAAAAAGAAGGTGCAAGAAATTTCGCACGTTGCTTATTGGGGATATTGCCGTCGGTGTTAGCTGCGACAGAACCATCTGTTGCCGATGAAGCATTGCAACAGTTTGCATCAGACGTGTGTGAAGCAGTGACTTGTATGGCTTTAAAAAGAAAAAACGTTCCAAACTTTGGCACTGTCCGACAACACGATATTAACGACGATAAGGAAGACGACGACAAAGATCCGTCATTAAACGCTGATGGCGTTTATAAAACCGTGTATGCCACTCTATCCTTATCTTATATCTTGAACAAAAGTGGTTACTATAAAAAGCGGGGTATTGATGTGCCCATGTCACAAGTAAGCATTTTCAGCATTATATTTGTCCAATCATCATGAGACAGAGGTACTGCTTATATCCTTTCTCCTATAGGAGCAGTTTATCGAATCTATCATCAATTCTGGTGTAACAGTCCGTTTATCGAAAGTGTGGCTAACTGAAGTATACAGGCTGATAACAACCTACGACATACTGTCAAAGGCAGGTTACAAACTAGAATCAAGTGAGACGAATCGTGCACTGATTGGATTACTATCAGAAAGCATTTACACACAGCATCCCAACAGAATGAAAGAGGCAGAGATGTCACCAGTCAAAGGAAACAGTGAAAGTAATTTAGCGAAAGCAGAAGGCACCAAATTTGCTAGAAGGCTTTTGTTGTCGACATGGGATCAGGCATTGGAAATACTGGCGGTACCATTGGACACTACAACGAAAATAATTGGTAATGATGACGTAAAAGCTTTGAGTCATAACGTTGGTGTTACTTTTATAACTCCAGTTTTTTATTTTCAGCAGGTAATGGTTCGATTGGATTAGCCATGATGCTTGGTAACACAGGCTCGCCAAATTCTCGTAAGCACTTATCAAAAGATCGAGATATGGTTTGTTTGAGTTTGGATGGGTTTAGACGCGCCGCCAGATTGTGCTGCGTATTAGGTAAGTCTTTGTTAAATTGTTGAGGTCATCCTCACCGATATGAAAATGGATAACTCTATGTACTTTTTTGTTCTAGAGATACAATCTCGCTGCGATATGATTTTATCGAGACTTGCCTTTGCATCGTGTGGAGAATTCTTTAATGAAAAGAAACAAAGAGTTTCTGGTATAATCGGGCCAGTTCGTCTACATGCAGCGCATGTACTGAGTATGGATGCTCTCCTTGCAGCTGGTCTAGAGCTTGGAAGTAACGCCCCTCAATCGTGGATGCACGTATTTAGGTATTTTGAAAAGTTTCCTATATTTTGGATGCCACATGGTCGACCACGCATAAAATAGACGATATTACTTACACTTATTTTTTATTCGTCCATAGGTGCTGCATGTTCATATCACACTTGGAGCATGCTTCATTTAATCAGACCGAAACCTCTTCACTTTCCACAAAATTGAATGCATCAGTTGACGCGTCACCAATGTCCGACGACACTCTTGCAGATCACGACAATACTTTGGACAGCAAGTCTGATAGACCAAACTTCGACTTAAATGGGATTTTGGCGGCTGATGATGCCTGTCGGGCAGTGTACGCTCTCTCCAGCGCTGTAGATAATTTATTTGATATGGCCGCCACAACATTACCAATAAAATCCTTCAAAGCATTTCTTTGTGCTCTAATCGAGGCCTCACATCAGCAGCTTTATGAGAAAGAAAGCCACTTGATTAATTGGGAAGGCAATCAACCACAGAACAACGAATTGATTCAACAACAAATGATTGCCATGAATACCTTACATCTTTATCATATATGTGATGTCATGTTAAGATGTGCACGTAATAACAGCCGACCACTTTTGCATGTCATGGAAGCTTGGTCCATTATCTCGTCGCATCTGGTAGAGGTAAACCTTTATAAGTGATCTGATAGAAACACCCTGTTTCAAAAATTGTTGTTAACAAGTCTAAGGGGTTCTTGAGCAGTTGAAGCAAACAAAGATTTTAAACAAAGTCGAACCTTACACGAGTCTCCGAGTCTCGGGCATATTGCACACATAATCATTAATAAACAAATAAAATAAAGTTTCCTCATACCAGTTAATTTTGACATTACGTTTATTTTTCTACGATAGGCTGCATATCATAAAGCGCGCCATGTTTCAAAAGTGGCACTGACATCCATCCATGACATCTTAAGTGAACTTCTGAAGAGGCGTACAGAACTGCCACACTTCTGGTTTTATGATAACTTATTCAAACCATTTGACATATTGATGGGATCTGATGTTTGTGACAACGAAATACAGGACCAGGTAAGAATTAATAATCGTACATTTTTTTGACAGATACTATATGCACTGACTGTCTGCAAAACTAAGGCAAAGAATTTCTTTAAAGAAATGCTATGGTTTCTTGTACCATAAGAGAATTACGTCCCCGAAGGCCTATTTTATTATGGATGCTATTTTAAAAACGAACCACGAACCCAGAAATGGAAGGCACACTGATAATTGTTTTTTTTGTACTTTAGATTTTGTATACAATCTATGAACTGGTTGAAGGCTTCAGTCCGACCTTAAAATCAGGATGGCGATCTTTGTTTGGAGCGCTAAGCAACGTACAGATTTATAACCGGCACGCCATTGAAGAATTCAACGATGGAGAACAACGAAGAAAACTTGTCTTCAATATCATTGAAAATTTTGTTAATATAAAAAGTGCCAACGTTTTTGCCTCATCTGTAGTTAGCGCCATTTTGTGCTTACTGAAATTACTACGAGGAGGTAGTCAAGGTGACGATGATTCCTTTGAATACCAGCTTAGTGAAAATGAAGCTGAAAGTGAAACAGGGAACATGTCGAATGAGCAGACAAGGGGAAGCGAATTATGCGAACCAGCACTGAATGTTCTTTCGCAAATATCGAAACGACTATCTAATGTTTACATCCAGCCTTCAAGCTCCATCTTTTATGGTTCTTATTCAATCTTGCTGATAAATATGGGAGAGTCGCAAGACAAGATATGGGATGACTCGTGGTCACAAACATCCAGTACGGTGTCTGGCACACTCAGTCCAGAGAGTGAATCAAAGTCTCACCACTATCATACCTCATCAACAGCTGGTTCTATCGTTGCCATTGACGATACGGGTATCTTACGGGTCTGGTTTTTGTTGTTGGAAGGATTGGCCAACAATGTAGCTACATGTCCGAGAAAATTCCAGTCAAAGATTGTAGAGCTTCTGTTCGAGATTCTGCGTTCAACTACTACCGTTCCAGGACCACATTTTTCAATGTTCACCATGTCGAATTTAGTGCTCCCCATGCTTCACTCTTGGGTTCAAAGAGGATCAAGGAAAAAGTCTTGCTGGGACTCAACCATGCACAACTTTAAGCATGCTTGCGGATTAGCAACACAGCTTGTTGTAGAAGAGATAGGACATTTTCTAAGCGTCGAAGGTAACAACTTTTTTCTTTGATATTTTTATCTTCAGGACATCTACGAACGTTATTAGTGGCTTTATGTAATATAATATGGTTTTGCATTCTAAATTTTGTTGTTTTCAAGGCGCTACTGACTGTGTTCCTGTGCTTCTCAAGCAGTTGCTGGATTTATTTCATGAATGTATTTCCCAACCAATTGAGGCTATCGCTCGGTTAGGCTGTTCCTGTTTAAGGTAAAACAACGTTTGTACAAATGTCAAGTAAATCTTATACCTAAAATTTATAAGAAAAAGTGGTCCAACCTCCGTTTAGTTAGGCGTAAATTACGTTAATCATCGGTTACTCTCACATGTGGTTTCACCATCTCTAAAATAACAAATTCTGAAAAATCGTGCTTGTAGCAGTTTTCATGCTTGTCGAATATGGTCTTGCTAGATTAATAGGTGCTTGCGTTTCGTTTCCAAATCAAAGCCTTATATATCCCACTTATTCACTTTGCAGGCATTTGTTACTTTCTGCCGGATCACAATTCACAGAAGAGTTATGGCACATCCTTTGCAAAGGGATTAAATCTATTATTGATTCGACTGTGATATATGTGAAGCAACTAAGTACTTGCTACGAAAGTAACTCTACTAGTGTGAATGGAGACAATGGGATGGTTGTGAAGGTGGTAGCAAGACGAGATGTAACACCGATTGAGAACATGAGGTTAATGCAAATTGCAGAACAGGTGAATTTATCATCATTCTAAATAGCTAATTTGTCTTTTTTCAATCGTATGCATCTAGCTACCATGCAATGCAATATAGTGCAGGATTCTCATGAACAATGACAGTAAAAGTCTTTTATATTTTCTGAGCTATATATTTAATGTTTTCCTCACTGCGTTACAGTAGTCGTGTCAAAACTGAATAAAGAAACAGCCTGTGAACGTGGTTCATCAATATTGTTGTCTGTAGGTGTTTCTTCTGGAATCTCAAATTAATGCATCATCACCATGGTCCGAGTCTGCATTGGATGAAGATGACAATCGATCATATATCTTTGTTTTGCTGTCATCAGATGAAAAGTATGACTCAACAAAGCTCAGGTAAAGAAAAACTTTGATCTATGTAACAGTTGAAATGCTAGCCATTACCATTAGTGCTACTGTGAAACACTCCGAAACTTGTGAAACTTGTTATCCAGCTGGCAGTTAATGTGTACATTTAAAGGCGCACATTTAAATCTTTTGTACGTGGAATGTAGTGACTGTAGTGAAGGTAGTGACAATATATTGGCCAAGAGTTTAGTCCTGTTCTTAGTTTTTATTTTGTTTTGATTGGCGCATGTATACTTACTTCGAAATGATTGCATATAATTCATTTATTTCTATAATTTAGAATTACGTTTCGCGCTCTGACGGTAAGCTTATTAGCCAATCAAATACTCATTCAAATGCTTGGGTCCATACTTCTCGAAAGTGCTGAGTCAGCGCATGGATCATTATTATCAACAATCACCAAATCTGGATTGATCAAACGGAATAATGAAGACAGTTCGTTACCAGGTCTTTTATGTTACTTGTCACCAGTGAATTTGGGAATACTTTTCGACTGCCTCATGGAATCCTACAGTGCTGCATTAGAGTTTAATTGCCGACCTGGTTTACGTTCGCTGATTCAGAAACTTGCAAAGTTTTCCGTTCCGGCAAATTTGCTTCGTCAATCGATCACGTCATTTGCGTTTTACTTGAACACGTTATTTCAAATTTCAAGGCACGACGGAGAAAATTTTTCCATATCAAACATTAAGAGAATCTTGACTGGAGAAAAAATTTTCCTTGATGTCACACCTGAAAGCCCACTAAGAATTGAATCACCCAAGACAGGAGGTGGAGGTAATTATCGTGATCTTCTGAAGGGCAACACCAACATTGATTGGATAATACGCCGTTTGTACGATGCTTGCAACCAGATCAGCAACACATACCAAAAATTGCATCAATTCGACACTTTTTATGAACTAGATTCCGGCTTTATGGAATCCTCTTCGTCGGTCTCTAGCTTTTCGCCACAAGGAACACCTCAAAAACAAAAAACAGATTTATCCGAAGAAAGCGTTGACCTGAGTAAGTTCAACAAAGGATCATACGGAGTAGAAAAACCGAAACTGAGCCCGTTCAAACAAAAAAAGCGTTTTGATATTCCATCAACCAACGTCGAAAACAAAGAACTTAAAAAACGTCAAGACGAACTACTCCAGTTGTCAGCTTGGTCTCAACTCATCATCAGCATGTTAGAACTGTTACTCGGACTGCCAACATTGCAATTCAAATCTGTATTACCGGCAGTTTTTCCGGCTGTCACTTCACTAATAAATACTGTTCACGACCCAAAAGTACGACAGCTAGTGTGTGATGTAGTTAGAAGGTGCGGCTCTATTTATGGAATCATATAATACAGCACGGAACCGAAACACGTTTGCAAAAAACCTTGTAAATCACGAGCTTTTTGTAACTAAATTTTTCGGGTTTTTCATTTAAGAATAAGCCTTAAATTACTATCTTTGCCTGCATCGAAATGACGTAAAACAGTTATTGTAAAAATAGTTACTATGGTAACATTTATTTATTTAACTTGTACAAACGATACCCTTCAAATTTATATTTTAGCTTTCAATCTCAATTTGTATATTGTTATAATTTTATAGAAAAAAAAAAGTTGAATAGCAGTATTGTTTGTTTTCGTGTTAGCCGCCAACCTAGTGCCCGGGGTTGTTCGTCACCTTGTTGTTGTTGTTGAAAATTTAAATGTCAAAATGGGCAAAAAATAAGAACAATTTAAGAACAGCTCTGAGGCTCAAAATTTTTCTGAAATGTTTTTTTTTCTTTTTTCTCCTTTTTTTGTTGAAAAATGTAACAGAAGATATTCTAGTCATATATTTCCCCATAGGGCGAAATATATGTTAAAACCGGCAGTTTCCTTCTCCTTCATCTTCTTGTCCGTTCACTTTTATAGCCTCGGTTCAGTATTGACCTTCGGCCTAGTCAAGATAGAAAAGAATAGAGGCTAGTCTTCGGAGAAGTAGTGCGCCATGTTTTACAGTGGAAGAGTTTTGCTTTGTCTCCCAGCTTTTAAGATGATTCAAGAGATTCAAACGTTAAATGATGGAAATAAAAACATTTTAATTCAATGTTTTTCTAAAAGTTTTGTTAACAGTTTTGAATGAACGCAAGTAAAAGAGAAAAAAAAAGCGAGATATAAATATGTCACGGACGTTTTGTTTTTATTGATAAACAATGTGTTGTGATGATGAATGGTAATTAAATGCTTGGAACAGTGGAGCATTGAATCTGTGATTTAAGTGCAAATTTGAAAGTTCATCATTAAAAGCCAAGCTGAAGATTTATTTTTATTTTATATCCTGATAATGTAGCCAAACTGCTGAAAACACATAGATGTACAAACCATATATGAAGGAAACCCTTTTTACATGTGGTGGACAACAACCAGTTGTTAATTCAAGGAGTACATAACAAGAATTGCAAGTAAAAACGTGATGTTGTATTTGCAAAAAGAAGTTCAGAAAACCAATTATAGATATACGTAAAATATTAAATACACACAGGATTATTGAGACATTATAATGTGAAAGAATCTGGCTGAATGTGCCTCCCCTGGGATAGCCGTGTAATCCAACAATATTCATGCAATTCCATGATCACCTATACTGTTTTGATATTGTATATATTTTATTTCGTAGAAATTAAATATAATATATATGTCAATTTTCCTTATAAGAACGAACATAAATCAAAACACATTCCAACATAATAGTCTGTAATTTAAATCAAGCCGAAACAAAAACTTCTACTTCCAGATATGCAGTGGATGTATATTTTCACTACTAAAATATTCTTTTTTTTTTCATTTGGGATATACGAAAGTCAGTTTTATTGCATTAATATAATATATGTATGACATATGATAGTATGTGAACATATTTTTTTGAATCAGAGATGTTTAACTATAAACACATTTAGGTCTTATAGTTTTTCGCTATGTCCATAGTAAATTCTTAGTCACTTTTTAACTCCTTGGCAAAAATTGAGAGAAATCTTATCATTTGACCATGTACATCTTCATTTCATTTTGTCTTTTGTAGTATTAACTTCAAATCTACCCTGATTAGTATGGACAGCATTTTTATCTGAACATCAGTTTGATAGTAGATACACCACTGTAATTATAATGATACATTTTTCTTGTTATCAATGTACACACAAATTGATAAAATGTTTGCAACTTAGGGGAAATATATAGTCGCATTTTTGCGAATCTTGTTTTACAGTTTAAAATTAAAAGAATAAAAACTAGGTTCAAAAAGTAAACATAAGTATATGATATATGATAATGAAACTGCGAAGCTTTTTGAAACTAGATTTCTGTGTAAAAATAGCCCAAAAATAAGAACAAAATAAGAACAATTTGAGGCTGAAAGTGGAAAAAAATAAGAACAGTTGAACCTCAACTCAAATTTCATGGTTCTTATAAAAAAAAATAGTGTACAGGGAAAAGGAAATGGCTGTTCATTTACGTTTTCACGGGTAGATAAGGATGAAATCATGAACGAAATCAATAAATTTGACTCGACAAAAGCCATATAAAATGATGATGTTCCAACAAAAGTTATAAAAGATAGCAGGTATATTTTTGGAGAATACCTCACTGCATCAATGAAACAAAATATACTTAAAAATTTCCTGATGATCCAAAACTGGCTGATGTGACACCAGTCTCCAAAAAAGGCGCGAGAAGCGAGAAAGAAAATTATAGATCACCGAGTATTTTGCCTAATTATTCGGAAAATGCATCTTATATCTGCTTATTTCAAGGACACACTTTCTAAGTCAAAGTTCGGTTTCAGAAAGGGTCACAGCACCCAACACTCTGTCTGATCATCTTACTTGAGAAGTAGAAGTGAGCTGCTGATAATAGAGGGTCCTTTGGAGCACTACTGACTGCCCTGCCAAAAGCATTTGTGCTTTCACGTTAAATACAATTTAATATGCTTAATGTCTACAATTTATGAATCATTTAATTTATTCGTTGTTTTATTTAATTTATTAATTGTAAATTATTGACTTGAATTAGCCAACATCAACTATGTTTTATAATTTTACTATTGTAAAACCTATTTTAATTTATGTCAAATAAAGAAATAATAATAACCATACTACTTACTGATAATGAGATTTATAGCGAGCCGTTAATGCTGATGGAACCAAGATGTTTTGTTCGAGGTAGCGAGAGTCAACCCCAGCCGGCACATTTGCTAAAAAATCTCTGCGAAGGAGTAGATTTCTATATAAATATGCACACAATTTCAACAAAAATTCTCTCCGTCACAGCGACTTCTTGACGATTTTGCCGACTGGGACTGTATTTCTTCTGGAAAACAAAATAAAAGGACGGAAACGAACACATCCACATCGGGAAACAAAGATGGGTTCGACTGAGGTTTTCTGTCAAACTATAAATATAATATCTCTTATATACTCAGAAATAAAAGTAGCAAAAAAAACCAAAAAAACCAAAAAAAACATGAAACGGAAAATTCATGGATCAGGAAACCTCTTGGAACGTGAAAAGGAGCGAAAAACAACTTTGCAGGGAACACACTATCAAGTAAGCAAATCAGGTGGTAACCGTACAAACATTCTAACAATATGTTTCAAGCTTAAACACATGTCGAGCCAGTCTGATTGGAATATTTAAAGTACTAGAAAAATAACTACGAAGGAGTGCGGTGGAGCATCAACTAGAAGTTAAGGTTGGGGTTAAAGATGAAAATAGTAAAAAACAATGAAATTCTGAATAGTTTTGGCAAGAAGCGAAGTTCACATAATATATTAATCGACAATGAGCGGGTGGGATAAGGAAACAGCAGGCTCAAAAGAAAGGATTGATTACAGGACAATCATCCGTGATGTGATCCAAACTGCCACAACGTAAACACCCTCTTGGTTTCCTCAATCCGAAAACTTCTGTCGAAACCGAATCGGATTTTGAAACGTCGTCTTCGGGTTTGGAGATTTCTTTTTTGTGGTATCTTGCTTGAAATTTACCTTTCGGATTAAATTTTCTGTCATTGTTATACCGATTATGATTTCTATTAAAGTTTCTTTCATCGGGTTTTTTCCGTTCATTTTGGAAATGTTGTCGGGGATGTTCACTCCAGCGTGTACCACCCGGCGACTGTCGTCTAAAATTATGACTAGTATTATCAAAATGATTTATTTTATCGTCTTGTCGATTTTTAAATGTCGGTTTTCGATTGAATTTATCACTACCTGGGGAATGCGTGCTATGAACTTTAAGGGAAACCATTCCACGCCCTCTACCCGTGACGGGCGCGGGTGCAATAGAAGGGGATTCGGTTACGGAAGTAATCGTTTGTGGCTTGACCGCAGGAGTCTCTTCAGTTGTTATTTGTTCGTATTCTTCACTTTCAAGAACAACATCTGGTTCGCTATCGTCTGATTGGTTAAACGAAGAGGGAATAGAACCACTATCATCTGAAGGGTTGGAAACGGACACGTGATTATCATCTGATTGTTTAACTAAAGGGTCATGGGCACGACTATAATCGAACTGATTGGCTGGAAACTCGTGATTATCATCTGATTGATTTGGTGAAGAGAAATGCCAGTGGTTATCAGAAGGGGATGTGTTGACATGTTCATTAGTGTGGATAGAGGAGCTGCCTTCAAGTTTTTCTTTCGTCTTTTCTAAATCATCCACGGGTCTTAGAAACGAAGATTCCTTCTTCGTGAAGTTTATAGCCATTCTATTTGAAGTACTTTTTCGCTTTTCTTGCTTTATGTTTTTATCTCCCGTCTCTTCCTCCGCAATACCAAGCTTTTCATCGGCTTTCAAACTTTCGGTTTCGTTAGGTTTCCGAAACTCCCTTTCACCATTCGCGAGTTTCCGAAGTTCACTTATATCTAGGTTCAGTCAAACGAGAACAATGAACAAGGGAAAAAATTTCAGCGAAGATTGGAAAAAATACAAAAATATGAAAGCTATAATTTAAAAGAATAAGAACGAGTTTTTATACACCTGTATTGCCAACCTTGAGCATGATACTGAATCTTTGAAACTTTTTCACCCCAGCCGACTACAATATAATAGAAATGTAAATGAAATACACAACTGAAAACCACTGGTGTCTTACTACAAGTGTCCCACTTACTTCTAAGTCCTTTTCAAATGTAGTTGTAAATATTTTGTCGTCCTGAAAATACAGAATGAAATGTGAAACCTGTATCCGTAATCAACTCATTAAAAAGACAGATTCATAAAAATGAAGAATGTGGAAAGTAACAAACTTTAATTTCGTTTGCAATGAAAATTGAAATTAGATCGTCCATATCCAAATCAGTCAGCAAGCCTCTCACAGCCACATATTCGTCGACCTTTTCTTCAAAATCTGAACAAAACACACCACAATGAGCACAGAAGGTCGAAAATCGTTTCAACTTGACAGAAAATATAACAATTAAGCATACAAACATACAAAACATTATTCACACCTGATTTAGTTTCAGTCTCGATAACCATTTCTCCATCAGGAAATTCTTCTTTATCGCTGACTGTATTATCGAGTGAGATATTTCCTGATGTCGTGCAACCGTGAGCAGCATGTGCCATCTGCACATCGGTAAAAACATTTAAGTATGAAGATCGAACCGTTCTGAACGAAATGGAAAGAAGAATCACATGTCTTTCCACTTTCTAATAACGAGCTTTTTTATAATTTAAATGAATACTACCTTGGTAGTTTGATGTTTAGGACACTTTCTCGTATCTGCCACATAAATCTCTCCATTCTTTCCATCAACATACTATGGAAAAATAGGATTTTGTGTCATCAATGGAACTTTGGTTCGTAAATGAACCGTATGATGAATAAACACTGACTTATCACAAGGAAGCAAGCGAGAGGTTAAAGCCAATAGGAAGTGTTTTGCAGCATCAGCGTGTATCATACTAATTTCTTCTTGGAAACCGTCAAAACAGAACTAAAAATAACAGGACATCATCAGTAATCAAAAATCATTTTTTCGAAAAGGAAAATGAAATAATTTTGAAATAAATCCACCTACATCTTCCTCATATGGATAAGACCATGTCTCCATAAATTCTTCAGCAACAGGTAACACGACATCATAAACACTATAATAAAACCATCATCACATATTCTTTAACACTACGAAAAATATTTTCTGAAATCAAGTTCTAAATTTTATTTAGCCATAACCTACTCTGTTCCCATTTGCCTTGGCATACCCAAAATGTGACCAATAAGCTGGCAAAAACTTTTCCCAGATGTTGATAAAAGGTCATCTGAAGCACAAAGCTGAAAAATGAAAATAAGACTGAGAATTCCAGTTCTAAAAGACTAACACATCAATAGCACACTAGTTCAAACTAGAACAATAGAACATTTCCGTACAGGGCTCAGCAAATTTAATAACATATTTGTAACATTATACACTTTGGACCAAAAAATGATGTGGCCCAAATCAATTTCTTTTAATACTCAATATTACACATACAGTGACATTGTCTTTCTGAATTTGATCTGTAATTTCAGGAAAATACTTTTTAAAATCAATTGCTTGCTGTTCTAAAGATAAACATAATTGAAAAATTATAACGGTACAAATTCATATGCAATAAAGATTACAAAGAATAACACAAGACTAACCAGCCGTCATTTTTATCAGACAAGGTGCATATGTCAAAAAGTTGTTGTCTTTAATGGCTTTCACCATGATGACTTCAAGAAACTCTTTTACCTCTGAACAATTTGTGAACCGCGAAGACAAAGGACATTCTAATCCAGAAAATAAGAGAAAGCAAATCAACCTGTACATGCAGTAGTGGCTTAGTGGTTAAAGTGTTGAGCTTGGGAACCCAATATTGAGGGTTCAAACCCCGCTGAGGTCGGGTGTTGAGAAAGTCATGACTCCTGGAGGTACTGCAACTAGCTCGATTCCCTGATGTATTTTGGGGAAAATAAAGGCTAGTGGGGGAGATTAACGCTATAGGATGAACATCCGGAATATGTAGCCCCACTCCTTGTAGTGGCTTCGGCCTTGAGTGGGGCGAGTGATTAAAAAAAAAAAAACATTTAAATTTTCACATGGATGTATATTATGTGTATACAAAGTTTCTGAGAATTTCCAGCTCTTCTTGAACATAATTCCTATGATGCAAGACCCACAATAAAATGAATACCTTCAAGCAGATTCTGCAACTCATTCATCACTTGATCCAGGTTTGTGTCATCCACATCTTTGACAATCTGCAAAGTGAAAAACAAACGTGACAGAATAGAACAGATTATTTGCCTTCCGTAAGATGAACTACACATGTATAATTTCAATAATAATCATTGTGATTATTATCACAAAAAGTAATTTTCAAACATGGAAATTATCTACTTTTTTTATTTTTCTCTGAAACTGGTATATTTTCCATTCTTTTTCTGCTTGATCTTCCTGCACCTCCATGTGAGAAGAAGGAATCTGTCTATCTGTAGATGCAGCTAGGTGTTGTTGATGTGCAGGGCTTTCTGTTTCCTAGTAAAGATGAAGTTATTTTGATTTATTTATGTGATGGTATTCAAAACAAAAGTATCTGAGTGCTTTTTCTGTATAGCTGAAAAAAACTGTTAAGTGATAGAGGGTCAATAGAGACAAAATACATACAGGAATTCTTTCATATTTTGCTTCCTTAACATCTGTCTTCTCAATCTCTAAACAACAAAAGTTTGATGAGACACAAGTGAGGAGCAGACATCAACAATGACAACAATACCTGCATTTAAGAACTGGTCAGGGGTGATCAAACCACAATCTTTTGATGTTTTATTTGAGATACCATCTGTACTTGGGGTACCCAATGCAAGCATTTTGGAAATTAAGGCTCCCCTTCCAAATGATTGATTCATGGCTCCCCCTGTAATGATAGACCACCTGCGCAATCAGTTCAATGCATAACTTCAAAAAACAACATTACTAGCAGCACAAAACAATATTTTCTTTGTATTTCTAAAAGATAAAACCCAGCGAAAATCAAACAACAATTGAACTGAAACAGTTCAACAATTTAACCTGGTGATATAGGCCACAATGAAAAAAAAAATGAAATTTTGCAATAGAGAGGCTGTGTTTCAAAGGAATCAAATATTCTATTATAGAAGCATGAAGAATTATCTGTCAGAAATCACAGATATGAAGACAGGCATATATTACAAATATAACTGATGTGTTGAGTCATATAATATATATGCAGAAGTTATGGCTCTAAATTGAAGTTGTCTCAGATGAGGAGCATGCCTGTAAGTCAACGTTATCCACCATCTATCACCAGGGTAATTTACCATGCATTCTGTATGGGATTTGCGTCTGGGGTAACTGCTCTCCGACTAGCCAATGTTGAGAAGATACACATTCATGCTTCACACATCATGTCTACTGCAGACCACCATGTTCTCCAGCAAGCAGATTGGATTCCTATGGTACAGGCTTCGAAATAATTTTTACAGCACATCAGACAAATTTGCCCAGCAACAAAAAAAAGTTTCGCGGACAACATCGTAATTTTTCGGACATTTTAAAGAGTATGACAAAAAAAGCATTGCAAGCAAAACCTACAAAATCTGCAATGATCTTGCCTCACTGTCATTGAGCAATGTGATTACAAAATCTACTTTATCAAAAGCCACACAGATTGTGTTGAAATCGATCTTCCATTAGATCGTTATGTTGACTACAATGATCAATTAGATATAGGGCTGCCCATATTTGGAACGAAAATCCTACTGTGATCCGAGAGAAGAAGTTGTATATATACGGTGTTTGAACATGCGTTAAAAAAGTCAGATGCTATCAAGAAAATACTTTTTACAAAAAATCAGGAAAAGCCATATGTTATGAAGATTACTTATTATTACTAGTGAGATCCGATGTGCATGGATTTTCGAGCATTTTGAGTTACATTCCTATCTCAAATCTGAGCACTTATTCTTCCATTATCTCTGCAATTTTTGCAATTCCGTCCATTTTCACACTAATATTCAGATCTTTTATTCTCATATTTTCCTTACTGTACAGTACTTATCAAAGATATAACAGGCCTGGTCGTAAGAAAATTAGCAGACGTGTGGTCATTGCACGCCTTAATTGACGATATCAGTTATGGTGCGTGCGCTCGTGTAAATTTTTGACAGATGTGCGATCAATTTTTTCCAGTTAAGATCAACAACCTTCATTCTGTATGATAATCAAGTCAAATTTGAAATGTGTCATAATGTAAAAATTAATGAGATTTTCACGAAGAATGAATTAATAAAACAAAACATTATTTTCAAAGATTCGGAACGTAAAATCTTAGCTATATATAGAGATTACTTTGACGGTAAATAAAATTTATGCAAAAATTAATAAAGAGGAAGAATAAAACCTGAAAATAAAAAAATTTGCAATACTCTCCATCATTTTAGTTTGAGTTTGAAGTTCAAATGGTGTTAAATTAAGACGTTTCCGTTCCATTAACTCATCACCACCTGGCTGGCTATTTTTTTTAAATAAAAGATTATGTTTTCGCAAGGTTTGCGCATACTTTTGTAACTTAAAAGAACTTTAAAAAGAAAGAGAAAACTACATAATGCAATTAAATTATATAATACATAATAAGATCATGCGCACAAAGCTCCTTCTTCATTCCTCTTGTTTTCTACTACCAAAGGAAGAAAATTTACGAGCACTGATTTTTAATTCAAAACCACTGCCGTATTCCCATAGAAATACTTCTATGGTATTCCAAAGCGATTGGAGAATAGCTACTGAAATGGTAGCAAAGTTTCGTTCCGTTATTGTAAAATTTAATTGTAGCACATGAACAATTTCCGAAGCAAAATTTTCAACATTTTGGGACAAATTTTTGTTGACTTTAAAATAAACATTTGTTATTACACTCGTCATTACAAGCAAGGCGTGCGATTGCCACACGCCTAAATAAATCTTGGCGTGTGTGGAGGCGTGCGCGTGCGATTGCACGCCTCTTACGACCAGGCCTGTATAATAAAGTTTTGTTTGTTTTTTGTTTGAAACAATAGGGATAACTGACATTTTTCGGGGTCCGCAATGATATAATATAATAAAGATATAATAAAGTTTTGTTTGTTTTTTGTTTGAAACAATAGGGATAACTGACATTTTTCGGGGTCCGCAATGCAAGTGAGGTGATGGAAAATTTGGGCCTAATTCCTTTTGGGTGATGTGGATATGACGTCATCAAAATCTTTGATCACAGATATCTCAGTAGCAGTTGGTTGTAGCAAAATCAGGGCGCTAGCTAGGGCCCTACAGGCACCATAGGCGGCTCTTTCCCAATCCAAAAACTAATGAGTTTCACAATTGAGTCCAGCAATAAATTTATGAAAAGTTAGTAAACAACCCTTTTAATTCACGGCGGCACGCGGCAAATGCCGACGTAATTGCCGTCGTAATTTGAGAAAAGCACATTTCACGTCGGCAAAAAAATGTCGTCGCTAGAATTTTGGTATTTTCGGAATAAACAACCCGTTAAAAAAATAAAACAAAGGAAAAAAACATGTTCTCTTTTCTTTTACGAACTCGTTCATTCATTTTTTTCTTTCAGTATTCGTTTTTTTTTCTTTCATCACGTTCATTTATTTCTTCATTCATTTAAATTGCTTTTGCATAAAAAGAAATACCTTTTATTTTTAACCACGAGAAGTATTTCTGATTAAGGAACTTACTTAGACAAAATGATTTTCGATAAAATGTCACGAGGATTATCGAAAAGCGAGCGGGAGTGCGCCGATTGCTCTAACTTTTAGATACGTATAGGAAAACGAGTGGGAAGGCATATTTAATAAAAACAATTTTGCCGACGTGAAAAACATATTTGCCGACGTGTCCAACAAAATCATCATATCACGACGGCAAAATTTTGCCATCGGAAAAAAATCCTAATTAAAAGGGTTGGTAAATAAGCTTGCTGTTAAAATAAATGATTTGATTCTGTTTTGAAACGCCGGTTTAAACTCATCACTTACATGGGTTTCGGCTTCGTTATAAAAATGTTCATCGTAGTAGTTATGTCTAACGGCCTCAATTGAGAATTTCTAGGTAACGCCCTGAAAATGATCCCATACATTTTTTAAACAGTTTTTCGAGCTCTACAACATGGGGTACACTTTCCAGCAGCCGCAGTTGCGTGATTTAATTTTTCATCACCGGGTATGCACACAAGAAAGGTGGATTTGACACATCCTTTATGAAGTTAAACCCGGTAAAGTTTTACACGGGATGATAGTATATATATTTATGTATAATTTTTATAATTTTATAACAATCTTATTATAATAATCACGTAAGGCCGATGGAAATTTTATATTAGTTTAGCGTCACTTAACTCCTGAAAATGTCATGCAGCATGTTTTCATTATTCATTATTCATTAATTTTGTTCTAGTGCCATACATAGCCGGAGAACACATCAAATACGCCATTTTGCATTATTATAATCACTGAGATCCCGCCCGCGCGAATACAGTACTAGCTCGAGCTTTCAAATTACTTCAGACCTGCTTTTTCTTCAACTACATTGACAAAGAAGAAATTTTCAAGAAATTTTTGCAAATTAGGTATTCCGCAAAGTTGGCTTTTTCAGTATGTATCTGATAGAAATCGAAACCATAACTCTATTATTCCAAAACGCTGCAAAAATTAATGTCTACTTCGATTACGTAATCGAATGTCGAAATTTCGCTACATTTATTATACGGAACACTCTGGGGAAGTCATTAGACGCACATGGAAGAGCAACTACTTGGACATTTTGAACCAGGATACGACGGTCGGTAGTGGGTAGGCAAGCAAATGAAGTGGATGATGTATTATTCTTGTTGAATTGTCATTTTGTATTGAAATAATGAAATCTTGTAAAATAATGAACTTTTTTACGCGGACACTTAAAGTGATGCGGGCGGGTGACGCTAAACTAATATAAAATTTCCATCGGCCTAATTGCATACCACTTATTTTAGAGTGATATATTTCGGGTTTTTTTACAGTCATTGTCCTCTTATGTCCGCATAAAAACACGTAGAGACAACAGACACTTTTTTCACGATTAGTATAAAAGCACGTGGCATTTGACGTCAGTTATTTTTATGGTCACCGGGAATCATTGCATTGCATCCCTAAGCGAATGCAATGTTCTGGGGGAAATATTTCGAGAATCAATAGGGATAACTGACGCTTTTTTAGGGTCCACCATACGGGTGAGGGGATGATGCAAAATTTGGGCCTAAATTTAATTTGGTATTGCGGCTGTGACGTCATCAAAATATTTGATTGGCCATATCTCTCTAACAGTTGATCGTAGTTTTAGTACTACTCATCAAGATAATGAACTGCTATATGTAGAGTTGAGTGTTGCACTATGCTGATGTCAGTAGAAATAGAACAATTGAGAAATGATCTTCGGGACTTTTACTTTGTCTGAAAACAAAGTAAGAAATGATTGGCTCCATTCATTGTGTGGAGATTATCTTATAAGAAAACTGCTGACACACTTTTTTCTCGACCTTATGATAGTTCTTTATCTTTAAGAAATTCTACTGATGAGGGATAACAGACTTCACTTTTAGTTTCGTTTCAAAAGAGAAACATCAATCATCCATGCCGAACAATGAAAGCTAAGTTAATAATGACAGAGACACAGAGATACAGCAAAAAAAGACAAGGATTGATTTTAACCCAACACGATATATAATATATACGTCAATGCTAAATGCGTAAAAATGAAAAAAAAAAATGGTGATTTTATTGCAAAGAGATCACAGGAACACTTCTGACATGTGGTAAAATGTACTGCTAGTGTGTTATACACAGTGACGACGAGTGATAGCTTTTAAATAAGCAACGTGTTCATGTCGTCTAAGAAAGATCTAATCATAATCATCGGTTGCCATCCTGGGTAAATGAGTTCAAACGTTGTAAAATTTCTTGTCGACTTCGCAGAAGTTCTTTTCACGTGCTCCTAGAAATAAAAGATGGCCAACGATGCACAAGAGGAATTTTGGGGTGAAAATATTTCCATATTATGTTTCATTAACTAATTTGGATCATGTTTCCACTGTCCAGTTTCTTATTAAACATATGAATACATTTTGATGGTAACGAAATTTTAATTTTTAGGAGTTACCCTTACTAAAGACAAGAAGGAATATGTTTGGGATCCTAGCTCAGAAAGTGAAGAAGATGTTGAGCACAAACTTCAGCTGACGACTGCATGTGTTGGACATAAAGCTAAAGAAGGTGATCGAAATGTTGTAGAAGTTACCACTGAAGATGGAGATGGAAAAAAAGTGACCTGCCCATTTGTGTCACTACGTGTTGGTGGAACTGAGTGTATTCACTTAGATCTTGGGTTTTACAATACTACAAAATTTACGCTGACACATGGTGCTGGTCCTATATCTTTATGCGGTGTTCATCTGAAAGCATTACCCTTAGACTTTGATGAAAATGATGATGACAGTTCTGAGGGTAAGAGAAGTGAATTGTGCCCTATCAGTCATTCTAACTTTGGGGGGAAGGCCTTCCTAATTTTGGATGTAATATAAACATGTCTGCTAAGTAAAAAGACGTCAATATTAATCCACTGCAAAGATAATCAAACAAATCATTATTTTTAGCTAGGAGCTAGCATATCCAAAATCCTTTGTTCTCACCACATGTTCTTGGCCTGACTGATCCACCCACATCAGTTAGGATCACTTGACCAGAAGTCGTCAGTGAAATAATTGTTTATTCTAAAAAATTGTTTCAATAATATATTTATTTGCTCTCTCGATTTAAATACTACCAATATAAATACGATCTAGCATATTTCATAAAAACAGCTCTAGGGAAAATTTGCAATGGTAATGTTTTTTATTTTGGGTGTGGTGAAACTTTTTACCACTGCACTTTTTCTCTTATGGCTCTTCAGAAAAAGGAAGAAAGACGGAAACAAACTATTTCTACATCTTTGAAGCAGTACTGCTTTTCTAGTGGTATATACATCAATGTCAATAATGGTCGCAAAATCAAATTGCACTGCAGTAGAACCTTGTAGAACCAGCTTTAAGCGAATCCCCCATTTTATCAAACAAAAAACCTAATCTGTTGATTTAACTGGCACTACGCCAGTTAAACGAACTCACGTTTAACGATTCGTTATTACGAACCAATGCCAAATTTTACTATTGAAATAGTGACATATTTTCGTATATATAAAAATTTTTCAAGACATCAAAATTGAATTTTTTCAGTATTTATATTCGAATTTTAAAAATCAAATTTTTGAAGTTTGAATTTCAAATTCTTATCTTCGCTGTTTTACTCTGATATCTAAAGTGGTTTTCCTAACAACATGCATGGAAATTTGGTGGAAACGATCGTTACCATGTCGTTTACACAATATTCAAATGTCGGTAACGATCCATGGTTTCACATAATCATATTTCCTTTTTTGCTGAGATAATGACAAAATTTGTGTTTTTTAATGTTAAGCTCTTGAAATATTTGTGATTTAACTATAACGCAGTCTTCTCGTTATGAGGCACGTGACTGCGCCAGTGCTTGCTTAAGACACACTTTTAATCACGCACGTAGATTCTCTTCAAAAATATGCTCAATTTATTATATTAGTTTAAATGGCTGACAATGAAGGATAACTTAGCTATATTAAGTGATTATTCACCAACTTGCTGTTGCGAGGGAGAATGGCCACCATTGCTAAGGTAATTTTGAAATTTCCTTCGTTATGTGAATTCATTTCTTCACCTATGAAAACGTAAGTGGTTCCAGCAGGACTCGTTTTTGTGTTATTCAATGAAATTAAAAAGCATCTTAGTTTCCAGCTCCCAAAAAAAGAAAATGAATGGAATGTTAAAAGAATCTTGGATAATCAAGCAAACTAAACATCCCAGTAACATTGAACTTGTTTTATTTTGTTAATGTTAGCGTCGTTACTGCATCGTTACCATAAATCTAAATCTGCTGAAACGATTTTAGGTTTTATCGTTTCCATAAATGTTAAATAACGCTAACGATAAATCGTTTCTCATGGCGCAACAAATTTCCATGCTTGAGCAAACAAGGAAAAATGTCAGCTGTCAAGAGAAAATGAATGTCTCTTGCAGAGAAATATAAAGCTATCCAGGAGCTGGAAACTGGTGTAAAACCATCAAAGATAGATACACAGTATCAACATGGAATAAAAGGAAGGATAAAATAAAAGTGCATTCAAAGCCAGGGAGGTAAACATGAAGTGGAAGAACCTAAGAGTCTGTTTCGAAAAAACACTTTTTAGCTTGTTTACAAGGATATGAACAAACAATCTATCAGTGACAAAATTTTAGCTCAATTTATCAAGAGTGAAGGGTCGAGAAAAAAAAAAAAAAAAACAGACTAAAATTGATGTATATTTTAGTAAACATCAGTATAGCGGCAGTGTCAAAAATAGCTTATTTTCATTTTTTGACCTGTTTTTAAAAAGTTCGCTTTTCACGAATTCCCCATCATTGCAAAAAAATGTTTTGATCCCTTTAGAGCTCACTGTATTGCGTGGCGTATCAGCTAAATGAGTATTAAAATCATTGACTTAACAGCTAAAAGTTAAAGTAATTTATTTTCAGGAAGCATAATATTTGGAAATGAATAATTCAAATGAACAAACTGCCTTATGACAGCCATTAGGAGGAAGTGCTTCACAACTTCCTTTTCTGATTTGAGAATACAACATTAAGAGTTGTATTGTAAAATTGTGAAAACAGTTATCAATCTGAATTTGTAATTAGGGACTCTTTACTTTGTAAGATATTTGTTGACATAGATAAATTATCCAGAACAAACTACTTGCATTTTTGTCTATAAATACCATGATTGTAATTGGAATTTGTTGATATTTAGACGGGTAAGGAAAGTGCTCTTTGCAGAACCTCATTCCTATGGCAAAAACTAACGTCAAGTTCGATTATTAGAAGAGTTTTTGATGAGTGCACAGGGCTGGTCGTGAGAGGCACATGCTTAAAAATAAAATTTCATAAGATGCAATTCAACCACGAGGTCGCCTACCATGTGGCCTTCTGCGCTCAACACTCATGAAGTTAAGACGAATATTTTCTGTGTTTCTTAAGACAATTTCTTGCAACTAGAGACATTTAAAAGCCATAACACGTCTTACAATGATCTAGCACGACTTGATACGTATGGCACTCCTTAAAACAAAAACACACGCCCAAAATGTAACAAGGCGTGCGAAAAAAAATGGCACAACTGGAAAATATAGACGTGCGACCCATCGGACGCGGGTCTAAAATCTTACGACCAGGCCTGAGTGCACTTATCTATACGAGTACTCTTCACCAGTCTTCTCAATAGTGAATCAGTAGCAGCGTGATGGATCGCGCTCCTTAAATATCCCAATGTCACGCACCTACTTTTTTCAACCTTTCACTGTTCATTTTTTGAACAGTACGCAAGTTTCTTTTTGTGAAAATCACAGTTAAGCTTCCATTTCACTGTGTTATTGTAAAGGGAGCTGGAAACTAAGATGCTTTTTAATTTCACTGAATAACGCGAAAACAAGTCCTGGTACTACTTAAAACGAGTCCTACTGGTACCACTTACCACTTTCATATTCTTTCGTTAGGTGAAGAAACGAATTCGTATAACAAAGAAAATTTTAAAATTACCTTAGCAATGGTGGTTGTTCTCCCTAGCAACAGCAAATTGAGCACAAAAACTAATATAACAGGTTGAGCATGTTTTTTACAGTTCCTCCCCCTTACCAGCTAAGATGATTTTTTTTTTTTTGGCACACAGTTTGCACTAAGCGGAATTAACGTATTTTCCAATAATATCATTTAATGACCATTTGTTGAACATTGTTAGCGTAACTTTGTTTCCAGCCATTTTGATACAGCGTAACGAAATGTATATTCGAAGAATCAAAATTTATTTTTCATACAAAATAAAAAAGAACTCATTGTATTGAAATCTTCCATCGGAAATTGCATTAAAAAGTCCCATGGTTTCACCATCTTTGATGCTTCAAGCAGTTCATTCATTTTAAACATTATGCAATACCACTATTATTATTTGCTTACACATTATTAGACTCTCGTTGGAAAGAAAGGATGGCTCCAAATTTGTTTTCCCTTTTGTGTCTAATTTGTGGTTAAATTAGAGTTATGGTGATTTCAAAAGAACTTTCACTTGAAACATCTTTTCAGCGATTCTATCCATTAAAGATTCTGGTCAATTTTGTACGCTGTTTTTTAGGCTCTCAAACAGTTTCTGTCTGAATTTGTTTTTGTGTCAATGACAGCCTTCATCTAAAACAAGCTGTTAATATGCAAACAATGTGAAGTAGCACAAATTTTTCAGATTGGCTCGTTCATTGTAAATACAGAAGCAATTTATGTTTAATTGCTTTAATGACCTCCTTATTCTTGACGAAATGTTTTAGTGTTGTCATTTTCATCCCTTGAATAAACATTTTCCTGAAAAATGTCTGTTTATTTTGGTTAAGGCTGTTCATAGTAAGGACTGATGTAATGTAGGTCTTTCTATATTTCTTGCTTGATAAGTGGACATGTCCAGAACTTTTCCAGAATTAATTTGATTAGTAAAATTTGCCTATTGTGAGTGTGTGTGTGTGTGTGTATGCCGCTATTTTGTTTCATATACTAGTACTTGTATGTATGTATGTTTTATTAGATGAAGAAGTACCTGACCTGGTTCCTTCAGAAGACTCTAAAAAACCAGCCAAGAAAGTGAATGAATCTGATAAAGTAACCAAGGTGAAATCAGATCAGAAAAATAATCAAGTCAGTATCATGCACATCTTTGTATCAGAATCTGCATCTGCTATTTGATTGATTTTTAAGACTACTCCTAATCACTCCTTAACTACGCAGAAATATCAGAACGATTATTGACTGGCATTTGTTTATAAAATTTTTTGCTTCTGTACCTCAAATGATTTTATTCATTTTAATAGGTGAAACGACCACTACCAGCTGATAAAGATGAGAAACAACCTCCGAAAAAGAAAAAGGTTTTTATCAATTTGACTTCATTTATTTTTAGAAGTGTTTGCTATATTCTACGAAAGTGTTGATTGATTATTCAGCCAATAGCAAAGGAATCCTCTGAGGAAGAAGATGATGAAGACGAAGAAGAGAATGAAGACGAAGATGAAGATACAGAAGAACAGGTGCATTTATAATCCTGAAATTGTTATTGTACATAATTTGATTTCAGTGAAGCAAATCTGTTACACTTCTGGGCTTATTAACAAACATTTTGTTTCAAGCTTATTCTCATTTCACATAGCCAAGTTTGTTGGATAATGAAGCTGAAGAAGGTTCAGAAGAAGATACTGATCTTTCTGACGAAGAAATGGATGAAGATGGAGAGGAAGATGACGACGATGAAGAAGATAGTGAAGGAGATGATGATGAAGAAGAAGATGATGAAGAAGATGAGGTAAAAGTAATTACCTTAACTTTTGTTATTCTGCTAACTTTCCTGTTGTGTTTCTACTGTTGATATTGTTTTGTTTATATAAAGGAAAGTGAAGAAGAAGAAAAACCTGCACAAAAAAAAGTTAATGGCACGACACCAAAACAAGCTGGTAAAGCTTCCAAAAATAAAACACCAGCTAAAACGCCTGTAGATCCTAAGAAGACGCCGGGAAAAAAAGTATGAGCAAGTATTTACTGAAGATCTCATTGTTACAGGCAGATATCAACTCTTACCATTCTTCATTACCTCTTCATTACCATTATGAGATTAGGTTGGAACTTCTGACCAAATTATGCTTTAGCTTGTTCAATTTGACTGTACTGATTTTAGATTTGATGTAAATTCATAGATTAAAAAATTATCGTTGTGTCAAAATTAGGTTTTGAAGGTGGTTCAATTTTTATGAACTTCGATGGTTCATTTTTGACAAGTCTTCCAAATAATGCTAGTGGTTTATGTTTCGATAAATCTTTATGTTAATAACATATTTTTGTTGAATTCCAGGATAATACACCGAAGTCTCAACAAGCTAAAAAGGTAAGGAATTTTTACTTCTGTAGCAATTTATACCGTTTATGATTTCAAAATGCCTCTGTATTTAGACACCAGCCGAACTGAAAGCGTTTCTTTTAAAGGTGAGTGCGTTTGGTATGTAGGTAGCTAGCATAACCGACCAGCACCATGATGATGATTGGTTGTTTCATTTTTAGTCACCCAACTTACCAAAAAAATTTGATAAATTTGCAAATTTCATGAAAAATAATATGAAAGTTACAGATGCAAAGGTAGGATGTTTTTAAAATCATGGAGCCGTAGGAATTCCTCAATTTTTTGTTGCCTCTTGGGAGTTCATGTTTTTGTCTTTTCTTTATTAGAAAGTTATTCATTGAGAGGAATTAAAATATTTTGTTCAAAGTTATTCCGAGCAAATAGCGATTTCGAAGGACTTCAATATCTCGATGACTTTGATAATTCAGATTTTATTGTTTTAAAATGTTCATTTCAGTCACAAAAGGAATTGTGGGATTATGTCCAAAAGAATAAGAAGTAAAGAAGTGGTAATTCAGAAGACGTATGGAGGTTTTCAGAGGATTGGTATAGAGGCTTTCGAAGAAACAAGCACAGTGTATATATATCACAACAGGGAAATATTACCTTTTTTATTTCACATTGGTGTTTCTTTCTCAGTCGTCGTTTCACACCTACACACTCTCTATACAGATTCATTTGATGGAGTACCAATTTTGCCAAAGAAATGTTGTACTTTAAGGGCAGAAACTTTCGCGGGCAGAAAGTTTCGCGTGTAGGAAAAAACGCGAAATTTTTGACATTAACTTTCGCGTTTTTGGGTTTTTTGAACAAATTTCGCGGAAAAAACTTTCGCGAAAAGCAAAAAAAGTTTTTCAAACAGGGAAAAAACTTTTGCGAATCGTGTTTAAAGTTATTTTTTTTTCTTTCTTTTTTTATTGTTTACAAAAAGATTTAAACATTTTCTTCCTCTTCCCATTCTGAATCTGAGTCTTCGTCGCTTTCTAAGTCATCTCGTTGAATTTTATAACCGCATAACAGTTCGAACTCTTCCACAGTGATATCGCATACAGGTAGTAGATGCTGGCTGTCGTAGGGTTCGGAGTGTTCATTTAATAAAGGGTCGATATCTTTGAAGGGGTCAATGAGTGGCATTTTTTCTGAACCAACCTTAATCGCATCATAAATGCCCGCCGCCTTCCATCCGCTCTCGATAACTTCTTTTCCTTTGGATGTACTCATAGGTTATAGAAATCTACCAACCAGCCAGCATGAATGAGCTTCAACTTTGTTAACTGCAGACCGACTTGTACATCTTATTATATCTTATATCTTATATAATCTATATATTATATATTATCTTATATCTTAATACATCTTATATAGATTTTTTTCAGTTGTTGGTGGTTTAAAAACAGTTTTTTTTTACTTGCAGATGTTTTTCGGTTCAAAAATTAATTTTTTTTACCTTGAAAAAACTTTCGCGTTTTTTAAAAAATGTACAAATTTCGCGGAAAAAACTTTCGCGTTTTTGGCCTAAAATATTTAAAATGGCAGAAACTTTCGCGAAAATGACAAAAAAACGCGAAAAACGCGAAAGTTTCTGCCCGCGAAAGTTTCTGCCCTTAAAGTATGCCCTGTAGATTAAATGCTACTTTAAAAACGTTTGATAAAATAAAATCCTGTCATAGAATACCTTAAGGTATTTTTTCCGTGGATTAATTTTTGTGACTTGAATAAATAAATCCACGCAAAACGTCAAGACATGAACGATTCGCAAAAAAAATCCACGCAAAATTTTATGATTTTATTTGCTCATTTTTTGGCTCTATGTACCTTTCATATAGTAACTATTTCCTTGTACTTATCAAGCACCCATTGGTTTTGCAATGTGGCAGGCATGGAAATGGTGATTTTCGCTGCTATTTCTAAGCTATATTATAAAAGACACGCATTGCAAAAATAAATCCAAACATTTTCCTTGAGAAGCTCTGACTCGGAAAAATTAATCCACGCAAAAAAAATCCCCTTAAATGTACTTCCGCCTCCGTACCTTTGAGAGGTTTGAGTCGCGGAATTTCCAGTCCATGATATTCCAGATTTGTTGATCAGTTTTGGTGATAATCAATTTGCCTCCAAATAGCATTCGTGCAACCACTTAGATTATAAACCCGTAAATAAGGACATTTGAGTCTTTATTTCCCAGGAGATTTTGACGTCGTCAATGTCATGATTTCCCAATATTCAAGAAGCAATGTTTCACGATGTTTAGTTATGGAAAAGATTGAGTAACATTATCCAGCAAACGAAAATGCTATTCTTTTATCATCTTGCACAGCGTTCGTTGCTGTTGAGTGAAACAAGTAATGAACCTGAATTAATCGATAAATCAGGGTACCAATGCTCTAAATGAATTTCGGCGTATCAAGATGTAACTAAAATCGACAACTTTCGTCACGCATATCAATTGTTCTCTTCAAATTGTGTAGAAATTTTTTTTGCAGAGCGGGGGATTAAGGTTTGCTAGAGTTTTTGGCATCCTCAAGACATATAGAGGAATAATATGTGCCGCTGTGTGAATCTGTAACTTTTGACTCAAAAGTGTGGTCAAATCGAAACCTTCAAATTTGTAAGGGTTTTCAGGCAAAATGCAAAATTCTTAAAAATGCTCATAACTCCCTAATTTAGTGCGCATCCAATTTGAGAAAGAATTTTCAAGGCACCTAATAGACCTTTCCCGAATTTCTGTTTAAACACCGTGTTATGGCCTAGCTTCTAAGTTTCACCTCTTTTTTCAAACTCTTAATTACTTCTAATTATTCCACTGGGGAACTGAAAAAACGAGTAACTATTACTTACTGAGAACATTATGCAATTAGAAAAACAATAAAGAACATAGAAACGAGGCGAAACTTAGAAGCTAGGCCATAACACGGTCTTTAAACAGAAATTCGGGAAAGGTGTATTTAGTGCGCACTTCATGTACATTTCTACAAACTTGAAAGAAAAATTACTCGAATTGCGTGGGATTTTATTTTTCTTGTTTCACAAAGTTTGCAATATACGATAATCAATACTCCATAAAAATCTACTTTGATTTATCGTTGATTCGTTGGTTGGTTCCTTAAATGAAAGTGTCCCTAATTGATAGTGCGTACCTGACTACGAAAATAATTTTGATGTACCCTAACTTAGTGCGCACTTCCTTTGAAAACAATTGTTTTTGTATCCGAATTATGACGTGCTCCCTAATTATTTTTTGGTGAGCACTAAATTGGGATAATTACGGTATCAGTCTGGTCTCAATCAATAAATCTCTTTTTCGTCAAAATTTCAAATTATTTAGAGAAAAAAATTGTACAAAAACCGAAAATCGCAAAAGTTTATCCCACACGAAATTCACTTTTCCAGTTGAATACGAAAGATTCTTTTACGCGAAATAGATTTAGTCATTCATTCGCGAAATAAAATTCCTAAAATTTCGGTTTTTTTTCTCCCGAAACTTTCTCCCCGTAAAGTATATGAAAAGTAAAAACAAATTGGAAAATTTTTTAACATGACAGAATAAGCAACACAAAACAAGAAAAAACGTGTTTTTCCATTTTTTTAACAATTTTTTTTAACGATAATCATCACTTTCTTCGTGAATTTACCATAAAGTTACTTTACCTAACTACATATACAGTAAAAACAATTTTGAACCCTCTTAAACCTTTTATTTTCTCAAACATATGCATTGCAGAGGGGTAGAAATCGTTAAAAATGGCAAAACTTGAGTGTTTTGACCGCCAAGAGCTGTTTATGAGCCCCGAATTGCTTTTCTGAAGTAGATTTTGGTTATTTGAATTAAAACATTTTTCAATCCAGTCAATTACGATCGCACTAGTTTTTCCGGGGGTAAAACATTCCAAATAAAGCAGTGGGGGGCCTTTCTTTCTACTGGCGAAAAAACCCCGAGCTGATCAGATTCATCGCCAGTCGTTGGAAAGAAAGCTGTGATGTCATAAAAGAGTTAGATGTATATGTGACATATGATGATATTTACATCAAATTGGGAACAGATGGAAGCAGTAGCGAAGTATAAGAGCAAATCGAACCATGAGGAAGCAGACACTTGAATGACATCGATATATTCAGTTAAAGAACCAAAAATTTCGGCGGGACAAAATTTCGGCGAAAATTGTCGCCGAAAATTTGTCCGCCGAAATTAGGGGCCTCGCCGAAAATATTTCCCGCCGAAATTTTTGAATTTTATCTTTTTGTTATATTTGGAGTTTTAAGCTGTATATGAGGGTCGATGAAATGCTTTTTTTGGTCGATTTGTTCCTTTCAGCAATCAATATTACTTTTAAACCTAATATCATGTAGCAATTTGCATTGTTGAGAGTGGATTTGTGTCGTTGTGACTCTTCAAGCCAAGCCGCCTTTTGTTTTTTAATTTAGGAACAACAGATTGTTGCATACCTTAAGGAAAGAAATTGTTTGCGGAAGTAATTTTTGCGGAATATATTTTTGCGCATGACAACCTCAAACGATTGCCGATGCAAGAAATTTAGTAAAATCAAAAGTCGGGAAACACTTAATTTAGTACCTATTAAGGTCAATGTAACGCATGCAACTGAGTATATTACTCAGTCTAGGTCTATTTCCCATGAAGGAAAAAGCAAAAAAAAAACAAAGAAAAACAGTCATACCTCCACCACCGACATAAGATCGTTTCTCAAAGTAAAAGCAACAGTACAAAGCATGTTGCAAGTGCTGATGCTGCTTGTATTATTTTTGACGAAGAGTGACAAATAAATCCGTAGATATTCAATAACCTCGACATCTTTCCTTTTCCAACCCCCTGTTTCATTTTCCAAACGTTATGTATGACTTTCATTTATATGCAAAGTCAAGTGAAAAGTCAGTTCTTTACGGGTGAAAAATTTCGAAAGTTTTGTGGAGTAAAATTTTTGCGAATGGAAAATTTTGCGGAATTTATTTTTGCGGATGACCAATAATCATTCATTTTTGCGGAAGTTTCGCAAAAAAAAAAAATTTCCGTAAAAATTTCTTCCGCAATTTCTTCCGCAAACAATTCTTCCTTTAAAGTAGAAGATGAAATATTTTCTTAAACCCAATTTTTTGCATTTCCCTGTCGATAAAATGCTTAAAATTGAGATATTCCGAAATTAAGTTACAAATGAAATCTTGCCGAAATTTTTTCCGCCGAAGTGACCAAAATCTCGCCGAAATTATTTCCGCCGAAGTATTTCCGCCGAAAAAAAAGTAGCCGAAATTTTTGGTTCTTAATGTAGTTTAGTAACTTCTCTCATTGAAGAACAACATTAATCCCTCCAAAAGTTTGTTTGTCATCCCTCTGGGCACAAAGAAGATGAAACTACCGGTGGGCAATTGGGAACACTTTTACCCCCGTGTTCGGATAGCCTTCATCTCCATTCAAGGAGGGCCTGTTACCAAGCCTACATCTAGTGAAAGTGTTTGAAAGTTCACCTGTTGTGCCATCACCTGCTGGTTAGGGATGGGATCAAAACGAGGATGATGATTTGGTTATCAAGTAGAAATACAATATTACCAGCGCCAGAGGAAGTACTTCATCTAAGGTATTGTTACTGTCCAAGGAAATGTATACCAGGCGTGTGTCCATGTATTGACAACTCGCTATCTTGCACGCACGTGTGTTTAAACGAGGATGGGTATATGGACGCAAAAACCGTCTAATGGAAATTTGACGTCGAAAAATAAGAGAGATTAAGGTTAAACTTACCTTTTTATGCAACTAATGCTAAAAAAACAGAGGATAATATATCCTAATTCCGCAGTTTGAATAGCGTTAAAGAAGAAATGGACACAACAGTTAATGCATCCGTTGAGGAAGTCGCAGAAGTTCCATGCGTAAAATGTGGTAGACAATTCCGTACACTCCGGGGTGCGCTGCAGGACCAGCGACAATGTAAAGTGATATCGAATAAGGTTAATGTAACAGAGATTGGTCATCAACCTCCTCCTCCTCCTCCTGTGAAGCCTCCGGATGCAGGAAATAAGACAACGGAGTTGATAAACCATTACTACCATCAGAGGAACAGTTCTATTGGGGAGATGTTCCGGGCAGTAATGTAACGAAACGACTGTTACAAGAAGATCGTCTACTGGAGAACAAATATCTATGTGTTGTCAAGTAAGGCCACGGAAAAAAACTACGTCCATGAAGTGACACGACTTCTAAATGCGTGGGTGGAAAGTAGTCCTGTAAAAGAAATTGCAATGGAACCAATTCATGCCACAACTGTTATTGCAAAAGCCTTCAAAGAACTCCAAAAGCAAAGACCATTAAAAAGCATTGGAGAGACGATTGGAATTGTGGCTTAAAGGGAATACGGTGTCCCTTCTAAGCGAAGCAGAAACTTTACAGAGACGTCTCCCACCTACAAAGATAAGAATGATATCGCTTCAAAAAAATTTCAACGAGAAATGGAAAAAAGAAATGTTAACGGTGCAATCAAACTTCTAACGAACAATATGGCTGGTGTTATTCTTCCCCTAATTGAAGAAATGTTGGGCACCTTAAAACAAAAGCATCCTGATGCGAGAGAAGCCCGTGAAGAAGCTCTTCTACAAGGTCCAAGACCAATGATCAATCCAATCGTCGAGTCTATGGTATTGAAAGCAGCATTTAACACAAGAGGAGGCGCTGGTCCCTCTAGATTGGATGCGGACGGGTGGAGGAAACCCCTGACATCTAAGGTCTACGGCGCTGTTGGTAAGGATCTAAAAGAAGCCCTTGTAAACGTTACTAAGAAGATTGTTAAATACGATGTCATCAAAAATTGCAGTGATGTTCGAATGTGCTCAGATCAATCAGCTGGAAGTGAAGCTGTAATACATTCAATGCGTGACAGATTTGAAGGAGCAAATTTGTTTGTAATTGGTGGATACGAGATTAGATCTGAGGAAAGTACAACACATGGTGATCCTTTGGGAATAGCCATTGGCCTCAATCTGATGCTTGAAATGACGATCGGGATAGATACAGCTGCATTCGCAGATGACATCACTGCTGTTGGAAAATGCAAAGCACTGAGATCCTGGTGGCAAAAGTTGACTGAATTTGATCATTTCTAAAGCAAGGACATGAACGTTAGACGTCAAGCGTACCATGGAAAGAGTTAGAAACCATGTCAACTGTGATACTTCATGTTAACAAAAGCTTTAGCATATCTACACACATTTTATTTAAATGAAAATATATACTAGCATATAGCTTTAGCTAAAAATACCCCTTCTCTCAAGCTTTCTAAATTTGTACACACAGCAAGCTATACATTAAAAAAGAAAACTTTCCGCCCAAACATTTTGTAGTTTAAAGAATTTTGTAAAAATGTTTTTGTTTAATTTGGGACATGATAAGTGGCATACGTTAAATATTTCGACAAAGTCAGTCTGTATGGAAATATACACAATGTTTGCAACGCATGCAGTGAACAAAGCGAGTGTCAACGAATTGTTTAATGAGTTGTGTAACCTTGTGGTATAGTGTAACGGTGGCTACACTAACTTGGCATATGCAAATCAAATAGATCTACTTACGCAGCTGAAGATCTGCATAAAACTTCGTTACATTTTGTTATCTCTTAGGCCTAACAATTAAGAATTAAGAATGAGATCGAAAAAGTTTTTTCTTTTATAATATCACAAGGAAAAGTAAATTGTCGGACGGAATCGATAGAAATTGAGATTGGACAAAACTAAAGGTTTTTTAGGTATTCTATCGAAAATGACATGAAGTTCCATACGAGATATGCCTTAAATAATAACTTAGTATATACTAAACGATGTAAACAAAGTTTTTAGCATGTACATGATCAACACCTAACGATATGAGCCGAAATTCACCCTAATGGAAGTTTTGTCGGACGGAATTGTCGGACGGAAGCGATGTTGACTCAGAAATGTATAAAGATTTTTTTGGAAAAAATGACCTAATTCTTATTTCTAGAGAGTGTCTCCAACTTACCACCATGATATAAGAGGCTAATTTCTAAATTACAAGATATTAATGCGCCATTTAATCAACTTCCGTCCGACAATAAAATGCAGAAAAACTGGTAAAACTTTTAATTA
Source organism: Turritopsis dohrnii (assembly GCA_027922465.2). NCBI lineage: Eukaryota > Metazoa > Cnidaria > Hydrozoa > Anthoathecata > Oceaniidae > Turritopsis > Turritopsis dohrnii. Next base: position 597,321 of record BQMF02000215.1, on the reverse strand, counting down.
TCAAACGTTTTGAAAGATGAAAAGCAAAAGGTCATTAGCTATTTGCATCTAGCGGTAGATACAAAAGACATTATAGTTTTATACTGCCAGGAAACCAGGAAAAGCTATAATTTGACTAATATCACTCGAAATTTCCGTCCGACAAAAAGTGAATAAATCAAAGGGAACATCAAATACAACAGAAAAAATACTTCAAGTTGTAAATTTACTCAAAGAAACAATGTCCCTGAAACCATTGCTGACATAAACCAGGGTATCGCATACATTCTTCATCTTTACATTGTATGTATTCCCCCAAACACAAAGCACATAGTGATTTTCGTCAGGTATATTGGATAATTCATGACCACAAATGACAACATCTTCGCGATAAGAATACCATTATGTGAATTCGAATCGAATCAAATTTGAATTTCGAATTCGAAGCAATAACTTGGTTGAATGATTATTTGAAATTGGATAATACATGCAAATAGCATGAGAAATTTATTGAATTCAAAATTGGCTCTGGACAATCCTCCCCTGAAAGATTGCCACCCCATATCCAGGGGGGGGGGGGGGGGGGGGGGGGGGGGGCAATGCTCCGGGGACAATTTCCAGCGGGGCAATTCTCCAGGAGAGGGATTATCGTTAGACCTTCTAAATTAAGTAAGTTGGTAAGAGTTTAGGAGAAAGAAATAAGAACTCTTTTTGATGTTCTGGAGGTGGTTGGAGGTGAAGAAAGTTTTCGTCTATTTTTGTCGGACGGAATCATTCAAAATAAATCGCAATTCCAGACAATTACAAACCAACATTAGGTATTTCAAGTTAAAATGATAATCTTTCTTATATACGTCGATACTTTAGCAACATAAACATTTGGTAGTTGTCCTGTATTTTTCTATGAAGAACTTTTTTGATTCGACTTTATTGTCGGACGGAAAAAAAATAGGGAGCACTGACTAAACGATTTTTTGAACCATAATTTTTTGCGGGAAGGTTCCATGCCTTACTTTTCCAATTAAGTTGTTTTATAAGCTTTGAATTGTCATAAAACAATACCTTAGCAAAATCTATTCGATCATTTAAAGATCCATGAACTTAAATAGAAAAAATTCCGTCCGACAAAACAAATTTGTTACCAGCATTAAGTAAAGTCTCGATTTTTGAAAATTTCGAGACACAGTCATCAAAAAGCTATGTTTTTCTGAAAATATAAGACCTGAAGAATCGGAAAAACATAATAAAAACCTATTTGAACCAATTTTATTTTTTCGTGTCAGCGAGACCTTTTTTATAACAGACTCACATGTCCAATTTTATTTAACGTTTCGCTCAACACTGTGAGCATCATCAGATAGTTTTACAAAACAGTATGACACGAATTTTATGTAAAAACGGAAATGAATAAATTACAAAATAACAATGACAAGATAAATGACCCGTGTATATTTTAATGATTAAATAAATACAACGGTACAGAAGAGATATTCTTAATAAGTTTGGGTTCATCCCTAGAGATGAGAAGACTTTCTTTAATTTCTGGCAGATAATTGTTGGTGGCCGAACCTATGACTGTACTTTCCAATTTTGTGGAGATATTTTAGACCAGGATTGTAATTTATTTATGGCTAGCCTTGACGTTGATTCTTTATTCACCAACATTCCACTAACTGAGACCAATAACATTTGTACAATAGACTAATAAATTCCAACATCAATGATAAAATGTGAACCAACAAAACTTTGAACAGCATCAAAACTTTGAATGTGGTTCGATGTAGTATGTTTATTTTGTTGATACGGTTGTTTAGCTGTTCAAAGTTCTGACGCTGTTCAAAGTTTTGTTGGTTGACGGTATTGGGTGGATTTTTCTTAAGTTTATATTTTATCATGTTTATGCATTATTTTGTGCTATGGTAATCATTTGCATACCTGGGTGTTGTGCCTAGAAATGTAATAAAAAGCTGGTTTTGTAATACCTGCCTAGATTTGTAATAAATACGGCTCAAAATGTAATACCTGCCTAGATTTGTAATAAAATCGACTCAAAATGTAATAAAAAGGCTGCCGCGTTTTGTAATAAAATATTGGCTCAAAATGTAATAAAATAGCTGCCTAGATTTGTAATAAAATCGGCTTATTTTGTAATAAGGCTGGGCCCAATTTGGACCAAATTTTGAACGTACTCCAATTTTCTTAAAAATTCGTACAAAGCACAATTGGAAGGTACTGATAAAATTAATTTGATGGTCAATTTTTCAAATTTATCAAAATTGGGTAAATCCGGCCCAATTTGGACCAAATTTTGAGTGTTCTTCAATTTTCATAAAAATTTGCAGAAGATATAACTGAAAGGTACTGATTTCGAATTTGACATTCATTTTTTTTCAATTTTACGAAAATTGGCCAATTTAGGCCCAATTTGGACCAAATTTCGAAAGTTTTCCAATTTTCTTAAAAATTTGTGTACAAAGCACAATTGGAAGGTACTGATATTAAATTTGACATTCATTTTTTCCAGTTTGACAAAAATTCGGCAATTTAGGCCTAATTTGGACCAAATTTTGAGTGTTCTTCAATTTTCTAACAAAATTTGCATAAGGTATAATTGAATAGTACTGATTTCAAATTTGACATTCATCTTTCCAGTTTGACGAAAATTGGGCAAATCGGGCCCAATTTGGACCAAATCTTGAAAGTCCTCCAAATTTCGTAAAACTTTGCGTAAAGAACAATTGGAAGATGCTGATTTCGAATTTGACATTCATTATTTCAAATTTGACAAAATTAGGCAAATCGGGCCCAATTGAAACTAAATTTTGAAAGTTATTCAATTTTCGTAAAATTTTGTACAAAGCACAATCGAAAGGTGCTGATTTCGAATTTGACAGTCATTCTTCTAATTTGTATGTATCTCAGATAGTGAATACCAGCAATGACACCTTTCTTTTATGTGACTCACATTCAGTTTCCGCACGTAGAGTAAGGAAACTGTTTAAGATAGACTTACTGTCTATCTATTTAAGATGCGACAGAATTCCTAACAATGAAAATGACCCGTCTCTAACCCGCATCAAAAACATATGGATTACAGCTGAAATCAGGCAAATATGGCAGAAATCTGCGTGCTTGTAAGAGCATTTCATCAGTTTCTTGCAGTAAGTGACAGAAGAAAAAAGGAATTAATGTTTGATTCTTTACAAATATTTGGCGCCGTTATTTTCTTCTTCTTGAAATTGTCTTTATTAAAAACCTGACGTCAATTTCAAAGAGTCAATTCGATGTGTTTTATCGATTTCTAAGAGTATTGTCTGCCCTTTCTCTTACTGTGAAACTCGTTTAACACAGACAATTATAAATAGAAATACATTGGCCTGATAGAATCTGAGCCTACGAATGGTTCTAAAATATTCTTAAAGTTTAGCCGAAATGAGCCTTATGATTCTTATAAAAGTAAAGTAAAGATTTTGCAATTTATTTATAAGTTTTGAAATTATACTGTTTTTACGCCCAATTTTGTTTGTAGAAAAAGACTAACGTTATTTGAAATAATGAATGTCAAGTTCGAAATCAGCATCTTCCAATTGCTTTGTGCAAATTTTTACGAAAATTAAAGAATTTTCAAAATTTGGTTACAATTGGGCCAAATTTGCCTAATTTTGTTAAATTTGAAATAATGAATGTCAAATTCGAAATCAGCATCTTCCAATTATTCTTTACGCAAAGTTTTACGAAAATTAAAGAACTTTCAAAATTTGGTTACAATTGGGCCAAATTTGCCTAATTTTGTTAAATTTGAAATAATGAATGTCAAATTCGAAATCAGCATCTTCCAATTGTTCTTTACGCAAAGTTTTACGAAAATTAAAGAACTTTCAAAATTTGGTCCAAATTGGGCCGATTTGCCCAATTTTTGTCAAACTGGAAAAAATGAATGTCAAATGCGAAATCAGCACCTTTTTATTATAGCTTGAGCAAATTTTTACGAAATTTAAAGAACTTTCAAAATTTGGTCCAAATTGGGCTTAAATTGCCCAATTTTTGTCAAACTGGCAAAATGAATGTCAAATTCGAAATCAGCACCTTTTTATTATATCTTGAGCAAATTTTTACGAAAATTGAAGAACTTTTAAAATTTGGTCAAAATTTGGCCTAAATTGCCCAATTTTGTTCGTTATTACAAAATCAGCCGATTTTATTACAAATCTAGGCAGCTATTTTATTACATTTTGAGCCAACATTTTATTACAAAACACGGCAGCTTTTTTATTACATTTCGAGTCGATTTTATTACAAATCTAGGCAGGTATTACATTTTGAGCCGTTTTTATTACAAATCTAGGCAGGTATTACAAAACCAGCTTTTTATTACATTTCTAGGCACAACATGGGTATATATATCAGTTTGGCATTATGATTTTATTTGTGAATTTTTATCTTCTGGGTAAATTTTTGTTTTTAGTTATTGTTTTTAGGATAAAGGCGGACTTGAATTTCATTTTTTTCTTCTTTTTTTTTGTTGTTGTTTATTTCAATATTCTTATAGCATGATTAGGTTTTCGGTATTACAATTGAAATATTAATCTTTTACGCAATAATAAAAAAAGCATAAAGAAATGAAACTCATGGTTTTAATCATGACGTTGATGGTTTTGGGAAGAACAGACTATGTCATTTCAAAAATTCATTAATGGTTGCAGTCCAGTAGTAACTTTGGAACAAAAGAAAAAGTTGGAAGGTATCATTTTTGTAATGTTATTCAATGTTTGGTTTTGTATGTCTGGGTAAACGGTTCTGTGTTATATATTGCTTTTTTTTACATTAAAGTTACTTCTCTTCTGCGTATAAATATATATTCTGAGCCATGTTGCTATTTATTTCTGTTTTAAATCTTTTGAACGTAAGAAATGAATTAAAAACTTAATGTCTGTAAAAACTTTTCACGACTTAAATTCTGCGACACAACGCATACTGAACATGGGTGGCGAGCGACACCGCCTGGACTGAGATAATCGTTTCTAGGCTTTTATAGTAAAGCATGGTCATGGAACTTCTTTTATGTTTGTTTACATTTGGACGCAATGTTGGGAAAACGTAGAAAATGCATCAAATATGTGATATTGATGGAATCCTGAAGGGGTTAGAGGCAAATTGGAATTTTAAAGACATCTAAAATTTCCCCAGTATCAAATAAAATGGAAAAGAGCAGAGCACATACAGGAGAAGAAACTACAAAAAACCGCATTGACCAGTATTTTTTCTTTTGAAAGTTATTTCCCTTCAAACGTTGGTCGTAGCGAAACGATCCCATACATTTTTTTGCTCAGTTTTTCGAGCTCTACAGCATGGATACACTTTCCACTTACGATTCCATGATTTAATTTTTCGTTACACCTTGATTATATTTTTTGTCACTTTTTTTTGACATGGGATTTGCATATATCCTTTTCGAAGTTAGATGTGGTAAGTGTTTTACCCGGGTTACTAGTATATCGAAAATCAAAGGAATTTGTTGCACGATTTGTTCTAGCTCGTGGAATAACCAAAGAGAGTCCTTGTCTAAGACAATAGGCTTCAGGCTTGAGAACAAATGAATCCCACATAAACTCTGGATTTAAATGATTCAAGGATTTAAAGATTTCAATAACCAGAAGTTGGAAGTTATTAGCATGTACTGTGATGGATTTAGATGACGATAAAAGCTCCTCAAAGGTTGCTTCGAACCTGTTAAATCTTGCCTAAAGAGCTTTATGATGAGTTCTATCAATCAAGTTATGCGCCATCTTACTACAAAACATCCACGCCAGTGGACAGTAATTAAAAGGTGACATTATGTACGCCTTATACAAGTGATCTGCCTGATTTTGTGTAAGAAAACCTCTTATCCTCATCAAAGCCTTTATTTTAGAGGAGGCTTTCTTGCACATACTAGCAACATGAGGATAAAAAGATAACTTACGATCTATTGTGACTAAGGAGGGTGACGCTATTGGAGCCAACAATTTTGGCTGGACCTAAGTCTAAACAGGTATTATCATCTTCAGTCCCCAGAAAAATTGCTTGAAACTTTTCAGGATTTGCTACCATGCCGTTACTCGAAAACCAATCTAACACAGAACTTAGGTCACTGTTAATTCGACGAATATCAGTGATATCTGAGCCGCAAACATATAAGGTGTTATCATCGGCAAAGTTACATACGTTTTCTTGGACTGAAAATAATAAGTCGTTGATAAAGATGTTAAATAGTATAAGTCCAAGGACAGATCCTTGTGGAACCCCAAGTAAAATCTCAAGTAAATCACTTAATGATGAACCAATACGTACCCGATGTTTACGTCCACTCAAATAGCTGTGAAATAGATTGAGTGTTTTAGTCCCAAATCCATGAGCTGCACGTTTTGCAAGAAGGAGGTCATGTGGAAGACAATCAAAGGCCTTAGAAAGATCCATTATTACCGCCCCTATAATGCATACACTATAACGTATTAAGAGTTATTATTATCAAAGTATTATTATAAGAGCAAGTTCAGGGAATGAGGAATTCTTCTGCTATTTCTATTAAGTGTATCAGTGGGAATACTAAAATGAAAAAAAGGTACTCACAGTTGCCGACAGAAATATGTTTCCAAATTCTTTTATGATAAACATATCTTCTTCTTTGTTGTCGCTTTTGGCTTTATCGGAATGATGCTTTACAAGCCATCTTCTAAAAACAAACTGATGCAAAATTCAATCAACATGACAAAAAAACAGATCATGATTCCATACGAATTAATGTTAGAGTGCCGGATATCTTTACATAAACATCCAAAGTATTCAGTATTACATGTAAAGTAATTTAAAATAGACAACAATTAGCGGGATTCGGAAAAATCATGTTTCGTTTACACGAACCTATTTTTCTATAGATTTGTAGGGAATTATATACAACTTAGTAGAGTTGTTCGTGAATTTTTCCCTACAAAGTCATTAGAAACTTCACATCGACACTTCAAATAAGCGTGCAAAGTAATGATGTTTCTTTTGATACAACAAAAGGCTTTAAATCTCTGAAGTACCGTTTTAGTAGAACAGTTTCAAAATAATTCTCACAAGTAATTGATTTTTTTCGTGTAACATGCTCGTCGAGTTTACGAATCTCCCTAATGAGCATGTATGTCGAATACCCAAAGTTTCAGAGAGAAAGTTTCCGAAAATCCTCAGATGTTTGTAAAGTAACATTTAAACGACTTACTTGTAAATTTTTGTAAATTCCCTTTTTCCGGAAAAACGCCTTCCCTCACAAACTGTTTCAATAGAAAACAAGCGGTAGCAAAGATTTTTTACGTTTTCGACTTTCTCAAAGAAAGTTTCGTCCATTTTTTTCGTCTTCCAACTATCATCTGAGTTAGGTACACGTGTTTAATAAAAAGTGTGAAAAAATCACCTATTGACTTCTTTATCCTTTTGGGAAAAGGATTGTTAATAAGATAAAAACCAAAGATTTCCGCTACGCTAGTCACTTCGGCGGAAAGGAATTCGGCAGGATTTCATCTATAACTTAATTTCGGAATATCCAAATTTTAAGCATTTCATCGAGTTTAATATTCTACTTGTGAAACGACCTTTTGTTCCTATTAAAAACAATACGCCGCTTGATTTGACCTTACTCCACCATCGGTGTTCTAAAGTCAAAAAAGAAGTGCTTACAGATTGGCGTCATTCTAAGGTCGAACGTTTTTTTCGTTGCATCGAAAATCTTTTTGAGTTTTATATAGCTTGACAGTACAAAATGTTTCAACACGTGGCGTCATAATGAATGTAACCAAATAATTTATGTCACATAATCTCAGTTGCCCCCAAATCCCTCAAATAGTTACACGATGTTCGGTTTAAAAGTAATTTTAAATGCTGAAAAGAATAAATCGACCGAAAGAAGTATTTCATCGACCTTCATACAGCTTAAAACACCAAAAACATAAAAGGGATAAAATCCAAGAATTTCGGCGGGAAACTCCTAATTTCGCTGCACAAATTTTCGACAAATTTTTAAATGTTGTCCAGCAAAACATTTTTGATTCTTACTGTAAATTTAATCAATTGTGTTGTTGTTTAGGAAAAGTATTTCTGGATCTCATGACCCACAATATACGAGACATAAATGCAATCAGTATTATTGAATATAAATTTTCATGAAGATATTTCTATATATTTAAATTAAAAATGCACATAAAAAGAACGACATGGTCGGGCAACATTTCAGTCGGTCACTAAAATCCTCGTTTATACTTCCCGAGCACACTTTTGAGCAAAGTGTAAAAATTGACCCCCATCGAAATTGTCACCCTTGATTTGAACTTAGTTTCTACTATCGAAGCACTTTTACAATTTAGTGTCAATTTTTCCTAATATGCACATTTTCACGAACGTCGAAGCACCTTCATAGTTTGCTCCTTTTTTGACTAAAACAATTGCCAAAAAGCTGAACGATAACATCACCATGGGAATTGCTTATTATTGACGCAATTTGAAGACTTACAAAAGTGTTTGGTAAATCTTCTTTCTTAACTAACAAAAAGCGATGATTGAAAAGAGAGACATAAGTAAACCACAGTGGAGTTTATTTCCACCATCATTCAAATCTAACGAAAAGCTAATAAAAGCTAAATATTACTGTTATTGAGTTACTCCAAGTTTTAATTAACTAAAAAAATAACTCTTAATACGCAACAGTGGATACATCATTTGGTGAACTTGAAGTGTCTCATTTCATTTTGTGATTTAGTTTTTAGCCACTAACTCCAAAAACATTAAGCAAACTAAAAATTAAAAACGTATAGCAGATAAAATTTTCCGAGTTATTAACTCGGGAATATTTTATAAGAATAAAATTTCCGAGTTAGTAACTCGGGAAAAATAAAACAAAATAAAATTTCCGAGTTAGTAACTCAGGAAAAATAAAACAAAATAAAATTTCCGAGTTGTAACTCGAGAAAAACTCGGTTTGTGACGTCAAAGCGAAAAATCTATTAGCAATCATTTCAAGCGTTTCAAGCTTTGATTCAAAATAAAAAATAGCCAAGATTTAGAGTTAAAATCATGTAATAAAATCCATGGTTGGCACAATTTCAGATTTCAAGATGTGCTTCAAAATCCTTGTCGTTCCCTTCTCTAAAACAACACAAAAGTAATATGAAAAATGTCTAACCAATTTTAGTATACGACCGTCCTGAAAAACATAGTAGAATACAATAATAAGTGAGAAAAAAGATACGAAAAAACATTCCCACCTACTATAGTAGCATGCTTTGAAACGGGAAAAAGTCAGCCAATAATTGTATACCACCGTGTAACAGCAACACGAAAAGTTGGAAGATGAGGAGGAGGAGGATAAGCAAAATCGATATCTGACTTTCCCCTATCTCGCGAAGCGTCTATGCCTCCTCGCTCGCTTACGCTCTCTGCAATTTATTAACAATATTAGTGTTTTGAATGTATACAGGAAGGGACACGAGGTGAGTATAGCCTTATATTAAACACAAATCTCTTTTCCTTTGAAATGAAGCCAGTTTGTTCACCTACAGAGATATCTAAGAGTTAGATAATAACAAGAACATAATATAAATTTAAGAAGTTGCAGATACGTCCTTGCGTTTCAGCCACTTTATCACTCTAGTTTCTCTCTGCGTCTTGTTTTCTTATAGTTTCCCAAGATTCCTGCTTTTTAAAAAGCAACGGCACCAAAAATATTGGTACGGCGTTCCGAACGAAGTTCAAAACCACTGGTAAAGTTCACCTTGATTTTGGAGGAACACAGTTTAATTATCGGCATTCACTGTATCGCAACCTGATGAATTCATGTAAAGACTTTGATGATAAAAAATAATCAAATTAAGTACATATATATCATTATTCATGCTGAAGAGAAGCTTCCTATCCTTTAAACAAAAAACAAATCACAGGACAAAATGTAATTCAACAGAACACTTGCTTCAACTCAGATGAAATTATTTTACAAAATTATCAAATCAAAATTGTTTGCGGAAGAATCTTTTGCGGAATATATTTTTGCGGAAGAAACTTTTGCGGAATATATTTTTGAGGATAAATGAAAAAAAAAAGACTTTCTTCCAGTTCACTCCGCCATCTTTAACGGCTTTCTCAAAGGAGCATGTTCGATCATGCGCATAACGACTTGCCGCACACAAATGAACGTGAAAAGTGTAGATTATGATTAATGATTTTTTCCATAAAAATGGCAGGCAAGGCATGTCTTACTTCGATTGCTTCGACTCTCATCATAATTACGTGTAGTAACCGTAATTAAAGCCTGCGTTATCAAAACAAATGAAGGAAATAAGTAAATACATATTTCCTTGGTGATGAATATGTCCTAGCAATAGTAACATTCATCTTTGAATCTTGCCTTTGTCAAGGTCACATTCTGAATTGCTGATACATATGAATAGAACATATTAATAGAAGAAATTCAAAGTTGTACTTTCCATTTATGTAAAGAATGTAAATTTTTTACTGTTGTTCAAAAAGCATATAAATTAATAATAGCCTGCTTGACGACAGTTTTTGAAATCAAAAAACAGATAGATAGATAGATTTTGTAAGGGTGAAGTACTTTTCAAAATGAAGATTCTGCTTGCTTCTCTGTTTATTTGTTTTACTTGTTCCTTCAGCGAAAGCCTCGATCCAGGTATATTTGATAAAATTGAATAAATACTATATTATATTATTTAGCTAACTGAGGGTTAGAGAAGTTGCTGTTTACACATTTCAAAGCTCTACAAATATTTATGTAGATTTACGTGTGAAGTGTGAGAGTCTTTTAACTGTTACATTCTTGGATGGCATTATTAGTTCTTTGCCAATAATTAAGTTCTTTATTAGTTCTTTGCCAATAAGATAATTAATTTCTACATTTTTATAGTTCCAATCATCACAGTCGAACATAGAGATTGGACATCCGGATACTATAAACCTAAGGATGAGATCGTTTTTCAAGTGAGAGTTCACAATATTTTTTGGGAGACCAGCAGTAGAATGAGCACACATGCAATATCAGATTTTACGAGCAACTATACAGGTAGTTTCGTTATACATCAGTGTTTAAAATGTTAAAGGATCGTGTTGTTGTGTAACACCAACTCCAGAATAACCCAATTATGGGCTAATGGATAATTATGTTGTGATTTAAAGACAGTTTTGATTCAGGTCTTCAAAAAATTTGCCTAAAATATTGTACATAAAGCGTTTCTTGTTTAATTTGTAATAAGAACATAATTACTTTAAATCTTCAAAGTAAAGATATTCAGAATTCTCGGTATGAATATAAAGTCATTCGGACATGCAGCTATTTTCATTTATAAAAATTGACTTGATCTTCTAAAATTAAAAATCAGACTTCAAGGCAGTAACCTTGCGGAGAGATGTAACTGACTTTCAAATTCCATTTTAGACCTATATCCTATGAATATAAAAAGAAATATGTCTATGCACTTTCCTAACACCCTGAAGCTTCCCAGTTGGTCATACAGTTATAAATATGCTTACGATAAATTACAGCAACAGGTGACACATGGGCAAGATTTATACTGTACAGACACTACAGTGGCGAACGATATCTTCAATGTTGTTCCTTTTAAGGTATGGAGACCGTTTGTTGTTTGATCCTAATTTTTATCCACTTTTTTCTGAGTTTGGTGTGAATATTAAAGTGAATATAAAAGCAACAGAAAATTTGGCTAGTATCCCAAATGAAAGGAAAATAGATAGAACAATGTAGATCGCGTTCTTTATTGCGATTCTAGTATGGCGTACCACAAACCATTATTCACATCACATTACACGTTTTTCTTAAAAGCAACCAAGGTCCGACATTAGTAGTAATGTTGCTTAAAAAATAACCACTTTTCAGTAATAATGTTGCTTAATTTGTTGCTAAGCATTAATTGAAAATACATACTTATGTCCCATTTTGAAAATCTTCTTGTGCGTTTTAGTTGTTTGATAAAAGTATCAAGTATAAAGTCTAGGACATTCAATTTGCTGTGTAAAGTATACGATCTAGTAATGCAACCTAGTGTAACAACCTAATGTAAGACATTCAAATAATGTGTTGTAGCATAGGCTAGTGCTGCATCATTTTAAAATTTCATGTTGCTAATTTATCTAAGATCCTTGTAGTTTTGTTGCTTAACTTTTTGAGAAACTTTACTAGTGCTGATTATAAACGTGTTGCTTATTAAAAATGAACGTGTATACGCGAATGTTTAGAGTGCAAATCAATTACTTTAATTGAATATCATTAATTTGAATTTCACATTGGGTTTTATAAATTTTGGTCATGAAAATGAAAATTTCAATTAAGCGTTGAAAATTCATTGCACGGTGATAACCAAGCATATTAATGAAAGAGAATTTAAAAGATCTGATCTGATTTAGATGTTGGATAATCCAGCTTTTGATAATGGAGAACCAGTGAAAGCAACCGTGATGGTCGAACGACAAAACCACTTCATCTTTGTTTACGAGGAAAGCTTATTCAAAATTAATAACGATACCGATCGGTCAGAGTTGTCCATTAGTTATTTAGGAAATGACAAGTACAATTTTCCACAGTAAGACATTGTAAAATTTAGGGGTTTTATTGTTTTCTTTTATCAGAATTCGTTAAAAGGTCATGTTAATTCTGGCTTGTCTTTCTAATGAGTTGAAGTCAAATTTCAGCTGCGAACTGACATTCATTTTGAGACTGTACATCACTGGATACCAAGCCCTGACCAATGTTACATTTTCCATATATTTTCCGGTGGAGATTGATCCAAACAGAGGCTATGAGTTGTATTCATGGGACAAGATTCGTTTTGACAACTACGTGGAAGATAAGAAGAAAAACACCGTCTCCTTCACAGTGAGTTAATACATGCATCTATTTATGTGAATAATGTGTGAGTAAGGATTGTATGACACATCATTTTCTAAATAAGATGCCCTGAAGGACAAAAGGATTTCTGCTTTACTGGCTGATTCAAAGTGTTATTGTGATCACCAAATTTAAAAGGCGCTCGAAAGATTGAGACAAAAGCCTGAATCTAACTCTCACTGACCCAGACACATTTTAAAAGTTTTAAACTGCAATGAAAACAGGCGAAAACAAATTCACTGAACCTACTTAAAGCGGACATTTTTCCAGGTCCCGCACGACAATCTCCAAAATTCAGTATTTTATTTCTTTACTTTTCTATTTTTTTTCTGAACATCTGTTTACAAAATTTATTATAAGGTTTATTTTATTTGTTAGCCAAGTGAAGGCCTTTTCTTGATTACTAACGTGAAATATACTGGTAGCTCTAACCCATAACCAGCTCCCCGGTTAACATACTTTCCAGTCAACTCTGCTTCCATGTACGTGCCTAACAATTTCAAAAACATAGCAAATAAAAATCGCATATGGAATGTGCCCCACAAAACTTCCATCATTTAATACAGCAACGGTAACACATAAGTATCTTCTTATTGTTCATTTTTAGGTCAAATTTCCTTTTATGAATGTTTCTTTGGCTAACTGGGGCAATAGTTACGGGTAATATGGGCATTCCTAATGGGTTCCCACCTTTGGAGCTGAATTTCTTCCGAGTTTTTGCCCAAAATAAGCAAAACCTTTCCAAAGCGGACATTTCTCTAAAGCGGAGAACATCTTTGGTCCCATAACTGTCCGCTTTAAGGAGGTTCCACTTTTGTTAAATAGCAAAGTGAATTAATGACCTTGAATCGAATCGAGCTCCATTCATTCTTGTCGTACACGTAGATGTTGTGGTGGTATGCAAAGGGAGACGGGATTCTAATTTTTTCTTATGTCACCTGAATGTATGCTTTGCCGTTTGTCGTCAAATATGGAAAGCCGAAAAGGGTCAAACCTTTAAATAATTGTAAAATCCAAATTAGAAGAAGTTCTTGTCGTGAACGTAGATGTTGTGGTGGTACGCAATAAGACGAGATTCTAATTTTCTTTCAGGAAACACACAAAAATTTTGATCATGAAAAATAAATGATCGAATATCTGAAAGCAGTAAATTGTGGGATACGTTTGGATTGTTTTGAATTTACAGACAGTTAGAAGATGTTTCAATTTGTTATGATTAGGAAGATCATTCGAAATTTAGGACGTACATACACAATATAAAATATATCTGGAAAACTATTTTAACAGCACTGAAGATGTATAAATAAAATTCGAAAAACCTTTTTCTTGACTGAAAATCTTTGTTGTTTGTTCAACATTACAATACCAACACATTACTATGGCTTCTACATTCAACTCAAAAACTGATCAACAACAAAAGTGTAACTGAAACTTATCCAAAATGCTGTTGAAACGATAAACACATATTTTTCAAACAACAAATACGCTACAAAAAAAAAAAGAACAAAAAGAGGAGGCTATTACAAATGTAATTTAAAAAAACATAGAAATCGTAATCTTAAATACATACAGTGTGTATCAAATTGTCTTATCCACCAACTTTCAAGGCGTATATTTTATTACATGTCTGATAAATATTGTGAATTTTATATGACAAGAAAGAGCTTTTCATGCTCTATCCGTTAATATAAAATGTTTGCCAAAATATTTGTTCTTCGAACAGATATTGAAAAAAAACTCAACGATTTGGCTCAATAAATTCTTAAAAGTCAATTAACTGACATGCTAATGACTTTTTAATCTAAAAACGAGCAGCAATTACAACAAAAGGACAGTCACAATAAGAAATAAAGAAATTACATAAAACCAGGGATATGTTACGCTTTAACATATCCCTGATAAAACATATAACACCCTAGAGACAATATAAAGGACAATTACATCGATACACTATTATTACGTAATACTGCTACATAAATGCAACTGGGGAGGAGAACCAAATGGCTGCAATAAAAAGGTTAATCAACAAAAACACATATACACTGGGCAAATAACATGAATATTTACTATCTAAATTGCATTTCCAAGAATTATACAAATATAGAAAATAAAATTAAAGAATTTAGTTTAGCAACAAGAGGCATCTCGTGTGATACACAGAGTAAACATTTTTGTAGTTGGAACTGTTTAGAAACTGAGCTGAGCTTAAATATGTCTAAAAAAAAGCATAACAGCATAACAGCCCAAACAGGAAATAAAGAAAGATGTTTTGTATTTATAAAGACTTAAGGGCGTAAAGACATTTTTCTGTATAAACAATTATTACTTTTCTGTTTGCAGTTGGAGGGTAAACTTTGTAGAAACTTTATTTTCAGTTATTTTTTACGAAACAAGTTACAGTTCAAACAACGAAATTGCAGATTTATTGCAAATAAAACAATATTAAAGCCATACATCAGCCAAATTTTTTCGTAAATTTGCAATAAGCGCTTGAGCACTCATTATAGGATGTTGACGTCATTAATCGTTTTATAATGCGATATCTAAGTCATGGAGTTTAAGATGAACACTTGTTTTACAATTTGAGGGGTTTTCGAATTTGGGGTCGTTAGATGGTGTGTAAATAGGCGTTTCGCAAGATTAGCCGTTTTAATAGTTTAGTCTGTTCAGAAAATGAGGCGATGAGCTCTTACACAAAAACAGAAGCTTGTGTCATATTTACATAAGTCATGCTGGCCGTCATGTTCTCTGGTAGTTGCATGTGGCATGGACAGTTGCATGATTATGAATGAGGAAATAACCTAACTATGAGAGAGTCCTTTTCTTATATATTTGATTGTTTGTTGAAATTCTGAAATGAAACTATTAAAACAAGAGGCCCTGAGGCCTGAAGGTCAGCGCTTTCAGGAAAGTTATAAAGCAAAATCAAACCTTTTTGCTTACAGGAAACTCAAAATAGCAACTTTTGAGACACGTTCACTCAAGTGCTTATGAATGACATTACCTGTCCACACATAAAACTAATTTTAAATAGAAACAACAGGAAAGGCATGAAAGTTAGCGCTTTCAGGAAAGTTGAAAAATGTTGGTCTGCGAAGCAAAATTTAAAAAGAATTTGCTCCAGAAAGGTCAAAATAGGAATTTGTGAGTGATAACTTATGGCAGTGATTAAGAGAATAACACATTCCAGCAAACAGGTACCCTCTCAAAATTGAGGGCATATATCATTGGAACAAAACTTAATTCAATAACATCATTATCAAAGAAATTAAAGCATACAAAGCATTCACTCAGATATTTAGTAATGCCTTATTTGTATATACCTAAGTATATGAGTATATGAGTATGTGTATACTTGGTTTTCTCATACTAACTTAGAAGATCTTTTCCAATGTAAGAAATGTCTTTTTCTCAGTTGAATTGAATATATACAAATCTGATTTCAATTAAAAAAAGTTTGTATTTGTATAAAGTCAGAATAAGTTACAGATATTTTTGAGTATACTTCAAAAATTTGTCATGATCACAAAAAGTTCAAAAGTATGTAAACCTCTCATTATGCAGATGAACTCCGAAAAGAAGTGACTATATAAACCATTTAAAATAAATGAAAATATTACAAAAATATTATAGTGCTTGTATGTGTGACATACATTTCGCACATTTTTGTTTTTCTTCATTGAAAATAAAGAAATACGCAAAACAACTGCTGATTATTTTAATAAGAGACTACTTAGCTATGCAGACACATAGTAAAAAATTATAGATGTACAAAAAACGAGTGTCGAAATGAGAAAAAAACAAAAATAAGACAAAGACTATGAAATATGTAAAAAAAAGAGGGCTTATAATAATTTTATTTAGGGAATTTGTCCATTAATTAAAATATTGAAACAAAAAAAGACATTCCAAGTGATAAGGGCTTACCACTGTTTGTTTGGGTAACTAGATTTCTACGCACCCTACTTTTATGTACTTTTATTAATCTTCTAGTTTAAACAGGTTCTAAAAAAAGAAACATTGAAAACTTATCTAAATTGATGGGTGCAGCTATATAAACAGATAAAAAAAATAACATAATGCAAAATATAAAATCTATTTTATATTCTATAGGCCCTTCTTGGATTGAAGGTAGCAGTGCTCCCATATCTCCTGACCAATATGATAGCACAAAACACAAAATCAGCCTAAGTAGCGAGGAAGGAAACTCAGCAGTATATAACCATAGTATCACTTACGTACGGTCATAACATTAAGAATAAGATTGCTTCTCTGGTATAAATAAGGAGTATCAATCCGTGTTTCCAAAAACATGAACCCTCTCTTTATTTTATGAAGGCCGCACTGACCATGATAAAATAGTTGTAATTATGAATCAATAAACAATTCTGAATTAAGGCACAATCAACAAATAGCCTCTATTTCAGCCTTAAAAACAAGGCTGATGTTTTTAGTGGTGTCAGCCTACAACTGGGGACAAAAATTTGTGGACTTACGGACGAACAAAATGCTGATGAAAGATCAGCTGCTAATCGCGCTGACCAATAATGAAAGTGTACCTCATATTAATATGTTCATGTTCAGTGGTGAGGAACAGGCTACATTGTCTGAATTCCAGTAAGGGACTCACGAATAATGTCATTCGGAAAAAATAGATCGTGAAGTTTTAATAGCTATTGATATGAAAGAACGACAAATTTTGAACAACGCGTCATCATCTGAAACGAACAAACTTTTAAAGCGCCCTCATTTGAAAAACGAGTGTTTTTCTAACCCAACTCGACGATTTGAATGTCGAATTATTGTGAATCGCCTTAAATTTCATCAAACTTCAGCAGTACATTGGTGAAGATGGAGAAACTGATAACGAAACAGATTCTGAGTAGAAAGTTGAAGAAAATAGTTATAGTTTTCTACTTTTATTATTATTATTATTATTTTTTTTGCTCATTCGCGAAAGTTTTTTCACGCGAAATTTGTTCCAAATTCTGCGATTCCTCGTAAACAGCCAATTTCATTTGATAACAATTAAGTTGTTAAAAGTTATTGTGATAGCATTTCTTTGATTCACAACCATGAAAAACTGTCTTAATTTGGTTTTAAGTTCTTGGTAAAGTGCATTTTTCACATATTTGCAATGACAAGTGTGAAAAGTATTTCATAAATTTTTAAAGCATACGTTAACATTTTCAATGCAGGCAAAGATAGTAATTTAATGTTTATTCTTAAAAAAACCCAATAAACGGAAAACAGAAAACTTTGTTTACAAAAAGCTCGTGATTTACAAGGTTTTCTGCAAACGCGTTTCGGTTCCATTTTTTATTATATAATTCCATTAATAGAGCCGCACCTTCTAACTACATCACACACATGAATTAAAATACAAGTTTTAAACATGCAATCTCAAGCCCATTGTCTATTGCAATACGCTTTGGAATCACTATTAACTCACAGTATTATTTTCACACTGGTGGTCTCTAGCTGAAGTTTCAAGTTTCAAAGAAATTACCCAACTATACTACTTTATTATAGGTTGCTGCTTTAGATCCTGTAAAGTATTATGATTTACAAGTCAAAGTATATGTTTCATCAGTCGCGGACATGTTTACAGTGAATAATGACAGAAAAATACTTATAAAATTCGATACGTCATATTGTCCTTTAAAAGCCTGTGACAGTACTAACTCTAAGATAACACAAGGATGGGAAGTTGTACGATTTATTTCCCCGAACTTTTTGCCAGGTATGGATTTACTCGTTGTCAACTTCAATCTCAGTATTTAAATTCATATTCATATCATTTCCTCATAGACATCTCAAAGCCGATCCGTATCAAAGATTCTTCTTCAGGATATTGTTGGAAGCGTCGTCTCGAAGATTCAAAAATTGCAGAAACAACTTCTTGTAAAGATCATTTCTATTGGAAGCCTAATGGCGTTATAACTCACAAGGCTTCAAATCTACTTTTCACTGGATACAGGCTGAAATCGTATGACGCCGAGATCTTTATTTATCGTCACTCAGTCATCGCGATGTACTCAAATTCAGATAGTTTTAATATAGTTTTCAGACTCAGTGGCACTATTGGACGTTCATATGTAACTTATACACCTTGGGGATCCAGTCAAAACCAACAGTCAAAGTTCAGACTCTTGACAGGTAATCAATTAAATACTAAACACCAGATACAAAAATCAGAAAAATCAACAGAATTAGTGGCCATGCAGATAAATGAAAGTTATTGTTCTTTTAAAAACTGCATCAACATGCGCAGTAAGTGCGTGTAATCACCCGTCAGCCAGCGATGATAGAGAATGCGTGAAAACCGACATGTACATGATTTGTACGTGCAGACTATACTTCAGGAATATCTGATAGTTTTCTTGAAAAATTAATGAAATAACTATATCATTATTAGTTCCAAGAGAGGACAACCCTATAATCATTTACTTTGCTATAATGGCTCGTACTTTTTATTTCAATCAAAGAACGCGGTTATGTAAAAGTGAAGTGGAAAAAACGAGTAACAGGAGCATAAAACAAAGTGGTTTATGCAACAATAATTTCCAGTTCTTTATACATAAATGTTTGTGGCACTAATAGTTGGAAATATCTATAGACCGAAAAATCACATAAATAAAATATATGACTTAAAACATGTGTAAGTACTATTAAACTTAAAACATTCATATTTTGAAAAAGAATCAATTGAAAAAGAGTCAACAAGATGCCCTTGCAGGCATAAGGATTTCAGCAAAATCAGCTGAAGTATGAAAAAAGAAAGACTATGATTGACATTCTTGAAATTTAAGAAAGGTTTAATAATTTCCACAGATCATGTACTCCCCAAAAATCTGGAAAAAACATAATTTTCACTATGCAAAACTTTATACCAATAAACACCAATAAACTTGATTATATCTGAATGACATAATGTTCTTTATTTTGTTGGTACGAAATGATATTAAGGATTCAGTGATCAGTTCAGATAAGACAATGAGTATGCATGTAAGTTAATGTAAATGTTACGAATCTATGAATTCAATATGTCTTGCCTATCATCCTAATAGAATTCCTAATTCACAAGCACAAAAAGGAAAGCGTAGATTTTAATGATACAAAATACTTCTACATATACATACAAAATCAACATACATAACTGAAAACAGAAATTTGTGCTTTAATTTGAGTAACAATATGTCATTGCCATCTTTTTAATTTAGAAACATGCATTACCGTAATGTACCTAAACTAAATTTCTTGAAAAGATTATAAAGATTTATTCAGAAACTTAAAAAACATTAAATTTTTAATTATGTATACACGCCAGGGCATTATGAAAGGATAACTGACACAATACGAAACTTACATTAACTCCCAATAAACTTAATGAACAAAATAACATCAAATTTATCTGCTTTCAGATATTACAGTGATTACGTATGTATATACGGTCAATCTTCCAAATTACTAATACTTCCCAAACACAAAAAGTAAACAAAGATTCGGATTATGAAAACTATGACCTAAACTTACCAAAATTAGCAAACATAACTGAAAGCAGAAATTTGCGTTAAAAGATGTCCAGTATTTAGAATTTACAGACAATCAAAGTAAGTTTCAATTTGCTATCGTAAATAGTAAGTCCCTATTCCTAATTCTGGGCATTGATAATACAGTCAAAAACTATACAAGTAAATAAGCTAAAATAGCTAGGGAAACATCACACAAAATGATGCACAGGCAGAGGGTAGATAAGACATTCTTGTATGTTGTTGGAGCTGAAGAGGAAACAGAGCTGAGCTGTATGTATCCACAGCTTAAAAGGCACTACAGCCCACACATGAAACAAACGATATTTTGTATTTAGAAAGGCTTAAAAGAATCCCAGACATTTTCAAAAAAATAAAAGTTGCACACATTGTTTTTACAAAACATTGAGAACTTGCTTTTAGAAAAGAATGAGCAGTAGAATCATTGTAAGATAATTATAAATTTCTCCCCTTCTCCCTTATATCTTCTTTTAAATCTGTTCGATATTGATCAATCAAAGTTGAAAAATACCCGGATGATCACATGGCGGAAAGTCAAGTCAATAAACTAGCGCTATTAAAGTTAATTAGCACCCTTGCAAAATAGTGGCGCTTCATGCACCAATGAACATTAAGACGGCTTTTGTATGAACCAATCAAATTGGAGAAACAAATATGACTAGGTTTGGACAGATTGAATGACTTCTATTCCTTTATTAAACTATAAAACAAAGCATAAAAACATTTTTTGGTGACGTTATGGACCTTTATTTTTATGATATTTGATAGTGTCCTTCCGACACGTCCTTCCGACACCACCTGACGGAGTACCATTTACTTAAATATCTTAACAATGTCATATAGTTTAACAGTTTATTACGATTGAATGTGTTCCCTCAAAAGTACTTTGTACCAAAGTAAAAATATCTGGTTGTAGTTTTTTCAATTGGAGATAGAAAGAAGCCGAAAAAATGATCTTTAATTTTCCTTATTTCTATCCTGTCTTTCCGACACCACGATTTGATTTATCAGCATCTGATAACGGTAACCCCAACAACATTCTAACTACCGAAATTTAATACCCTCAAATGGAAATTTTACGAGAATAAAATGGGTTTTCTCCAAATATTTATCATTTTGACGATAGAGGGACTAAATCTATCGATTGTCCTTCCGACACTTTATTTGAATTTCGTAATAGACCCAATACAACATCACATTTTTCATCACACTCTCCCTAGGAATCTATGAAAGCATAAATGATTCGTACTAAAGATAAAAATTAAACAAGATTACTGCAAAATCAGTTGAAAAATGAAAATTTGAAAAATGAAATACTATAATAGCATTCCTGAAAGTGGACTGATTTTGAATCAATTTTGAAAAATCGACACAATCCGAAACAATAAACTGAACGACATGTTTGTTGATACAAAATAATATAAACGACTATGGATCCTTTCAGATATCTTAATGAGCATGCTCATAACCCATAAACTCAACATTTTTCCAAGAACATATAAATTTTGATCATCATGCAAAATACATTTATATAGACTAAAATCAACATATATAGATACATATAAAGCTAACTCAAACCAGAAATTTCTATTTCAGTTTGATTAACAATATGGCATGCACTTACATTTTTCATCAAAGTTGAAATTCATGATCAGTTTAAAAAAAATCTGTAGGAAGGTTAAGAAAGGTTGAATGATTTTGACAACATAACATTACATTTCTGATTACATTCATATGCACCCAGAAGCATTGCACACTGTTGACACTATGCGAAACTTCATTGCATACACGTATACACCACCGACAAACTTAATTACATCTGAATGACATAAAACATCCCTTCTTTTGGGAGTACAAAATCAGCTGATGTTTATATTGATCTTTTCAGATGTCACACAGTGATTATGTACGTAAGTCATAAACTTTAAACATTTGATATGTATTATCAATCTTCTTAATTCTGATTACATATGCAACTAGAGGCATCGCAGAACTGTAATCAACACTTTGCAAAACTTCATTGCATATACATATACACCACCAATAAACTTAATTACATCTGAATGACATAAAGCATCCCTTCTTTTGGGAGTACAAAATCAGCTTATGATTATCAGATGTCACACAGTGATTACGTACGTAAATCATAAACTTTAAATATTTGATATCTAGCTACTATCAATCTTCTTAATTACAAACGTAATTCCCAATGTTACAAACACCTATGCTCTAAACTTATCTAAATCACCACACACATATATTTATATAACACTGAAAGGAAAATTTTGGATTGTTACATGATTTGCTGTGTATTGAGTTTACAGGCAATTGGAAGATGTTTCAATTTGCTATAGTAATTAGGAAAGCAGTTTGTAATAAAGGACATTGACAATATATATAACTTAAAAACAGATCAAACAAAACATTACCACATTAAAATATTATCATCAAACATAAAAACATTACATTAAAACATTAGTAGACACACATTTTTTGATGTTGGAGCTGAGGAGCACTCTAAGTTGAGCTTCAGTATCCACAGATTAAAAAGAATAACAGCCCATACATGAAACAAACGAAGATGTTTTGCGTTTTCATTAAAAACAAACAAATATATACCTTTTTGACTCTTCTGTTGACAAAACGTTGAAATCATCTTTAGAAAAGAATGGTCACAGTTCAAGATAATTCAAAGTTTCTTCTATAGATTTTTTGTTCATCTTAAAATATGTATATGCTCTTAAAAATATATTCAATATTGACCGAAGAAACTTGTAAATCTAAAAGATTTTCTTCGCTGGTGACATTGCACGGCGTTTTGGTTTCATGTAAACACACGCATGAGTTTTCAAAAAAACGCTAGGTTTGGACAGTATGAAAAAAAACCAAAGCCGGTTGTAAGGTCTTTCTTGCTTTCGCAGAAATCCAATAAAACATAAATACTTTTAAAAAGTGTTGATAGGCTTTAACTAAAAACAACGGAAGCTATTACATACAAAGAAACGAAATACGCATAAGGTGCGAATCGTAACCATGGATATGCATTTTATATGACAGTTTTAAAAAATATATGTAGTATAAGAACGAAAAGAAAAAAAATCACACAAAATTTTTCGAAAAAAATATAAGAAACAAAGTAAAAAATTCATCAGAAATACTATGTTTTAAACTAACTACGTATCTACCTAGTGCTACCAAGCATTTAAAAATATAGCTTTTAAAAAGTTTAACTATGAACGACTTTGATGATTTTTTTGGTATTTCTCAAGTTTGCCTCAATGCTTTGGTTGGTCAGCTAGGATTAGCTAGGATAAGCTGTAATAAGCTAGGAAGCTAGGATCAGCTAGGGGCTTCCTGGCAAATCTCACACAGTCCTCACTTTTACTCCGATGCCCCCGGATATAATAAGCTTAAATAAAGCAAATGGTGGATAAATAAGCACTAAGGAAAGCCTACCAGAAGATAGAAGTTTCAAATACCGATATTAGAGAAGAGAGTTTTTGATTTCTTTCTTACTGCAATTACAACCAGTCGCCAGAAATTTCTCGTGGAACAGACCTCGTGCTACGATAAAATGGCTTTCCGCATGGACGTGATGAATGCATGTAAACGCACGCACGAAATTTCAAAAAACCGCTAGGTTTGGAAAGCAGAAAAAAAAACAAAGCCGGTTTTAATGTATTTCTTGCTTTCGCAGAAATCCAACAAGATGCCCTTACGGGCAGAAAGATTTCTGCAAAATCAGTTGAAAACTAAAAATATGAAAAATGAAATACTATAATAGCATTCTTGAAACTTGAATGATTGGGAATCATTGAATGGTTGAATAATTTCTACAATATATTACATTCCTAATTACGTGCTTCTCAGGACATTTTGAAGGCATAATTGACACAATGCGAAACTTTATTATAATGTATGTAACTGCCAATAAACTGAACAACATGTTTGTTGGTACAAAATAATATAAAAGATACATAGATCCTTTCAGATATCTTAATGAGTATGATCATAACTCATAAACTCAAAACATTTTTCCAAGAACATATAAATTTTGGTCATGCAAAATACACTTAATTACAAACGTAATTCCCAATATTGCAAACACAAAAATCAAACAAAGATTTTGATCATTTAAAATATATATATATACCTATGCATGCTCTAAACTTCTAAGTAACCACACACACATATTTATATAACTGAAAGGAAAATTTTGGGTTGTTACATGATTTGCTGTGTATTGAGTTTACATGCAATTTCAAAAAACCGCTAGGTTTGGACAGTAAGAAAAAAATAAACAAGATGCCCTTGCAGGCATAAAGATTTCTGCAAAATCAGCTGAAGCATGAAAATTGAAAGACAATTTGGTAGTTTATACACAGTCAAACTTGTACCTTGTCTATTGTAAATCAATTGACCTGTGATTAGACATTGTCAATACTTTTACTTCAGAATGCAAGAGTTTTCATAAGTACAGGTCATTAGATTTACATTAGACAAGGCAAAAGTTCGAACGCATAAACTACACTTAAGACATTCTTAAAATTTAAAAAAGGTTGAATCATTTCGACAATATATGTTTATTAAACTTCTAATCATGTACTCCCCAAAAATCCGGAAAAACATAATTGTCAATGCAAAATTTTATACCAACAAACACAAATAAATTTGATTTCATCTGAATGACATAATGTTCATTATTTTGTTGGTACATGATGATATTAAGGACACAGTGATCCATTCAGATAAATTCATAACATTTAGATTGAATTTCATGCTTACTCATTGTAAGCATAAAATTCAATCTAAATGTTATGAATTTATGAATTCAATATGTCTAGTCAATCTTACTAACAGAATTCCTAAATCACAAGCACAAGGAGGAAAACATAGATTTTGATCATGCAAAATATATCCAGAAATACATACAAAATCAACATACATAACTGAAAACAGAAATTTGTGCTTCAGTTTCATTACCAATATGTCATTGCTTTTTTTTTATTTACAAACATGCATTACCTTACTAAATTTCATGAAAAGATTATAAAGATTTATACAGAAACTTAAAAAACATTACATTTTTAATTACGCATACACCCCAGGAAATTATTAAAAAAGCATAACTGACGCAATGTGAAACTTACGTTAACTGTCAATAAACTTAGTTAAACAAAATAACATTATATAAATTTAAATAGATGCTGTAAGATATCATAGTGATTACGTAAGTCTTTCAAAATATACGGTCAATCCCATTCCTAATTAAGGGCATTGATAATACAGCCAAGAACTATACAAGTAAATATGCTAAGCTAAAATAGCTAGAGAAATATCAAACATAAAATGATGCAGCCAGCAGAGGTTAGACAGATATTCTTGTTGTTGGAGCTGAAGAGGAAACTGAGCTGAGCTGTACGTATCCAGAGCTTAAAAAGCATTACAGCCCATGCATGAAACAAACGACCTTATGCATTTAGAAAGGCTTAAATGAATCCCAGACATTTTTAAAAAAAGCAAAAATCTTTCCTTTTTCACACAGTTTTTATAAAACATTGAGAACTTGTTTTTAGAAAAAAATGAACACAGTAGAATCTTTGTAAGATAACCATAAATTTCTACCCACTACTTTCGGTCTTGGAACTGTAAATCTTCTTTTAAATCTATTCAGTATTGATCAATCAACTTTCAGAAGTTTCTTCGGCCACGCTGTAGTGTACCATTATGCGAACGGGGTGCAAATATAAAGTGGAAAGATACCCGGATGATCACATAGCGGAAATTCAAGCCAATAAACTAGCGCTATTAAAGTTAATTAGCACCCTTGCGAAATAGTGGCGCTTTATACACCAATGAACATTAAGACGGCTTTTGTATCAACCAATCAAATTGGAGAAACAAATATGACTAGGTTTGGACAGTATGAAAAAAAAAACAAAGACGATCGTAAAGGCTTTCTTGCTTACGCAGAAATCCAAAAACCAGCTGTGGAAAATAGCAAGGTCATAAGTTATATGCATTCATAAACAAATGATAAAGTAATATAGTGTAAATACAGTTGATACTCTCTAAACTAATAATGGGGAAATTCTTTGGTGTATCTTTCAAACTTTGCTAATAATTTTCTCATAAATTATCCCAGAAATAATGAATAAGGCTCAGCTTGTGTTGCACATTGATATGTCACGAAAATTTAACTTTAAAACAGGCTTGAGTGGATCGCATGTTCCTTCAAATGATTATTTGCTATTATATCAATTTGAAACCATAACCGAAAGTACCAAACAGTGCACATTGAGCATGGTCACATCTGTCTTTGGTTCAACGGTTCCATTGTTTTAAATGTTTCAAGTTTGTCCCGCTTATATCTTCATGCCAACTCATACAATGATATTGAGTACTCTTGATAATGACTATATACCTAAAACTTATAAAATAGACAAATTGACAACATTATTTATAAATGTTCCTCTCACAAAATGACACTTCCTACAATAACTAAACAATCATTTTGTATACATACATGATGATATAACTTTCTAAAGAACTCAAGCAGCATACCGTAAATGACTGATTAAGCGCCCTGGGAGTTTATAATTTTTACGGTGGGCGCTTATACGGAAGTATACATACCATACATACATTTGTCATCGAAAAGGCAAAATACAAAAATTGGATTTCTGAGATTCCTCGCCAAGAATGCACAAGAAAGACAGTTCTGAAAATCTTTGATGACGCAATGACAAAAAAACAAACAAACAAAAAGCAAACAAAAAAACCCCACCAGTCTTAAACCTTCACTTTTTAAAATGGTCAAAAGAAAATTTCAGCTCTTATCAGTCGAATAATAGGGAATTTATAAGAAAGCTTTCTTTTGAAAGTTTCACATTTAGCTATTTACAAACAAACAAACTGTCACTGCCACGAAAAAGAACTTCACATATATAATTGGAACATTACAAATCGCTCTGTAAAACTTGGGAAATTTCCCTTTTCGCATGATCATGATTTTTAAAAAATAAAATGCGCTGTGAAACTATAACATGCTCAAATTTTCTTATTGTTTCTTCATGAATTTTTTGTGGCATGTCAAACAAACGTAGTTGACCATCATAGCTTTCTATTTCACAAAATAAGTTATCAATATCAACACTGTATTTGCCTTTCACAGACAAAATAACAGATTACAACGATTACAAAAAACACAAGGCCCAAACACAAGCTTCCACTTCTTTCAAATTGGTGCAAAAAAATAGCGGGATTTCGAAATTCAATCGGGATTGGCAGGGAAATATGGAACAAAAAAATTCGCCGAACATAGACAGATAGATACCAAGACGAAATCAAGATCTTCGTTTAGCGAAATCTAATAATAGAGATTATCTTTAAACTGTTGATTAATAAAATCGGTGAAACATAAAATCGCATAAAAGCGCAGTGAGATATGAAGCTCGTCTGCAGTTCAAGTGTATTTTATACGCTCGAACGTTTGCAACGTCTAATGTAAATCTAAAAACCTATACTTATTAAAACTCTTGCATTCATAAATAAAAGTATTGACATATCTA
Organism: Turritopsis dohrnii; assembly: GCA_027922465.2. Taxonomy (NCBI): domain Eukaryota; kingdom Metazoa; phylum Cnidaria; class Hydrozoa; order Anthoathecata; family Oceaniidae; genus Turritopsis; species Turritopsis dohrnii. The sequence goes on along the minus strand of BQMF02000215.1, from coordinate 569,296 downwards.
ATCGCAGGCCAATTGATTTACATGAGAAAGTTCGACCGTATAAATTACATCCCAGTTTTAAATAATAATTCCGCAAAAGTCTCTTTGCATTTGTAATTGGTATCTTATTGCATCCTAAACTGGGTCTGAGCATTAAGGTTAGATTAAATTGAAAGCTTACCATACCATTTCGGACATCTTCTAGTCTTTTCTTTAGAGTTGAGCAATGCTGACATTATGCTGAAATCAATTGTTTACGAATCTTCAGAAAAAGCTTTCTACATATGCAACCCTGGTGGTGACTTGTAAGTTTTCTCTTGTGGGCGATTGATTATAATTTGTGTATACTGGTGTTTTTTAAATGATAAGACATCAGTTTGGAAGTATTTTCAGTTTTACTTTGCTTTCTAAAAGCATTTCATCGCACCAAATATATGTGACATTCAAACAAACTTCAAAACTTCAAAGTTTAGTATTCATGTGTAACTTATAATTGTATAATCAGATTCAAGCATCAGCTACGAATTTCTTGAATCCTGAAGTGTATTGCATCAAAATGTTAATATTCATACTAGCATTAAACTGAAAAGAAATACCTCACCAACTTCATGATACAAAAATGTTGCAGAAATAGCCAAACTTGTGTAGTGGACAAATTGGCAGTAAAAATAACGAGTTGCTAATTAGCCAAGCTCTTAACGCAAGTACAAAATGGCACAACAATTGCAAACAACTCCTGAACACTAATATGAACTGCCCATTAATACTCAGGTCAGGGTGCAGGGTGAAATTTGAAATTTCGCACCCCAGCTCACGTAGCAAGCAAAGGGTAGGTGGAACTTTATCCTATAGCTATAGAAACACGCAATTCCCATTCCAAGATTTCAAGCCACCAACTAGTGCCTACTCGGGCTTCACAGTTTTGATGCAACCGGATACAAGTTCATATTAACATATAAAAACTTCTAAGAAGTCTACACCACGCAAAAGAAGGCTGTCATTATGAACACATGTACTAGAAATAGCCTAAAGTAATGAAATACAGACTTTGGACCCAAAAAATGGTGTCTTCATATCAACTAGAGTTATCATCATTTAAAAATTCCACAATTTCCTGTCATAACCTTTCAAACATGTTATTGTTTCAGAAAAGTTATCTATAATGATCTTTTTCCGTTAAAATCCATATCCCCAAAATATATGCTACATTTAGTTCCATTGTTTGCATACATTTCTTGTATCATAAAGATTTTTTCAAGTAGTATAATTTCAAATAACTTTATAAATACATTTATTGAAAAAAAATTTATTTATAGTGGAAATCGTCCTAACTGCTTTTACACTCAAAGCAAAGGTGCATCTTGGAAAGGTTAGTTAACGGCAAAGAAGTTCAAACTTTTAGCGAAGTTGCTCCGATAAAAGGCCTTTACTTAATATTTATGATTAACATGTTTTGCTATATAGCTTTACCTTCTGCTGTTACAAATATCATGTTTATCACAACTTCACCATGGGTACTTTATGCGAAATGCCACCGAGGTAAAGTGTACTGCAGTATCTTTATCAATACTGATGGATCCAATCAAATCTTGTTTCAAAAGGAAGAAGACTGGAATAAAGTGAGATTTGAAGGGACAGCTATAGAGTCACACAATTTTGACGAAGAAGAGCTTGCAGATGTAGTGACAGAGGTTTGGCCAGGAGAAATAATAGGAGGTAAGTAAAAACGAAACATTGTTCCAAAAAATGGATTTTAGCACTATGTATCAATTGCATTTGAAAGTTAAAAATTCCGTTTTGTTTCAGTGTCAGCCTACGGAATTTACGTGAGTGTTGATGATGCCTGGAAAAAGATTTTCTTTTGGGGCAACTAAAACACTTGAAGTATGATTGCATCAAAAAATCTTCACTAATTAACATATCGGATAACGTAAACGGATACACCGCATCGCAAGTATAATGATTAGACAGAGTGCTTCGCTAATTGTTGACGTCCAATGTGAACCTCCTATCCAATTGAACCATAATTTCTTAACACTGAGTCCAGAATCCGCAAACATTGCACTACGAACATTTAAGGATGTCATATTTCTTATTAAGATCCTATTAAGACAACTTTGAACTTATTCTTCTCATCCTTGTTTTTTTTATATATGTTATCGCATAATTTTTGAGGGAATGTAATGGTTACTTTTAGAGCCTGAAAATACTTTGACTTTTGTAACTAGATTTTTGTCATAAGTAAAGCTTATTGTTTCGAACCATATTTCAAAACCTTCATATTGTGCTTTTCGGTTATTAACTATCTACGCTGTTGATATGTGTATTTTAGCTTCCAGAGATCTAGTTTTAAAGATGCCGTTATAGTGAATGGATTCTTGATTTCATGAAGTTCTAGAAACAGTTTTTGATATTTTTCGATGACGCCTGTTCTTTTCATAAGATTTTATCGTTTGTAAATATTCACGCACTTAAGCCTGGTTCAGACCTTGCGATTACAACAATTAAAAAAGAAATTAATCATCGCAATCGCCAATTGCCAGGTGTGAACACTCTCAGGTATTGCATTAGTAATTAGCAATCAATCAGTAATTTCATCATATTTCATTTGCAATTACGATGATTTCGACGATTGCAAAAGTATTCACATCAGGTCTAAACCAGGCTTTAACTTACGCAGCTCACGCATGTATTATATCGTTTGTCTTTAAATATAATTGGCTGGTGTTTTCCATATCAGATGTCAGTTACACTAACATTAAAACTGTATTAAAATTTCTAGTAGTGCTTGCTGATTGAGTGACTTCAAGTAAATTTTGAAAAGCATTTGTGTGACAGGTCAAGTAAGGTAACATTTCACCCGCGTAGCCGTTATTAAAGGTATCATTACAATGGCGTTATATAATATTGACCACACTGCTTACATTTTTGTTGTGAAACTGCCCAATTTGATTGGCAAAAGTGGCAGAGATATATGTTTTTGTTTATTTCATTTACATCATGAATCTCCCTTGTAACCAGTGCTGAGGTAAACTTGTGAAAACCTGCGAGCGCTATACGCTTATGTTGTTTATATCTAACAGATTATAAATTGGCTTCACAACCACAAAGCATGTAAAAGTAATTCATCATGCACAGATGATGATAATGCTTAGTATAGATTCCATAAGCTAAATCCTTGGAATGCAGCTAGCATAATGTACTTGTATTGAGATTTTGTTTAGTCTTTATTAGTCTTTTTTAATCTCTTCTCTCAAATAGATGAATTCTATAATGGCGTATGCTGTTATGATGTGTTTCTATGATTAAGCCAATATTTTCTAAATGCATTCTTGCCAGAGTAAGGTACATATACACCAATGTAGAAATTTTTTGTCATTACCCAGCCGGCAAACACACGTTTTAAAAACGTCTTAAAGACGTCTTGGAAGACGTCTTAAATTCATCTGTCCGTTATATTAAACAGGACACACGTAAGTATAGTCTTCATAAAATATAAAGGTATAAAAAAGACTCTTGAAAAAGGGTTAGCTAAATCGAAGTAATGTTCAAATTTTAGAAATTGTCATGGATTAGAACTGCTTCCTGTTTGATTTTACTGTAACTAAAACTCAGAATGACAGAACCTCTTTGAAAACCAACCAAAAAGACATGCAATTAGGAAAAGGTGATTTTTCAGTTAGCAAGAGCAGCTGTTGTTTTCATGTTTTTCTTCAGTGAAACAAGATCAGTTTTTAGTTTATCGCATGATTTTGTGTATTTCCTCCTCCTCAGCTTTTTTGACAGTATGAGAGGTGTTATAACAATCACAAAAATGAAAACATCTAGAGTAAACAGGACACATACCAGTAACTGCTTGATATAATCTTTTCTCCTCAATTGTTTTGTTATCATGTTAAAAGAAGAATAAGCAACTTATGGTGAAAATAATCTGAATAAAGAATGACAAACACTTTTAGAACAAACAGAATGCAGGAAGGATACATATAATAAAGCAAGCGTGCAACAAGCATAGGAAGGCATGAAAATTAAATTAAAAAGTTAATTACCATTTCAGTCTTAAATTAACAGCGTACTGGAAATCTGATCTATCTACTTGGATTAACTGAAACCTGAAAAACAGGCAAAACATTCATGTCTATCATTAAACTCCATAGATATTTCAAAACATCATCGAAGTGTATATGACAGAACAACAAACTCATAACAAGCACAAAAATTAAATATCAGTGCAAGAAACACAAGAATAACATAGATACTGACGTATTTATATCTTTAATATAAAAACAAACATGACAGACAAACTTTTCCAAAAACTGTGCTCGTTATTGGGTAAAATAAAATAATCTAGAGTATCTTAATCAAAGTGAAATGTCTAAACTTAAAATGTCTGAACTAAACTTTGCATCCATCATGGTAAAACAACCATCATTTTAAGAAATTCATCTTTTCGTACAACTTCAAAGTTCTGAATGGAAAACAATATTTCATCCGTTCAAAAATTTGTTGTAAAATTTTGGCAATGTCATTGTGGATGGCTTCCACTTATTGGTAGTGAGTTATTAATCAGAAATGATTACTTCAGATAAATTTGCGATGAATTACTGATTAATTTACTAGAAATTGTAACTTGTTATGATTTTACCCCTCAAAAAGGATTTTATAATTTCATGGTACTAAATTATACTGCTAGGATCACTTTTAATCATGTCAATATTCTGAAGTAACTACGGTACTGCCAGTAAATGTCGCAATCGCCAGTAGATGTCGCAAAATTGCCAGTAAGTGTCGCAATTCAACAGTAAGTGTCGCAAAATCGCCAATAAGTGTCGCAACTATAATTTTCATCCGTTTTAATTTTTTTTAACAGTAAATGTCGTAATGTTTTTCAAAATCAACAGTAAATGTCGCAAACGTACACAAAGTGATTTTTGATCATATAATGTATAGGGTATGAAAAGGAAAGACTTGTTGCTTAAATCAATCGGTCAGGACTCACTTTGGGGAAATCATGAAGCAAAAACATCAGAGTCATCATCTATCAGCCATCCACAAATCATTCTATTACATTACTACACTTCCACTACTACATTAAACGAACGACAAAGCAAATTGAAACAGAAAAAATCTCTCACGGAATGAAACAGGAAAGTCAGTAAGTTGCTAATATAAAGTTAAACAACAAAACTCAAAACTTGAAATATTGCCAGAAAGCTTTAGAAATCAAGCATAAATCTTTCACTACTGTCTACTCACGCCCTCAAACTAGCATAAACATTGATTTAATCTCAAGTAACAAAATTATATAAATTTATATATTTAAAATTATATTTAAAAAGTAAAAAACACTTACAGATTTATCAGCGAAGTCTTGATTTATGCAATGAGAAATCACAACTTCCAGAAAAATTGACGAACGGGAGATCCGATAATGTTTGAAAATGTTTCAAAGCTTTATACCAATGAAATGTAAATTTTTTTGCTACTTAACAGAAAGATATAATAGATGTTTTTGTAAAATTATAAAAAAAGTTTGAAACTTTTATATCAATATTTACGAATTCACTATTAATATTTACCCCCGTCATTGCTTCCCGCCACGCGCGAAATCGAAATTCAAGGACGTCTTAAATACGCATTAAAAACGTCTTACCAAGTCCTCGTTTAAAACATGAATTCGACGGCATTGCGAAAACGACGACAAGACGTCTTCAAAACGTCTGATCTTAAGACGTCTTCTGAAGACGCATTAAATGCTCATTATCAAAATATGTCTTCTGAAGACCTGATTAAGACGAATTAAAGACGTCTTCAAAACGTCTTGTGCCGGCTGGGCTATATTTTAACAGACACGCAAAGGAATCCCTTAAACGTACTTCCACCTCCGTGCCTTTGAGAGGTTTGAGTCGCGGAATTTCCAGCCCATGACATTCCAGATTTTTTGATCAATTTCAATTTGCCTCCGAATAGCATTCGTGCAACCACTTAGATTATGAACCCGTTAATAAGGACTTGAGATTTTGACGTCATCAATGCCATGATTTCCCAAAAAAATTAAATTTAGTTGAATATTCAAGAAGCAATGTTTCACGATGTTTAGTTATGGAAGAAGATTGAGTAACATTATGCAGCAGACAAAGGTTCTATTCTTTATCATCTTGCACAGCGTTGGTGTTGAGTGAAACAAGTAATGAACCTGAATCGATAAATCAGGTTACCAATGCTCTTAAAGAATTTCGGCGTATCAAGATGTAACTAAAATCAACAACTTTCGTCACGCATATCAATTGTTCTCTTCAAATTGTGTAGAAATTTTTTTTGCAGAGCGGGGGATTAAGGTTTGATAGGGTTTTTGGCATCCTCAAGACATATATTTTAAGGAATATTGTCCTGCTGTGCGAATCTGGTAACCCAAATTTGAAGGGTTTTTGGGTGTGGTCAAATCGAAACCTTCAAATTTGTAAGGCTTTTCAGGCAAAATGCACAGTATGCAAAATTCTTAAAAATGCTCATAATCCCCTAATTTAGTGCGCGTTCACTTAGAGAAATAACTTTCAAGGCACCTAATTTAGTGCGCACTTCATACATTTCTACAACTTAAAAGAAGAATTACTAGAATTGCGTGAGATTTTATTTTTCTTGTTTTACAAAGTTTGCAGTGTACAAGGTAATCAATACTGCATAAAAATCTACTTTGACTTATTGTTGATTCGTTGGTTGGTTCCTTAAATGAAAGTGTCCCTAATTGATAGTGCATACCTGACTACGAAAATAATTTCGATGTACCCTAACTTAGTGTGCACTTTCTTTGAAAACAATTGTTTTTATCTCCTAATTATGATGTGGTCCCTAATTATTTTTTGGTGCGCACTAAATTGGAATAATTACGGTGTCAGTCTGGTCTAAATCAATAAATCTCTTTTTCCTCAAAATTTCAAATTATTTAGAGAAAAAAACTGCATAAAAACCGAAAATCGCAACAGTTTATCCCACGCGAAATTTACTTTTCTAGTTGCACACGAAATATTATTTTACGCGAAATAGATTTAGTCACTCATTCGCGAAAGCAAATTCCTAAAATTTTGCGGTTTTTTTCTTCCCGAAACTTTCTCCCCGTAAAGTATATGAAAAGTCAAAAAAATTGGAAAATTTTTTAACATGGAGTTATGTACATGAGAAAATAAGCAACAAAACAATAAAAAACGTGTTTTTTCATTTTTTAAAAATATATTTAACGGTGATTATCACTTTCTTCGTGAATTTACCATAAAGTTACTTTACTGAACTACATATACAGTAAAAACAATTTTGAACCCTCTTCATCTCCATTCAAGGAGGGCCTACCAAGCCTACATCTAGCAAAAGTGTTTGGAAAGTTCACCTGTTGTGCCATCACCTGTTGGTTTGGGATCGGATCAAAACGAGGATGATCAATTGGTTATCAAGTGGAATATTACAATATTACCAGCGCCAGAGGAAGTACTTCATCTAAGGCATTGTTCCTGTCCGAGGAAATGTACACTAGGCTCGTGTCCATGTATTGACAACTCGCTATTTTGCACGCACGCGTGTTTAAACCAAAACTGCGAGAACTTTCCAATCGAAGAAAAAGATTTATTTGACGAAAATTTCTCTAGTGACAAAGAGAACGATGAAGATGATGACGACTAACTATATCACAATTAAAAAACGGCCAGAACAACTTTTATCAACGTCTTTTTTCTATTAACTTTACCACCTGAAAATCATAGTAATAAAAGTGTATTTAAATGAAGTCCGTTTTGGATATGTAGAGTCTATAACTATCGTCGAAAATTATATAAGGTTCGTTGAAAAGCAATACCAAAACAAGAGGCCCTTAGGCCTTAAGGTCAGCACCAAAGAAAACTTTAAAGATTTAACATAAAAACTTTAATATTCCTTCAATTAGATTATTAAATTATTAAGGCTAATTTTTCAAGAATTAATGCTAAGAATCGAAGTTTCTGATTTTGAACCGAAAAATTTAAAGATAACAAGAAACGACAAAAACAACTGCAAACTTATGCACAGAATGATTGACTCACTAACCACCCACAGACACGGGGAAACTCTTGCGGCGCTAACCAATAGGAGAAATAAGCACTACACTTCCTTCCAAACAGGATGTACAATTAAAGCAGAGAGTTCAAATCCAAAAATTGCATCAAATTTTCAGGTACACATTGCGCAGATTAATATAATATTGATAATTACAAATGCACAAACTCTGATTTGTTATACACATATTTGAGAATGAGTAAATGTCCTAATTACTATGCATTATAATTAACATAACCAGAAGTCATTGACAAATTGTTTACAAAAACCTCTAGGATCAGATCTTAGTAACACACAAACAATGAAGGCAAAATCATTGTGTTGATTTGAGTGAATTCATAAATTTGATAACATAAAATGGAGGTTCGGAATTCCCGAGTTACAAAACCGAGTTACAAAACCGAGTTACGCATTATGACGTCACAAACCGAGTTACTAACTCGGAGATTTTTAAATTTTAATTTTTCTCGAGTTACTAACTCGGAAATTTTATTCACGTAAAATTTTCCCGAGTTACTAACTCGGAAATTTTTTTTTGATTTATTTTTTCCGAGTTACTAACTCGGGAAATTTTTAAAGTATAATTTTTCTCGAGTTACTAACTCGGAAATTTTATTTTCGTAAAATTTTCCCGAGTTACTAACTCGGAAATTCTTTTTGGTTTTATTTTTTCCGAGATAGAGAATATTTTTCAAATATTGTGAGGAATATTTTCGAAAGTTCACTGGGAATAGTGCGAGTTTTTAAAAAAGGCAAAGTAGGCCAAGTTTGTGGCAAATTTCGAAAATCGTTCAATTTTAATGAAAATTTAATAGTGGAACAAGTTTGTACTGCCGATTTCAAACATGAAGGGCAACTTGTGGATAAGGTCAAATTAGGCCAAATTTGGACCAAATTTTGAAAATTGTTCAATTCTAATGAAGATTTAATAGAGGAATAACTTTGTACTGCTGTTTTCGAAATTGAAGGTCAACTTGTGCATAAGGCTAAATTTGGACCAAATTGTTCAACTATAATGAAAATTAGCAAACGAAGAAATTTTATAGCGCAAGTTTTGATATTCATTAATGCAGAAATGGCATCAAAATTAATCAGTTGAGCAAGTCGATGAATATGTTAATCCTAATGATTATGCTGTCCTGGATATTATTTTTAACTAAAGCTTGACCATGGCACCGCTGACATATTTTTCTATTGCTCTTACCCTTGATGAATTGTGACAGCTGAAAACTCCAACATAAAAAGTTGCCGAAGTGGGAAAATTGATTCTATATTTCTATATGAATTTATTTTATTTCATAATCTTGAGGTGGTATCATGTTAATTCTAAAAGAAATTATTTAACAGTGCTAAATACAAAAAGATTTCAAATAAATTAGTGTCGACATTACTGTTCGATGTGACTTTTCAAAGCCGACTATGATTCAACACCAAAGGCGTAAATACCTTTTGTTTACTATCTTTTAGATTGTTGTATTCGATTGGCAACTTTAAAATAAACCTGTAAGACCAGAGATCTTAAATTCAAATTAATATATGTCATCTTTGTTTCTAACTTCAAGTAACTGTTCTCCCCAAAAGCAATAAATTGCCAGTCATCTATAAAATTACTATCTCCACAGTAGTAAGTTAATTTTCTTGACAATACAGGTTATTGTGATCATCAGAATTATAAAGGGTTCCTTAGCGGAGAGGAACGCAAATAGGATGACAAATACTTTTTCCTTTTTGACTTATGTAAATGTGATTATTATACTAGTTTAGTTGCTAGCAATAACAACGTACAACAAAACAACTTTTATATAGATGACTTACCAAGTGACGTAATGTTTATAAACATTAACATTTATTATTTGATAATTTCTGTGTAACATGTTTCATTATAGAATACTATTAATCAAGTCATTTTCCTGTGAGCATTCGCACACCTTCCCAGGAAATAAAATATTTTTTATTATACATTACAAACTGTTTTATCTGTTTATTGGTTCTCTGGAAACAATAAAGTCAAAGTCAAGTGTATAACAATGTATATATATAAATAGTACTTGACTTTGTTAGATATTTCTATTTTTATCAATATCAATATCAAAATTCAGGAACAATGATGACGAGAGAGTGCTCAATATTGGTGAATAGAGCTACGTAATATGAATATATTTCAAAACTAAAAGTTAAAAGCAAAGTACATAACTCTGAGTTTCGTGCTTGTCGCACTTGTTCAAATGTACAAATGTACAAACTGCTAGAAACGTATTTACACGGTTAAAAGGTTTCAGAAAAAATTATTAAAAAGATAATTAAGAGCGATCCGGTGGGACTACTTTGTGGAGACTGACTATTTCTATTTTTAAACATTTTTTTAAATGTATTTTAGAGCTGAAGATGATTTAATAAAATCAAAATTAATTATCAAATAAATAAATATATGCACTGTTGGTTTGTATGGAATCCAATTATTTTTTACCATAAGGTTTTAAACAAAAAAAGCAATGAAATAATGATTAACATTATTGACACTGTCAATCAATTTTTCTTTGCTTTTTAGTTCAGGTAGTAAAGTATTAACTCGAATGAATGATTATAATAAAAAAACAGACAAAATAAAAAATGAACATGTATATCCAAGAGAATATGGACCCTTGGAAGCAGCAGCAGAGCTAATCATATCCATTAGGTCATTTACCACCCTTACTTTACACATCACCAATATTAGTAAACACACAAATAACTCCACAAAACTCAGTATATAATCTAAAGTCACTCAAAATACACGGTCACAGTTATGAGAATTCTTTTGCCTTCTTGGTAGCATGGGCATAATATGTATGAATGCACTCTGATTCATTTCAAAATTTCGCAAACTGACGCTGAATCTTTCTTCTAAGAAGTGCATGTTCCAATTTTTTAATTTTATGCCACACTTACCATGGAAAAAATATGTAACTACTCCATCACGAAACAATTCTTAATTGAACCACGGATCAAAATACCCTGAATTCTGGCAGCCTGCATGGTATCAGCCTACAACTGCGACATTACACACAGAATGACTGACTGACAGACACGGGGAAATGAAAGATCAGCTTCCTTGCGGCGCTGACCAACAATACAAAATACAAATACAATACAAATACAAAAACAGACCAAAATGGGCAAAATAACATTACTTTTAAGAAAATAAAAGGACCTAGAGGGTTCAAAATTGTTTTTATTGTATATGTAGTTAGGTAAAGTAACTTTATGGTAAATTCACGAAGAAAGTGATGATTATCGTTAATAAAATTGTTAAAAACTGGAAAAAAACACGTTTATTATTATTTTTTTTGCTTATCTTATCCACCTTAGTTCTAGGTAATATGTTGTGTAAAAGCATAAAAGAGTGTAAAAGAGTGTGTATCGAATAAAAACTAAAGTAAGGTAATGTGTAAGAATATTATCTATTGTAGAAGCTAAAAATATTTATCCTGCACTGATGTTTGCCAATAAACTCATCTCCAATTAGCGCTAAATCCATTTTAGGGAAATTGGGTAGATGATACATCGGGTGTTGCAGGAGGTCATCCAGAAGAGCACAGGTCCTTGATTGGGTTTGTGTCACTCATGAGAGTGTCAAATACTTTGGAGCCTCCAACCTAAGCCGTGGCCCCTCCTGGAAAGCAGATGCAGTAGCAACTGAGTGAGGCTAGCCACGTAAAACAATACCAAATAAAAAAATAAATAAATAAATAAAATTCAGTGAGTTCAGCTATATTGTTTATTACAGCACTAATAGCTAAATTCATACTATGTCCATAGCAGTGCGTGAATAAACTTTTCTTGTTCAGCGACTTGATTTGGGTCGAGACTCCAGATTTCGCCCCAGTCATAGATTCAACCCTATCGTAACTTTGGCCACGAGCTTTATCCAATTTTAAGTTCATTCGTAAAAGCATATCTTTAATCAGAAAGATTATTTCGTCAGCACTTGTATTAGGCAATGGATGAAGACCGATAAACTCCTCGTGAGCCTGTATTTCATCATCAACCCATCGAATGCAAAGGACAAGCTGTTCGGTATTTGAGACATCACCCGTTTCATCGACGAGTATGGCAAAAAAATCTGCTGATTGAATGTTTTTGGCAATATCACGTAAGACACTGAGTGCCTGGACTCTTTAGATCGGTTATCAATCGTCCAGTGGCTTTTTTGGAAATCACTGATATCGTGTTTTGAAAATTCTCTCCCTGATTCAAGTGCATTTTTCCAATTTCGGTAACCAGTAACCAGCAGAAAACGGTTCCTGCTTTCGTCGACAATATCATGTTGCGGCCAACAGCCGCTATACAGATGAAGCAAAATGCAGAATTCTTCCTTTGGTCGTAATGTAACCAGGTAAATCTGTCGAACCATTTCGGGTTGAAAGATCTTTCTTTTGGGTCCCTACCAAATTTGGTTGATGGAAAATTAAAGAAAGAAAATTAGAGGTTGGTTTGGTTTTGTGGAATCAGTAGTAGTAGGAGAAGGAGATTTATTAAATGAAAGAAGAATAATGATTTCTTTCACCTGTTGAAAGTCTCTAACTCTGGAAGCAACCTATCTCTTTCTGCAAACACGACAAGAGAAAGTTTCAAGGACTATTTCATGAATAAATTGGCAGTGGGATTACAGTTAAATGACTTCTACTTATTTTAAAACTTTCATTCTTCTATAAGGTTCTTAGCTTCTAAAGTAAAACAATATGTAAATAATTGTATATCTAACACTTTATTTTCTGTCTAGTATAATTTTTTAGATAATGCTTAACGAATATCAACTGAGTCAAACAATTTAATTGCTTTTCTTTCTTTTTTTTTTTTTTTTCTCGTCATTTTTGAAGGATGCTAAGATAAGAACCACCAGTTGGTTCCTCATTGAAACATTGATTTTGAAAGTTTTGAGCTGCATTATTCGGATTTCCATGAGCGTTTAAACAGTAAGAAAACATGTCCGCTTCTCTTTTTCGAACATTACATCTGTCATACGTTTCTCAGCGATAGTTCTCCTCAGCTTATCTAGATTTCAATGTTTTCTTCAACATAAAGTAAACACGACGAGACGAGAATCCTTGTGATCATCAGATCCACCTTTGTTTGGCAATTTATCGATTTTTTTGGGCACAGGAACTAGTTGAATCATCGTCAAAGTCATTTTCAACATTGATTTTTTCCAGGTACCGTACTAACAGTTAAGGACACGTCATTATTTCCAGTAAAATCCCCGTTCCTATGCGTAGCGAAAATTTATATTAAATTACTACAATTTTCATTAACATCATGTTTGATTTGACTTCACTTGCCTCGGCGTCACAGGACAATGATTTAGCTAGCTTGTTGTTGAAAATTGTTCGGCTACCCCGGATACATATGCAGACTGATTGCATCAATGAAAAGACGATTTTTCTCTTGATCCATGTTGCTATGAGGTCGTAACGGGTTTTTCTTTTCTCTAAGATCAATTCAGTCAATTGCTTATAAAATTTGCTGCATTCTCGACCCATGCCTCAGTTGCAGAAAAAATCAGTGGGGTGAACGTACCATGTTCAACTTCGAGGATACGTTTATTATAATGCTTCTTCTTCTCTCGTTCATTCGATTCGTACGTCTTTGCAATACTTTGGTTACAATATCGTGCGGCGTTTGGGTTGAACACCCTTATGTCTAAAAATGCCACTTGACTATCACATCAAACACTGCTGGAACTGATGTCACTTCTAGCTTCCACGCTCGTATTCGCCCCTTGGAACCTGGTTTCTTCACCTGTAAGTTGTTGTAATACAGGCTCTATTTCTACATCTTTGCAAACCTCGTTTAAGAGTGAAGCTGTTATGTTTCGAAGCTGATTATGTCGTAATGGTATTAAACCACCTTTCTTGCAGGACAGTGCACGTTGTGTAGTAAAGGTTGTTCCACACTCACACTTTTCAGGTAAACGAGTTAGTGTCCATATCTGATACGAATCAAATCCCAAAATTGTTGCTTGTTCAGAACGTAACTCTCGTCTGTTAATGGCAACGTATTTAGCCATAGGGATGCACCACTTTCTTGGTTTAGTTTAATCAGCCGTATTTGGTTTTCGTTTAGATGTGAATTTAAATGCAACAACTTAGCCTGGTTTCTTTGAAGTTTATCTTTACGAATTTTGTTCTTCAAATTTACTGTACCGATAGACGTTGTATCATATTGGACTACTTGGTTGACGATGTTGGATTGAAGTTTCTCAGTTAACTTTAATGAATTTGCGTATTTTATTTCTGCTAGTTCAGTGAGGATCGTAATACCAAGGCCACCGAGCTTTGTTGGGAGTGACAGTAACTGACGATCAGTATCAGAACATTTTATGTCATTTATGATCGCTGGAATGAAATCGGTTGAAATGATCTGATCTATACTTTTAAGATGTTCGAAGATGTTTGGTATTGTTCTCATATAATGCGTAAGTTTGTGCTTATAACCGCTAACAAAGCAGCTATATGCAGCTTGAGGCTCAATTCTTTCGATCTTTGATAACATTCACAACTCTTCCAACCAGGTGTTTACTTTCTGTTTCATGTATTCCTCTTTGTAGGCCTTCGAACCCAAAACAGCACCGAGATGTCAATTACCACTTGACGTTATCTTGATGTCATTGTCTCGGAATATCAGTTTCGCGTGTTGTAACTGTTCTTCTTTTACGATTACCCAGGATTTACTGGCTTCAGGAAAATAGCCAATTTGGGACCGATACGGCAAAGTAGTTTTCACCAAGAAAATAGATCTTTTGTACTTCCAGCAGCCGTTACATCATCAGCATATGCAGCTGTTTTAGTATCAGCATTGGCTTGAACTATCATCAGTATCAATGGGATTATTGCTATAGCATAGATAGCCATAGCAATCGGGTCACCTTGAGTAGTTCCTTCGCATGATTTTAATTCGGTACCTCACAACACAAATAGTCTTGACGATAAGGAGTAGCAATTTCAGACGAATGTTGCTATCGATGGACAGATGATATTAACATTATGTAGGAATACTTTGCGGTTAATTGAATTGAATGCGTTCGATGCCTCAACTAACAATACGGCTTCAGTTTCATTTCTCTGAAAGATAATACATACGTTCTTTTTACGTATAGTCTCTTTGCTTTTGCAACTTCCCATAACAAGTAAAAGAAAGGCCAATGGATGTAATGGATTTGAGGTTTTTCGTATCGTTTGTTTACAATTTTACCACTTCTTGTGTTACTTTCTTTCTCGCTTTTGCTCGTCCCAACTGAGCTCACTATCTATATTAATTTTGATAGTACTGACGACTGTATAAAAGGCCGTCGCCATATTTGAGTAGGCAATCTCTTTAACATCGCGTTTTCTGTAACCTTGATGGAATGCATCTCATAAACGTGGATTTTCCGCAACTGTATAATAAAATCAACAAGAAACTGCTTGGCTTGAAGACTTAACGACACATTTTCTAGTCTCAAAAATACAATACTGTCGAATTTCCCAATTTTGGTCAAATTTGATTGAGTGACTGTCAAATTCGAAATCAGGATTTTCCAATTGTGCTCTCTGCAAATTTTTATGAAAATCAGAGAAATTTCAAAAGTTGGTCAATTTGGTCAAGTATTGGCCCGAATTGCCCAATTATGTTCAAATCTAAGAAAATAGCTGTCCAATTCGAAATCAGCGCCTTTCAATTGTGATTCATGCAAATTTTTATGAACATTGGAGAACTTTCGTAATTTGCCCCAAATTTTCCCCAAATTGCCCAATTTTAATCAAACCTGATCAAACCATTATCAAATTCGAAATTATCAAATCATTCGAAATTTGTTGAAGGTCCAAATGGCCGAAATCGCGAATTTGTCAACGATGACATTAAACACTTTTGATCACATTTAGTACAGACGTGCTTTTTTTTCAAAATAACGATTTAACTAAAATAACATTACTATACTTGTTATTACTACTTATTACTATACTTATAATGGAATTAAAGATAATGAACTGTTATAAGTAGATCTGCGGGGTGCACTGCGCTGATGTCAGCAGTGGGAATCTCTCATTAGAACAATAAGAAAATAGGTCTGGAACGAGCGACAGAGTTTCAGTTCAAATCAAAATGGCGAATAACCGTGGTAAACAAATAAAGTTCTCAATCGGGTATCGCAAAAAAGCGTTGGATTTTTCAAAAGTTCGAAGTTTTAAGATGTAATTTTGATACAAACTCCAGTCGTTTTGAGTGGCTTTTGTCTTGTGCATCTCAACATAATCCTAGTTGCGGTCAATGAGTTCAGAAAAAGTAATAGATTTTGCCCTTTTATCTCATATTATAAGGGCTTCACAGGGAGAAAATTCCTACCTCAAATCATGTTTTGTTTCTTACAAGGTTCTTAAGTTTTTAAGAATTTGAGCCTCGTGTTTCTTATGTGTATGTTTGTTATAAAAAAGGTGTGCATTTTCTTTGCAAGAAATTTTGTTTTAAATTTCTTCATGTATATATATAGAATTTGATACTCACACTCACAGCTTTGGCATTATTTATTTGCTCTTTTTGCAATTGACAAAGATCTGGAGGTGGAATGTGTTTCTTCGTAGGCTTAGTACACGAAAGCATAGATTATACACAGTTCATTTATAGGATAAATTCAGGTTGTCAAGTGCATCATTTTTAAATTTTTTCGAAGAGCTATATATCATTTTCATTTTTTTCACCAAAATTATTATTTGTTTCCACTTTTTTTATTAGAAAACATTTTTTATCAGAAAACATTTTTTATTTTTTATTTTCTGTTCATTAAAAGATTCTGAAAATAGACAGGTTGTACAGAAACAGTTTAGTTGCTCGAATATCTTTGCCTTCTTTGGAACATTTTCACTAATATACAATTTCAAATACAACTAAAATACAATTTTAAATACAAAATCTTGAATCGTGAATTCAGATAATTTGTAGAAATGACGCGAAAATTGATTTTTGATTTTGATTTCTGAATGTTTTTTTTCAGTTCATTATTACCTGAATTATAATAACTTTATCAAGTAGTGCCCTTCAGATTTTTCTGATTTACCTGGTTTCATTGTGTTTGGAATTATACATTAATGTTATTTTATCTTCATGCTATCATTTATTGCTTTTGTTTATTCCGCATAAAATCGTTTCAATATTATGTTGTTAAGAAAAATATTCAAAACCTGTCATTTTGCCAAATTTTCATTTTTTGTCATTTTGTTCAAAATTTTTGTCATTTTTTATGACATACATGACTTGACAGCCTGTTAATTTGTCCCATAGTATTGACCAAAACCATATCAAGTTTACCTTGTTCAGTTGAACACGTTAGAAAGAAATATAATTAATTGCTATACTTGGAAAATGTTATCCTCATCGTTTTCTCTTTCTTCTTCATCATTTATCAACTTCAACTCCAAAAACATTGTACAATGGCAAGTTGATTGCTACCTTCAAATCAGGGAGATATTTAAAAATGTTTAAAATAAAGCTTTTGTTTTTATTCTTTGTTTTATGTTTGATTTAGAAGCAGTTATAAATATGATATGAACAATTTTCAATCACTTCAGTAAAACAAGTGTGTGACTACCAGACGATCTGTCACTTTATCACCGGTAATATACTTACCTCAAAATAAAGCCTGGCACAGGAGTCGAACCTGCTGCATTTGTTTTAGCAAAGTGAACTAAATTGTTAACATATGTAGAATCCATTTTCAAATGGGCCATCAGTATTTTGTTTATCAAACATAATTTTTCATGATTTATGGTAGACTTTCGTATATATTTTTTAACGGAAAGAGTCTGTTTTTTTTAAGGATTTGATATTTTGATAAATTTATTATGTTTATCAAGATTTATCGATAAGTCTTCATAGATAAATTTATTGAAATATTGATTTTTAAAAAGTTGTATATATTTTAATTTTTTGAACATATAATATATAAACATTGTCATGGTTTTTGTCTGTATAGTCAGGTAAACATTACCTAGCTTCCTCAGTTGGGAAAAAGAAACGAAAAAAAAAAAACAACAAAAAAACGATAACGTTATCTTTTTTTCTATCTCTTATTCGTCTTTCTCTTTTAATGAGGATGGTATTTCACCAAGGTTATATACTGTTTCGTTGCTGAAAAAGCAAATCACCATTTTGAATTGCTTTTTTCAATCGTCTCTAAGTGATTGTTTTGTTAGTAATTGTTTATTTGCCATTTTAAATAAGTAAATTACAAATCAGCATAAAAGTATAATAATATTAATGGCTAGAGATCATACATATAGCCAAAGGCTACAAGGACATAGAACCGCAGTTATGGCTATCATCTTACTAAAAGCATGGTTTCTTGAGTGGGGATTCCCGCACAAAAACTGCTGAGTCATCTTTTCATGCGACTCTTATCATCGCACATTATCTTTAAATATGGCATATGTCGAGAAGATGATGAAGGAGTTATTACAAAAGGAAGAAGAAAATTTGACAAAAATAATAAGTGCGAACTTCACACTGTTAAATTTGAGAATTGAAAAACTTGAGAAATCCATGACAACAACAAATCAAAGAATTGGAAAACATGGAAAAGGTCACTTTTCGATCAATTTTCAAGAACAAATAGAGGTGAACGCTTTCAATTAAAATATGACAAAATAATTAAAATAAATTGTTAAGTTCTCAGATTATTCAGGATTGATTTCTACGTAAATGGCTGATTCAACTTTTGAACTTGACCAGCTTGGTCACATCACTCACAATGATGATTCAGACCAGACAAAGATTTTTTCAACCAAAACAATCATGAAACGAGTGTATTAATTTTTTAATCTTTCGAAATGGCTAAAAATCTCAACTTCCACCAAATTTTCTATATTAAACATTAACATTCAAAGCATGTGCAAGAACTTTGATAACTTGAAGTCAATGCTGAATACTCTTGATTATAACTTTAAAATTATCTCTATCACGGAAACTTGGTGCAAAGGGGAAGAGCTACAGCGTGATTCTTATTTTCAAATCTCTAACTACTCTGTAGTTCATCAGGCACGAGCTGGTGAGAACCAACAGGGGGGAGGTCTCTGTGTATTTATTCATGATTCCATTTCTTTTAAGATGCAGAAGGATCTAGCAATTAACAATTCTGACTGTGAGTCTCTTAAAGGGGAAGTTCGGTCTAATTTTTCACTTTTTATTTTTTCATTCTAACTTATAATGATTTGAAAAGTTAGAAAGCCACTTTTCGAATTTTTGAAAATGCTTTTTTCGTTCAAAAGTTATTAAATCTTTTAGATGCTGAAAAATGAGTTTTTTCACAGTTGAAACAGATGTTCATTATGAATGATAAAATGACGTCACACCGTGCAGAAAGAACTTTTACGTGAAGAAAGTTTGTTATTAAACCTTCACACTATCAAAAGAACTCACTAGTAATACATCGTTTTATTTTTATTTTTTAATTCGAAAAATGCCAAGTTACTCTGCGACAGCTTGTACTAATCGGTCCACAAATTGTTCTTTCACATTTCACCAAAATTACAAGTCAAAGAGAATAACCAGAATTTCGTAAAAGAAGGCTTTCCAACATAAAAATGAAGTGGAACACTGCCAAAAGACTCAGGGTTTTATATCTTTACCCAACACTGATCAGATTGAGATGTATCGTTCTCTGTACATAATGTTTTGCCCCAATCGGCAACATTTTAGCAGGAATGGCATAGTGGTACGAAACTGACGCTATTAAACGCTGTTGATCTTCATTTTTTCTCTCCATGAATGATACGTAACTCTCATTTTTATGTGGGAAAGGTTTCCTTGTTGCCAATAAAGCACACGATGGAATATCTTTATGTATCACTTTACCAAGTGTATTGTGTATCCACCAGGTCTATGTATTGTCTATTCGCTGCAAATCTCAAAGTTCTCAACAAACAGAATTTTAGTCTTCATAGATTAGATGAAGGGAGGTTTTATCGAATAGAAACATAAAACAAAACATAGATTTTGTTCTAAGGAGACCAGAAAATGTTTCAACTTTGTTCCTTCCAGATTGGCTAAAACAAGCATATGTTACTTTGCCTTTAATTTTTTAAAGTTATCGAAAAATGTGATGGGTCAAGAAAAAACAGGGAAATCTCTATAGAATTTAATTTTTGTATACTTTATACATGCTAGACTGAAATAACAAACTTAGTGTGTATATCTGAAAAAATACGTTGCTTGTCAAATTTGTTGGTGGTGCCTACCCAGCCACCCTACTTCCGACGACCCTTCTTCTGAATTTCATTGTGTCTGTACAGCACAAACTTTCCTTGTAGGTATTCATGGGTTTGCAAATTTTCCACAAAGACACCAACCTACGCTTCTTATAGGTAACACATGCTGCTCTTCATCATTTTCGTTTCCTCTTCTTTGCTACTACTGCTAAGATGTCTAACATCTCTTTGTGGTTCAAAATCAAAAGGTTTAAGTTATCAGGTATATCTTACAAACATTCATCATTTTCATCGAAAGATCTATTAGTTTCAGGTTTCAGCTATACGTTATTTAAAAACAACTTTCTAAAAACACTTTATTTTTGATAAAGCTTTTTTCTTTGCACATATGCTTTCTGCACGGAGTGACGTCACACGCTGAACAGATTAAAAATCTTATTTTTTTCAACAGGAAAACATGACGAAAAAACGTTTTTTGAAAGAAATGAACGAATAAGATTATTATATTTTGAAGTTTTGGTATGGAATAAAGCATCTCAGGCGAAAAAAAATTAGGGCGAACTTCCCCTTTAAGTGTCGAAATCATAAATCGCGGCGGTAAAAATACAATCATTACTACTAGTCAAGGCGCTGTGGGTCAAAAATTAGCAAAATCCATGTCATTTTTGTGAAAATTTAAAAACATCACAAACAGCTTCTAATTAATATGTTAAAACAAAATTTGTTTACTTGCCACTCCAAAATTACTTTAAACATTTATTAAACCGGCATTCTAATGTCCTTCCTCAATCTTAATATCTTTTCTTAAAAGATGCCATGTTGTTTTCTTCTTCTCCTTTTTTGCAAAAAATGTAATAAACTCCTTCACAGAAGGTTCGAATACGAAAAATAACATACGGTGTTATTTTCTTAATAAAAATATTTCCCTAAAAAAGTTTATAACTTTCGTTTTCATAAAAATAATAAATACATATAGTACAAAATAAACATACGCAGCAATAAAAATAATATTAAGAGAAAAAGAAAAGTTAAAAAAAGTTTATTATCTAAGATTTAGTTTTTGTACCCCCTGACAAAAAATGTAAATAGGAGAGCGATGGAATGTGTGCAAAAATATTTTTGAAAACATTGCGGGAAACATGTGTTAAAATTTTAAAGAAACTAATTACTGCAGCGTTAAATAGATAAGTTCTGCAAAAGTATTTTGTTTTTTGACTAACTTCTCATTCGTATGGATTAAAACCAACAAAGTCGACTTTTACAGTCCGATCAAGAAGCTTCGCCTCAACTCTTTCAAAAGCCTGTCTGTAAAGAAAGTCTGCAAGGTTAAAGAAAAGAGTATCTCATTAGCAGCAGAGAGAAGCATATTTAGAAAGCTTTTAATCATCGCCAAAAACCGTTCAAATGTTTCTATGAAGGAAGTTTTGAGTTTTCCACTTGGTCCAATTTCATGGTCATTGGCTCTTCCTGACGGCGGATTAGTAAAAACGGTAATATCAAAATTGCTGCTTGCTTTAGAGAAGGACGTGAAACCACCTGATTCTCTTCCACACAATACATGTATGATTTTCGATGGTATGGTTTTGTTTCAGCAATTTCCACGTTCGGTGACATGTCTGAGATTCTTGTACGTCGAAATTTGAAATCCGCTTTAAAAATAATCTACTTTGTAACGGATCAATACTTCTCACATTCGGTTAAAGGGTATGAACGAAAATACGTGGGGCTGTTGGATCTCTTAGGGTGCACATTGAAAGACGCGATCAAAAGATTCCTAAACAATTGAAAAAGTTTTTTTTCCAGTGATGCAAATAAAACCGATTTCGTACGGTTTTTTTAAAGGGCTGGTCAAGCGATCTTTTTGCACATCTTTTGAATGGCCGTGTAATCTATTTTAACCACGAATCAAGCTTCACAAAAATTACAGTAATGGATAGATACTTCTCTTTCAAACAAACAAGAAGAAGCTGACACAAAAGTATTTTTAAGTTGTAGTCATGCAGTGGTGTTGGTTTAAAAATTGCTTGTATTGAGACAGTCGACAGTGATATTGGGATCTACACTATCTATTTTCGAAGAAGAATTTCAATAACAATGTTTGTGAAAATTGGCTCTGGGGAGAAGAAAAGATTACTTGACGTTTTTGCCATTCATGATGCTGTTTGGGAGGATGTTGCTGCTACACTTCCTACATTGTACTCATTTACTGGTAATGATTATACCAGTGCCTTCCCTGGCAAAGGAAAATCAAAGGCGTTAAAATTGGTAACAAAAGATGAAAAGATGAAACATGTGTTTGCTGCCATTGGGAATGATTGGGTTTTTTCTCCAGAGAATTTTGATGCCATCCAAAGGTTTGTTTGTCAACTATACGGGGTCAATGCAAAAACAACAGATGAGGCAAGATACATTAAATTCTGTCTTTCTAAAAGGACACCTGAACCACAGCAGCTGCCACCAACTAGCGATGCTTTGCTTTGTCATACAAAGAGGGTTAATTAAGTTACGAAAGTGATTAAGTCTTCATTGATGCCAAATATAGAAATACCTAGCCCTGGAGATTATAGATGTTATCTTGCTGATGATAGATTGGAAATACAGTGGTTTCTAAAGGATGTTGCACCTGAATCGATATTGCAGCTCGTTTCGTGTAATTGGTAAATGGTATTGCCTGTGGAACTGACAAATGCGTTTGTAAATCTTACAAATTAAGCTGCACTGACCTTTGCACTTGTTCCTGCAAGAACTTGGATGGATCTGACTCTGATACTGACAATGACACTATTAGCGATTTTGAGAGTGATTGTGAACTACTTTCTGATTATGAAAACGAACTTTAAACTTTTTTCATTTTATGTTTATTCTCTTGTACGTTACCTGGAAAAAAGCAAAAAAAGACTGAAATTTTAATTTTATTTGCCTTTTTTTCTTTTTTTGAATAA
The DNA here is from genome assembly GCA_027922465.2 of Turritopsis dohrnii. NCBI lineage: Eukaryota > Metazoa > Cnidaria > Hydrozoa > Anthoathecata > Oceaniidae > Turritopsis > Turritopsis dohrnii. The sequence goes on along the minus strand of BQMF02000215.1, from coordinate 546,081 downwards.
CTAGTTAATTTTCATTCTTCAAGAAAACTATTTTCTTCTTTAAGAAATAACATAGAATATCAATAACATCCCTTTAACATACAAATAAAAAATGTAAGCGAAGGGGCGGCGACAGTTGGCAGTTACATCCTTCTCGTTTTAATTTAATCGAGACATTGAGACACATTACTCTCTCTTAGTTTTTTTGAAATAAATTGCTGCCTAGTCATTTTCAACCATAGCTGTAGACAAAGTATTTGTTCGGATTGAAATTCTCTATCAATTGGTGTACTTTAACGAAACTTTTTGAGCACTTTCATTTTCAATTTGCTAGTGTGACGCCACAAAAGAGAAATTGGGTAATTTTGGTACTGACAAGTATTTTCAAGATGGCCAGTAAATGTTTTTATTAACCTTACTACACATAGAATTGATAGAAAGGCAAATTTGAATTTCACAAAACGAATTTAATTTTTTTGCATACAGCGCCCTGACTATACCATGTATAGACAACCTGCTGGTAACTTTAAACTATGCAAAGATCACTTAAAATCTCATATTTCTAACGTAAGCCGCTCAAACAAGCATATTTTCATTTCTGGTGACCTAAACCTAAATTTGTTAGATTATACAAATAAAAAAGTTAAAGATTTTGTAAACTTGATCCTTCAGCATAACATAATTCCGACAATAAATAAACCAACAACAGTTACTGGGAACACATCAACTTTGATTGATAACACTGAGAAATCTAACTGAGTCATTTGGACTAGGTCGAGGTAGTCTTTTCTCAAATACTACTCTTAGGTAGTCAGAAAGTAGTCATCTTGACTACCTTAAGGTCGTCATTGTACTTAGCTGAGCAAAGACTCACTTCGAGGCAGTCTTTTTGACTACCTTCCATAGTCATTCAGTTAGGTTAGAAAATAACTACTTAAAGGTCGTCACAAATTACTACTTTAAAGTCATCATAAGGCGTTCAACGATTGATGTGCGTTCAACGATTGATGTGCGTTCAATGATTGATGTGCGTTCAATGATTGATGTGCGTTCAACAATTGATGTGCGTTCAATGATTGATGTGAGTTCAAAGAGGGATGCAAAGATAGTTGTTCGCTTTTTGGCCTCACCAAAAAATTGCGTCTAGCTATGTAGCGTTGCGATCATGTCAAAGTGCGTCCCCAATGCTTCTTTCCTTAAACGAAATTTAATTGGTTGCGCTTTTTTCCAAAACCAAAAGAAAAGTGGGTTTTCCAGTGAATGAGCTTCTACTTTTGGCCTTAAATACTGCGACGCCAATCGTCTAGTGGAGACTGGGCTTAATCTAAGACAAGTAAAGGAGTAGAAGATTGTGGCTGAATAACGGCAAATTACCCGAAATATCTTCATAAAAAAGGATAGCGCTACAGCATGAGTCAGAAATCCAATCAAATCCGGTATGTATAGATTATTTATGTCACCTCAGGCAAAGCTGCTCCACAAAAACACTACATGCTGACAATACAGAAGATAGAACTATCTGACGTACCTGAGAAAAATTGGAGGAGAAAATATGGAATAAAGTCAAAGGGTGTAATGTATATAATAAAAAAAATTAATAAATAAAAAAAACCCTCTTGTTCATTTATCTTTTTGATTACACAGCAGGCAACATATAATAAACAATTTTCCAAACATAGAGATTCATTGAGTGCACACTTTTCACACTATTCTCCAACAAACTGGCATTAACATATATATATTATCTTCACTATTATGGAAACAAGAATGAACGAACCAAAATAAACAAAAAAATAAATAAATCTGGGAATATGTATTTCAAATATACAAGTATAACAAAGACCTTCCTATCACTACTGGTAGTTTTAAAGGGATTCCTGCGTCCAAAATGATATTTGAAGATATGATAGAACTCAAAAAGTTACTTAACAATTCCTTCTAATTCTTTTTAGTTTTTGAGATATTTCCCTTTTAAAATCTTAAATTTAATTTATGTAATGCATATTTATGATGTCATAAGTTAGTAACTAGCACTTCTCATCACAATAACTTTTGATATGATTAATATTAAGTGTTTTGTGTTAAATGTAATTCATTATGGAGTAAGAACTTCGACCCTAAGGGGATTGATAGAAGATTGAAGTTATATACAGTATTTACTAATTCAGAAGTTACACACATCAACAAAATACCAACTTGTTACATCATATATATGCATTACATAATTTGATCGTTTTAAATCGAAATATCTGTCCAAGGAAACAGAATTTCCAAAAACTGTAAAAAGACTTCTTAAGCAACTTTGTGAGTTCTATCCTCTCTCAAAATATCATTTTCGACGCAGGAATCCCTTTAAATATAAGAGCTGGTAGTTTTAAATATATTGAATACGAAAACGTGGGTTTTCATATTCAAAACTGTTGTATTTAATTTGTCTCAGTATGTTTATTCATAAAGAATTGCTCTTACCATAACATCGAACTATTCACAAAAACTGATTTAATAAAGAAGTCAAAAACTTTACAACAATTTGAAAATGTACACAGTCTCAAGTGAAAGTTTTTCTCTGTAGCAGCAGTGCATGTACATTACCCATCAATGGTCTTTTCGCATATGATGAAACCTGCCTGCTCGTGTTGAAAATGATTCGCTGCATTTATAACAAGTGTAACAACGGGGCGACAAATTCTTTGGTGCTGCTGCTTTTGAAGGTAATGTCGATATTTGTGGATGGAATGATCTGATATGTTCCTTTAAGTACTTTAATTGCTTAAAACGTTTTACAGGATTACAGTAGGGACACAGAAATAAATTTCTAACTTCATTACAGGACTCTTTTTTATGCCGTTGCAAGTTGTGCTTCCATTCAAAAACCTTACTACATTTATCACAAAAAAGTTTAAATGACGACAAAGTCTTTTTTCGTCTTACATTATCTTCATTTTGCACTGTAAAATCAACGACTCGATGTTTCGAAATTGTGTGCATATAAAGTCCTGAGCGACTCTTGTAGCTACTCTTGCATTCTACACAAGTGTATCGCAAGTTATTATGAGTTATATTAATATGCTCTTTTAGTTCGTAATTTCCACGGAAAGTTAAGTTGCATTGACCGCAACGAACCCTAACAGATTTCCTATGGTGCTCTATGTGTTGTTTCATCTTTGATGCGTCAATGTGGCAATTACAAATTTGGCACATTCCCATGATAAAACGCAACCACTCTTCTGACCGACAATGTGTTTACAGTTCCGTCTACCCTCTTTAAAATTAATAGCCTGCGTTTTCGCCCATCTCTTCATGCCTGCTGAGGAGTAGGATCTGGTAATCGTGCTAAAATATATTTGGTTGCATGCGTTAGCAAAAAATTTGGCGGGAATGAATGATTTCAGGTTGGTTTGCGTTTGACGTTCCTAAGCTGAGGAGGTAAAATTGGTTTCGTAAATGTTGTAAACAGTGTATAATGTGGAAATAAGAAAGATTAAGTAATGTACATGCACGTTATGTATCAGCAGGGAGTGCGAAAATATAGCCTATAGTATAGAAAGTCATCTCTCTATTCTCCACTCACGTGGTTTGGTTTGGTTTGGTTTGAGGATTGAAAAGACCGTTATCGATACCTACCTTAGCTGGCTTTATATATAGGCTATGTTGTATAGCATGTACAAAATCTTTGTCGCTATCTATCTAAGCATTTGCAAATGTCTACAATTTTTACCAAGTTGCCACAAAAAAATAATTCTCACGTGAAAAACCCAAGCAAGGAGAATGTAATTTTTGCTGTTTTTATATTGTCTATTATATTGTGTTTGTTATTAATTTAGATAAGTGCCCGATTGCACTGTTGGCGCTTCCTTTTCTCCTGCGAGAAGAAAGCAAGAAGCTTTTTCGATGTTTCGGAGAGGAGAATTCAGTGCAAATCGTCTGCCAAACATCTGAAGAAATCTCGGAAATCACGGACGTTTTGACATGTGATAGTTTCAAAGTTACCATCGACCGAAACGAAACAGATTCAACCGATAGTTTGGTCTTAGCGATCGAAGTGGCATTTGCGTTGCACTACATTTTCAACCTCGCGTACCCGAAAAGTTTGGTGTCATTTTATACCTTCATACAAAAACATGTGCTAAAATTAAAAGACGATTTCGTGCCAAACTCGAAAGTGCTGAAGTTAATGAGCAAACTATTTGTACCAGGGACAAATAGCCTGGCTATTGAATGATTCGAAATTTTTATAATATTCATATTCATTTGTCATAATATTTTTTTCATGTGTGGATATTATGCCCTGTTCCTGCGTTGTCAAGTATAGCAAGAAAACTGCTGTTGCATCACTATTCCTTTGCGAGAAAAAACGGGAATACCCTCATACTTTTGTTCTTCAACTAACGAATCTATGTTTCGGGAGAATTTTTGCGTAACTAAGCACTTCACACGGTAAGGTAGATTTTAACTTGGTTCAGTAAAATGTTTTTAACTTTTAACGTTTTTAACTTTTATTTTTGGTTTTTTGTTTATTATTTCGTTTAAAAAACATTGTAAAGAAAGACTCTAAAATATTTAATTTTCGATATATACAATATAAAAAGACTCAAAAATATTTATTAACTTATTTAAAAGCAACAAAAAATATTTGTTAATATTTTCATATATAGATTGTACATTTAACTTTCTTTTGAAGAATTTTTCAGAAATAACATCGAGATGGTATTCTTCTATTTTTGCCACCGTTACTTTGATAAAACCGATCGTAACAGGCATCGTAACAAAGGTAGTCACACTATTTTGACTCACTTATGGTAGTCAATTTGAAGTTAGGTCGTCATTCACAAACGAGGTCTATTTGACTCATTAAAGGTAGTTCGTATGACTCAGGAAACGTCGTTATTTAACTCATTTGACGACTGCTTGCCGAATTATAATGACTCACGAAAGGTAGTCAAAAAGACTCTGCAAGGTCGTAACAATGACTACGGAAAGGTTGTCGCTACAGGCACTGTAAATTTACTACCTTTCCGCCGTTAATTTGACTCAGTTATATTTCTCAGTGAATGTTTTTACGAATAACCATTATAATCAAAACGGTTTATGTTCTGGTGTAATACAGACTGATCTGACTGATCATTTTCCAACCTTTTTGGTAATCAACAACAACATCATTACCGACCCATCGAATTCAAATACAACTGTTTTTAAACGTTGTGTCACAAAAAGATCAATATCCTATTTCCGTGATCTTCTCCTTGAGATGAACTGGGAACTATTTCAGGAATCCAATGACGTTGATTTTGCATATGACTTGTTTTTAAAGCTGTTTTCTATGCAGTATGACAATGCTTTTCCAGTAAAAGAATTCAACCTAAAGCCGAAAGGTCTCCTCAGCCCATGGATGACACCTGGTCCACTTAAAGAGGCATTGGCCGGCTTAAATGTAAATATTATTCTCACGTGATCAAAACAATCAAAATCAAAACAAATATGGCGCGAAGATCGCGATCGCTTTGAACATCGTTTACTGAACTGTGAAGTGAGAAAATGAAATAATAAAATAATAGAAACTCGTGGATTTTAATAATAGAAATACACCTGACACATGTATCTTGTGACATATGATTCAATGTGAAGACAGAAATAATATTTTACACAAGCATTAAACTTTGATTTTTGATACTTTTTTAATTCTGTTCCTTCCTATAAGAATGCAGCAGTATGGGGACAGAAAGAGACAAGATAACAACAACAGTTTAATTTGCCAAATAATGTTTTTCTCTCAGATTGAATCAGTGTTCTTCTTTCTTCATGATGCCATGGCCATATTAGAAACCATACATGTGAATGAATCGAAAAGACAGATGTATATAAACTAAACCATGCATGAAGTCATATCCAGTAAGCAATCAAATGCCCAAAAATGACATAAAAAACAAACAAATACAATTTCATCTTATTATAATAATCCGCAATCGTGTGTAACACATTTAACTTAGAGAGTGTTGTATTTTTTTTAAATTCACGGTCAAAATCTTCTTCATCGTGGTCATATAGCGGCAGTTAGACCACGCAAGACACATTCACGATTAGTATAATAGCACGGGGCATCTAACGTCAGTTATTTTTAAGCCAATCAAAACGCAAGAAATTCTTTTTGGCCGTTTTGATTGGTTGCCGACGGAATCCGTTAGTAAATCCGTTAGTCTACAGACAGTTTAGCACGAAGCAGACGAAGGTGAAAGGTGAAAGGTTTACTACACTTACTGGAAAGAAAAGAAAGTTTACAGAGGTATTTAGTGTATGTTTATAGTAGAAAATCTTCTGCAAAATAGAGAAAGTTGCCTCACATAAGCATAAAAGCAGTTTTTCCAAACTAAGAAAGCAGTTTTATGTTTTTCAGTGTATAAATACGGTAGCGTAATTTCAGTGGAAAAGAAATAGCAGAAGAAAGTGTTTTAAGTATATGTTTACAGTAGGAAAGTGTGCTGGAAAGTAGTAGTTTAAATTAGTAGTAGTTTAAAGTATCATTATTTTGTTTACAGATATGAAATATGGAAAGTAAAGAGTTTATAAGTGTTTGAAAATGGCTGCAGAAGATGCTGTTGTTTACTAACATGATGATGTGAATTAGTATGGATAGGTATATTCTCTTTGTTTGAAGTTAAACCAAAGTTAAATATTATAGATCTATTTAGTTAGAACACAGTTTATTTATCCAGCATTTTTGTTGTTTTCCTGTACGCACAAGTTATTTTTACTACTATCATGAAAGATGTATTATGAATATTTTGATGTTTCAGATCTTCCGATTAAAAAGTTTTTCTGTTCAGAACTCCAGTGTTGATAGTGAACTAAAAATGCTTTAGCTGGAATACCTAGGGTTATTTAATTAAAAGGGTGAGAAGTGTTTTTTTCCGTATTGACGTTAGATTTTTTATCACGGGGAACTATTGCATTGCATCTTCAATCGATACAATTTATTTTACAGAGTGAAAAAAGCCGATGCACACGCAACATGTATTTTTATTTTTAATGGGTTTAAGATCTTCCAAGTAAAACGACTGTTCTGCGCTCCTATATTTAAAGTTTAAAGTACTTACAGCACTGATACCCTTTCTGTTCATCGAGCTGTGATTTAATTTTTCGACACCAGGTTTGAGACGTCACTTTCAGAATTAAAACCTGTAAAAAATTTTTACACGGGATACTAGTATGTTTAATAAAAAACAAAAGTTATTTCCAATGATTATCCAGATGCAATAATGTATAAACACGAAAAATTGATCAGCCACAGAAGTGACTCCAGGCAGAAATAACGGATATGTCATTCTGACAAAATAAGATTTGTGTTTTTATCAAAATTTTGGAAACAGAAAAAGAGTAAGCGTAATGAAAATTAAGGAGAGAAAAACTATTTAAAAACAAATTGTTTCCTTATACAGTGTTAAATGTTGAAACTTATTCCAGCTACAGTGTACGAATATGTCAAAGTAGATTCAAAAATTGTAATTGCAATTGCAATTGAATTCATGCCAATGATGTTCTTATTCTAGGATATATTTTTCTGTGATTGCCAAAAAGCAAATTGATTTTCTTTTACATATTGTTTCGGTTTTCTAGAGAGGAAAAGCAAAATACGTTCTCATGAAATAACTCAAAATCAAAACTAATGGACCATGGCCACAAAACATGTCACAAAAATGAAAGTAATTTCAAGAATCTTTATGATCTTCAGGTAGGAATACCTAGCAAGCTAACAACAAAAAATGCTACCCAAGAAAGCAATCCAAACGACCTCTTCGTCTTCCTCTAAATTATCTGGGAGGTAGGACTCAGCAAAATCAAAAGCAGTAATGCAAGTTATATACAATAACAAATTTAAACTTATTTTGTATAAACTATGTATAGATGTGAATGTCGAGATTTCACCCGGCACTCACGAATGTGTGAATATCTTTAAAATAACAAATACTCTCATTCAATAACCAGCACAGAAATATTCCTTAATAATTTCATGATAACTTCGTACCAATATTTAATACCATATTACAATTCACGCCCATAGACAAGACTGAAAAAAATAATTCTGACAGCAATGAAAATCTTCCGTCCTCTTCGCCATGATGTTTACATGTTATTTCGATCATTCTAATTTTTTAATCCTCAAATCACATGGCAGATTTGAATAACCAAGAGTAACTCAAATTCTTTTGTCTTAAGCCGCCCAATGCCTTTTTAAATTATCCAAAAGAAAACAAAGATTATACGAAAAATTTCTGAAGAACAAAACATACAAAAATGAAATCAATACACCTTTCCCGAATTTAATTTGGAAGTTACGTAATGCGCGCGGGAACGAGGCTTGTCTTAGGAAACATTCGTATCAGTCGTTGCAATAGCTGTAAATAAACCTTACATCTCATTTATTCAGCTCAAATTTTACAGGTATTCTTCAGCTACAAGTTTGAAGTAACATCTTATAAGCATATTTTTTATTTTTGTGAGAAAGAAAAGTGGATTTTTTAATTCGTAATGGCAGAAAATAAAGAAAACGTTTATCCTGGTACCTCGAGAGCTCGTCCTTCGGAGCTAGAGACTGTTGGTTATGGTGGCTTTTGCTGTGTTCCAAAGTGCAAGAGCTCTACTTAGATAAAAATAAATTGAAAACAGGGATAGGATTGTTTTCTTTCCCTTCTGAGCCTAAAGCACGAAGAAAGTGGTTGAATATAATTTCAAAATATCGAAGAAAAGGTGGGAAGGACTTCTTCACTATCAAGAAAAATACAAAGATATGTGAGTTTCATTTTGATATTGAAAATATTAAAGTTGGCTATGGTAGTGGCAGAAAACATCTCAAAGAAGGATCTGTTCCAACTATTTTCAAGTTTAAAAAAGCTGTGTCAAAAACCAAGAGAAAAAGTCCCAAAAAGAGAGTACTTCCTGTTGAATCAGAATCAGAAGAAAGTGAGTATACAAGCTCTACATCTGCTAGTGAAGAGGCCATGCATATTGATGAATCTACAAGGGGTTCAGAAGATGAAATCGATAACTTGGAAAATGAGAATGCACAATTAAAGAAAACACTGGCTAACATGTCAATTGAACTAAAACATTTACAAGATAAACATCTTAGCTACAGACCAAAATATTGCTACAATAATGTGTCAGTTGACCCTACAATTTTTCGAAAAGCAACAGGTTTAGATTTAGATGCTTTCAATTCTCTGTACACTTTTTTGGATCCAGGAGAACATTGTTGTAACATAAAATTTCATGACAGTAATATGAAGGATACTGTAATTGATGTCAATAATGATGTTAGTGAAACACCAATCAATGGTAGTTCATTCAAGAAGCGTGGACCTAGGCCAAAGCTTGATCCAAAAGATCAATTGTTCATGTGTCTGTGTTGGCTAAAAAATGGGTTTCCACTGTCACATGTATCTTGGCTATTTGGAACTCCAAAATCAACTGTTTCTCGTTACTTAATCACATGGATTAATTGTATGTATTTTTCTCTTGGTTCAATTCCAACATGGCCGTCCAGGCAGCAAGTTAATGATTCAATGCCCGAATCATTTAAGAAAACATATCCTTCCACTAGATGTATTTTAGATTGTACTGAGATATTTTGCCAACGTCCAGCTTCTCTCTCAGTACAAAGCTCTTTATACTCTAGCTACAAACATCATGTAACATATAAAGGACTTATTGGAATTGCACCATCTGGAGCTATAACCTTTGTAAGTCAGTTGTACCCAGGATCTATCTCTGACAAAGAAATTGTGGTCAAAAGTGGCATTCTCGAAAAGGGTTTGTGGGACAAAGGTGACAGTGTAATGGCTGACAGAGGCTTCTTAATAGCTGAAGAACTTGAAAAGATTGGTGTTTCCCTAAGCATTCCTGCTTTCCTATGTGGAAGAGCCCAACTTTCTAAGGCTGAAGTTAATGAAAGCCAAACAATAGCTTCTGTTCGTATCCATGTGGAAAGAGCAATACAGAGGATAAAAAAGTTTCGGCAAATTAGAAATGAGATCCCACTTAATATGCATGGCTCTATCAATCAAATGTGGACTGTATGTGCTTTACTTTGCAATTTTATGCCTCCACTTATTTTGAAAGATACTGTTCCTCACTGAAAAGTGAACTTACATTATATGTTACCAGATATCATATAAATACTAATTTATATACCAGAGGTGTAGCTAGAGCTCAATCAAGATTTGTGGAGGAGAGTTTAGTCATTTAAAGTACAGAAAAACGTGCAACTAACCTAATCAACACTTAAGAATGAAAGTATCATAACTCCTCCACTTTTTTGAACTGCCCTGAATGCACCAAGGTAATGTCTGCATATTTCAGAATTATGCAGGAAAAATAGATATGTTCTGTCTAAAATGTAATCAGATATTCATCTATTTTCCCTGTGTAATTTGTATATGCAGTTAAGCAAGTTTTGTTAACATATAATTTTTATAAAAAAGTTGAGTTTATTAATGAGACTTTCAAAAAAGTTTAAATCAAACGGTATACGTGCAATGATCATGCCTTTGAACGTGTAGACAATAAAATGACAAAATGAAATGCCACTTAATCCCATTGCCATTTGAATTTGTGTATAATAGCCGTTTGGATGATTAATTTTCAATTTTGGCACACCATCTACATAATGCATGTAAAATTTGCTATCATTAAGCATTTCTTCAGGTGTGTTGTATCTTTTCGAATAAGGGCATTTGATTTCTATCAGTCCTATTTCTTCCTCATCAGCTTTGTCAGAAACTAAACCATCAGGGCTTGCTGCTAACCAAAACAGATTTGGCTGAATAACAATTCCAGTTTCTCTAACATCTGTGTCATGCTTAAGGATATACTTTAAATAATCTGTGTATATACTTCTTGCTTTCGATTCATATAACTTGCCATGTTTTAGTGCTTCCTGGACAGAAGAAGGTAAATTTTCACTGTATTTAGGATTTAGTAAATCTTTTGCAAGTGAATGAAAATTATTTTTCCTGATATACACAAGATGAGCTTTACTTGATGTAATGCGAAATTTTCTCAGTTCAAACCATTTTGAGCAATCACTTTGAGAAATAGTTTCTTGCTCCAAGGAATAGACATCAGATTCTTCAATTTTGATACAGTCCAAAAACATCATTTCACGATAGGTAATTCTTCCCCAGTCTCTTGGAATTAAATTGGAATCAGTAGAAATGATTGTTTGAGGCAAATACCTCCATCTGTGTTGAGACATACTCATAACATCTTTATGTTTTATGTTAGTAATGACTGTAAAATTATGATCAAGTAGTAGAAGGTGGTGTGACAATGTAGATCCCAATGGAAAACTTGCATATTTTGTGATGTTATGTTCACTAACTGATGAATCAATAGCATGAGCAAAACCAATTCGTTTATCTACCCTGTTTAAATCAGCCTTGAGGGTAATAATTCTTTGATTTAGGTTATTCCTACTATTGTTGATTCTTGGATCGTAAAGTGTTGAATTAATCCCCCTTTTATCGGTACTGCTTCTGATAGGGCTTGTCATGATAGGTTCTTGGAATTTTTTACTTGCACTTGGTATTCCCCATTGTCTAGATTTGCTGGTGCACGAGATCTCCTCTGGGATTTCAACCAGGCCATGCAATGAGTAGTCAGCCAACTCCAAAAGCAATGCCATGATATGGTTACAATAAGAGCTTTTTCCTGCTGGGCAGCTGCAGTTGGCATATGATACTTTCACGTCAGCTTTACACAAACAAATTTCAACGTTACGAAACTCCTTTTTCATACTTGCTCTACACTTCGCTTTGGCTAAAAAGTAGCCCACGTTATCATAGGTGAAAATACTATCAGCAGATATATATCTTTCCTCCTTAAATCTTCTGCCACGATCCAACGTTTTAATGATCGCAACACCAGGTTGTTTCCCACTGTTTTGTCGATGAGATTCAATCTCTCTCAACGTTAAAGTTGGCATGCCTTTAAGGGATTTACCCCATACTTTCTCTTGTGTAGATTCCACAAGTATTTCTATGCTATCTTCAATGTTATTTACTAATAAAAAACTAATATCAGGATTTTCAGCCATTTTCGCACGATTTGTTTATTTACATCCTAAGTTTAGCCTCGTTTTCATGAATATTACGTAACCTATATATTTAAATTCGGGAAAGGTGTATTATAAAACTTATAAAAGTCTGTGTGATAAAGTTAAGCAACATTCTAAAAAAGAATATTACTCAAAACTATTGATCAAAAATAGTGCAAATACTAAGAAAAGTTGGAAAGTCATCAAGGAAATTTTAGGGAAGTCAAATATTTCAAAAAGCAGCTTACCGAATTATATTGAAACAAGCCGCATGGCTGCAACAGGTCACGACTTAAAGCTTTACTGTTATTTATTGCCTGAAGAATAGGTGTTTTTTATTTTGCTATGTTTTTTCATTTTAACTGTATTATATACTTTTACTCTACATTTCTAGAGTTTGTAGACATCTGAGACAGGCCGAGGAGCGTGAAAACTAAGGGTTATTTGTAGATATTTTAATTTGAAATTTTAAAATAAAATGTGATATTATAACAAATTTATGTGTTGGAATTGCGTCGAAAAATACGCTTATGCTTTTTCTTCTCACTCGCGGAAAAGTAGGTTAGGTAAACCTCCCCTCAACCATGCTGGGTCATGCTTTAAAATGTTCAATCTTGAAGGGTGAACGCTTATATAAATTGACAACTCTTAATTCGTTGAACTATGCATTCCCAAAAGGTAAAATCTGCATACCGTTTTCTCTCTAACTAGCGCCCCTCTCCAGTAAGCGCCCCTCTCTAATAAGCGCCCCCTTCTAGTCAAAAATATTTTTATAAGCGCCCCTCTCCAATAAGCGCCCGGGCGCTTATAGAGTGACTAGACATTACTCAGAAATTTATAAGCGCCCGGACGGTAATTAGAACTTTGAACCAAACACGAATATTCTGTAATAGAAACGGAAGGCTATGTTTTTGTGATGTCTAAATTTAAGTTATAAGTACAAAATCTTATTTCGTTGCCATGAAAAATACAGTTGTTTTTACTCTTTTATGATAAAAAGCAATGCCTCGTTCACAGCTAGCATGACCATTTTAAAAATTTTTTATAAGCGCCCCTCTCCAATTAGCGCCCCTCTCTAATAAGCGCCCCCCTAATCTCTAAAAAAATTTTATAAGCGCCCGGGCGCTTATTAGAGAGAATACGGTATTTGAAACTTACAAATGTTTCAGAACTTTAATACACCTTTCCCGTAATTGATTGCGCAATATTTTTATCATGCTCTACCTCGTTTTCAATATGCTATACCATGACAACCGAATCTCCCGTGCTCAATCATTAACACTATCACAACCATAACACTAATTGCTCATTACTGAAATGAGTCCCGTGCCATTCTGTTACCATATCAACCTTTGCGAAAACGAGGCGGAGTATGGTAAAAAGTATTGCGCAATCAATTACGGGAAAGGTGTATTTACCTTATCGATCCTTATTACACCGGCCTTGAATGGCGTTATTTTTTGAGTGGCGCTATTAGGGCGGGCGTTAGAGGTCTCTGAAATTATTACGCCGACCTTTCAAAATAAGACCATTAGCATGTATTTTGATGGGTTTTTTTATTTGTCGGTATTGGTATTTTGCTGTTCGAAAATTTTTGAATTTGAAAATTTTTTATGCAGGCTTAACATAAAAACTTCAGTCAAAAAAATTAAGTAGAACGGTAGTTATGAAAGGTCATTAGTTTCAAAAATTGGACAAAAGATGTCAACACTTGTCAATTTTTATGCAAAAAGTTTGTCAGGGGTATAAGCAGACAAGAGACAACGTCTCTTAAACGTCTAATGAGTTATGATGAAATTGCAGTAGAGTACCATAATTACAGTTGTTTCGAATTCACTTTATATATATAACATTCGCAATTTGTTCGAGTCCGCACTTGTTTTCAACGATCCAAATGCCAGTAGCAGTACGCCGGAATTTTAAGAAAACAATGTACGTATAATTTACAGACCAAACATTTTGAGAATTTGGAAGAAAAAAGTAATAATAGTAAGAAATACAGTCGAGATCTACTTTTTCCCAAAATTTCGCCTCGCCTCGCGCCACCACAGCCGTAGTTCTCGGCTTTGCCGTGACCTGAATTAATAAAATGATTGTATATAATAAAGAGGAAATTGCGAGTGCGTTTAACAATTTTTACGCAACAGTAGCAGTTGACTTAGCCAACAAAATTCCCAACAGCAATAAGTCACCAATGTCCTATATGAAAGACTTTGGTAACATTATGCAGGAATCCAACTTGACAGAAACTGAGACAAGATACCCTTACGGGCAAAAAGATTTCTGCAAAATCTGTTGAAGCATGAAAAATGAAAAATGTTATGACATTTACGAAATTTGACAAAAAGTGCTACACGATCTAAGTGGGCACGAACCACCGACCTTCCGGTTAACAGCCGAGTAACTAGCCAACTGCACCACTGAACTACATATGTAACTGTAATGTAAAAACCGCTATCTTTAGACAGTAAGAAAAAACGGAGGAGAAAAACCAAAGCCGGTTGTAATGTATTTCTTGCTTTCGCAAAGATCCAAAATCGAAATACTTTATGACATATTTAAAAATTCGAAAAAAAACTTCAGAAGATCTGCATGGGGTCGAACCACTGACCCTTAGATTAAGAGTTGACTGCACTAACCAACTGTGCCACGGAAGCCTGTACGTCTGTATAGATATAAATATATATAGCTCTTTTGACTCTTCTGTTTACAAAACGTTGAGAACTTCTTTTTAGTTAGAAAAGAATGATCACAGTCCAAGATAATTATAAGTTTCTTCTATATATTTTCTGTTTTCACCTTAAAATATGTATATATTCTTTAAAATCCATTTAATATTGAGCAAAGAAACTTTAGTAAATCTTTCGCTGACATGCAAAGCACGGTGCTTTGGTTTCATGTAAATGCACGCACGGAATTTCAAAAAACCGCTAGGTTTGGACAGTAAGAAAAAAAAGAAGAAGAACAAGATGCCCTTACGGGCAAAAAGATTTCTGCAAAATCTGTTGAAGCATGAAAAATGAAAAATGTTATGACATTTATGAAATTCGACAAAAAATGCTACATGATCTAAGTGGGCTCGAACCACCAAAATCGAAATATTTTATGACATATTTAGAAATTCGAAAAAAAACTTCACAACCTACGTGGGGTCGAACCACCGATCCTTCGGTTAAGAGTTGACTGTACTAACCAACTGTGTCACGGAAGCCTGAACGTCAATATAGATATAAATATATATACCACTTTTGACAAAACGTTGAGAACTTCTTTTTAGTTGGAAAAGAATGATCACAGTCCAAGATAATTATAAGTTTCTTCTATATATTTTATGTTTTCACCTTAAAATATGTATATATTCTTTAAAATCCATTTAATATTGAGCAAAGAAACTTGAGTAAATTTTTCGTTGACATGCAATGCACGGTGCTTTGGTTTCATGTAAATGCACGCACGAAATTTCAAAAAACCGCTAGGTTTGGACAGTAAGAAAAAAAAGAAGAAGAAAAAAAAAACGAAAGCCGGTTGTAATAGCTTTCTTGCTTTCGCAGAAATCTAAAAAAAAAAACGAAAGCCGGCTTACGCAGAAATCTAATAATTGATGCTTTTAAAAGTCTTAAGCCCGATAGAAGTCCAGAAATTGATGAGATCAGTGTTAATGTTGTTCAACAAACCTTCGATATAATCAAAATCCCCTTATTGAATATATTCAGAATTTCTCTAAATACAGGGAAATTCCTGAATAGTATGAAAATTGCAAAAGTTATTCCAAATTTTAAATGGATCACATGCTTACCAAGTGAACTACCACTATCTTCAAAAATTTTTTTCTGATTATGTTAGTTATCTCTTCTCTATTTTCTTCATCTTTTTGAAATCTCCTCCTAAGACCAAGCCTAGTTAAAAGCCTTTTCAACGTTGACAAGCTGATAACATGGTTGTGTTGGACAGCTAGAAAGGAGATGATTTCTACGTTTGTATAACTTTGGCCAAATTACAAAGTTACTAACGACTCTAGTGTTATTGGAGATGATGTAGATTGAAGAACGGGAAGTAATACAACGCTGTACGTCGTTCCTCATCAATTCTTTGTCATGTTTTTAGCGTGCTTTTTTGCTTTTTGCACCATGTAACATTACACACTAAATAGCATAAATTAAGGATCAGATATAGGTTGTTGATTTTTTTGCGCTAACAAACAAAAAACACAAACATGAAAAAAGTATTTGTGCAACAATGTAAAAAATAACTGTGTAGCACAAAAATATCTGCGTAGAGAAAAGATTTATGCGTAACACAAAAAAGCTATGTGTAGCACAAAAAATCTATGCGTACCAGTTGACTTAGCCTTAAAAACACAAAAGCCTTAAAAACTACAATGTGGCTTTAAGGTACCCTGAGCTTATAAAAATTGAACAATGAACGCAAATAGGTTCTTGTGGTCAAAAGAGATTACTTGCTTTGATGATGGATCATTTTCTTAGTGTAATTCCTGCTGTAGCTCAAAGAATAGCGCCACAACAGATAGTAGGAAACACGAAGGTTAAAAGTACATTAACCATTGTATATAACTTATTACATATTCAAACAATTTCACATATTCATAGTCTTCAAATAAAACGTTCTTGAATGAAGTTTTTGGTGCTTGTTCTGAGAGCCATCTTTGAACCAAAGCAAATACCCATAAAAAATGACACTGCATCAAATATGCACCATACACTTCACATACCTTAATACTAACAATATATATTGAACAAACCCTCTAAAATATGTTTTTAATGCTATATTTCACCAATTCGTCAGTATACCCTCTGAAAAATGCAGTTTGTAAAGTGGTCGCTTTGCTGATTCTGTTTTCTTCGCCACGTGACTAGAATTTAAAAATTGATCTTAAATATGATAGTATGGCTTGTATCTGTAATGACATTCGGTCATTCGGAAAATTTTATATCGATATGGAATACTTATTTTTTGGTCTTTCTCGTGATGTAATTTTTGTAGAAAAAGGAAAAGTAGAAGAAGATAAAATCGAAAATAAGTATGGAAAAACTCATTGAATTTTTCTTCCAGTTCACTCCGCCATCTTTAACGGCTTTCTCAGAGAAGCATGTTTGCACATGCGCGTAATAACTTGCCGCACACAAATGAACATGAAAAATGTAGATTACAATTAATGATCTTTTCCATAAAAATGACAAGCAAGGCATGTCTTACTTCGATTGCTTCGACTCTCATCATAATTACGTGTAGTAACCGTTAATTAAAACCCCGCTTTATCAAGACAAATGAAGAAAATAAATAAATACATATTTTCTTGGTGATGAATATGCCCTAGCAATAATAACATTCACCTTTCCTCATATTCATATCATATTCTGAATTACTGATACATATGAATAGAACATAGGAATACAAGAAATTCAAAATTGTACTTTCCATTATGTAAAGAATGTAAATTTTTTTACTGTTGTTCAAAGCATATAAATTAATAATAGGCTGCTTTTGAAATCAGCCTATTTTGAAATTTTGAATTTTTGAAATCAAAAAACAAAAGATAGATTTTATAAGGGTGAATTACTGTTCAAAATGAAGATTCTACTTTCTTCTCTGTTTATTGGTTTTACTTGTTCTTTCAGTGAAAGCCTCGATCCAGGTATATTTGATTAGATTGAATAAATACTATATTATATTATTTAACTAACTGGGGGTTTCTTGATAGAGAGAAGTTACTGTTTACACATTTCAAAGCTCTACAAAAATTTATGTAGATCATAGTCACAAGAAAAAGAATAGTCTGGAAAATGCGGCCCTAAACGACCGATTTGCAGCGAGAAGTTGCAATTTGAACGGCCCGCACAATTATGGTGCAAAACAAGCAGAATGAGTAGCAGCAAGACAGGAAGATTTCTTTTTTGGAGATGCTCCTTGATGCAATTTTTGCGGCTATTGATCACGATTTGAAATCAGTAAGTGGTCAGTCAGATGAGGGATGTACTTCAGCTGTTGGTGATATGCCTTATGGCTCTTCTTGTTGGGCATCGTTTACTTGTAAACATTTCAAGAAAGGTTTGCCTGGTAGAACGTGTTCTAACTCCTGGTTTAATTTCCAAACATAATAAATTCTACGTCCTCTAAAATAGCAGAAAAAATGCTTCACCCGTTTTTGAAAGGAAAATCATGGAAAAAACTGGTCGAAGAGGGTTGCTATCCTGACCTACAGTTAATAAAATGTGATGTTGTTTGGCTTTATACTTTCAAAGATCATCATGGAGATGCTGATAAGTTTTATTCAAAAATTTATACATGTGCATCGAACAAGACTGAAGATTTGTTTCAAGGGATCAGTAAGAAGTGTTCTGTAATTATGGGCTTTTAAATTGTAAATCATATTTTGGCTCACTTAACTGATGTTAGAAGCTTTCAAGAAGAATTTTAACTGCAAAGATACTGAAAGATTTTCAATTATTGCTTATTTGAATGGATATGTATTTGGGAATATATATCAATGAATACGTTTCAAGAAAGCTTTATAATCGACATTGTTTATCAGTTCTTCTTGCTGGAAAATTTGACGATATCACTGCATGTTTTCTGGAGCACAAACTGGTTGACGTTCATGATTAAAATGGATTTTGGAATGTACCTCCTAATATATTTTTACTCACAAGATGAAATCTGACAAAACTAGAACGAAATTGCTGCGGACTTATATTGAAACGAAATCATTGAACTTGGATATTCAAGGACACTGAAGCAGCCTCTGAAAACAGCTATTTTTATAGCTATATACATATCATAAAAGCATTAATTGGGCACACTTTTCATGTAAGACCCTGTGTTTTCATTGTTCTCGTCTCCTACACCCCTCAAAAGTCTGTTTTAGTGGTTAAATTAAACCTAAATCTCAACCTATGTGCCATATTACTGAGAGATAATAAAAATGGCTGAGATAAAAGTTTCTCTAGGCAGAAGTACTCCCAAAGTGTTTTTTTTTTACGTAATTATCTCCATCATGACTAGCTTGTCTTAAAACCAAAACATTCCAAAACAAATAAAGAAATTGTATCTACAAAGACATAGCAGTTTGGATTCTAGCTTTGCTATCAATAAAGTTCCTTGTGAACAGAATAATTTATGGATTTAAGGTATTTATTTGCTTAAAGTATTTCAATTAGTTTCTGATGAAGATGGGGAAGGGAGGAAAATGCACTTTCTTACACTCGCTGACTCTATTAGCCCAAAGTAATTTTCAAGTGTGCTGACTCCTGCAAATTGTCGCCAATTATTCTACCCCTCCCTACCTATTATTAATATCTATTGCAACGTCCAATCTCCTATTATTGCACCCCTCTTATTATTGAGGACTCCAAAGTACATATCGTAAAGATACCAAGTATTTGACAAATTCAATCACTGAATGCATGCTGATTCTGATCCCTTTTTTAGATTTGCTTGGATATAAACATGTTAGAAAATAGACATAAAAAATGGCTTTGACCTATAGACACATTCAATGTTATTACGTATGTCATAACATCAACAAACAAATTGCAACTGTGCCTAATGCATCTAATAGATCACAACCTCGAAGAACTTGACTCACTAACTAAAAACTTTGGTGCATCTTTGACATTTATGACTGAGTAATATGAGAACTTGATGTGGTTGTGCGATAATTTTGGAAGCATAAACATGAACTTTGTTGTGTTGGAAGATTTGAGTGTTTGGGTTGTAAATTCACAGCACATGATTAATAAGAGAAACTGGTTATGTAGACTGAGATAATGAAGCAGCTTCATATTTCCTTTTTACAACATAAAAGGGACTGCAGAATAGAAATTTATTTGAGGGGGCTAACTGATTAAGTGCAAGAAAATTTCAATTGTCTAAAATGGCTAAAACCAACACTGTTTTTCCTAATTAGAGGCTCTTTTATGGCCCATAAATATGAGTTGTGTCACTGGAATTATTGAGTTGCATAAAAAATAATAAAATTATTAAGTCTTACAGGCTGTATATGCTTAGAATAAGGGAATTGAATGGTAAAATGGAATTGTCGTTAAAATTTCTTATGTTAAGGAAAAAAGATAATTATAGATTGTCTTGTTGTGGAACTTGATGGTGGAATACTTTTGACTGGTAGGTTTAAAGTAGGGATATATCCTGAAATCAAAGTTACATAATGGGAAAACAGGAAGAAATGGGCTTATCATAGATATATACTTTGTAAAGGAATACATTTTTGTTAGATATTTTTTAAAACATTTTGTAACAATTTTATTCAAAAGACTTTGTAAGTAACAAATGACACTTGTGAATCAAATTATGGAAAATGATAAAATTCTATAAAAGTATATTGCAGAAAGCTTCTCGTAAAATTTTATAAGTAACGCACCTAAACAAATACGAGAATGATCAATGGATAATGGTCATAGAGTTACCTGATTCTCTAAGGGCCTTGTCTAGAAATTGGCTGTTATATAATAATAAGTTTAATAAATATATATGTATAATAAGTTTAATAAATAAATTTTTCAGTTTAATATTTTTTAGCAGACGAAGATTTATTTGCAATAGAATTTCATAATTTTACTCACAAGTGACATTTATTACTTACATTGTTGAAATAGCATATTTTGTATCAAGAGACTTTATAAACACAATATATTGTATATATACATATACTTCTAGCTGTAGCTGGCTATATGCATAAAAATAGTAAAGAAAATGTCATATGATAGAACCTACTCCCCTTCTCAATTGTTGTTCTTCGAAATAACATTCACATAACATATTGTGTATATTCATTTTCTTAATTTGCTCGAGGGTTATCAACGAACCATCCTGTCTCTCTGTGTCACAACATCCACCCATTTCGATCGCTAATTCTCGCTATACTCTTCGTCTCCTCGAGGAAGACGAAAATATAGGGATACCTTGAGTTTATTTAACAGCCAAAAATGGTGAAACTTGTCCCTGGAAGACCAGAGGAAGTGAAAAATAATTCAAAAAATCTAAAGCTTCCAGCCTGATTTAAAGATTCTTTGCACCATAAAAAAGCATGGGTTCTAGTTTTTCACGGAACCCGACTTATTCATAAGAAACGGCCCGAAAACGGCCCTGATTCCAGACTATTCTTTTTCTTGTGACTATGTGTAGATTTACGTCTGAAGTGCGAATTTTTTAAACTGTTGCATTCCTGGATGGCATTATTAGTTCTTTGCCAATAGTAAGATAATTAATTTCTACATTTTTATAGTTCCAATCATTACAGTCGAACAGAGAGATTGGCCAACTGGATACTATAAACCTAAGGATGAGATCGTTTTTCAAGTGAGAGTACACAATATTTTTTGGGAGACCACTAGTAGACTGACCACATATGCAATATCAGATTTCACGAACAACTATACAGGTAGTTTTTTATTCACTCTCGTTACACACCAGTGTTTAAAATGTTAAACGATCGTGTCGTTGTGTACCCCCAAAATGAGCCTCAAACCTCAAGAATTACCCAATCATAGGCTAATAGATAATCATGTTGTGAATTAAAGACAATTTTGATTCAAGTCTTCAAAAAATTTGCCTAAACTATTGCACATATGACAAAGGGTTTCTTGTTTAATTTTTAATAAGAACATAATGTTGAATCTTTAATGTAAGGACAGAATTCTCGGTACGAATATCAAGTCATTTGGACATGAAACTCTTTTCATTTATAAAACTTGATTATATTTTTTAAAATTTAAAATCAGATTTGAAGGCAGTGACCTTGTGGAGAGATGTATCTGACTTTCAAATTCCATTATAGACCTATATGCTGTCGGTATAGCAAGAAATGTGTCTACGCAGTTTCCTAGCACCTTGGAACAGCCAACTGGGTCATATAGTTATAAATATGCTTACGATAAATTAAGTCAACAGGTGACAGTTAACCAAGATATATACTGCACAGACACTTCAGTGGCCAACGATATCTTCAATGTTGTTCGTTTTAAGGTATGGAGACCGTTTGTTGTTTGATCCTAATTTTTATCCACACCTTTGTGAGTTCATTATTTGAGAGATATTTTGGTGTGAATATTAAAGTGAATATAAAAGCAACAGAAAATTTGGCTAGTATCTGAAATGAAAGGAACACAGGTATAACAATGTAGTTCTCCTCTTTGATTATGATCCTGGAGTGGCGCAAACCATTATTCAAACGCATTATACGTTTTTTTATAAGCAACCAAGGTCAGATGTTAGTAGCAATGTTGCTTAAAGAATGACCACTTTTTAGTAGTAATGTTGCTTAATTTATTGTTAAGCATTAATTGAAAATACATATTTATGTTCCATCCTGAAAATCTTCTTGTGCGTTTTAGTTGTTTGATTAAAGTAACAAGTATAAAGTCTAGGATATTCAAATCACTATATAAAGCGTACGATCTAGTAACGCGACCTAGTGTCACAACCTAGTGTAAGAATTTCAAAAAATATGCTGTAGTATAGGCTAGTGCTGCATTATTTCAAAATTTCATGTTGCTAATTTATCTAAGATCTTTGTAGTTTTGTTGCTTAACTTTTTGAGAAACTTTACTGGTGCTGCTTATAAACGTGTTGCTTATAGAGAAAGAACGTGTATACGGGAATGTTTAGAGTGAAAATCAATTACTTTAAATGGATATAATAATTTCATATTGGGTTTTATAATTTTTGGTCAAGAAAATGAATATTTCAATTAAGCGTTGAAAATTCATTGCACAGTGATAACCAAACATGTTAATCAAAGAAAATTTAAAAGATCTGATATGATTTAGATGTTGGATAATCCGGCTTTTGATAATGGAGAACCAGTGAAAGCAACCGTGGTGGTCGAACGGCAAAACCACTTCATCTTCGTTTACGAGAAAAACGTATTCAAAATTAATAATGATACCGACCGGTCAGAATTGTCCATTAGTTATTTAGGAAATGACAAGTACAATTTTCCACAGTAAGACATTTAAACATTTAAAGGTTTTATTGTTTTCTTTTATCAGAATTCGTTAAAAAGTCATGTTAATTCTGGCTTGTCTTTCTAATGAGTTGAAGTCAAATTTCAGCTGCGAACTGACATTCATTTTGAGACTGTACATCACTGGATACCAAGCCCTGACCAATGTTACATTTTCCATATATTTTCCGGTGGAGATTGATCCAAACAGAGGCTATGAGTTGTATTCATGGGACAAGATTCGTTTTGACAACTACGTGGAAGATAAGAATAAAAACACCGTCTCCTTCACAGTGAGTTAATACATGCATCTATTTATGTGAATAATGTGTGTGTAAGGTTTGTGTGACACATCATTTTCTAAATAAGATGCGCTGATGGACAAAAGGATTTCTGCCCTACTAGCTGATGCAAGGTGTGATTGTGATCACCAAATTTAAAAGGCGCTTGTAAGAACGAGGCAAAAGCCTGACCCTAGCTTTCACTTACCCAGTCACATTTTGAAAGTCACAGACACATTATAAAAGATCAATCACCTCCAACTGTCAAACGTAAGCAGTTCTGGATCAAATTCTGTTTTAGTCAGAGCTTGTAAACGTTTGATTTTTCATTTTTTTAAAGAAAACTTAAAGCATGCTCAAAAACCAAGTCTCAAATCAATATTTATAGTAAAAACGGCATTAAAAACACTTTTTGGTCCAAATCCAGTTCAAAATTAAATTTTCGGCATAATCTCTTTAAAGCGGACATCTTGTTAAAGCGGACACTATTTCTTGGAACCAATGCCGTCCGCTTTAGATAGATTCCACTGTATCATCAAATCATTCGACGACAGCCTTTCTGCAGTGTGCATCACTAATGTTTGTTTATAGTAATAGTTTCAAAGCTTTTAATTGATTGTACATTATTTAGTATCACATTTAACCATTTAATGGTATATTGATTTTCAAGAATTATTTGTTTGTGTTTTGTATACATCTGGAATGAATTGTTGTTAGGATATTGATTACTTTTTAGCGAAATTAACAAGAACGCAGTATAACGAAAAAAATTTAATATTAACCCTTCGAGCAAAAAGATCCAAATACATTAGGATGTAAACCTGTTTCAATAGTTTTTTGAATAATTGGCCTAATAAAAGAGCCGGTACCGGTATTAGGCTTCCTTTTTAGACTGTATGACGTTATTTGACCCAAAATTGAGACGGTATGACGGTATTAAAGAACCCTGAAGATGTTTTGTAGTTATAAAGACTTTAGGGTGTAAAGACATTTTTCTGTAAAAACAAATATAACTTTCTTATTTTTCTGTTTGCAGATGGAGGTTAAACTTTGTAGAACTGTATTTTCAGTTAATTTTTACGAAACAAGTTACAGCTCAAACAACGAAACTACAGATTTATTACAAATAAAACAATGTTAAAACCATACATGGAATAACATACCGAAAATTTCTTTGTAAATTTGCAATAAGCGCTAGAGCACTCATTATAGGATGTTGACTCATGACGTCATTAATCGTTTTATAAGTCCACATCTAAGTCGTCGAATTTAAGATGAACACTTGTTTTTCAACTGGATAGGTTTTCGAAATTGGGGTCGCCAGATGTTGTGTAAATAGGCGCTTCGGAATATCAGGCGTTTTAGATGTTTTGTCGGTTCAGAAAAAGAGGCGATCCAGCTTCGTTACCAGTTTCTTTGAGTCAGTGTTAGCTCGTAAAAGATACAGAATCTTGTGTCATATTTACATAGATCATGCTGCCGTCATGTTTTCTAATAGTTGCATGTGACATGGACAGGTGCATGATTATCAATGTGGAAGTAACCAAACTATGAAAGAGTCTTTTTCTTAGAGCTATATTTGATTGAAATCTGAAATGAAACTATTAGAATAAGTAAGTAAGTAACGGGAGTTTTTAATCCTAGGGCTTCCATCCGTAATGGTTGGTTCTTCTGCCCGCCGACTTGCCATTATTTCTTGACTTACGACCAGAGATATGTATAGCACTGCTCTAACTTGCCCGAAGGCCAGTGTGCAGTCAGTTGATGGCTCCTAATGGGCCGACACGCTGCTTTTAAAGCGCATCGGAGTGGTGTATTGAGATACGACATGATTGGTCTCGAACACGGGTCGCAGCGGTCGCACTCAAGGGTAATAACCATTCACCATCAATGCACGAATAATGCAAAGTGTACCTGACATTA
Source organism: Turritopsis dohrnii (assembly GCA_027922465.2). Classification (NCBI taxonomy): domain Eukaryota; kingdom Metazoa; phylum Cnidaria; class Hydrozoa; order Anthoathecata; family Oceaniidae; genus Turritopsis; species Turritopsis dohrnii. The sequence continues at coordinate 520,832 of BQMF02000215.1, read as the reverse complement.
ATATGTTCATGTTCAGTTGTGCAGAATACGCTATATCGTCTGATTTCAAGCTAATGACTCACGAATAATGTTATTCGGAATAAACAGCTCGTGAAATTTTAATAGCTCTTTGATATGAAAAAACAACAAATTTTGAACAACGCGTCATCATCTGAAACGAACAAACTTCTAAAGTGCTTTATTCTAAAGTGTTATGTTTATTTTTATAACAAAATTCCTTTTATGAATGTCTCTTTGCCTAACTTGGGCAGTAGTAAAGGGTAATATGGGTATTCCTAATGGATTTACGACTTAGCAGTAGAGTTTCTTTCCAGTTTCTGGCCAAAGCGGACACCTCTCGGACAAAATCTCTGGTCTCGTAAGTGTCCGCTTTAAGGAGGTTCCACTCTTGTTAAATAACAAAGTGAGTTAATGGTCTTGAATGGAATCGAGCTCCATTAATTCTTGTCGTGAACGTAGATATTGTGGTGGTACGCAATAAGACGGATGACATCTCATGTCAGCTGAGTGAATTTCGTGCAGTTTGTCGTCAAATATGAGTCAGAAAGGGTCAAACCTTTAAATAAATGTAAAAACCAAATTTGCAGAAGAAAATGGGATAAATTAACTTTAAAACCAATCAAAAAAAAAAAGAAAATGCGAACAGTAAATTGCAAAACCAATTTAAAAACTAAAAACGAAAAATGTAAATTTAGAAACCTTAAAGAATAAAAGAATACCTAAAACCTAAAAGAATAATCATCTACATCTCACATGAAACATCACCTACGTCTCACATGAAACATCATTTAATTTGCAGGACCAAAATAACATTAAGTTGACATTGATCCTTTCACGATACCACAGTGGTAACGTTCATAAATCATATGCTCGAAAAATTTCTTATGTAGTGTCAATCTTCTTAATTATGAATAGATTTTCTTTAAATTGCAAACACACAAAGATTTTGATCATGAAAAATATGTGATCGAACACCTGAAAGCAGTAAATTGTGGGATGTTTGCATTGTTTTGAATTTACAGACAATTAGAATATGTTTCAATTTGTTATGATTAGGAAGGTCATTCGTAATTAAGGACATACATACACAATATAACAGCACTGAAGATGGATAAATAAAATCCGAAAAACTTTTGCTTGACAGAAAACTGTTTGTTCAATATCATCAACACATTACTATGGCTTCTACATTAAACTTAAAAACTGATCACCAACGAAAGATTAATTGGGTTTCGCTTTTACGGTATATTGGGCCTTTTGTTGTCCGGTATAACGCTATTTGGCGAAAAAAATGACGGGAATAAGGTATTTCATCTTCTGATGGTGACGGTAAATCGCCCGTTTTTGTGCCGGTATTTCGGTATTTATGTACAGAAAATCCGGTATTTCGGTATTTCGAATTAGCGAATGTTCGAATTATCGGATAATTTGGGGAAAATAAGAATTCGAATAGAATTTCTTACATATTTCTTTTGCACGTCAACAGTAAACGACAAGAAGTAAGAAGAAAGAATGAAAGAAAAAAACAATCAAATTTTCAAAATCGATGTCATAAAAAAAAGATAAAAAAAAATCACACAATTTCAAAATGGAACGTTTTACAACACTCTGCGAAGCCATGCATTTTGGGATAGAGAAGTTCTAGAGAGTCGAGTAAAATAAGAAAGTGAATTTGACAAAAATACGCTGCTGCCGTAATACAGAACAAGGTTGTGGTTGTACATTTGGTAAAAGGAAAGGCAGGCCGTTTTGCAAAAACATTTTCATTTTTTCACATTTCATCTCATTTTTTCTTCAAATAAGCGATGACAAAAGCTGCAAAGTAGTTAATCTTAATCTTGATGATAAAGAAGGACGAAAAAAGAAATTTTACCACCATCAGAAAAATGTCTTCATTTTCACATAGTCATAAGAAAGACTATGATTTTCACTACTGTTTTAGATTAATAGTGCGCAAAAGTTCGAATTAACAAGTGGTGTTTTAGCCTATGGACCGAAAAAACTGTTTGAATTAACGAAATGTTCGAATTAACGGAGTTTGAATTAAGCGGCACAAATTGTAAGACTTTATTAGACCAAACTCAAGGAACTGAAAAATTTGTTCGAAATAAAGAATGTTCGAATGAAGCGGCATTCGAATTAACGGATGTGTACTGTATTTTTTTGTTGACGCGTCAAAAAGTACTTTTTATGTCTGCTAAAATATTTCTTCTTCTACGCAATTCTAGCAACTAGTTAGTTATATGTTGTAGATATAGAGAGTGTTAAAAGATTTATCTTTGCATTTGGTTTATAAAAATCAATTGAGACATCAGAAGAACTGTGTTCAAAACAGGGATAAGTGAGTGAAGTGTTCTGTGTCCAACAAGTTAAAAGTTACCATTTTTAATAAAGCTGGTGATTCCGGCAAATCTTATCAGGAGGCGTTCAACTTCCGGGTAGAAATTGATGAGATTTCTGAAAAAGACCTCAAGGAGCTGATTGAAGTTATCAAGTAAGGTCATTTTTTTAATGGTTTAATGACACTCAAATCAAAGATCCGCAGAGTTTAAAGACAAACGTAACCTGTTAGCATTATTTGTTGGAATGATGCTATGGTCGTTTCCGACTTTCCATAGCATTTTGCCAGATGTATTCTTTGTTGACTTCATAGTTTATTACAGTACTTATTTTTATAAATGTGTCAATTTACGAGCATGTAGTAAGTCGTCTTTGAGCAAGTCCTGTTAATGTTATAGAAGTACCATAACACTTCTGAACGAAGGTGCTTTTTACTTGCACTGACACATTTTTTTGTATTTCAAGCTAACGTTATAGCTGTTTTAAGTTGTACTGAGTTTTACTACTTAACCAAATTTCGTCACATTCCTTTTTATTATATTTAATGAACTTAAGAAGTTTTTGAGATAAGCAAGATTCAATTTGCGTTTTTCATAACATTTCACACTCAGTAAAATGAAAATTTCTAGTGAGAATTATTCACAGTAATCGATTTAGATGCCATTCTAGAGACTCTGGAAACCAAAATTTTCTTCGTCGCCCAACCATAGTGGGTAACATTTTTGGGCAAATTAGGATTTTTTAGCCCCCCACCCCCTCACTTTGAAATCCATGGCAGGGCCCTCCTTTTAAAATCAGATTAAATCTGAGTGAAAATTAATAACTATAGATTCTGTCTAAAGCAGACACACCCTATATTGTGGACATCTTGTTTAGGTGGACAGTGTTGTTCGGAACAGATTGATTTTAGGTCAAACTCTCGTAGAAAAATCTCTATAAAGCGGACAATCATAAAGCTGACACTTGTAAAAGCCGACACTTTTTTTGCACCAAGTTAACATTTCCTTTGTAAGCACTCTCTATAAGGCAGACACTTTCAAAAATAAATTAACAACGATTTTAAAATACGCTGATTTAGACAAAAACTTCCAAGGATCTGAGCCAAATTTCAATGAAATTGAAATCGATTGGCGAATTTGAGCTAGAGAAGCTAGCATCACAGAAATTGATCATTGTGAACTTTCACTATCTATCTGGCAGATGACGAGAGCAATTGCGAAATTGAGGGACCGGCACAAGAAAACATGAGTCTGAAAGAGATTATCGCAATGCTTGACAAGCTAGAGCGATGACATGTCTTTAATAATGAAAGCTAAGAAATGCTGTCAACTATCACAAAAAAGATCGATCACCTCCAACTGAAGAAACGGAAGCAGACCTCGATACTATTTTAGTCAGAGCTTGTAAACGTTTGATTTTTCATTCTTTTAAAGAAAACTTAAAGCATGCTCAAAAACCAAGTCTCAAATCAATATTTATGGTAAAAACGGCATTAAAAATACTTCTTGTTCAAAATCCAGCTCAAAATTAAATTTTCGGCATAATCTCTATAAAGCGGACATCTTGCTAAAGCGGACACTATTTCTTGGAACCAATGTTGTCCGCTTTAGACAGATTCCACTGTATCATCAAATCATGCAACGACAGCCTTTCTGCAGTGTGCATCACTAAAGTTTGTTTATAGTAATAGTTTCAAAGCTTTTAATTGATTGTACAATATTTAGTATCACATTAAATCATTTAATGGTATATTGATTTTTAAGAATTATTTGTTTGTGTTTTGTATACATCTGGAATGAATTGTTGTTAGGATATTGATTACTTTTTAGCGAACTTAACATGAACGCAGTATAACGAAAAAAATTTAATATCAACCCTTCCAGCAAAGAGATCCAAATACATCAGGGTATGAACCTGTCTCAATACGTTGACATGTAAGTCGTCGAATTTAAGATGAACACTTGCTTTTCAACTGGAGGCGTTTTCGAAATTGGGGTCGCTAGATGTTGTGTAAATAGGCGCTTCGGAAGATTAGGCGTTTTAGATGTTTCGTCGGTTTAAAAAATGAGGCGATGCAGCCTCATTACCAGTTTCTCTGAGTTTCTCTGAGTTTCTCCGAGTGTTAGCTCGTAAATAAAACAGAAGCTTGTGTCATATTTACATAAATCATGGTGCCGTCATGTTTTCTAATAGTTGCATGTGACATGGACAGGTGCATGATTATCAATGTGGAAGTAACCAAACTATGAAAGAGTCTTTTTCTTAGAGCTATATTTGATTGTTTGTTAGAACTCTGAAATGAAACTATTAGAATAAGTAAGTAAGTAAGTAACGGGAGTTTTTAATCCTAGGGCTTCCATCCGTAATGGTTGGTTCTTCTGCCCGCCGACTTGCCACTATTTCTTGACTTACGACCAGAGATATGTATAGCACTGCTCTAACTTGCCCGAAGGCCAGTGTGCAGTTAGTCGATGGCTCCTAATAAGCTGACACGCTGCTTTTAAAGTACATCGGAGTGGTGTATTGAGATACGACATGATTGGTCTCGAACACGGGTCGCAGCGGTCGCACTTAAGGGTAATAACCACTACACCATCAATGCACGTATAATGCAAAGTGTACCTGACATTAATATGTTCATGTTCAGTTGTGCAGAATACGCTACATCGTCTGATTTCAAGTAAATGGCTCACGAATAATGTTATTCGGAATAAACAGCTCGTGAAATTTTAATAGCTCTTTGATATGAAAGAACAACTAATTTTGAACAACGCGTCATCATCTGAAACGAACAAACTTCTAAAGTGTCCCCATCTGAAAAACGAGTGTTCATCTAAAGCGACTCGACGATTTGTCGACTTTTTGTCAACCTCGAACCCAGTGTCTCTTGCCCTTTCTATATACTGAGATAGCGGCAAAGAAGACCCTGGCAAACGCTAGTCACGTGACATGAAACATAAACAAAATCTTTGTAATTTTTTTTAACGGTGGCCCGAAGGAATTTTGTCTCAGGCATTCAGGCATTTTTCATATAGTCACATTATAACCAATATAGAGACCAAATGTAGACATCTTAACAAATGAAACAAATACGATTGTCTTTAAAGTAAATTGAATAAATTCGGATTGCAAATAAATCCAGGTTTTCCTTAAGAAAGCTTAGAGTATACCATAAGGGGATTTTTTTTGTGTGGATTAATGTTTGCAACTTTTGGCCAAATTTGCAAAAATAAATCCACGCAAAACATTAAGACATGAGCAATAACCCCTTTCCTAATAACCGTCCCCACCCCTGGTTTTTATCACTGATACATATGTATATACTAGTATCCCGTGTAAAAACTTTTTACTGTTGCATTTCTCAAAACGACGCATCGCTACACCCGTGTCGAACATTTATAGAAATAAAAAGTTATCATAATCGGCGCTGTGCATACCACTTCTAATTTAGGGAGTGAAATATTTAACTTTTTTTAAACGGCTTTTCCTACATATTTGACGTAAGGCTACGCAGAGGCGGCACTATTTTTTAATCTAACGTCATTATTAAAATGTCGTAAGATTTCAGTTCATCGTGAAAAGAGAAAGAGGTGATTACGAAACATAAAATGTAGATTTTGACACAGACACAAAAAAAACCTCATGTCACGATGGATGAAGTGGCTGCTGTATTTGTTGGTTAAGATGGCGCATAGCAAAGGGCAATAGGTGGGAATTTTGTTCTTACAGTCTTTAATGATAATGGGTGGTAAACAAAGCTGCCTTGGCGTGTAGTGAAAAATAAAAACGCCAAAGGAAATATGAATGATAAACGGAATTATACCTGCTAACGTTGCTTCTTTACTCCAATAAGATTCGATAGCATTCGTTATTTCATTAGTCAGTTCTTTACCAAACACCCTTCATATTACAATGTCGAATTTATATATTCTTTCATAATTAATTTTACCTAAAAAAGAAGATTTCTATTAATAATAAACCTATCATAAAAACATATTTAGCTACATATACGCACAAACAAAAGCAAACTAAAAGAACGAACGCAAACTTGAAGCAAACGTATGGGTAGGAACAGGGAATATTTATTAAAAGATCATGAGTTTAGCTTCAGCCTACCAAACATTCAAAAAAGAAATAAAAGATATGTTATGAAGAAGAATAAAAACGCCATGTAAATGATATGCGGAATTATACCTGCTAATGTTGCTTCTTTATCCATTAAGATTCGATACCATTCGTTATTTTAATAGTCTGTTCTTTACCAAAACACTCAAGCATTTAGACTTGTTAAATTCTTTCGTAATTATTTTAAACTATATAAAAAAAAGAAGATTTCCATGAGCAATGAAAACCATATCATAATAAACAAAATGCTACACATACACACAAACAAAAAAGGAAAGCAAAATAAAACAAAACACAAACTTGATTTCTTATCCACGAAAAACTGATCAAAAAAATGTATGGGATCGTTTCGCTACGACCAACCGTTGCGGAGATATCGTCGATCAAAGGTTTCGATGACGTCATATCCGCAGTACCAAATAAAATTTAGGCCCAAATGATGCGTCACCCCATCACCCGTATCGCTGACCCCAAAAAACGTCAGTTATCCCTATTGGTTCTCGAGATATTTCCCCAAAAACGTGGCGTTCGATTGGGGATGCAATGCAATGATTCCTCGTGATCATAAAAAAACTGACGTCAAATTATGCCACGTGCTTTTGGAATGATCGTGAAAAAAGTGTCTCTCGCTTCTACGTGGTTTTACGCGCACATAAGAGGACGATGACCGTAAAAATTAAACAAATATATCACTCTCTAAAATAAAAGTGGTATGCACAACGCGGATTATTATAATAAGACTAGTATCCCGGGTAAAAACTTTTTACCGAACTTAACTTTGAAAACATTAGGTCAAATCTGCCATTCCTGTGGTACGTACGCGTCGCTCGCCACCCATGTTCAGTATGCGTTGTGTCACAGAATTTAACTCGTGTATATAAAAGTTTCTTTTCAGGCATTAATTTGTTATTACATTCAGAAGATTAAAAACAGAAACAAATAGCAACATGGCTCAGAATAATATATTTATACGCAGAAGAGAAGTAACTTTAATGTAAAAAAAAATGGCAATATATAACACAGAACTGTTTACCCAGACATACGAAACCAAACAAAATGTTAATTCAAAACAAATTGATACCTTCCAACTTTTTCTTTTGTTCCAAAGTTACTACTCGACTGCAACCATTAATGAATTTTTGAAATGATATATAGTCTGTTCTTCCTAAAACCATCGACGTCATGATTAAAACCATGAGTTTCATTTCCTTATGCTTTTTTTTTATTACCTGAAAAAATAATACTTGAATTGTAATACCGAAAACCTAATCATGCTATGAGAATATTGAAATAAACAACAACAACAACAACAAAAAAAATGCAATTCAACTACGCATTTATCCTAAAAACAATAACTCAAAACAACAAAACACCGTAATAATAATTGTAATACTGTAATACCGAAAACCTAATCATGCTATAAGAATTCTGAAATAAACAACAAAAAATGAAATTCAACTACGCATTTATCCTTAAAACAAAAATTTACCCAGAAGATAAAAAGTCACAAATAAAATCATAATGCCAAACTTATATATATACCCAGGTACGTAAACGATTACCATAACACAAAATAATGCATAAACATTTCATTGCATAGTAATAACTAACGAACTTCTTAAATACATAATCCATTCACATCTACCTTATGAATAATAATTAAAAACACAAACGTAATGACAGAACTTATATATCCAAAAGAGTGTATAAAAAATTGAAAACAACCACATTTTTAATCTGAGTTAAAATCTCCTCTGGCTAATTCACAACAGTTAAACAACCCTTTATTCTTATTTATCCAGCATACCAACTGTGTTATAACTAAATAGATTTATACTATTTTAACTTTAGCTGAACTTCAAACAAAACGGGATACCTTTCACTTCCAATTCACATGTTAGTAAACTGAACTGGCTTTGATCATCTTCTGTAGGCATTTTCAAACACTTCTCAACTCTTTACTTCTATATTCATACCTGTAAACAAATTTACTTTCCAGCACAAACATACATAGGTATTTATAAAACACTTTCACTACCATTTTTTTTAAGTGAAATACATAAAATAAAACTGCTCTCTTCGTTTGGAAAAACTGCTAAACTTTCTGTATTTTCCAGTAGATTTTGTACTTTTTGGCAGGCAGACAAAAGCATCAAGCATCGATATAATTAGATACAATAGATACAATCAGACAGCATAACACATTCCCCACTTCCACAGCGTCATGGAGAAATAAAAACATTCATAGCTGCAGGACCATTTTTAATGTAATAATAGCGCGCATTACCAAAACAAATTTCTCTCGTCTTCCTTTTGATCCAGCAGCATATACACATACTAAACGACAGAATAACTGAGACATCCACTCAAAGCTAAAGCAATTAATCTTTCAAAACTTAAAACCATTCCTTACTGTGTAAATAAACATCAAACTGCATTTCTTCACTTCACTTTCTTCTGTATAGCGATATTTGATAACTAAAACGTAAACAAACATTTAAAAACCTGTTCTTTTATTAATCTAAAATATTAAACAAAAGTCTTATCGTTCTGCACAGCCAATTTTTCAAAACTCCACTGCACTTCTTCTGTATAAAAGTTTTATAATAATACCTTTTGTTCGTTCGATCTTTCTGCAGCTAATTTTTAAAAACTTCACTGCACTTCTTCTGTATATCTAAATATGATTTTTCAAACAACTAACTCACTTACACGTGCTACCCGATAATAAAACGAATAAAACAATACCTTCGTGCATACAAACCTGTGTTTCTTCGTCAGTTCTTTCGTCGATTTGCTGCCTAAAACAATCAAATTTAAATTAAAATATTCGTATACAAAAAGAAACACGTCTTCTTCGCGAAGTTTCTTGCTCACGAAATGATCGTTGACAAATTTCGAACGATTAACATTGCATTGCTCGCACTCCTCCAAAGACGTTTTTCGGCTGATTTCCACTGCGCAAGCCAAAAATAACAAAACGGAGGAGCATATACTAATCGCGGAAAATCAAAAAAAGTGTCTATCGCCTCCGCGTGGCTTTACGACAAAAAGGGAAAAAATAAGAAGGTTTTGACCGTGAAAAAAAAACAAATATATCACTCTCTAAAATAAAAGTGTGACACACAATTGCGAATTAGTATAATAAGATAATTTAATTTTTTTAGGATTTTTTTTTTAAATTTTGTAAGATAATGGATTTTTTTAACGATTAATTTTGAAGTAGAACAGAAGAAATGAACAATTCGCAAAAGCAATCCACACAAAATTTGATGATTTTATTTGCTCATTTTTTGACTCTGCGTACCTTTCGTATATTAATTATTTCCTTGTACTTATCATGGAGGTATAAAACAGAAGGAGAACGAACTCTTATTTTTCTATTATTCAGATAATGACTATTCTATTCATTGCGGTATCACTTTGATGTCATCCGTGATGCGCTTTCGGCTGGTTGTCGGTGAAACGAATACTTTTTTAAAAATTAACGACAATTTAAAAACCAAATATCATCCATTATAACAACGGATCAACTTGCTGCATAGTGACAAGCAGATTATTAAACCTAAAGCTTCCTTGAGAAACAAATGAAAATCTATGTTTTTATACAGAGTTGAAGATATCGCGTAATTCATGTATAAGTTCCAATCTACATATCTTCTGACTTAAATGCGCCTCGATAGTGCCGCGGTACGTGCAAAAACTTAGGATTATTCTCTCTTCAAAAACTGAAGCTCGGCGAAACTGCTTGAGGGGATCACGAGATATATAGACCTAAAGTTGCAATGTTTTCGTTGCATATTTGTGACGTTTTTGCATAATTCTCCCAATTCCTACAGATTATGCATGCTAAGAACTTTACCCTAACGATCTTTAATCACATTGGAGAATTGATATGAACGAAATTTTCACGCAAGAATGCCAAAATTATAAAAATTATGCAAGATGATAGCAATTATATGTTATTACACACTGAGGACTTAAACAATGCAGCGCATCACGGATAGTACAATAGCAGATTTTGAGTTCGTTCTCCTTCTGTTTTATACCTCCATGTACTTATCAAGCACCCATTGGTTTTGCAATGTGGCAGGCATGGAAATGGTGATTTTCGCTGCTACATATATCATAAAATACACGCATTGCACTTTGTGCACATTTGCAAAAAAAAATCCAAACATTTTCCTTGAGAAGCTTTCCTTGGCTAGCACAAGTTAGTCCACGCAAAAAATTCCCTTAAGGTACTTCACAAAATTTCATGCAGACCTTTATTCTAATGATTACAATGAGTTCAAAACTTCTCACACACATTACAAAGATGATTTCTGCAAAGGAATGACAAAAATAACTGATAATGTTAGAAACTACCATGAGTTTGTATGAGTGGTAATGGTGCATTACATTTTAAAATTTTTTCCTTCTTCACTGAAAATAAAAAAGGCATGCAAAAGAGTTGCCGATTATTCAAGAATTAAGGAAACAAAAGAGACTGCTGGTCATAGAGACAGACATCTGTCTGTCTCTGCCTATGATGTAGAGTCATTATAAGTCTTTACTCCAGAGTAAAAAACAATTTATGATACAAAAAATATATAAGTGACGAAATTTAAAAAAAATGACAAGACGAGACTTATAATGACTCCACATCATAGGTATATAATTTGTTATAATTTGTTCTTTTGCTTTTGATAATTACTAAATTACATTACAACAAACACAGAATAGAGTCATTTTGGATTAGTGCACCACGCACTTTCACAGGTAATTAAATGCTTTATTTATAAACTTAAAGATATTGTCTGTTTATTTTTATGGATGACAACTAGATAAATTTCTACACATTTTATTTTTGTGTGCATAAATTTTTATTTTAGACAGGGTAATGTGACATTGAAAACTTGCCTATATTGATGGACACATTTGAATGAATACATAAAAAATAACATAGACACATCCGATGTAATATAGGTCCTTTTAGAGGCAGTAGAGCTCTCTCTATCTCCAGGTCTGACCAATATATAGCACAAAACACAAAATCAGCCCTAGCTAACTGAACAGTACATAATAACAGGTTCAATTATAATATACGTTGATAATATTACGAATTTCTTTACTTCTCTGGTGAAAAATAACTCTTTCCTTTAGCTTTTATTTCCAAAACGATATCTGTGTGATGGGCAAACTGTAAAATTCATGTTTTAATTTGAGGCGGCACTCACCCTGATAAAATAGCTGTAATTATAAATTATCTGAAAAATCTGAATTAAGCCACGATTAACAAGTAGTCTCTATTCTACCCCCTTGTTTTTAAGTGGTATCAGCTTTCAATGAGGAATCTAGGCTAGTACTGTGGACATGGGACGGAAGGTCAAACGCTAATGAAAGATCAGCTGCTTAACGCGCTGACCAAAAAGCGTGTATGAAGTCAAGTGCCAAATGTCAATATATTCTTATTAGTACACTTAAGAAAAATGTTTGCTGCATATGATCACTATCCTATTTTATTGAAAAAGAATTTGTAACATATGAAATTTGTTGTGTTAGTTTCAAGCTTATTTTCAAAAACAGGATGGTATTCTGTTTGAATACTAATATTTCAAACTCTGGGAAATTGATTTTTAGAGTGATCTTCCCTTATATCGTCTCAGTCGTTCTTGTCAGCCCATTCTTCGCTCTCTGAAAGTTCTTACTACAGTATATAGAATTCTTAAGTCAATGTATACCTTGTTATGAAAATCCTACAAATTGTCGTATATCGTAAAGTAAAATTAGATGACATTTTCATTCTATGTATATGCACAAACTTGTTTTAGGCATTGGTTCCATTTCTGGATTGCAATATTCTTTCCTTAGACCCACACATTGAACAAGTTTTTTGCTTCGAAAACATTGGAATTATATTCATCAACTGAAACCACTAAATTCTAACATAAGGAGTCTGAGTGAATGGAAATTATATAAATTTAATGATTTTACGATATTTAAATATAGGTCAATCTGTGATCAACAAATGTTTCAACAGATATTATGTAGCTGTATTGTTGATAATATTCATAAATCATGTCATAAAAAAATTTCATGTTTTCTCTAAATATGCTCTTAAATTCTAACACATGTGTGAGCCTACAATTAAAGTTCTTAGAAACTATGTTCTTCTAAGAAAGAGTGTCATCACTATTCTGTTGTTTTCAGTCAAAAGTGAATGAAAATTTAACATGCTCACTTTTTGATTATTTAAAGAACTTTTTGTTGTTAGCCTTTCTTATTGTAAGTACATATACCACCATACTAGTGCTTTGTGAATTTAAATAATAGCTAAAACAATGTTATTTTGAATAGTTAAATTTTAAATTCCAATTCTTGTTTTCTTTTCTTCCTCAGCAGTACCTCGGATGATTTCTTCTTTTTGCTCTAAAATACTGTGGTTGCTGTAATATTTTCAGCCAACAGAATTCGTTAATTCAGTAGCGTTCGCCAGGGTCTCCTTCGCGGCTGTCCGATGTCGGCAAGGCAAGAGAACTTGGGTTCGATTTTGGACTTACTGTGAATCGCGTTATCCAAGTAAATTTCAACAAACTTAAACAGTATATTGGTGAAGATGGAGAAATTGATAACGAAACAGATTCTGAGTGGAAAGTTGAAGAAAATTAGTTAAAGTTTTCCACTTTTACTATATCATATTTTATTTATTGCTCTTTCGCAAAAGTTTTTTCACGCGAAATTAAACTTTTTTTCAATTCGCGACAGTTTTTTCCGCGAAATTTGTTCCAAATTTTGCGATTCCTCGTAAACAGCCACTTCAACTGCCGTTGATGCCATATGGAGTCATTAGATTCAGCCATGTGTGTTTATATAGCAAAGTCCGATGTGATAACAAGAAAATGTGTTTCGAGATGTATGGTACACAAATTTTTCTTGCCTCGATAATTCAAGTTCCATTTGCCGACTTATTTTGTGTTATCAAGCAAGTCACACATGTTCTCCTACTTATTGGATTTGTTAAGAGTATGTGTCTTGTTCAGAATAAGATTGTACTCACTTGCGGTATGCTTCTTTTATGAAAACGTTGTTATTTACAGTTTATATATGTAGCTTTACACTGGTTTTTATTCTGATGCAATACCTTTTTCACAAGTAAGTATATATTTTTTTATATTTTGATGACTCCATATGGAGTCATTGCCAGCCCGTGGTAACTTTTCATATGTATTTTTTCGAAAATTACTATTATTGTAAACATTATATTTTATATTTTCTTCTGCCTTCAACTTTCATAGAGGTCGGTTATACTTGCTAAGTTTAATGAAAATGGATCCTAATAAGATGACTATGGAATCAATGATAGATTTCATCACAAATGGTAACGATTCCGACCTATCTGAATTGTCCTCAGATGAAGATGAAGATGAGATTCAAATAGGAAATAAACTTGAAGAAGAGGATGAGCTTGCATCTTCTGATGATGAAGACGATATCCCATTATCGAAAATTGCTACTCCCACCACTTCAAATACAGATAAACAATCTGAAATCAGCAACCCTCCAGGTGATACATCGTCATATTCAACAAAACAATCTAAGGAACAATCAGCACCAACAGGGCATGTGTATCGTTGGAGAAAAAAGGATCGACCAATTATAGGACATAGATTTCTTGGGGAGTTCAGTGACCCTCCTTTAGAGGACTATTCACCAATGGAGTATTTCAAGCTATTTTTGGACGATGGAATCATAGCAACCATTGTGGCACAAACAAACTTGTATAGCACACAAAAGGCAGGTAAAAGTGTCAATACTAGTGCTGATGAGATGTACAAGAACATTGGAATGCATATTCTGATGGGAATCGTAAAACTTCCTTGTTATACACTTTACTGGTCCCATGGTCTCAGATATAGTTCCATTGCTGATGTCATGCCTATCAAGCGATTTGATTGAAAAGAAGCATCCATTTCGTCAACAATGACACTTTTGATGAAAGTGAAAATGACAAGCTTTTCAAAATCAGACCAATGATTGAGGCTGTCAGAAACAATTGCATCAAGGTCGAGCCTGAAGAATTTCAAGCGGTCGACGAACAAATCATTCCATCCAAAACTCGGCGCACCAAAATTCGTCAATACAACCCCAAAAAGCCAAAAAAGTGGGGATTCAAAAATTTGGTGAGAGCTGGTGCATCGGGTTTTATGTATGATTTCTATCTTTATGCTGGCAAGAGCGACCCTGACCCTGATTCAAATCTTCAGAAGTGCGCACAAGTGGTGTCAAAATTATGCAAAGATTTACCTCCAAATGTGGGACACAAGGTGTTTTTTGACAATTGGTTCACAACATTGGAATTGATGCATCACATGAAGAAGAAAGGATTGCTTGCTGTCGGTACTATTAGAGCAAATCGTCTGCGGGGCTGTCCCCTTGCAACAAACAAAGATTTAGAAAAACAAGGTCGTGGCTCAATGGATTATCGAACCGATAACAATTCTGGAATCATAATTACAAAGTGGGTAGACAACAGTACAATGCAACTCACCTCTAATTTCGTTGGTATTGAACCAATAGGGGAGATAGAGCGCTGGAGCAAGGAAGAAAAGATTCGAAAGAAAGTACAATGTCCTCAAATTGTCATCTCCTATAATCAATCAATGGGAGGTGTAGACTTGGCGGATATGCTGATTTCGCTTTACCAAATTCCGATCAAAACCCACCGCTGGTACATTAAAGTTTTCTGGCACCTGATTGACATTGCTAAAGTAAATGCCTGGATATTGTACAGGAGGCATTGCGATCAAAATCAAGTCCCAGTAAAGTCAAGGATGACGCTGATGAAGTTTTCGATAGATATAGCACAAGCGCTAATGCATGCTAAACAGAGAGCAGCAACTCCTCGTGGTAGACCCCCAAAGCATTCCAAACCATCTGAAACCGATACGCCAGCAAAGAAAGCGAGATCTGCTGTGGTACCTACCCCTTGCAATGACATACGTTTCGATGGAATGGATCATTGGCCAAAGTTTGTACAAGACAAGAAAAGATGCCGTCTTTGCAAAGCATATGCACGGGTTCTTTGCATAAAATGCAACATTTCACTCTGCCTGACATCCGAAAGAAATTGTTTTAAGGACTTTCATATAAAGTAAATACAGTAGTCTCTCAAATTAGTAGATACCAATGATGAAAAAGAGCTAAACACTACATTATTTTGTAGGTGTCTGCTTTTTTTGTGTCCGAAAATTAAAGAGAATACTGTATTAAAACTATTGAGAGTTTATAGATACATCATATTTGTAATATTTTACATCATATTTGTAGCTTTGTATGATATTGACATGATCTTCAAAACTTTAAAATTCTGTTGTTCTCTATTTTCTAGAACCCGTTCTTGGCAAGGATGCCATATGGAGTCATCCCCAAATTGGACCAAAAAATTTGCAATTTGAAAAAAAAATTATTCAGTACTCATTTTTTCTCAGAATTACGATAGAAAACCAAGTATTAGATTTTTTAAAATAATTTTTTCGTAATTCGGCAAGGAAAGGGTTAAGTTGTTAAAAGTTATTGTGACGGCATTTCTTTGATTCAAAACCACGGAGAACGGTCTCACCTTGATTTTAAGTTCTTGGTAAAGTGCATTTTACACATATTTGCAATGGCGGGTGTTAAAACATTTTTATAAATTTTTAAAGCATACGTTAACATTTTTGGTACAGGCAAAGATGGTGGTTTAATGCTTATTCTTAAAAAGAAAAAAACAAACAAAAACATAAAACAAAAAACGGAAAACTTTGTTTACATAAAGATTGTGATTTACAAGGTCTTCTGTAATGGTGTTTCGGTTCCCTTCTTCATTATATGATTCCATTTATAGAGCCGCATCTTTTAACTACATTACACACATTAATTAAAATAAAAGTTTATAACATGCAATCTCAAGCCGCTTGTCTCTTGCAATACGCTTTGGAATCAATATTATCTCACAGTATAATTTTATTTTCACACTGGTGTTCCCTAGCTGAATTTTCAAGTTTCAAAGAAATTAAACAACAATATTTCTTTATTATAGGTTGCTGCTTTAGATCCTATACAATATTATGATTTAAAGGTCACAGTATATGTTTCATCAGTCGCGGACATGTTTACAGTGAATAATGACAGAAAAATACTTATAAAATTCGATACGTCATATTGTCCTTTAAAAACCTGTGATAGTATTAACCCTATGATAACACAAGGATGGGACGTTGTACGATATGTTTCCCCGAACAATTTGCCAGGTATGGACTTACTTGTTGTCAACTTTACTTTCAGAACTTAAATTCATATCCATATCAATTTTTCATAGATATCTCAAAGCCGATCCGTATCAAAGATTCTTCTTCAGGATATTGTTGGAAGCGTCGTCCCGATGATTCAAAAATTGCAGAAACAACTTCTTGTAAAGAGCATTTCTATTGGAAGCCTAATGGTGGAATAACTCACACGTCTTCAGGACTGCCTTTTAATGGATATTTCCTGAAACCAAATAACGTCCAAATCTATATTTATCGTCACTCAGTCGTCGCGCAGTACATAAATGAAGATAGCTTTTATCGAGTTTTCAGATACCATGGCACTATTGTACGAACCTTACATGGTAACACCTGGCAGTCAAGCAAACAAGCTCATAATAAGTTCAGACTCTTGGCAGGTAATCAATTAAATACTAAACACCCGATAAAAAATTCAGAAAAATCAACAGGTTTTAGTAGAAGTTGATGTAGAGTTTTATGAAGTTTGAAGTCATTTGTATTGTGACCAGAAAACCACTTAGCTAAGAAATATCAGATTTATTCATCTTGCAGCATGATGTAATACTATAAAAATACAGGTCAGATTAAATTTGGATTCAATAAGTCTTCCAGGAATTTCTGTTCAAACTCATTGTCACTGTGAGCAGGAATTATTGTGTCTAATCTCACCATTTAATGTTCTAACTGCTTCTACTTACTGGAATGAGAATAATAGAGATTACTTTTAATCTATTGAGTAATAAAATCAGTAAAACATTTAATTTCATAAAAGAGCAGTGAGCTATGAAACTCAGCTACAGTTACAGCTACAGTAGTTTTTACTGTTGAACTTTTGCAATGCGTATATTGACAATGTGTAATCGCGGGTCAATTGATTTAAATTACAAAGTTTGATCGTATAAATTACCTCCCAGTCTTTAAATAGATATTCCGCAAAAACCTATTTAAATTTGTAATTGGTATCTTATAACCTTATAACCTAGGTCTGAGCATTAAGGTACGATTAAATTGAGAGCTTACCATACCATCTATCTTCCAGTCTTTTTTTTTAGAGTTGAGCAATGCGAACATTATGCTGAAATCAATTACTTACGAATCTTCAGAAAAAGCTTTCTACATATGCAACCCTGGTGGTGACTTGTAAGTTTTCTGTTGTGGGCGATTGATTATAATTTGTGTCTCCTGATGCTTTTTAGAATATAAGACATAAGCTTGCAAGTATTTTCAGTTTTACTTTGCTTTCGTGTTTACTTCTATAGCCTTTCATCGCAACAAATATATGTGACATTCTAACAAACTCCACAACTTCAAAGTTCAGTTTTGGTGTGTAACTTATTGTTGTAAGATTGGATTCGAGCATCGGCTACGGATTTTTTGAATCCTGGAATGTATTGCATCAAAATGCTAATATTCATACCAGCATTAAAATGAAAAGAAATCCCTCACCAACTTCATAATACAAGAATATTGCAGAAATAGCCAAACTTGTGTAGTGGACAAATTGGCAGTAAAAATAACGAGTTGCTAATTAGCCAAGCTCTTAACGCAAGTACAAAATGGCACAACAATTGCAAACAACTCCTGAACACTAATATGAACTGCCCATTAATACTCAGGTCAGGGTGCAGGGTGAAATTTGAAATTTCGCACCCCAGCTCACGTAGGAAGCAAAGGGTAGGTGGAACTTTATCCTATAGCTATAGAAACACGCAATTCCCATTCCAAAGATGTCAAGCCACCAACTAGTGGCTTCTCGGGCTTCACAGTTTTGATGCAACCGGATACAAGTTCATATTAACATATAAAAACTTCTAAGAAGTCTACACCACGCAAAAGAAGGCTGTCATTATGAACACATGTACTAGAAATAGCCTAAAGTAATAAAATACAGACTTTGGACCCAAAGTGATGTCTTCATATCAACTAAAGTTATCATCATTTAAAAATTCCACAATTTCCTGTCATAACCTTTCAAACATGTTATTGTTTCAGAAAAGTTATCTATAATGATCTTTTTCCGTTAAAATCCATATCCCCAAAATATATGCTACATTTAGTTCCATTGTTTACATACATTTCTTGTATCATAAAGATTTTTTCAAGTAGTATAATTTCAAATAACTTTATAAATACATTTATTGAAAAAAATTTATTTATAGTGGAAATCGTCCTAACTGCTTTTACACTCAAAGCAAAGGTGCATCTTGGAAAGGTTAGTTAACGGCAAAGAAGTTCAAACTTTTAGCGAAGTTGCTCCGATAAAAGGCCTTTACTTAATATTTATGATTAACATGTTTTGCTATATAGCTTTACCTTCTGCTGTTACAAATATCATGTTTATCACAACTTCACCATGGGTACTTTATGCGAAATGCCACCGAGGTAAAGTGTACTGCAGTGTCTTTATCAATACTGATGGATCCAATCAAATCTTGTTTCAAAAGGAAGAAGACTGGAATAAGGTGAGATTTGAAGGGACAGCTATAGAGTCACACAATTTTGACGAAGAAGAGCTTGCAGATGTAGTGACAGAGGTTTGGCCAGGAGAAATAATAGGAGGTAAGTAAAAACGAAACATTGTTCCAAAAAATGGATTTTAGCACTATGTATCAATTGCATTTGAAAGTTAAAAATTCCGTTTTGTTTCAGTGTCAGCCTACGGAATTTACGTGAGTGTTGATGATGCCTGGAAAAAGATTTTCTTTTGGGGCAACTAAAGCACTTGAAGTATGATTGCATCAAAAAATCTTCACTAATTAACATATCGGATAACGTAAACGGATACACCGCATCGCAAGTATAATGATTAGACAGAGTGCTTCGCTAATTGTTGACGTCCAATGTGAACCTCCTATCCAATTGAACCATAATTTCTTAACACTGAGTCCAGAATCCGCAAACATTGCACTACGAACATTTTAAGGATGTCATATTTCTTATTAAGATCCTATTAAGACAACTTTGAACTTATTCTTCTCATCCTTGTTTTTTTTTATATATGTTATCGCATAATTTTTGAGGGAATGTAATGGTTACTTTTAGAGCCTGAAAATACTTTGACTTTTGTAACTAGATTTTTGTCATAAGTAAAGCTTATTGTTTCGAACCATATTTCAAAACCTTCATATTGTGCTTTTCGGTTATTAACTATCTACGCTGTCGATATGTGTATTGTAGCTTCCAGAGATCTAGTTTTAAAGATGCCGTTATAGTGAATGGATTCTTGGTTTCATGAAGTTCTAGAAACAGTTTTTGATATTTTTCGATGACGCCTGTTCTTTTCATAAGATTTTATCGTTTGTAAATATTCACGCACTTAAGCCTGGTTCAGACCTTGCGTTTACAACAATTAAAAAAGAAATTAATCATCGCAATCGCCAATTGCCAGTTGTGAACACTCTCAGGTATTGCATTAGTAATTAGCAATCAATCAGTAATTTCATCATATTTCATTTGCAATTACGATGATTTCGACGATTGCAAAAGTATTCACATCAGGTCTAAACCAGGCTTTAACTTACGCAGCTCACGCATGTATTATATCGTTTGTCTTTAAATATAATTGGCTGGTGTTTTCTATATCAGATGTCAGTTTCACTAACATTAAAACTGTATTAAAATTTCTAGTAGTGCTTGCTGATTGAGTGACTTCAAGTAAATTTTGAAAAGCATTTGTGTGACAGGTCAAGTAAGGTAACATTTCACCCGCGCAGCCGTTATTAAAGGTATCATCACAATGGCGTTATATAATATTGACCACACTGCTTACATTTTTGTTGTGAAACTGCCCAATTGGATGGACAAAAGTGGCAGATGTTTTTGTTTATTGCGGAGTGTAGTTTTTTAGCGGAACGGAGCTCATTTGGCAAGATCAAATATTGTCATCAAAATACTAACAGAGAGATGCGTTCGGCTGCCGTCAATCGCTGAAATTTCTTACAGTGCATACCAAAAATCAAAATTTTCTCGCTTACCTTTAATTTTCGCAAATTGTGATGTAGATATTTATATGATTGATCAAGTCCAAAAGTGTTCAGTGTATAGCTTTAGGGCAAAATTATCAATCTATACGGTAGCGGGCAGGCCAAAGTGGTTGCATCTAGAGTCAAGTAGACATTTTCCCCCGGGAATGCTGCTCTGAATGCTCTGAGGTTTGTTTATGAAATTCAAATTGGGAAACTGGGAATATACCTCCTATCCTTTACGATAACATTGTAAGTTGAACATGGTTAATACTTTTGAAAATTTATATTCAGATCAAAACTTCTGAACGTTGTGCATCTATGCTCACAAGCTGTGTATCTGAGGAGACTTGAGAGAGGATGGAGGAAAAAGAAAAAACTGTTATTTCTTCTCCATTCCTTTTACTACTATTTTTAAACAATGTTTATGCAACTTGATGTTGTATTTTGATCTACTTAACTGTTTTTATTACCACACACAACACATGACATAACAAGACATAAAAGTCCAATGAGATGATGCTAAAATTTAATGTATTATGTATAATGTATGTTTTTGTTTGCTCGCTTCTTAGTGTTCAGTGACACCATTTGTTGCCCCACAAAATTTTATTTATAATAGATCCTTTTAGAAATTTACCCATTTTGAATTCTATATTGCAAGCTTATGTTTCGTATATAACTTCATGCTGAGGAGAGAATGTAGTAGTTGTAGTGTGTGCAGAAAAAAGTGGCTTTGATAATTTCTAATGTCTAAATTAATGAGACATCAAAACAGTAAACATCAACATGGAATTTGTCTATTTTAAAAGAGTACAATGTTATCAAATTAGACTGCTTAACAACAAAAAATGTATATAGACAATATTATCCATCTATACTGAAAAATATTCTCTGATTTTGAATTCTAGTCAACTCCGTTGTAGTATTTACGTTTAATACGTATGTCTGGGTGAAACTTTATAACTTTGAGAAAAATAACTGAAGGTAAAATAGTTATACACCTTACAAATTCTTTAATTGGATAAGATAATTAAAAATAAACGACAATGAAGAGCTAAGAAACAAATCAGTTATATATACATGTTATATACTTGAGTTATTTCTAAAAATATAATTATAGTTACGTAATAATTGCCCCCGCAGCGAGCGTAAGCGAGCGAGGAGGCATAGTAGTTTCACGAGATAGGAAAATGTCAGTTTCCGATTTTGTTCATCATCTTCCAACTTTCGTGTTGACGTTACACGGTGGAATACAATTGTTAGCTGACTTTGCTTTTTTCCCGTTTAAAAGCATGGTACTGTAAGTGGGAGACAGAATGTTTTTTAGTATCTCTTCTCTAATTTACTATTATATTACATTATATTATATTATGTTATTTAAAAAGTTCGTATGCTAATTAATTAAACATTTTTTATATTACTCTGAACAACAAGGATTTTGAAGCACAGCTTGAAATCTGAAATTTTGCCAACCATACATTTTATGTTTGTATAATGTTTTAGCTCTAAATCTTTCATTAATAAATTTTATTCAATGCACTGATTTTTGGTGGATCTTGCCATTTTAATTGGATTTCTGTGTATGCAAGAAAGCCATATTACAAATTCTTGTTTTTCTTCCTTAACTGTCCTCCACTAGTGATCATGATCAATAAAAAACCTTTTTATATTTTTTTTCTTGCTATTTTATGTAAACGTTGGCTATTTTTAGTCAGCGGCTTTAGCACGCTGACTATTAAAATCGACGTTTTTTTTTTTTTTTTTTTTTCTCCAAAATTTCGATGCTCACGGGCTAGATAAAATAGCATATAGCTGTCGTAAGACACAAGAGATTTTCCATTGTGTAAGACTAGACTTGGAACTACGTAATTTTTTCTGTGTGTAAGAGTAGCGCACAAATAATAAAAATGGCAGGGAAGTTTCGGTAGTTCACGTGTATTTATAACGTATATAAGTTGTTTAAAGAAGAAGTAGGGTATAATTTTGAATTGGAATCAAGTTTGATACTGTTTTGGGTTGTCTAAGATGAAATATTATAGGTAGTTGAAGGATTTCTACCCTGGTGTTAATGCACAGCAGTTTCTCTTCCAGGAAACCTGATATGATTGTTTACTTTTTTGTTTAATTCCAGATTCTTTTATTCTTTCCATTTATATTTTGAAGGAGCTAAACATACTTAATTAAGTCTTTCCAGAGAATTTTCTGAAGTTATGTATTTCCAATTTTTTTAAAAAGTTGAGTGATAAATTTATATAATAAAAAAGCTTTATGATTTAGGAAATTGTTGATTACGGTATATTATATCTATTTAAGTGAGTAAAACCTTTTTCTTTAAACTTACTTGATAATCAACTTACCTTATGACCCTGTATATAGAAAGATTTATTTCAATTTCGTAACTTAAAGATCAATGAACTGTTTTAAATTGGAAGTGAGGATTGTAGTGAGGTGATGTCTCAGCAGTGGGAATCTTTCATTTAATATGAGTAATATGATTTAAGAAATGAAGATAATTCAAACTATTTGCCATGTTCGATAGCGATAAAATACATAATTTTATTAATTAAAAATTTTTCGGCTTACGCCATCAGTACAAAACAAATTTGGCATAAGCCGAAAAGCTTTTAATCAATGAAGATGTTTTAATAATAGCTTTAGTGCTTCCACTAAATCTAATATAAACGTTTTTTCAGTTTGTACAGTGTATTAGCACTTAATAAATTTTATAAGTATTTATAAGTATGTACATATTATATATATATAACAGCATTTATAACAGCAAACAAACAGAATTACAAAAATGATTGGCTACCTCATTGAGACTTTCTCATAGAAAACGGTTTATTCATCTTACTCACAACCTTTATAGCAATTCCTTATCTTGATTTCAAGTAAACCTATTTTTGCTCCAGTCAAAGCTCTCATAAAACTCTTTTGTAGCATCAAACTATTAAATCTGACTTATACGATTACTCTCATAAAACATAAATCGTCAAAAACCATTACCACAACATTAATTTTGCTGCTGGTGAGAGTCCACCTTTTACGAATCAAGATCTTTTCCTTGAAGAAAAATGCCATAAAGTTTATTTGAATAATACAGGTATTCTTCAAGAAGAAATGCATAATTTCTCAAAATGTATAAATTGTTTATACAGATTTTTTGAAGGGCTTTTGAGTAATATCAGAAGTGGGTGCATTTCTTATCTTTTATACGTATAACAGCTAGAATTCATGTGACAGAAAAGAATCTGTTTATTCCTGACGAGAACGACTTAACGCAAGTGGCTACAGAGGAGTCAGTTTTGATATTTTGTAATTGTTTATTATTGCTTAAAGATCAAAAAATACATGCAAATTATTTGTCTCAAAAATTCTGAAGACGTTGTCAACATAAAAAAAAACATTTACTATTGATAGCGACCCAGTTACAATCCTAATTTTAAATATAAATGAGACAATAACATAATGAATTATGGTATGTACTATGGTAATTTTTAATGAAACCTTAATTTTTGTTCTGACTTCAAATTGTGCAATATTATAATATATACTAGCCGCCAAGGCGGCGTCGCTCGCCGCCCATGTCCACCTGCTCTGTATCACTGTATCAATAAACGTCAAATTTCCTTATAAACGGCTCGTACACAACTTGTGTTCAACCAAAAGCATATTCGAAGTCACAACCTCTGATAAAACCAATCTTTTATCAGTGTAACAATACACTGAAAACGTAGAGAGAGAAAACTTCAACTTTTTATTTGCTTTTGTTTTAAAAAAGTTACGCGCTCTAACATGGGTGCTATCAAACATAAGGGGGAAATGGTTTCTCTTTTTAAAAAGATCACACGGGAGGAGAGAAAAAAAGGCACGTGCTAAATGAATAAATCGAATAAAAAAACGTTCGATCAGAACGCTTAACAATTAAAAGAAGAAATTGATTTATTAAAAGAAAAGCAATAATAAAAAAAAAAATAAAAATTTTGTTTTGATATGATACTCTTTTTTTACCTATCGGTTTTTAAACATTTTGATTAATCAAAAAAAAAGTTCACCCGTCTCAGACAGTCAGGCAAGAGTTAGTGGCAAACCGAACATGCTGCCACGTTCTGCCACTGCTGCTTTTTGTCCAAAATGGTTAATCAGTTAGTTTCTTTGTATCTAGTTGATGTACTGTTTTCAAAGCCAAGTCAACGTGGAATATAAAACTAACAATAACGATAAAAACAAAACGTTATTCCTATTAGTTCATCAGCCAAAAAAAGTCACGTTCGATTGGGGTTGCAATGTATTTGCTTCGAACTCACGTCGCACACAAAAAAAGAAATAATTTCGCTGGCAACTCAATCTACCATTTTGCGTGACTTACAAACAAACAAACGCACAAACAAACAAACAAACAGACGGAGAATCGGCTATTAATATATAGATATATATATATTATAAAATATTGGGTTTCTTATGTTGAAGCACTTTTTTTTTCTTTTTTTTTTTGCTCTGGTAGCTACTATGAAACTGTTTAACTGTATTCAGGTACAGATTTACAGGTGTTTGAACTAACTGGATTCACACAAGTAATTACTATTCCATAAAATTGTAGCAGAACCTCCTGACTTTAGCCATTGTGTCTGCTAAATGATTGATTAAATTGTTTAGTTCTATTTGTATACTTTGCATATTTGCCGCTGACTTGCGGCCTTTTAAGGCTGCTTTATTTGTTTTGAATTAAAGTTTGAAACGCAAATTTCTAATGGATTTTTCGCTTTATTTTCTTTTTCTGAAAAAGTTTTTTTTTCTTTTGGCTCTTACATAATTTCTTGAACAAATCTTACTTTGATTATAAAATACGTATTCATGTTTCAGTTCACACATTTCTTTTGTTTGTAGCAAATACTTTCTGATATTACTTGTTAAGCCTTATTTACACTTTTTGAAAGGTATATTAGCATCAGTGCCCAGCGGGCACAAGACGTCTTTGAGACGTCTTATTTTAATCGTAAAATGGTCGTTTGCTTTCCAGATCATTTTGGGACGTCGTAGGGACGTCTGAAACGGGACGTCGCAATTGGGATCCTTTTACGACGTTTTTGGGACGTCTTTATACGGATTGAATAACGACCTTCGAAACAATTGTAATTTTAAGATCATTTTGCGACGTCGTTGGGACGTCTGAAACGGGACGTCACAATTGGGATCCTTTTACGACATTTTTAGGACGTCCTCATACGGATTGAATAACGACCTTCAAAACAATTATAAACTTAAGATCATTTTGGGACGTCGTAGGGACGTCTGAAACGGGACGTCGCAATTGGGATCCTTTTACGACGTTTTTGGGACGTCTTTATACGGATTGAATAACGACCTTCGAAACAATTATAAACTTAAGATCATTTTGGGACGTCGTAGGGACGTCTGAAACGGGACGTCACAATTGGGATCCTTTTACGACGTTTTTGGGACGTCTCTGTGCAGATTCAATAACGATCTTCGAAACAATTATAAACTTTCAAAAGCAATCAGTCTGTATAGAATGATTTATCATAAATGTTTTTAAACGTCTTGACAACAAGCAGCATTGGCATAACGGTTGCGAATTCGGTTGGTACACCAGAGGTTCCAGGTTCGGGTCCGCCTGTGGCCTATTACAGTTTTTGAAAGAGTAAATTTCATAATCCTGCGACGTCATAACGATGTCATTGGGATGTCATCGAGACGTCTCAGTGAAGATGTGATTGGGACGTCTTTTGAGATTCCCACTTCGCGATCATTTTGCGACGTCTTAGGGACGTCTTGAAAAGACGTCTTTACGACGTCTTTACGACGTCTTTGTGCCCGCTGGGTGTGACTTAGGCCTAAGAGATAACATTATTTAGTTTGCCTCATATCAGGTCTCAAATCAACCAAAACATTTTTTGTTAGGCCAAAATCTTGTTTTCGTTTCTGTTGTTAATGTATAGCTTGCTGTCTGTACAAATTGGAATGCTTGAGCGCGGGGGCATTTTTAGCTAAAGCTACATGCTAGTTATAATTTTACATATTATGTTAAATATAAATGATTTTGCTTACTTTTGCTAATTTGTTGGTTGGTTTTACTATTTCAGGTGTATAAGGCATTATCAAGAGTAATTGATATCAATTTATGAATTAAGACGAATCACTATTATATGGTCGTGGAACATCTGGCATGTACTTGAAACAATGGAACTGCTGAACCAAGACAGGAATAACAAATGTGACGTGTCTGGTATTTTCAGCATGTAGTTAGAGACATTCAAAATGTTTTTTATCGTTCATTTGAAAGGAACATGTGATGGATTCAAGAATCTTTTATGCAAATGGAATTTTGTTGATTGACATTGCAACATAAAACCGGATGTTGCTGATTATCTGGGTTAAGTTACCTGAACATTTTAGCAAAGTTTAGAAGATGCATGTTATGTATTTCTTGTTGGTTTTACTTTCTTAGTGCTTCTTTATGCTTTGAAAAAGCTATTTTTTTTTAAGAATAGGCCATCTTTATTCATGCTCTTTTTGTCACTATGAGAGTCAGAAATTTTTTGAATCTGTACTTACGCATAAAAGAACTGGAAATTATTGATTCCATAAAGCATTTTGTTTTCCTTCTCTTTTCTATCTCCATCCCACATTGACCAAAAATCCTTGAATACACATTATCAGACTATCAAACCTGACTTGAGATTTTATATTGCGACATTACTTGATATTAAGTTTTTCATAACTGAAAATTGCTAATGGGCCAATTTTTGATAATTTTCAACAAATTACCACATCAAAACGAGGCAAGGGAGCACAGTTTGGTATTTGGACATTTAAAGTAATAAGGTCTTTGAATCGCAATATAACTAATGTACACTAATATTGATAGGATACATTTCAAGAAAACTAACAAAAATTACATAATATTCTTGCAGTGGTGCTATTTCCTTATCCCAAAAAGGAAATAGCTCCCTTTCAGTTATGGATAATAGCGCCCTTTCAGTCATGCGTATTCATGTATTCAACTCGCTCTTCGGACTTTGTTGTCGTCGACGAAGGTATCAACAGCCCTTCGAAATATTGCTGAAAATTTAAATCGATAAGAGTATTTTTGCGTAAAATGATGTATCTAAATTTATAATTACAAAGTTACTCTTCGAAGATGACTCTGAAACAACACAATGTTGGGAATGAATATCCGGCTTTCACGCATTCGATATTTTCGCTGGCGAACGGGTGATTCCACGCACCCACTCCGCAAACCTTATATATATTGATCTCATTTATATCATGAATCTCTCTTGTAACCAGTGCTGAGGTAAACTTGTGAAAACCTGCGAGCGCTATACGCTTATGTTGTTTATATCTAACAGATTATAAATTGACTTCATAGCCACAAACCATGTAAAAGTAATTCATCATGCACAGATGCTGATAATGCTTGGTAATGATTCCATAAGCTAAATCCTTGGAATGCAGCTAGCATATTGTACTTGTATTGGGATTTCGTTTAGTCTTTCTTAGTATGAATTCTAAAATGGCGTATACTGTTTTGATGTGTTTCTATGATTAAGCTAATATTTTTTGAATTTATTTCTGCCAGCGTAAAGTACATATACACCAATGTAGAGATTTTTTGACATTATTAACAAAAATTGTATCACTAGCTTGTAATAAGAATTCAAAACGGCTAATTTGCTAGGTCTGAACCGCTTTATGGAGCTGATAAAAATTTACAAACCAGCATTTTCAAATTGTAAGAAGATATGAATGCATACGTTTATTCTGATTATAAACCTTGTTGAAAAACTAAAGGAAAGCATTATCAGAATCTTCTTTCGAAAAATATGAAGAGGAAGAACAAGTATGGCTGCTGTCAGAATCTACGTCAATATTTTCGCAAAATGATTAGCTGCATAAATTTGTACATTTGAGATGGCGTGCTTTACATCCACATACCATGCATGCATGCATGCATGCTGTATTTGAGTCTTATTATTATTATTGTATTAAAGCGTACACACAAATCTTTGAATTAGTGCAATCCAGTGACAGCATTATTATCAAACTAGTAAGAGGATAGAAATTTTGATGGAAACTTACGGAAGCGTATTAGTGTCATTAAACTGAGAAGTCACAAAGTGATTTTTTTAAAATTTTTTCGAACATAACAGTCTGTGTATTACAGGATGACTTCAGTTCATGTGTGCATGTGTGAGATTCTAAGAATGCTCATAGTCAAAGAAACTATGGAATGCTAAAGAGACTTTGCAGCTGAAGATTCTAAAGAAGAGAATGATGAACTGTTGCCAGACATGGAAAACGAAAGCTGACTGATATCGTCATTGTTGGAAAAGCCGTCTACTACTTTTGAATATCTGTCACATTCCATGTGAAAAGAGAGATGTAAATGATGAATTGGAGAGACAAAAGGATGAACTACATTAAATGAAACAGGAAAATTTGAAACTGAAGAGGAAAAACATGTTGACAATAAAAACAAATGTTCGAATGAAATGAATAGCATACAAGGGAATTACAAAAATGTAAGGCATTTACTGGCTTGTGGATTGGGGAAATACTGAACTGAAGGGATTCTTAAGACAGTTTTCCTTTGTGTAACCAATTGATCCTTACCCTAATCAAAGTTACTGTGCAATATTTCATTTGGCGTATCAGCATATGTAAAAAATAAACAAGCCAAGGAGTACAGTACTGGCTGTATTGTGGAAGAGTGGATAAACAGTTGATTTACCATCTGTATTATTGACTGTTTTGAGATCTTCATAGAAACTCCATGTAATTTAAAAGCAAGAGTCCAGTGTTACAGCCAAGACAAAAAATATACACGAAATATTCATGTCCTATAATACACTTGGTCAAGTAAACGTTATCTCACAAGCCTGGGGAGGTAGAGTTTCAGGTGTAAAGTTAGTTCGAGTAATTGACAAATATCACATGCCGTATGACCTGATTCTTGTAGATTGTGGATTTAATCATCCCATCATTTACAAAGGGTAAGAAGCAAATGCCAACTAAGGATGTAGCATGATTTCATCCGTCCTTATTCATATAGAGAGGGTAATTGGACTTCAAAATCGCTACTCAATCCTACTTATAAAAACTATCCGGAGTATGAAAGATGAAGCTCATAAACTTGTTAGCATTGGAAAACTTTTGATAATCTGTGCAGCACTAATAAATATAGACGCAAGTATTGTTTATGAGGAATGACTTATATTTTTATAAGAAAGACACTGTTTTGACTGAGCCTCAATTTTCAGATAAGATTTTTTTTAACTTTTTCTGGCATTAACTGGCTACTCTATTAACTAAAACTAGTTACTTTATATTTTTGAAGGTTTGATCTTTGGCACAACAAAAACCTTACAAAGAATGGGGTAATGTATAGTTTTTGGCACACAAGAAATCTGAACTTTGGAACTTAAGCCGTACGATTTTCTCAAGATTTTGGCCATTTGAACCTTTATTAGAAATTTTGAAAACGTGGACATACATACAAAATACACAATATGCATATAGTCAAATTGTTTTCTTTTTTGATCGATTTTTTACTTTTAACTCAATGTTTTGTTGATCACATTTCGACAGGGCAATACCAATTTTCGGCAGGAGATTGTGAAAACACTTGCCATGAAACCAATCATCATAATGGTCTCAACTATATGATCAAAGTCACCAGTAATAATAAGTTGTTCTTGTTTTATATTCAATTTGACTGATTGTCATTCGATTGGTCAGTATCTCTGGAAAAATGAAATAATTAAGCATATCTGGTACATGGTTGTGACAGCAAATGATGTAATCTCCAAAATGACAAATTAATGCTTGATACAAGGAAAATTTCGCTTTACATGCAGATTAATCTCGAATCCACTCCAAGTACTTCCATTTTGGTTGGAAGCAACTGTTGCATAATGTTAGTATAAACAGGTTTCGTATGAAATCCTCAACAGGTTGCAGACGACTTCAGATATCTTTAAGCGTTCTGATGTAGTAGTTAAATTTATGCCTCTAACCAGTAATGAACGATCTGTATGCTACCTGTGGATATGTTCTGGCCATATTAGCCAGAACAGCAAGTTTTTACCCACTTGACAAAACTATTGTTATAAATTTCTGTTTATTTTCAAAGCTACGAGATGATTTCTAACCCCAGTTATAGTGCTCAGCTCAGGTTCCTCAAAAATACATTTAGATACATTTCTCCTTTACCAATCAGCCATAAATTTATTGGGACAATTTAACATAGCCCCAGGGATATGTTAAAACATCTTAAAGCACCTTATTTTTGACCCCAAAGTTTCCACCAAACATTGACCTGTGGGATTTAGCACCGGCAAAATCATCAGCACATGCTTCTTGTTGGATTTTATAAAGAGGTCATTGAGGCATTCAGTTCAATCCGTAGGCTGGCCATTAAAATAGGTTCACCCTGAGTCGTTATTTTGATAGCAATTCACTTCCCCAGATAATGAGCTAGCGAATTATTTGTTGCCAACTTATGAAGTTAATTCGGCGCCAAAATCTCGTTTGTCAAGTCGTCGAATCGTTTTAGAAGTTAACGCGGTTCACAATAAGTCGACATTCAAGTCATCGAGTCGTTTTAGATGTTAACGCGGTTCACAATAAGTCGACATTCAAGTCATCGAGTCGTTTTAGATGAACACTCGCTTTTCAAATGAAGGCGTTTTAGAAGTTTGTTCGTTTCAGATGATGACGCGTTGTTCAAAATTTGTCGGTCCTTCATATCAAAAACTACTAAAATTTCATGATCTGTTTATTCAAAATGACACTATTCGTGAGTCCCTTACTTGAAATCAGGCGATATAGGGTGTTCCACACTAACTGAAAATGACCATATTAATGCGAGGTTACATATTTCATTATATAAAGATAAAGAGAAGGGATCTTTCGGAATTCCAACAAACAATCAAATGAATCTGAAAGAAAAGGGAATTCTTCACAGTTTGGTCATTTTCTCATTCATAACCATGCAATGCCCATGTTTCATGCAACTACTAGAAAACATGACGGCCAGCATCACGACTTATATAAATATGACACAAAAATCTGTTTTTGTGTAAAAGCCAACACTGACTTAGAGAAACTGGTAATCAGGTTGCACCGCCTCATTTTCTGAACCGACTGAACATCTAAAACGGCTAATCTTCCGAAGCGCCTCAATTACACAGCATCTAGCGACCCCAATTTCTAAAACGCCTGAAATTGAAAAACGAGTGTTCATCTAAGACGACTCGACGACTTGTATGTCGCCTTATTGTGAACTGCGTTCACTTCTAAAACGATTAATGACGTCACGAGTCAACATCTAAAACGACTCGACGACTTGATAAACGAGATTTTGGCGTCGATCTAACTTCATACCAACTGTTCGACGCAAACATAACAACATGGCAAGTGTAGACCAGGTGATAAAGGCAATTGGAATCATTACTTGTCTGTTCAAGCTGTTAAATGCGATTGATACTTCGACGAGAAGAATCGCCTCTGTGTCATCATTGTTGTAGATTTCCTCCATTGCATGTACAGCTGATTCTTAACCACTCTGTTGTCCAGCACGAAGTTGGAGATTGCCTGTCATTTTGGAATTTCAGGTGAAAAACAATTTATTTTTACTTTACCTAAACATTCTATTTATAATTTTTTGTAAATCCCATTACTCCTAATTACGGTAGCAGCGCAAGCGAATACCGTATTTAAACACCCGTGGACTCCTACTCCTACTCCTACTCCTCCTCCTCCTCCTCCGGCCGAAATGGCAATTAGTCTGCGATTTAGAGTCTGCGGGACTCTACCAAAAGCGCAATGTAAATTCTAATGAAGGAACGCAGCCTTCGTAATTTGGAAGCTTTTCATATCAAACATTTAAAAGTACATTACCTTTTATTTTAAAAGTACATAGCCTGATATTTTATAACTTAATCCACGAAATTCATTCGAATTCTAATCAAATAGGCGTACATAAAAAATGTGACTTTTAGCTCATTACGCTAACTGAAAATACTTAATATGTTGCTTTCCTTTTTAGTAAAGCTTATCAGTTCAAAATTTCTTATTGGCCCTTATTACCTCGTTTGTTAGCTGCTACACTGTGTTTGTGTATTACGGCTTTCAAAGATCTAGTTCAAAAAGGCAGTTATTTGTTGGAATTCAATTTTGGTTTCATCAGAAATTATTATTACTAGCCGCCAAGGCGGCGTCGCTCGCCGCCCATGTGCACCTGCTCTGTGTCACTGTATCAATAAACGTCAAATTTCCTTATAAACGGCTCGTACAACTTGTGCTCAACCAGAAGCAGATTCGAAGTCACAACCTCTGGTAAAACCAATCTTTTATCAGTGTAACAATACACTCAAAACGTAGAGAGAGAAAACTTCAACTTTTTATTAGCTTTTGTTTTAAAAAAGTTACACGCTCTAACATGGGTGCTATCAAACAGGGGGAAAATGGCTTCTCTTCTTAAAAAGATCACACAGAAGGAGATAAAAAAGGCACGTGCTAAATGAATAAATAGAATAAAAAAACGTTCGATCAGAACGCTTAACAATTAAAAGAAGAAATTAATTTATTAAAAGAAAAGCAAAAAAAAAAAAAAACATTTTGTTTTTATATGATACTCTTTTTTTACCTATTGTTTTTCAAACATTTTGATTGCTCAAAAAAAAACGTTCATCCGTCTCAGACAGTCAGGCAAAAGTTAGTGGCAAACCGAACATATGCTGCCACGTTCTGCCACTGCTGCTTTTTGTCCAAAATGTTTAATCAGTTAGTTTCTTTGTATTTAGTTGATGTACTGTTTTCAAAGCCAAGTCAAACAGACAGACAGACAGAGAATCGGCTATTAATATATAGATAAACAAACTTTTTTTTTTCTACATAGGCTCTTATGAAAAGATTTCTTATAAAAAAAAACATATGTTACACAGCTCACGCATGTATAAAATTTTTTTGTCTTTAAATAAATTAATGCTGGTGTTTTATGATTAAACCCTATTTACATTAATTAATCATTTTCTTCAAATTTATCGTTAATGCCTGTTTTCCACCAGTGAGATATCCCAGAAAACACCGTAAAGAAGTTTTTAGTATACTTTGTAAAATTTCGAAAGCGTTTGTCTGAAAAGTAAACTTGCTGCTACCGTTTTGCGCCATCTGGCTCTTGTTATACATTAACATTGAAATGAAAATATCTGTTTAATGGCATGGTTGGCTGAAATTTGGTTAACTTTTTTAGTAAATTAAATTTCTCGCAAATCAAAAACGTCAAATGATCGAACTCCTCTTTTTGAAACCAGTTGTTTTTTATGTAATTGCCATATTCTTCATTAAGTAAAACTAATTAATATTTTATTAAGCTGTTATACCTCTTTAAATTTTAAAAACAATGAAAGGTAGATATGATACAATGCTACCCTTTTATATTTTTAAATTCGACTCTTTCTTTTATTTTTCGCGTTACACTTACCTGAAACAAAACCAAAAGTGAAAATGATAAAAAAAATGTTTATTGGCTTTGACTAAAATTATGTAGATAACCTTTATACGACACAAATGACAATTTAAAAAGAAACTGTATTACTCAGATGCGCTAAGATATGTTACACCGTCAACTGTAGTAAAAATCTGCGTCAAATATAGTAACGCTAAATCCGCAATCGTGCATCCCACTTTTATTTTAGAGAGTGACATATTTTATTAAATTTTACGGTCAAGTTCTTCTTATGTGCGCGTAAAATCACGTAAAGGCGAGAGACACTTTTTCACGATTACTCTAAAAGCCACGTGGCATTTTTGACGTCAGTTTTTATATGATCACGGGGAATTATTGCATTGCATCCCCAATCGAACGCGACGTTTTTGGGGAAATATCTCGAGAACCAATAGGGATAACTGACGTTTTTTGGGGTCGACGATGCGGGTGAAGGGGTGACGCAACATTCGGGCCTAAATTGATTTGGTACTGCGGCTATGACGTCATCAAATCTTTGATCGACGATATCTCTGCAACGGTTGGTCGTAGTGAAACGATCCAATACACTTTTTATATCAGTTTTTCGAGCTCTACAACATGGATACACTATCTATTTACGATTCTGTGGTTTAATTTTTCGTCATTTATTTTCGACAGATCCTTTTCGAAATTAAAGCCGTAAAAAACTTTTACGCGATCAATTGATCAAGTTTTTGAGCTCTACAACATCAGTACACTTTCCAGTCCCGATTCCTTGATTGAAATTTTAGTCACGGGTTCGCACACTAGAACGCGGGATTTTGCACATCCGTTTCAAAATTAAAGCCGTAAAAAACTTTTACGCGAGTTACTAGTCTTATTATACTAATTCGCGATTGTGCATCCGGTTTTTATTTTAGAGAGTGATATATTTAGTTTTAATTTACGGTCATCGTCCTCTTATGTGCGCGTAAAACTACGTAGATGCGAGAGACACTTTTTCACGATTATTCCAAAAGCACGTGGCATCGTTTGACGTCAGATTTTTTATGAACACGGGGAATCATTGCATTGCATCCCCAATCAAACGCGACGTTTTTGAGGAAATATCTCGAGAACCAATAAGAATAAATGACGTTTTTTGGGGTCCGCGATACGGGTGACGGGGTGACGCAACATTTGGGCCTAAATTTTATTTGGTACTGCGGATATGACGTCATCAAAATCTTTGATCGGCTATATCTCTGCAACGGTCGATCGTAGCGAAAAGATCCCACACACTTTTTTGATCAGTTTTTCGAGCTCTACAAAACGGTTACACTTTTAAGTCACGAATCCGTAATTGAAATTTTCGTCACGGGGGGGACGCGGTATTTGACACATCGTTTTCAAAGTTAAACTTGGTAAAAATTTTTACCCTGGTTACTAGTCTATCTACTTATACTAATCCGCGTCCGTGTGCAACACATTTAAGGTGGATTCCTGCCTATCAAATTCAATATTAGGTGAATTTTTTGAAAAAAATGTTTTTTTCTGGGAATAGGGTTATTATACATCTATCTGACTCAGAATTAAATGTACTTTTTGAATCTGAAATAATTTCTGCCTAAAACGTTCACCATTTCAAGATAGAAGACCTCAAACATAACAATGTCAGAAAAAATTTTAAAAAAAAAATAACCAAAATTTAGTCCAATACTCCCTTTTTCTTGAGCCCCTTTTCAATGGTGTAAACGGCATTTAACGCCCCCACCCTATCTACAATGTTTTAGCCGTATTGTTTGGGTGTACTTTGAAAGAACATCAACATTTGAGCTATCCTTCTGTGATCAATGTTGTTCACTGCTATTTCTAAGTGAAATTTTGTTCAAAAATATTGTCAAGAGCATCCATGAAGAATAAAGACGAAAGATCCAGAGAAAAAGGAGATGGGGGAAGGTGCTTAAAGCAAAAAGCAAAGAAAAGGTATTCTAAAAAGAGAAAGCCACCTACTAGAGGGAAGAAGAGTATGAATCTCGCAGCAGACAACAACGATCATGTTTCTGCCCTTGAAGGTACTCAAGTACCAAGTAATATTGTACCAGATTTAAAAACTGCTTCAACAAATAAACTTAAGGATGTATCTACTAAGGAACATTTTAAAGATACTATATCTGGTTTCAGACTTCTTGATATGTCACTATTGTCAAACATTTTGTCACTCTTATCTTGTCCGGATTGTAAGAACGCGGATAGTCTTAAACTGACTGAAATTGTTCCAAAGAAAATTGGGATGTCATCATACCTTAAGATTGACTGTGATGTGTGTGAGTTCTTCAATGAGTTTTATACTTCAAAAGCAGTATCAACCTCCCTTGACGACAGACGCAGAGGTCAAAGAGCAATGGAAGTCAATGTTCGATCCATCTATGCTTTTCGTAGCATTGGAGTAGGGTATTCTCGTATCAAGAAATTTTGTGGTTACCTAAATATGCCCCCACCAATGGCAAAAAGAAGTTATGAGCATACAGCCAACCGAATAAAACAAGCTTCCAAAGAGATCGCTGAAAAACGTATGTCATACGCTGCAGTAAAATTGCGTAACGGCAAAGAAACGGCTGATATCGGAGTATCGGTTGGTCTTGATACGTTGTGTATTGGGGTTTACGATATTTTAATTATGGAGAAAAAGCAGCTTTGGACACCCTTAGTTTGCTTGGGATTAAACCTGGTGCGCGTATGTCCAAAGCTTGTGGCGTAATAAATGATTCGAGGAGACGGCAGTCGCTTTATCGTGCATCCTCACCAAAAAAAAGCAAAGATCGGTCTTAAGACATTCTAAAAATAAAAAATCTGACAAGCTTTCTGAAATAGAAGGAACATCTTATGAACGTGGTGGTTTTTAATAAGAATTTTGAGCTTAAACTTCTTATATTAGAGTTTATTTATAAAATTTCTTCTAATATTTGTTAGTATTTTTTAGAGTTTTTTGCCATTTTCGCATTATAGCTCAGACCGGTCGAGCTGTATTTCAACAACCGCTTATCTTTTTGGCTTCAAATTTTGCACGTTTATTCCTTGGTGCCTGTTCTGTGATCTGGCATTTCAGTTTATCTGTTTAACTTTTTTTGAAAAATGTTTTGGGCCTTTTCGGTCAAATATTTGGAACAAGAATAACACCGCCAAGTTTTTTGAAAATACATAATACCTACAACTTTTTGATAGTTCTCAAAATGTCAGATCATAGATATGGTTAATATAAATAACCCTACAAATTTTCAAGGCCACCTAACATTTCCTTCTTGAGATATTTCCCGACCGGTATCCCACCTTACTTGGCCTAAATTGACCGCTGTGAGACCGCCATTATGAATTTCTTTTGGAATTTTTATATTTTTCAATTTCTTATAATGCAAAAAAGAAGTTAAGCTCAAAAAAGTTAGTGAAAAACTTTTTTTTTGAAAAAAGTGTCTGATTGCCAGGAATCCACCTTAACTTAGTGAGTGTTGTGTTCTTTTAAAATTTACGGTCAAAATCTTCTTAATTGTGGTCATTTTTTCGTTAGACCATTGATAATTGACGATTAGTAAAATAGCACGCGGCGTGACGTCAGTTATTTTTTATCGCATCACGGGGAAGCCATTGCATTGCATCCCAAACCGAACGCGACGTTTTTGGCAAAATATCTCGAGAACCAATAGGGATAACTGACGTTTTTCAGGGTTTGCGATACGGGTGATGGGGTGACGCAAAATTTGGGCCTAAATTGTATTTAGTACTGCGGCTATGACGTCATCAAAATTTTTGTTCGACCATATCTCTGCAACGGTTGGTCGTAGCGAAACGATCCCATATACTTTTTTGATCAGTTTTTCAAGCTCTACAACATGGGTACATTTTCCAGTCACGATTTTGTGATTTCATTTTTCGTCACCTATTTTCGGCAAATCCGTTTCGAAATTAAAGCCGTAAAAAACTTTTACGCGAGATACTAGTATATACTAATCCGCAATCGTGTGCAACACATTTAACTTAGAGAGTGTTGTGTTTTTTTAAAATTTACGGTCAAAATCTTTTTAATCGTGGTCATTTTTTCGTTAGACCATTGATAATTGACGATTAGTAAAATAGCACGCGGCGTGACGTCAGTTATTTTTTATCGTATCACGGGGAAGCCATTGCATTGCATCCCAAACCGAACGCGACGTTTTTGGCAAAATATCTCGAGAACCAATAGGGATAACTGACGTTTTTTAGGGTTTGCGATACGGGTGATGGGGTGACGCAAAATTTGGGCCTAAATTGTATTTAGTACTGCGGCTATGACGTCATCAAAATCTTTGTTCGACCATATCTCTGCAACGGTTGGTCGTAGCGAAACGATCACATATACTTTTTTGATCAGTTTTTCAAGCTCTACAACATGGATACATTTTCCATTCACAATTCCGTGATTTAATTTTTAATCACGGGGTACATACACGGTAACAAAGGACTTCTGTAGATCCTTTTCGAAATTAAAGCCGTAAAAATCTTTTACGCGAGTTACTAGTCTATATCCTAATACGCGGACGTGTGTCACACTTTTATTTTAGAGAGTGACATATTTAAGTAAATTTTGCGGTTAAGTTCTTCTTATGTGCGCGTAAAACCACGTAGACGCGAGAGACACTTTTTTCACGATTATTACAAAAGCACGTGGCATTTGACGTCAGTTTTTTATGATCACGGGGAATCATTGCATTGCAATCGAACGTGACAAGTTTGGGGGAATATCTCGAGAACCAATAGGGAAAACTGACGTCTTTTAGGGTCAGCGATACGGGTGATAGGGTTACGTATCATTTGGGTCTACATTTTATTTGGTACTGCGGATATGACGTCATCAAAATCTTTAATCGACGATATCTCTGCAAAGGTTGGTCGTAGCGAAACGATCCCATACATTTTTTTGATCAGTTTTTCGAGCTCTACAACATAGGTGCACTTTTGAGTTGCGATTCTATGATTTATTTTTTCGTCACGGGGAACGTACACGGGAATGGTGGATTTGACCTAATGTTTTCGAAGTTAAGTTTGGTAAAACGTTTTTACCCGAGTTACTAGTGTAGTAAATATCTACGACAAATGTAGTAGCTCCGTCAAATGCAGTAAACTTACGACAAATGCAGTAAACACCTTTTAGTTTGAAATGAGCCATAATTAGGCCAAGCACGTGAAGGTAACTTTTCAAAGGCTATCAGGTGGCCGCATAATTAGACCCAAAATCGCGCATGCGCAGTAAAAAAGACGCTTATATGACACTACTATGAGCTTTTGCGTTCTTCCCGGACACACGAACACATTACGAACGCATGAAGAACGTATAAACGTTCTTCATTAGTCAATGAAGAACGCATATGAACGCATTGTGAACGCACGAGCGTTCTTGAAGAATGCATAAAGAACGTCAAGATACTTTCATGTAATTTGTGAATGCATAATGAACGTATTGTGAACGCACAAACGTTCATGAAGAACAATTGAGCGTTCATGAAGAACGCTCGATGGACGTTTTGCTTTTTATTAGAAGTTTATGTGTTCTTTATGCGTTCACAAGGCGTTCTTTATGCGTTCTTCAATCTTATCAGAAGTTTTTATAGTATTTTTTCAAAATAATGATTTATTTAGTTAATGATCAGCACACGTTGCTTTCTACGAGAAACTGTACAATTAGAAGCGTACAGCGCTTGCGTATCCGCATCATTTTTCGCTCTATTTTTCTTGATTACTTAGGATGGTGTTTGTCTATAAAGTTATTTTGTTTGAAAGAGCAAGGCGACACACGATCATTTGACTGCAAATTTGTGGGGACGCACGAGTGTTGAAAAGAGAGAAACATTTTCCCAGTTCTATGGCAACTGTTGAGAAGATATTGAGAAAAAAATAATTGCTTTTATTTTTACTATACCGTAAGCTTTCTCTTCTACATAATAAATAATAATAACAAATAACATCCTAACTTAATTTGGCACTTTGCGTTTGTTTACATGTGCTAATAAATGTTCAGGAAAACAATAAGCAGATATTTCATGGGGTTTTGTTGAAAATATATTGAATATTACCAATAACACATTTTTAATTTTTTATTTCTTAACATGTGTATTCAAGAGACTGAAAACCAACAGGCATTGTAATGACTTTTCGAACGTCAAAATAGCGAGGTCATTGCAGTGTAATCATTGAATATTTAACGACCGTGCCGTCATACGGAACATCAGAATTTATTGCTTTTGAAAATTGTTGACAGGCATATAATAATAGAAAACCATACATAGGTAGTTATTTTCACGAAATTATTATCAGTTAAGTTAGAGAAGATCAGAAACAGTAGCCGATATACGTTTTATACTTCATTACACAGTGATTGTGGAATTATTTCAAAATTCATAATGTATGGTGGTTTTTGCATTAAATTCGGACTGCTTTCAATTGCCAAAATGTCGAGTTTATTTATTTTCTAAGGCCACCAGTCAACTCATGGTGATATGATGTCACAAAGTCGGATGCCGTATTTATGGAGATGCTTTAATGCTAGATATTCGTAAGCCATTTGTAGTTTAAGTTTGGTTTAATTGGAAACATTTCTAAAAAAATCATTGCGATGGAGTGCATTTCCTTAGAGCTATACATACAAATTCAAGGAAAATGCTCTTCGTCATAGTGTTTTTTTGACAACTTTGCCCGCTGGGTTAGTAAGGCGATATTTTTTAAGGACGCAATAAAACTTTTTGTCATTATGCAAAAAAAGGATAATAAAGCGACCGGAAATATTTTATAGAAGCACAATTTAAAAAAATAGAAAGCATCAAAAATATATTAAGTACGATCGACGTGTTGTGCAAGCCATTCGTAGTTTAAGTTTGGTTTAATTGAGACCAACCATATCTTTCCATCGTCGACAGCATAAACAAGTGTTGATCCAAGCAATTTACTGGAGCAGTAGTAGCTTTCTCCATATGATTGCACAAATGTCAGGCCGCTTTTTGAATCGATCTGGGTTATACATCTTTTTAAAAAATACACCTCATGTTCTCCGTAGCGATACAACTGCGTGATTTGTGCTACTTGATTACTATCCAGCGAAACAAAGTCAGTCACTTTCGCTGTACCATCACCCAACGATGCAGAACTTAGAATCGCAACTTGATAGAAAGTTTCGTCTGCTGATAACACAGCCTTGATTTCATCAACATCTTTATCGGAAAGGTTCACGAACGTTTCACGTTTTCGTTTTTTAGTCTCCTTTGAAATCTCTCCGTGAGTCAGTAACGCCTTTTTTGCATTAACACAAATTTTGTTTTTGTCATCTTCGCAGTTAAATTTCTTTGACATGGTGCAATACACCACCCAATCTAATAACTATAACAAAAGTAACATTTATTGATTTATTGAAAATTTTGTCTTAGTTATCTGAAAACTTGAATAATATTTTTCTATTACCTGATAGGTCTCCATTACGCATCTTTCAGGATATGTTCTGTTAGTGCAACGTCTCGTTATCCATGAATTCATCCTTTCCCAAGGATACATCCAAGAAGAGTACAGAGGACCGAATTTGTCTATATTGTCAACAAAGTGGTGCATGATATGCGTTGTAATGTTGAACAAATATGTTGGAAAGTCGCGTTCCAGCAGCACCAGCGCAAGAGAAACATTTGATTTTAGTTCTTCAAGTTCGTCACGCTCGAACGATTCCTTTAATAGTTGAGAAACAACAGCCAGAAAGAAAGTTAAGGTCCTTTGCTGTTTAATTGGTAAACAATCACGAAGAGCAAAAATCCAAATGTTGTGGTTGGCATACTAAAATAAATGAAAACGTGACGTTGAAGCAAACAGTGATTGGGCCAACTAGTGTTCTCATGTTAAAAAAGATCTTATACCTCTTGCCAGCCATGATGGTTCTTCAATAATTTCAAGTCACTGAAAACGTTTCCTTTACATGCTGTAAATCCACTTGGAAAACAAAGAGCATTAATTCGGCCGTTTGCAACCTAAAAAAAACAATAGCTCAAAAGTAAAAGATGATGTTGTTTATCCGCCACATGGATTAGAAATCGGCGACATCATAGCAACTGCATATAACAAACTGGAATTTGCGGAAGTAACGAAATTTCGAATAGATGACGAAGGCGACAGATGTGTAAAATTACTGTATTTTCAAACAGTAGATGCCACAAACGGAATTATAAAGAAACGAAACAAGCCTGTTTGCACTGACGACAAAGACTATTATATCATTAAAAAGGTGCAGCTCAAGTCGTTAGACGAAGCGAAAAATCTTTTTACTGTCGTTAATTTTGAAGAGGCAAAAAACGAGTTTCACAGGTGTAAAAGCATATATTAGTTTTATTGTTGCCTTTCATTTCTTTAGTTGAACTTGATTTTTTCTCTCCAGCGCAGTGACTTTGTTAGGAACCTTTTGTTTTAATTAATTCATGCGTTCTTCGTAAACGCTTTAATGTTCTTCACGAACGCTTGTACGTTCACAATGCGTTCATTATGCGTTCACAAATTACATTAAAATATCTTGGCGTTCTTTATGCATTCTTCAAGAACGCACAAGCGTTCACAATGCGTTCATATGCGTTCTTCATTGACTAATGAAGAACGTTTATACGTTCTTCATGCGTTCGTAATGTGTTCGCGTGTCCGGGAAGAACGCAAAAGCTCATAGTAGTGTGAGCTGAATGAGTCGTAATTAGGAAAAACACATTAAGGTCTTCACCAAGTAATTTTTTCCAGTGCTATCAGGTGGCTGTGTAATAAGCGTAACAAGGTATGGAAGGTCAAAACATAACTTGTAAACATGTTATACACAAATTGATGTCCAAAGATAAAAGATGAAACATAACTTTGATGCAAATGACAACATAACACAAAAGGGTCTGTTACAAAAGTTTTTGTTTTATGTCGGACGGACAAATCAATACTTAGGACTATATAAAAAACAGCACGTTTATGATACAATATCAAGTAAACGTTTTTCGAAAGTATACTAGAATAGAATTTACCAAATTCATGATTTCTACAAGGCTGATATAGTCAACAAATATTGAAACAAACAGCTATCGTGTCGAATGGACAAAATGCTGATACTTTTGTAACCGACTCAAAACTATATATTTAATCAAAAGCCGTAGATATGTGAAAAGACAAGTTAACAACGTGTGGACAAAAGTATACTTTCAACGATGTTCAGGAAAACATAAATGATTTTATTTGTTTTCGACCTAGTAAGCATAAAGAAGTTTTATCAACGTTGTTTCGACGCCGTGTTTCATAGGCGCTTCACTGTCGTTTTATGGTTCAAAGGGAAACAGTAAAGCAAGGTCGAATTTTAACGTTTTTCAAAAAAACCAAAAATGACGTTGTACGCTGTATTACGCTTAAATGACTGAAAACAACGTGCATTGACTTTATACCATGGTCAAATAACCATTTAACACGATGTGTAATGACATGCCTGTTCGTTGTTGTTTGTTTGTTTGTTGTTTTTTAAGTTCTATTTTACGTGGCTGACCACACTCAGTTGTTATTGCTTCTGTTTTCCACGCATAGTGAATCGCCGCCAAGGGAAATGTAAGTATTCTAAGTGTGACAACCATTACACTGCGGCACTTCGACATGTTTAAATGTATTTGGGTCACTAGCCTTAATTTGGAATAGATTAAGATGAAAAAGAACAAATGCAATATAATTTTTTAAAACATTTTTAAAACATCTTTTAAAACTTGTGTGAGTTCACGAACCATGGCTTTTGTTTCTTTCTTGAAGTGATAACCAATGGATGACCCTTAATATGTATTAATCCATTCAGACACTTGTCTATCCACTCATCCAAATGAATAGATAAAGATAGTTGGTTCATAGTTTGATAGTTTTGTTAGAGACGATAGAGCTACCATAAAACAACGTTGAATTGACGGCACGTGTTAACTGGTTATTGTTACCAAATGCAGTAATGCAGAAAGAATTAGAAATGTGAAGATGTTTAGAAATGACTGTACAAAATATGATGGTTATTTGCATTGTAGCGAATTGTTTTTATTGTTTTTCTGCAGAAAACAGTTTTGAATCTAAACAGGAAGTTATGGAGATGTGTGGAGATATGCTGGGTAAAAACGAAGAAGGAACGGTTTGTTTATTGTGAACAACGAAAATTGGTGTTGGTTAACAATGAAGATGTCATTTATTTACAGAAATTAAGAATGGTTTATTTTATTTATTTTTTTCTTAAGGTTACTGTAAAGGAAAAAATTGGTAAAAATCACATTTTCTGATTTTTTGATATTATTATAGAGCGGAGCTTAATTTTCCATATGCAATAAATCTTTTTTGTCAAAAGTGTTTTTATTTCCCAAAATACGAGGAAAAACCGTTTTTGAGAGAAAATTCTGCAGGAGGGTTTTAAATAAAACATGTAAACATTTTTCTTTTCCATTGAGTTAATCTAATTAGTCATTGCCATTAGATTGTTGAGAAAGAAAATTTATAACAACAGAGCACCATTCCGCATGTTTGTTTATCATGCTGAAAGTTTCCAGCTGAGTAATTTTTTAAAACCGCGTTTTCTCAAAATTAAATTTATGTAAAAATTCTACCAATAAGGAGTTCCTGTGACACGAATATTTATCGAATTGCTAAAATAATTACACCCACGTGATCACAACAGACTGTAGAACAAAACCGTGTCAC
Source organism: Turritopsis dohrnii (assembly GCA_027922465.2). NCBI lineage: Eukaryota > Metazoa > Cnidaria > Hydrozoa > Anthoathecata > Oceaniidae > Turritopsis > Turritopsis dohrnii. The sequence continues at coordinate 475,905 of BQMF02000215.1, read as the reverse complement.
AGTTTTTGAAATAATTATGCCAATCAAAAATAAATCGTTGCTTTAGCTTTGGAGTTAGCATAATTATGTTACTTAAAACTTCTTTCATCATAACTTTTGAAAGACTTAATTATTTAAAAAACGCTGACACGGTTTTTGAGTTCGATCTTTTGGGAACATGATGCAATAATCTTTAGAAAGAAATTTCAAAAATCTGTGTCACAGGAACTTGTCAAACACAACTACAAACTTTTTTGTTTTCAGCTCAAATTTCCAAAAAATGATTAATTTACCTTTTTGCAAATTAGACCATCTTTTAGAGGAAAAACAGAGCTTTTCAGAAATATATACTTTTATATAATAATTGTTTAAAACTTGGGAGTTATTGTGTAAAAACCAAAGGTGTGCATTTTTCCTTTACAGTAACCTTAAACAAATATTTATTTACAGGATTGTCACTTCAACAAATAAATGTTGTTATCAATATGAGTCCTGCGTTAAAAACAAAAAGAAAAGAAAAAAAAGAAGGGCCGTTAAATCAGAAAAGGATGCAAGTATACAAAACGAATACGAGTACGAATACACCGGTAACTAGAATGATAATTGTGAGAAAAATTGTTGGACACACGCACTGGTAAAAATAAGAATAAGAAAATACACACACACACGCACAGAAGAAACTTGGTATCAAGAATATTATCGTCACAGTTCACGCAAAATGGTTATTCAACCTCCTGCAGAAATCTTTATAAGATTCAGCTTTGCGAACATCAGCGGGGAGATCATAATATATTTTTAATCTCATAAAGAAAGCTGACTTCCTGGCAAATTCAGTCCTTACTATAGGAAGTTTCAGTAAAAAATCCACGTTTCCAGTCCCACTAGTATGTTTTACCGACGTGTAATAGAAGGTCTAGCCCCTCTGGTGCTGCTTCCTCAGCTCACATTTTTCAATCCTTTCATAAAATCAGTTTTTTCTCGTCAATTAATTTGGATAAGAAGCAATCCACTTTAGTTATTTGTTTGGTTTTTTTTGTTTTGCTTCAGTATTGTTTAAGTATGATCAGGTTTTCTTCAGTGCTATGCGTTGAAATATTTTTCATTTGGGCCAGAAAAGCTAAAAGCCTGCACAAGACTTTGTTACTTATTGTTATCACACTGATGCTAGTTTACCTTTTAAAAGGTGTAAATAGGCTTACAAGTAAAATCAGAAGGTTTGCAACAAACAAAAGAAATGTGTGAACTGCAACCTTGGATACGTATTTTATAATCAAAATATAGTTAGAGAGGGGCGCTAATTGGAGAGGGGCGTTTATAAAAACAATTTTGAAATGGTCATGCTAGCTGTCAGCGAGGCGTTGCTTTTTATCATAAAAGAACAAAAACAACTGTACTTTTCATGGCAACGAAATAAGACTTTGTACTTGTTGCTTACATTTAGACATCTAGAGCGGTAGAATTAGATAAAAAGCCACCAAAACCCAGACAAAACTAATATAAAGATAAAATTTGGCACAGTGACCCGGAAGCTTGTCAGGAATGACAAAAAAAGCCCCTCAAATTCATAATGGCGGATATAAGACATAATAACTGCAAGACGGAAAAATGTTTTTCATCAAATCTACAAGTTTCTACAGCAATAATAAGTTGTTTCATTCTCTGACACAATTTCTGAAAGGATTTCAGAAATTGTTTTCGAGCTTTTTGGTAGCAGTACCCCTATCCAATTTAATATCTTATTTATAAAAGTGGTTACCATTTTGTTATTACAGTCTTCTCCGTGACACCCTCCGCATGCAACCAGATCCAGATGCCTTACCAGTAAGCAAACGCAAGACTATATTTTCTCCATATAATTCTTCAAACAATTCTGCGAACCGGAACCAGCCATCACGTTTCCTATACTGCCCATGAAACTCATAAGAGTATGGAATCCACCTACTCTGCAGACAACATTAAGATTTTCATTTCGTATTATTCCAGTTGCTTTGTGCCGGAGAAGCTGGTCAAGCATTAGCCACATTCCTGACATCAACCAGCCTGTTACACGAAAAAATATAATTACTGATGAGACTCAATAATTACTTCTGAGGTGTAAAACTTTACTTGTATCAAAAGAAACATCATTACTTTGCACGTTTTTTTCGAATGTTCACGTGAAGTTTCTAATGACTTTGTAGGGACATATTCAAGAACAACTCTACCTAATCATATAAACGTCCCTACAGATACATAGCGAATATAGTTTCGTGTAAACAAAACATGCTTTTCCGGAATGTGGCTAATGGTCTAGGAATTCTAAGTTTAGCGGCTTCCCCAATCACGAGTTTCAAGGTGGAGTAAATGCAGGTCTCATCATTGGGATCCAAGTCGATACTTGGAGGAAAGTAGTCCGATTCTTCTTCCAACCATTTACAAACTCGGTTAAAATTATTCATCATTACAGCATTAACTGGACGTCCAACAATGTTAGAAGAGTGGATTAGGAGTCGAAATTTGGTCATACATTTACAATGGCAAATTGCTTCTTCTGCTACCAAATCAGAGCAAGTAATCAAACGGCTTCGTACTTCTTCCTCCCAATCGTCATTTCTAAATTTTAATTTTCTTAAACACGTGTCCTTACGATCCTGGAACAATATAATTGACGTAAAATTCAATAGATTTTTAAACATAATAGAACGATTATGAAGATACTTGTATGTTTGATGAAAAACATTGTTCCGTTTTGCAGAAGATCCTAGACCCCATATCCGCCATTATGAATTTGACGTGTTCCGTGCTTATAGAAATATTTTTGACTAGAGGGTGGCGCTTAATAGAGAGGTGCGCTTATTGGAGAGGAGCGCTAATTAGAGAGAGTACGGTATGTAAGAGCCAAAAGAAAAATGACAATTGATTTCACAAAAATTTAAAGCGAAAAACACAAAAAGTTTTTATTGATCATAATCACAATCAAAGAAGAAAAACACAAAGAATAACAATTCGTAATATGACAAATAAATCTAATTTAATGTCTTCTTTTCAATCTTCTTCGGGAAAGATCCGCCAAAAATCATTGCATTGAATAAAATTTATTGGATGAACCTAGCTGGCACACGACGTCTTTGAGACGTCGCTTTTTAATCGTAAAATGGTCGTTTGGTTTTCAGATCATTTTTCTACGTCGTAGGGACGTCTGAAAATGGGACGTCGCAATTGAGATCCTTTTACGATCAATTTGGGACCTGATAAAAATTTTCAAATTTTATTCTGCAGTCATTAAACAGTATAAATCGAGTAATACTAACATGCTTATATAGAATTTACATTCGTATCGAATTCTGTTTATTAATTTCGATAGTATAGCAAAGTATTGGCATCGTCGTTCTATGTATCACCGTGACATTTTGGACGATCTCACTAAAGTAAACAATTGCATATAAAAGCCATGTCCGCACACACCTTAGCAATCAAATCTTTTGCAGGCTGACTAACGGGCAGTCTGCAATTTGACAGTCATTTTGTCAATTTTTGCCAAAATTGTCAATTCGGGCCAAATTTGGACCAAATTATGAAAGTTTTCCAATTTTCATAAAAATTTGCACAAAGCACAATTGAAAGGTCATTTTTTTCAAATTTAGCCAAAATTTGGCAATTTGGCAATGGTATATTGAGAATGTTTTATAATTGTCGAGAGTAAATTTGTGTAATTGTGACACTGTCCTGAAGACTTTAAGCCAAATTTGAGACGAATAAGTTTTGATCTATTTGTTTTGTATAATTGCGAGTTGAAATTCTGCTATCAACTATTGTATCTCACAGTTCTATGAGCAGTATATATTTGTTGGAATTGTGAGAATGCGATATAGCGAAATTTTCGACTTCCAAGTCGTCTTGTTGGTAGTGTGTTAGATGATTTTACGACGTTTTTGGGACGTCTCCATACAGATTAAATTACGAACTTCGAAAGAATTATAAATTTTCAAAAGCGATTAGTCACAAAGATTCATCGAATATGTTTAACTACAGTTGCATGATTTAAAGAATTTAAAATAGACCAATCACAAATACGTAAGACAAAGAGAAATTCCCGGGCTATAAAATTCATGTGTGATATAGAAAGTTTCAAAAGCAAAGACTTTCTTGTAAGAAAAGGTTAATACTGTTTATAATGATACATGTAACAAAACTTTCGATAAAAGACGTTTAGATAAAACTTAGAAGAATTAATTAAACATGGCGTTTTGTCAAATGTAAACTTGCAAAGTGTAAATGGAAAAACACCTTGAAAAGATACGATCCTGTTCGATGAAATTAACGGCGAGTTTCTGTTTTGTGAATCCATTCGGTGGGTATATTTATACATATTTATACATTCTTGTTGAACTTAGTTTCAACATTCCACCATCAGAAAAGCACTGTAGATGACATAAAAAACTTCCATTGATGCTCAAAGATCTCCTGATCGACAATGAGGTTGGCAAAATTTCAAAAAGGCTAGCCGAAGGGAGTTTTAAATGTGGAAATACATGTGATTCAAAATTTTATAGCTTGATGACAAATTATCTAGTATATGTTGAACTGTAAATTGTTGCGTTGTAAACTTTTAAAAAGAATTAAAAACGAGACATCTTTTGAATTTGTATGTTTTGTTGTTTTGATGATCCCAACATAGATGGCCTATCATCCCAGAAAAAGGAGGTTGTTAATCGGACGTCTCTACGATGTTGTTACGGACAGAGATTGAAGTCATATCGATATCCTGTCGTTTTGAAATTCCCACTTCGCGACCATTTTACGACGTCTCAGGAACGTTTTGGAAAGACGTCTCTACGACGACTTTACGAAGATGAACGAGTAAATTTCATATTCCTCCGACATCGTTACGATGTCGTCGGGATGTCATCGAGACTTCTCAGTGAAGATGTGATTGGGATGTGTTTTAAGAGTCCTACTTCGGCATCTCAGGGACGTCTTGGAAAGACGTTTCTACGACGTCTTTACGACGTCTTTGTGCCCGCTGGGTTTATTTTATTTCCGGCTGTTTTTAATCAGTGATTTGTTCAGTCCCTGTTTTAATGATAGCACTGAAGGTGCTAAAGATAGTCTGTTTTGGTATCTTTTGTTTCTTGTTAAAAATTTTGTGTGTTTATGTTTAGTAAATAACGAAGGTTAAAATTGTAAATGATTATATGTTTTATGAGATATCAACTGTGGAAAGAATAAAGATATACTAAACAGAAACTGACTGATGCTTTATAATGCCCAAAACAAGCAAGTAGTTCTCACTATTATGAATGTCCCCGCAATAGCCTGAGAAAAAACAGACCCATGATTGGACAACTTTTATAATACAACGAATAGTTTAATGAGTAGTGTAACCATGTGGCATAGTGCATTGGTGGCGGTATTTCAAAACTAACTTTGAATATGTAAACCAAGTAAATCTAAACTTAAACAGCTGAAAATCTGCAAAAATCTTTGTTACTTTTTGTTATCTCTTACGCCTCACACTGATGCTGATACACCTTTTAAAAAGTGTAAATAGGCTTAACAAGTAATATCAGAAAGTATTTGCTACAAACAAAAGAAATTTGTGAATTGCATCCGTGGATACGTATTTTATAATCAAATTATCGTATTTGCTCTATTAAGCGCCCGTACGCTTATTAAATTTTTTCGAAAATTAAAGGGGCGTTTAAAAGAGGGTTTAACCAAGAATTTGTCCGTTTTATTGCCGACAGCCGGCCGTTATCTCGACCTCCGCTTGAAAAGAGTACATCCACTACATAGGGAGTTGTTAGTTCCGCTTTTTCCTTAGGTTTTCTATGTTTCTATGTTTTATCCTTGGTTTATTCCTTATACTGTTATCATGACTTAGTTATCAGAAACTGTTATTTGAAACTTTTTCTGGAGCTCAATTCCAAACTGACACGTGCTGATTTTCAGACCTCACAGCTTTCTTGTTATGTTCCATTTCAAAAGGAAAAGGAATGTTGAATATTTCATCCAGTGATTTCAATGCAATAAAAATTGCACGGGGTAAACCTTCTGAAAATGTACAAAATGCACGGTGTAAACCTTCTGGAAATGTATATATTGAATTAATTTGCAGATGGACACGCTCCGCAATCTTAGCAATCAGTTTCGGACAATGTTGAACAGTGAAAGTGACAAAAAAACGTTTACGTTTTTCCTCATAAGATTGACCAGGAGATTTTTATAATTGGAATGATTACTGACAATTACATGTTATCATGGAAATTTATTTGCGAAATTCTTCCTTTCTATATTGAGTCTCCCACACAGATTTCCACTTAATTAAGAAAGTTCACTTTGACTCAGAAATATGAAGCAGCGGGGGAGCGTTTATGTGAGCAGTTGTGATGATGGAGGAAGTATAAACTCAAAAGTGGGAAATTAAACAATTAAAGCCTTCCAACTGCAATTTTTTTCTGAAATTAATTAAAAAATTAATTAAAAGCAATTACACATTGTATATAAGCAATGAACAGGACTCCATTATAATATTTATTAGAAGATCAAGTTTGAAATCTTCCTTTTCAACAATTCTAGGTAAGTATTTTGATTCTACAAAAACATTTCTTAATCCTTGGTCAGAAGTACGTTCATTCATTTATTCATTCGTTCTCTTAAAATAGAGCAAAACAAGTAAGATTCCAAATTATTGTTTTTAAAATCTACCAGTCCCAGCATGTGAATTCTGTTGACAAATTATACTGGTGATTTGCAGTAGAATATAATGACCCCTTAGAATATTTTCATCCATGGTTTACGCTAATGACCTAACCCTGACCCTAACCCTACACTAACACTAAAACACTAACGGGTCATAAGCGTAAACCACGGCGGGGGTGGGGGTGGGGTGTCATTATATTCTAGTACATATTACTCCAACATCTCATTGTCTAATGACCATAAAGGTACGGTATAATAAAAGTTTCTTTGTGTATATAAGTTTGTATATAAGAGCCTCGAACCCAGCTGGCACAAGACATCTTTGAGACGTCACAATTTAATCGTAAAATGGTCGTTTGGTTTTCAGATCATTTTCGGACGTCGTAGGGACGTCTGAAAAATGGACGTCGCAATTGGGATCCTTTGACGATCAATTTGGGACTTGATAAAATTTTTAAATTCATTCTGCAGTCATTAAACAGTGTAAATCGAGTAATACTAACATGCTTATACAGTGTGTCCCAGAGAATTTCGGTCTGAGATTTTAACAGCTCATAACTTTTTACACATATATCAGATTTCAGCAATTTTTACACCATTCGATAGGATTTTATTCATAGATTTTAAAAATATACATTTTGTTCTCCAAAACCTTTTAGTTTGGGAACAATTAAGGATTTTGCCATAAAAAAATCCAATTATCTTCATAATGGTTAATTAACACATCTTTCAATAACAGCTATCAAAGGTCATTATCAAAAAGAATAACAAGTCAAGTGACTGTAAAACACAAGAGTCATTAAAAACAAAACTTTAAGCTGTCTCAACATGTCCCCCGTTTCTCTGGACACAGCTATTTGCTCTTGCTGTCATAAAGAGTGGCAAATAAAATTTTGATTTTGTCTAAGATTATTTGCTGCGTCAACAATTTTACTTCTCAACTCTGATAGACTCTGGATCTCAGTGACGAACATTTTTTGTAGCAGCTAAAGATTGCTCATATGATGTCAAAAACATTTTGTAGAAGCCCCCGTCTCACAATTTTTAACTTTGTGATGAGATTATAATTTTAGTGTGTTCAATAACACCACGACATGTTCTTAATAAACAAAAGAATAATCGGACGAAAACTTACTTTTATTAACCATTAAGGAGTTAATGACCGCGACAGTTTAAAGAAATCCTTTTTACTACAAAGGTGTTGGACTAAATTATTTAAGATATAGGTTTTTGAAATCCTTGAAAGAAATGCTATCGAATGATGTAAAAATCTTTAAAATCTGATATATGTGTGAAAAGTTATAGCTTGTTAAAATCTCAGACCGAAATTCTCTGGGACACACTGTATAGAATTTACATCCGTGTCAAATTCTGTTTATTGGTCGCGTGAGGAATAATTTTACGACGTTTTTCGGACGTCTTTATAGAGATTAAATAACGACCTTCGAAACAATTATTAATTTAGGATCATTTTGCGAAGTCATAGAGACGTCTGAAATTGAGACGTCGAAATTGGGATCCTTTTACAATCAATTTGGGACCTGATAAAAATTTTCAAATTTTATTCGGCCGTCATGAAACAGTAAACTTTGAGTTACAACAACATCCTCCATATGGAATTTACATTCGTACCGATTCTTTTTCTTGGTCATGTGAGGATGCTTTCACGACGTTTTTGGGATGTCTCCATACAGATTAAATTACGACCTTCAATAGAATTATAAATTTTCAAAAGCGATTAGTCAACAAAGATTCATCGAATATGTTTAACTACAGTTGCATGATTTAAAGAATTTAAAATAGACCAATCACAAGTACGTAGGAAATTCCCGGGCTATAAAATTCATGTGTGATATAGAAAGTTTCAAAAGCAAAGACTTTCTTGTAAGAAAAGGTTAATACTGTTTATAATGATACATGTAACAAAACTTTCGATAAAAGACGTTTAGATAAAACTTAGAAGAATTAATTAAACATGGCGTTTTGTCAAATGTAAACTTGCAAAGTGTAAATGGAAAAACACCTTGAAAAGATACGATCCTGTTCGATGAAATTAACGGCGAGTTTCTGTTTTGTGAATCCATTCGGTGGGTATATTTATACATATTTATACATTCTTGTTGAACTTAGTTTCAACATTCCACCATCAGAAAAGCACTGTAGATGACATAAAAAACTTCCATTGATGCTCAAAGATCTCCTGATCGACAATGAGGTTGGCAAAATTTCAAAAAGGCTAGCCGAAGGGAGTTTTAAATGTGGAAATACATGTGATTCAAAATTTTATAGCTTGATGACAAATTATCTAGTATATGTTGAACTGTAAATTGTTGCGTTGTAAACTTTTAAAAAGAATTAAAAACGAGACATCTTTTGAATTTGTATGTTTTGTTGTTTTGATGATCCCAACATAGATGGCCTATCATCCCAGAAAAGCAAAGACTTTCTTGTAAGAAAAGGTTAATACTGTTAATAATGATACATGTAACATAACTTTCGATAAAAGACGTTTAGATAATACTTAGAAGAATTAATTAAACATGGCCTTTTGTCAGAGGTAAACTTGCAAAGTGTAAATGGAAAAACACCTTGAAAAGATACGATCCTGTTCGATGAAATTAACGGCGAGTTTCTGTTTTGTTTATCCATTCGGTGGGTATATTTATACATATTTATACATTCTTGTTGAACTTAGTTTCAGCATTCCATCATCAGTAGAGCACTGTAGATGACATAAAAAAAACTTCCATTGGTGCTCAAAGATCTCCTGATCGATAATGAGGTTAGCAAAATTTCAAAAAGGCTAGCCGAAGGGAGTTTTAAATGTGGAGATACATTTGATTCAAAATTTTATAGCTTGATGACAAATTATCTAGTATATGTTGAACTGTAAATTGTTGCGTTGCGAACTTTTAAAAAGAATTAAAAAGGAGACATCTATTGAATTTGTATGTTTTGTTGTTTTGATAATCCCAACATAGATGGCCTATGATCCCAGAAAAAGGACGTCTCTGCAATGTCGCTACGACAAGAGATTGAAGTTGTTGCGATATCCTGTCGCCGAGACGTCTCAGTGAAGATGTGATTGGGACGTCTTCTGAGGATTCCTATTCGCGATCATTTCGCGACGTCTTAAGGACGTCTTTTCCAGACCCCTTTAAGACGTCTCTATGACGTAAATTTCATAATCCTGCAACGTCATTACGATGTCGTTGGGATGTCATCGGGACCTCTCAGTGAAGATGTAATTGGGGCGTCTTTTGAGATTCCCACTTCACGACCACTTTGCGACGTCTTTGGGACGTCTTGGAAAGACGTCTCTACGACGTCCTTACGACGTTTTTGTGCCCGCTAAAGCATCTACTAAAATAGCATAGTTGGCAAAATTTCCGATTTCAAGCTGTGCTTCAAAATCCTTGTCGATCCTTTAATTAAAATAACACAAAAGTAACATAAAAAACGTCTAGGCAATTTTAGCAAACGAACTTCTTCAATAACATAGTATAATTTAATAATAAATTAGGAAAAAGATACGTTGTCTCCCACTTACAATACCATGCTTTGAAACGGGGAAAATGTTAAGTCAGCTAATAATTATATACCACCGTGCAATAGCAACACAAAAAATTTGAATCTGATGTTGATTATGATGACGACTATGATGACGAATGGCGATGGTGATGACGATGAACAAAATCGATAACTATCTTTCGCCTATCTTGTGAAACTACTATGCTTACGCTTACGCTCGCTGCGGGGGCAATTATAATTCGATATTATAAAGCCTTAAAAGATTTTCTACATCCAAAATGTCAAGTGATGATAGAATTCCAAATTTTTTTCACTTTTTACAGTTTTGGGAAATTCTGTTTCCGTTCCGGGGAGATTGACAAAAATTTTACTTTGTTGTTGCGCATAATTTCTGAACTACTAAATTTTATAACTTCATTCTTCTATCAATCAACTCATAGAGGAAACCCTCACTTCCTAGTAAATTTAGAAGATGTAATGTTAACCAAAGAAGTTACTGCTGGAGAGGTGTTTAGCTGTATTCTATCTTATTAGATCATAAATATTCAAATCGTCAATTGAATGTAAATTTTTAAAAATGAAATAGTTCAAAAACTAGAACGAATAATAGATTACTGAAAAGTGATTTGTTAAATAACTTATCGAGTTCTATCATATTTGTATATATCATTTGGATGCAATAATTTCTGTAAAGCATGTTAGTATTCTTTATGGAGCATTCTTATGACCAAGCCATTTCTCTACTCAACTGGCTGAAGAACACAACAAAAAATTCCGAAAAATAAATGTTTTTAAGACGATGAAAACACAGCAAATGCACCTTCTTCTAATTTTAATTAATAGCAACGTTTTCTACAATACTACATTTTTTTGTTTAGACACAGAAGATTTGTAGGAGCTTTATGTGGAGAATTCAGCTGCAGTTGGAATAATTATATCTATAATATATATGGTAAATAGCCAGTAAATTTTTATTTTTCTGTATAACTATTTCATATGTTTCAAATGATTTTAGTTCGTATGCTAATTCTTCAATATGGTTGCGATGGAAGAGGAATGCCAGCCTCTAAAGGATCTATCTTCAATCTCACACCAAAATCAATCTTACCAAGCGTACAAACTTGAGTGGAAGGTATGTATTTTAGCATGTGTGAGTGTTGTTTCTGCTCCAGACTCCAGGTTTTCTATGCAGTTAAAACAGTGGCCGATCAGTATCATAGTCTTATAATGTGACAATAAGAAAAGAAAATACAATAGAAAAGTGTTTTTAAAGTTTTATTTTATTTGCCACAATAGCCACAGATACAATATATTTACTGCACAATCAGGAGCCCAAAAATATGTGCTTAGCATTATACAACTTGTTGTGTGAGCTGATGTGAAAATTTTACATTTTGTGCTTTTGAGTTACAGGAAATGGCCATAAATACGCATTACAAAATTTTTGTAACGGTGACCATATCTTTTTCAGGTGAGATTTAAAATGGTTGAAAAGAGCTCTGAATGCGGCTTAGAAAAGTGAGTATTTCCTAGGAAAATAATGTCCACCACTAGAATAACTTTGCAAAGTTGGCAACGATAATCCAAATACCCAATCCAACAACACAATTCTATGTGTCATCTTTTTTGGTTGTTCTTAACCTAAATCCAAATAGTTAATTTGTTTTCTCTTAATTTTGAACGAAAACTGTTAATTTGCTAATCAATATTGATGGAATAAAGTTATTATCAAGGAAACCCTAAATTGACAATAACTAGAAGAATTAAAACTGTAGAAAGCTGCTTCACATCAAACAGAATATATGCTCATGAATTTATAACTTGTTATTATTAAATTATTTGAAGATGTTTTCCTTCAGTTTAAATATATACATATGTTACATATTAAACAATTGTCGATGGAATACCTGTTAAACCTAAAGGTAAAATTGTAAAATATTTGCAACAATTCAATACCATATGTCAAAAGTAAACACTTAATTTTGAATTATTTGATGAGGCTACATTTCTGCACTACACGTTCTTTATAAAGGTGTTCCTTCTTTAAGGAACACCTTTATAAGGAACTTAGGGCTGAAAAATGGTTAAAAAATAAGAAAATGCTTAGGATCAGGTGAGACTGAATTAGAGAACAATTCCCATTAGTATTTTAAAGAAATAAAACATGGATTATCAAACTTGAAATATTCATATTTTCCAAAAAAAGTAATCAAAAAGTGTCTAAGACCAGGCGTGCAAAATAGCAACATTGTCAATATGACTTAAATTTCACAAAACTGGCGGCTTGATATTAGTACATCCTGTGTCATCTTTAAGTTTTCATCACTAGTAGTTCGAGTTAGTTTTGGTTCGAGTGTTTTTGCCATGATTCACGTCTTCTAAGGAAAAGAGGGATTTTATTTTTAATGTTGAACGTTTAAAATCTTGAAAGGAACAGATTTTGTTGATTGCTGACGTTGACCAATTATATTGGATTCACAGTGAATGATAATTAGTCGTATTATTACGTTTTAAACATTCTGACCGTGACCATATGTATTACTTTACTTTTATTATTTTCTCTTTCATTTTTATTTGTTTTCTTTTAGCTAATAACTTAGCGTTTCTCAAAAAACATAAGGAAAACGGTGATGGAATGATATGCTGAAATATTGATTATTATTGGTTGATTGACAAATCTGTTAATTTAGGTGTACATGTTCTAACGTCTCCCCTGAATCAAACTGTACCTTCATGGAAAAGAATACTGATGTTATGAGAGAAATAGTTACTTTCAATGGAAATGAGGGGAACACACAAGCTGAAGTAAAATTATTTCAATATTTTGTCCATCATGGTAGAATTAATCATCTTAAAGGAGATATAACGAAAATATAAGCTTATAAATATAAGCAAATATAAGCCTTAGTTTAAGCAGTTGCTTCTAACTTTATATTTCCAAGAAGTCTACAAATTTGATCACGATAGTTATTTTTATTTTATGTAAAATAGCGAAATCCTTGATTTTTAATGCTTTGTATCAAAATCCTTGGGTTACAAGATCAATTCATAGATTATAGGATAGGTAAAAGCTGACAGTTTTGAAATTTTCCAAGACTTTCAATTCTCAATGATCAATGTTTCAGTGCACAAGACTATCAAGCCTTGCCAAGCCGGAAGACGTGTGTGAATTTTTATACGATACGTTGGAATTTAATAACTCTGACTCAACTTTGTTGATATCAGTCATTGGTTCGGCAGGTGCTTATGTGCAGAATGACATATTCGAACACATGTTTAAGGAAGGGTTGACCAGGGTAAAATTTATTACTTTTTTTTGTATGTTAAATGTTAAATCTATGACTATTAAAATGCAAACTTTCAAAGGCAATTCCAGAGATGACCCATATTATAAAACACATGTTAATAAGTGCTCTCTGAACAATTTGTTTTCATGACTGTATCAAACTATCATTTCACGGGTTTTTTTTAAGGTTGCTGCTAAATCCCATGCTTGGGTTTTCACTGGAGGTTCCAACGTTGGAATCATGAAATTAACTGGCAATATACTAAAAAAATTATCCCAGTTAGACAGTACTGCATCTGAACGTGATCAGCAAAGAAAAGTAAGATGTGTCGGCATACTACCATGGGGTGTCTTACCAAAAGATGTACAAGATCATGTTAGTTCAACAAAAACTGTTAATGAAAGAAAACCCATCAATGCAACAAAGTCTTTTTTGGAACCTAACCATACTCATTTTTTATTTGTTGATGATGGGACAACCAATAATTATTTCTCGGAAACAGATTTTCGTCATAATTTAGAAAAAAGTCTGATGGAAAAAATTAAATCACTTAAGGAAAGTAGTAAGAACTTTTTGCTGTATTAATATTTTTGTTATAAATAAGTCCAGTGTCAGTTATCATCAACTGAAATCAACTTAAAAGTGTTATAATTCTTCTAATTTTTCGTGACCCCTAACTTAGAGCATATTTTTGAAATCAATTTTGTACAGTTGCTCCCCGCTAACTCGACTATTCGCTATTTCGACACCTGCCTAAATCGACATAAATTTTTCGGTCCCACCAGATTCGACGTTTTTGACTGGAAATGTCCCACCGCTCGACATTTCTAACTCGACACCTGCCTATCTGGACATAAATATTGCGGTCCCTTGACAAAAAACTGGACATTTTCAAAATCTCAATTGTCGCCATTTCCTTAATTATCATTCTGAGCGCATTTTCTGTCACTGTCAATCAAAATCCTGTGAATTTAGGAGATGGGGGAAGGGATGCTGGTGGAACGTACACTTTACTTCTTTGTCAAAGCAGGATATATAAATATTCTTAGACAGCAGTATCAGGCTATCAATGAATTTTAATTTTCGGAAACTTGTTATGTGATAAAAATATACTTCAAATTAAGAAATATATTAGATTTGTTCTTATTTAATTCTTCTAGGTAGTGACCGAACCTAATAAAAGCAAAATAATCGGGGTGGTGGGGGCGTTGGACAAAAATACTACATAATAAAATCCCCCGTAAACTCGACTCCCGCCTAACTTGACACTTTTACCGGGCCCAGGCAATGTCGAGTTTGCGGAGGGAACTGTAATTCTAATTAAATAGCGTGGGTTGGATATTGAAAATAACTAAAAACTTTTTTTACCAATTTCTATCAATTTTTTCCGAAATGGGTATCTTTATAAAGAATAAAATAAAAATTAACTCATTGGTAACGATGACAGGAGTTTTGCAACACATTATTAGCATGAGAACCATTGTGTCAATAAAGCAGATTTAATTCGTAAATACTTTTAAATATTCTAAAATGATTCTTATCGGAATTTCGAGGGTACTTAATGAATTCTATTTAAAGAGCATACATCGCCAAAAATAATTATTTTTTTAAATTAAAAGAATTAGTATATGTATTATCGACATCCATTTTCTTTCAGGAAATTTAACCTTCGCTACTGTGAAGTTAGTTGTTGGAGGTGGACCCAAGACCATTGATCTGGTTTTGGATACAATAAAGTTTGGTATGCCTGTTATTCTGTTTAGTGGAACAACCCAGGCTGCTACATTATTTTCATATGCTTATCAACTGAGATCTTTGGAAGATGCTAATCTGCTGCAAATTGAAGAACATCAACATTTGATTGAACTGATTGGAAAAGAATATCCTGATTTCACTCAAAAAATGAAAATTGAATATTATGGCAAAATCATGGAATGTATGAAATTGAAGGAATATGTATGGTTTTTAGTTTTATGCTTACCTGACAATTTTTCCAATTCAATATTTGCTGAATGAATTAAGCTTCTATCTAACATTTTCTTAGATAACTATTGGTACGCTTGCAAAAGATTACCCTCTGGAAAGAATAATTTTGGATGCCCTTTTGAAAGGTGACTTTTTAGCATGTATGATACTATAAAATTCTAGGTTAAGTTAACATTAGGTGTCAAAATTAAGAACGGTAATAGTTTTATATTTCAACAGGTTTTTCCTAATAACTTTTGAAACTTTTCATAATTACCATCATTTTCTAGATAAAGTATGTCCCAGAAAAATCCGATCTGAGATTTTACCAGCCTATAACGTTTTATACATTTATCAGATTTTAGCGGTTTTTACACCATTTATTGTAGAAATCTTTTGTTTTAAGTAGCAACTGAAGATTGCTCAGATGATGTATAAAAGTTTGTAGAAGCCCTCGTCTAAGACATTTCAATTTTATGATGTGATGTTAACTTTAATGTGCTCAATAACACACCACAAGTTCTTAATAAGCAAAAGAATAATTACTCGTTAAAACTTTTAATAAAGTTTTATTAACCATTAAATCTCAAGGGGTGTTTATATGAGAAACAATCAGCCCGGCAAACCAAATTTCGTCTGTGATGAGCCGCGATCTCGGTTTGCCGGGGTGAGACTTCTCATGTAAACATATTTTTTGATTCAGCCCGGCAAAACGGCCTGAATTTTACATAGTTTGCGCATGTTTTGTTAGTTTCGAAGATGGCGGATAAAAGAAAGGGAAACAAAGTTTAATGGCAATAACTTAAAATATTTTTCTTATCTACTCTTCTTTATCAAGGGAAAAGAAAACAACACAATATTTTTCTCTGGAGCATTTGGTCTTGCGGCGATTATCAGTAGTGTGTGAAGTAAAATACAACAAGAAGCCGTATGGCTTGAAGACTTCAGGACGTGTCATGACTGCATAACTAAGTCAATGTTATACAGCGCACGTTCAAAAAGACTAGCTAGCTCAGTCGAATTTTGGTTTAAATTCCCGCTGAATTTAAGAAAAAATCCCCGTGCTATAAATTCAGGCAAACTTCATTCTCAATAGGTAAACAGTTTCGATTGACAAATCCAAAATTCCCCAGAAGAGAGAATCAATCAGGAAAACGTCAGACGATGTAAGGTACATTAAACATATGTAAGAACGCATCATCAACAAATTTACAGGTCGTCTTGGAAAATAAATTTATTTTCGCAAAATATATATTTCTATGATGTATACAATCTATACGGAAAAATGTCATCTTCCTCCACAATAACAAAGTAAATTAATTTATAAGTTATGGAATGAGCCTTTCAGTCTATTATTTATTTCAACCCGGGTAAACAAAGCAACTTTGATTTTCTTCATGGAATTATCACAGATAACAATAGTTTGTAGAAAGCGTATATTAGATTTACACATCGTGTTTGAAGCTTCGCAGCGGTGTGAATTTAACGTGCTATCTTGCAACGTTTAATCGAGGTTAAGCGACTAATTGAGTACATCAGTGGTGTCACTTTCTAATTCCGATGAATTAACGTAATGCGATGTTAAGAAAATCGTTACTTCGAATGAACAATCTTTGTTTTGTACGTATAACTGCATTGGTGCACCGGCAAATTGTAACTTCTGAAATGCGAGAAAAAATATAAGCAAATTAAAACCAAATTCTTAATATCTTGTACATATGCTGGAGTGAGTTCATGTAAAATCTTTCGATCGTGACACAATTCAAACATTGGTAGCCCAGATAGAATGTAGACATGACCTAAACAACCAAATTAATCACAAAACTAAGAAGGGAAGGAAAACCTGTCTCTTTCACAATAATAATCATAGATCGAACGAATTCGTGAATATGACTGAGACAAATAAAAAGCGATTCACTTCATTCCTTTTCTTCACATAGTGAATTATAAAAAAAAAATTACTCTTACCTTTTCCAGTCTTAACATTTGCTATCATCACTCTTATCAGTCAAGTAAATTTTGATGATGAAACAGTCCGAATGCATTTACAACTATTAAGGTATCTTCAAAGGACGCCAAGTTCCGACCATATGCGTGTTGATTGAAAAACAGCTAGGCAGTGTCTAAGTAAAATACAAGCAAAAACACATGTAAATAGAATTCCTTAAGGCTGAGTAATGTCCTTATTAAACAAGCATGTAGTACTTCTTTAGTGAAAATTGAACACCAAACAGAGTTGAAGTTTGTTTATTTGTCAATATCAGACCATCACAAACTGGTAGTGTAAACCATTCTAAATGTGTTTGTGTTACTGGTGTTTGATTACTTTTTCATACATACTCTACAGCTTATTATGTAATGGCAACTTCTACATATAAAAATTAGGTGCACTTCAGTTCATTAGAGATGGCTCACCTTTTTATTTTGTAATTTACCATTACAAAAAAAAGTAATATAACTATAAAAACACTTTCTTCACCAGATTTTAGAAGTTTATATCAGGAACAGATTCCCTTTGTGAGTTTGAAATTATTGAACATGTTGAATTAAATTTAAGTTCAAGATAATAATGGTATTCCTGAGCATATATGATAGAAAAAGCATTTACCTTCTTTTGATACATCATTCGAACCTTGAATCAAGATTAAACAACCAGAAGCAAGTGTGGATTCAAAATTTCTGAACCAGCATTTTCTGACTACAGCTTCTATCTTTTTCATCCAATTTGTAACACCCAATATTGACATGACTCCAAAAATTGATCACCACCAGTTCCCCAGGTACAGCTATACAATTGTGCTGTACAAATAACCAAGGCTTTCCCATAGAATCAAGAGAAGACATATTTTCTTTAAAAGTTTACATATTACTACCTAAAGAGATCACAGAAATCAAAAGAAGTAAACCTTTCATTAGAACGATTTTTTTTTATTCTTTCCAGGCCCACAGGTGACTGGGTTAAAAATTGAAATAAATAAATTCTAACTATATACAACCCAAAAAACAATTTCATTAGAACTAATTGAAGTCCTTGAAAGATACTCTGATTGCATCATGATCTGTAAAAAACAAACACTTTACACTTAACTCCATAGAAAACTTTTGAAGTAAATCTTTATGAATGTAGGCATGATCAATCAATGAGCCACTAATGTGTGTAGGTTCAGATACCTGTTGTACAAATCTACCTAGGACAGAAGACAGTTGTGAATTAACATCTAAATTAAAATCACCAACAACAACATTAACATTTTTAGATTCAACTAAATATTGTAATGTTCTCAAGAATAGTGGTATGTGCCTGTCTTTCTGGCGATACACAAGTAAAACATTGAAACAAATTGGAGAAAAACTGGTCTTCTTCACTTGCATGAAAAAAAACCCATTCGTAACAAAAGAATCTTCAACATGTAATTTGGAACTGAAATATATTGCCTGACTCTCAAACTTATGGTGACTGTTGTTGAACATAACTATGAAACCAGCTAGTGCAAGCTCTTCTGTTAAATCCTCATCAGAATATTTGATTTGTGTTTCAGTGCAAAGGATCATGTCACTGTCTAATAATACACGATCTGCTTTTATGTCTTCCAAATGTTTCTGTAAGGATCTTACATTGCAGATAGTCATTATGAAATTTTTAGACTGAACTGGCATAACATCCGTAATCTGCAAAGTCTGATGTCCTCTGAGATACTCATATTCCTTTGTTACCTTCTCATCTGCACGAATAGCATTTCTGTCAAAATGTCCAATTAAAAAGAGTCCATCAATTGATGTAACACCGCTTAATGCTACATACATTTGACCATTATTGAATATCCCTTGTCTGAGTAAGTCAAAGCTAACAATTATTTTATTCAAACTCAAGCTCTGAACTTTGTGGCATGTGCATGCCCATGCTAAGATCAAGGGAAATTGTGTTCGCTTGATAATGGGTGATGAATATCTTTTTACATTTGTTCGAATTTCAGCAGTTACACGCTCCACAGGAACAGCATGATTTTCCATTGCAAACCTATCAGACACCATTCTATTATAACCAGCTTTTGCATCATCAAACTTCACATATATTTTTGTCACTGTACCATTCCTCTCGAATAATTTTAACACTGTACCCAGTTGACCATTAATTAGCCTATCAGTAATGTCAACATTGGATGTTAACATAACCCTTGCACCAACTTTTAAAGTTAGATTAAATACCAGACCTCCAGTTCTACCTGCTGGACAAGTTAAGAAAGTCTTATATACATGCATGACATGGAACCCCATTAGGGATTTGATCTATAGCATTCAAACTGCATTCAAAACTATCAATTTGATTGAGCATAAGATGGTTGTGTTGACTAGCTAGAGAATTTTCAGCAAAAATATGAACTGCATCATGCGGAAAGTTTGCATCAGTAACATTTATGAAACGTGATTTTAGAAGTTCTTCATCCTCTTGAGTTAGTTGACCAATTCTTACATTATTCAAAAGATCTATGAGCACACTGTCACCTCTTTGCCTCATTACTTCAGTGAGCTCAACCATTTCAAAATTTCTCCACAGAGGAAATATATTATAAGTCACATCATAGTACTCTGCAAAAATAGCTTTTTTCAAAACTGGTAGCAGTTGATATAAATCACCAACTAGGATTACAGTTAATCCCGCAAATAACCTGAATGTTTCACATCCATAAATTTCATTGAGCCTCTGGTGCACGTGTAATAGTAACTCATTAGATATCATAGAGCATTCATCTATTATTATTACTTTAACTTCAGACAGTTGTATTCGCAATGCACATTTTCGCTTATCAGGAAGTTTTGGTACAACTAATCCATGACATTCTACAGGAATTCCCAATCCAGAGTGTATTGTTGTTCCAGCAATATTAATTGCAGCCACACCAGTTGGTGCCAGTAAAAGAACCTTAGGCTTGTCAAGTGAAGCAGATCGATAACTTAATGTTTTTGAAAGAGAAGCATGTATGGTTTTTACAACATGAGATTTACCAACACCAGCTCCTCCAGTTATAAATATATGCAATGGTTCAATAGTTATTGGTTTTTCACATGACAAATTTTTCACGTAACGCCTAGCCCATGAGTTAACTACTTCAAACACATCCCTCTGCTTAGCATTCAATGATCTAATTAAATCATTTACTTCATTATCAGGAGGCAGATTAACATGTGGTAAGGAAATGGTCTCAACAGGTCTCTCATTTTCAAAGTATACAGGATTTTCTTCATTGTCCTCTTCAGATTCATCATCTACAATATTGATTTGGTTGGCTTCCTCCTCAATATCATCATTTTCTTGTTGTGCATGG
Source organism: Turritopsis dohrnii (assembly GCA_027922465.2). Classification (NCBI taxonomy): domain Eukaryota; kingdom Metazoa; phylum Cnidaria; class Hydrozoa; order Anthoathecata; family Oceaniidae; genus Turritopsis; species Turritopsis dohrnii. Next base: position 455,138 of record BQMF02000215.1, on the reverse strand, counting down.
TCATCAGTTAATGGACCATATCTGAAATTGATGAAAGCTGTGTCTACTAAGTCTGCCCAAGGTTCAAACCGTGTTTTATTAGTGTTTACCACATCTAACACACCAGGCTCTTCTAACTTTTTTACATAAGAGCCGTTTATTTCAGCCTTCAGATCTAATTCCTTTCTGAAAGGATAAAACATCATTAACAAGTGATGAGCATAAGCTTCTGGATTAGTTGCTGGATTTGGGGTGTGGTAGCGTACAACTAATTTGAGTCGACGGCACTTCATTTTTTCCCTTGATGACATGAGAGGAATTGATGATGGATATAATAAAGAAACATTATTGTCATCATTTAAAAGTATTTCTGGTTGATTATCATTTTCAGTATCTTCCTTCGGCTTACTGTCAAGAACATAAAAAGCCATGAAATCAGCATAACAGAAGCTGTCCAACATACTATATTTTCCTCCTTGAAATTTCAAGTCAGGCCTGTCCATATACCTGTCAAGATTATTTTTTTTAAACACATCAATGCTGTCTTCTGGTAGTTCTTCTAATTCTACTTCATTCTTGCAAACTCGGTAGCGCTTTTCTGGGAGATTTGAATTAGCAAAAACAACAGCTGGAAAACATTTTCGAAGCCATAACTCTGGCATCAACTGATAAACAGCCTCTTGTACTGAACATTGCCAACTAGTAAGAAATGCAGCTGCTAACTTTTTCATGCGATCTTTGAAATCAATGTTGTTATTATCCCGTGATTCTTCTAATGCACTTCTCATTGCTCTTGAAGAATCAGATTCAGATTTGGAAAAATATGAACACATGTATGCAACTGCTCTGTAATAGTTAAAAACAGGTTGTATGTCCAAATTTGCTTCCCAAGCTTGCAAACCAAGATCAAAATAATTATTTACAAAACATGAGTTAGGAGGCCTTCGAAAACGAATTTGAAAGTCTTGGTCAGGAGAAATTGACAATGCTTCATAGTACTGATCAGTTGTCAGCCCAAGAGTCCCCAAAATTTCAGGAATACTTTTATGTTCCACATAACTGGTTTTATTTGGGTCAAGATAAGAATCAATATAACTTTTCACAGATTTTAACACAATATTTCTTGATTTTAACAGTAGTGACCTCTCATTTTCTGGCATGTCTTTGTCTAAAGGTTCTGCAATGATGGTGTGATCTGTGAAATAACGTCCATAATTAAATCGGCAAGGGATATTTTTGTATTTCCTGCAAGAATTAGAATGTCTATGAATTTGATACTGATACACTAATTAATGCAATTCTGGCTCCTCTTCTGGATCAGGTAAATCTGCACGTATCAAAGTATCCACAAATTCTAAATAATCATTTGTTGTTTCTTTGCTTAAAACAGGTGCATTAGGAGCCCACAAAAAGGAGTGGATATGTGGGCTACCACGAAATTGGAATTCAACCTTTATAACATAATATTCAATTTTTCCCAAAGGACCGTGGCTACGTAGCAGTATTTCTTTAAAAAATGTCTCAACTCTAAACTGAAAGTGTCGTGAAGTGAATACGGGGTTTTGATTCAACAGTTCACACTTTTTTAAGTAATCCAATTGTCCTTCTGGTTAGTATGGTTCAGCTTGTCAAGAATTACTAGCAGTTCATCCCATCTTAGGTCTGCACATGACAAAGTTAGGAAGAATGTAGGTAAACCTAATTGTTTCACCATAGCAAGAACATCATTTAGGAAGCTTTTCCAATATGCAGGTGTTCCCTTTACAGATTTCATAAATAAAAAGCCTTGATCTTCTGACATAAAAGACTTAACAGTTTCCTTAAAATTATTTTTAAGTTGTCCTGCAGTTATCTCTCCATGAACTTTGCGTGTTGCTACATTTATTTGGTTAAGCAAATTTATTTGTTGCATAACATAATGTGCAAAGAAAATATAGTCAGTGTTTGAGGCAAATCTTTGGCTATAATGTAGCAGCCGCTGGTTGAAATATTTTGTAGCAGTCAACCCAATTTCTCGGGCCACTTTGTAGCCAAATTTTCCTGTTGGAAACAAATATGGAAAAGCAAGCTCTTCACAAAAATCGTCAATAAAGAAAGACATTGGCTGCTTACATTCACCAGGAGCGATATCCAAAATTCCCTCAATTGTATTATAAATGTTTGGTATCAAACAAATTTCATCCGACCCTGCTTGCTCAAGATTCAGAGGATTTTCCTCTTCAAGTTCATCATTGCTCTCATTTGCATTGCCTTAAATACTAATTGGGAATGCATCTTGATCAATAATTGCATCAGTATCAACTAGAGAAAGTAACTCTTTAGTGATATTATCCATGTTGATAAGAATATCAGCATAGAAAGGGTTGTTTGCCTTCAAATATTCTAATGCATCTTTCACATAATCAGGACGGACATTTCCAAATATAACATAGCCACGAAACTGAAGTTTCCTCTTTAACTTAACAAAAATTAATCCATTACTTTCCATTCCCTGTGGTAAGCAATTACTTACTGCATTAACATTTACTGGTACATTACAAACAGCACCTTTAATTTTCGGCATTTGACCTTTAGGCATAATACTAATTTTTTTGAATAAAATGCGTTTTGCAATCAAAGTTTTTTCCAATCGATTCAAACATTCAATTTCTCTAGGTATTGGTAAGACCTCTAATCTGTTCCACACTGCTTGACATGGCACAGCTCCTTTAAACAAATGGTGATCACAAGTCACACAAATATAATTTTTCCCATTACAACTTGTAATGTCAGTAAACAGTGGGAAAAATTCATATTTGTAGCATTCCCTTTTAAACACCTTCACTGTTCTACGATAAAGGGATCGGTTGCAAACAACACAGACATAGTATGGTCCCTGGCATATTTTAGCTTTAAATTTCGAAACACAACCTACATTTTCCTGATGATTCCTCAAAGCTTTTTGCTTTTTAGCAGCATGTTTTTGCGATCCTATGCTCAATGCATATGCAACACGCTTAGAATTTCTATTTTTAATTTTTGAAACTTCAGTGGCTTTCCTTTTTCTGCATTTAGCTTTGGCAGAATCTGATGCATTTCTCTCTCTACATTTAGCTTTGGCAGAATCTGATGCATTTCTTTCCCTACATTTTGCTTTGGAAGAATCTGATGCATTTCTCTCTCTACATTAAGCTTTGGCAGAATCTGATGCATTTCTTTTCCTACATTTAGTTTGTTCAAGAATATTTTTCTTTCTTTTCCGATCTTTTGCCTTATAATATTCATTTTGAAGATTTTCTAAAATAACATCTTCAAGAAAGTCTACACAGATGCTTTGTATTTCAAAAGGGACATAAACATCAGTTTCATCAACATATGTAGAAATCAAATACTTTTCAAGGTCAATTTTTGATTTAAATTTCAGTAATGTTGACAAACCATCAGCAATTGCCTGACCAAATATATCTTTACTGTGTGAATCAAACAAAAAGTAACAATTTTTAGTCCATATCACAGAAATGCAATATCCTTTGATAAAAAAAAATGAGAGCACTTCCGACTTGATCTTCTGAAGTTAAAAAACCATACAGATCTCCATTACTTAACAAGCCACTTCTGTTATTTAAAAATCTTAACAAGATACGACTTCCAAGTAGGGCTATTTGTTGTGGAAGTTCTGATGCCATTAAGTAATCTTCACTATGTAAAGATTTCTAGAGGTCATCCCCTTGTATAACAATGAAATCTAAATCATCAGCATTCCATCGGCCAATATGCTTTATTGCTGAGACACAGATTGAAATCAATGCACAACAAGAACACTGCCTGCCAGCTGTGCTACCAAACATTACATCTCCTTGGTGAAACCTTCCTTGGACTGAAGTCTCTATTCTTATATTTCCCTAACACAAAGATGGCATTATAAATTCAGCAAATATATAGCAACAACACTATGCCTTATATACTATGTATAATATATATGGATTATTACGGTAGCAGCGAAAGCGAATACCGTATTAAAACACCCTTGGACTCCTACTACTACTCCTACTACTACTACTCCGGCCGAAACGGCAGTCTTTAGCCTACGATTTAGAGTATGCGAGTCCCTACTAAAAACTCAATATACATTCTAATGAACGAACGCAGCCTTTTTGAATTTTCGAAGGTTTTCAATCACATACATTTAAAATACGTTTTCTTTGATATTTTATCACTTAATTGATGAAAAAATGGATATTAATCAAATAGGTTTACATAAAACTGGGACTTTTAGTTACTTTTATGGTACTGAATCAATGAACTTTGGCACTTGAAAATAGATATGTTTTTCGTGTCAGTAAAGCACACATCAGACTTTCTTATTACTTTCTACGTTTGTTAGCTATCTGTTCTGTCTTTGAACATCAAGGTTTTCAAAAATCGAGTTAAAAAAAAGGCAGTTATCTGTTTGAATTCATTTTCGGTTTCAAAAAATTATAATTCAAAACATACATTTTTTTTTCGAAGAAACGCGGTTTTTTTTCTACATAAGCTCTTATAAAAAAAACGTACGTTATAAACAGCTCATGCATGTACAATTCTTTTGTCTTCTAATAAATTAAATTGCTGGTGTGTTCCGATTAGACCTTATTTACACGAGTTAGTAATTTTAAACATTATTATCGTTTATGCCTGTTTTCCACCAGTAAGATATCTCAAGAAATAACATTTACACAACGTTTAAGAACTTTAAGTAAAATTTCAAATTTAAAAGTATTCTTGTGGCAAGTACTTTTGCTGCTACCGTTTTGCGCCATCTGGCTCTTGTTTCATCTACACACTGGAGGCCAGAAAATATTGCTTGTGGGGGGTTAATACAAACCAGTCAGTCAGTTTTGGTCGCAAAAATAACTGATCATATAACAGGAAACAAAATGAGTTTTGTAAAGTATTGTGTAAAAACAATAATCAGGTGTTTCACAAAAAAGCAATAAATTTTAAGTGCTTGAACAACAAAGCACAGTGCAAATGGTGCTTGGGGAAAGCACAGAACAAACGGTGCCTCTGACACAAGGCACAGAACAAGTGGTGCTTCGTGAACAAAGCAGAAATTAAACGGTGCCTCTGATACAAGGCACAAAACAAGAGGTAAAGCAAGAAGGTACCGATTAACAGCACAAAAAATACTAAGCATGATCCAGAGACATGAGCTTTTTGATTTATTTGATTCAGCTGTTTGCTTCATAGAACAGCTCAAGTCAAGCCAAATTATGATCACGTGATAACATAGCCAATTACAAGTTGTTGCAAACCAACATATACACGTGACCTATAGTACTCACAACAGACAACTGAACTGAATAGGAGCGTAATTAACGAATTCACGTAAACAATGCACGAAATCGTTCGTAACTTGGAGTAGTAGTAGTAGGAGGAGAAACCACGGGTATTTTAAAGACTTTACTCCACCACGGGTGTCCTAAAGTCAACAAGTTTCATTAAGATTTCATTCAAAAATGTTCTCCATGGTTGACATCTCTATATCTCGAACACAATTCCGTACCAACGTGACTAGACAGATGCGCTACTAAAACCCCAACGGGGAAAATCACATATACCTCGACGCAATGCGTTAAGGCCGTACAAAATTGTTCGAACCGTGTCTTTAGTGTTGATGCAAACTTGCTTTCCGTCATATGATTCAAAAAGAAAAGAAACAAATGTAAACCTCAAAGCTTAACACACGCTACTGTTAACGCCTCATTAACATTTTACAGCCTGTGCCTCTTTTCTGTCGTAAACTACGCTTCTACATCTGCCCATTTGAATTTCTACCCGCTTAGAAAGTCAAAACGAAACTACGTGATCACATCTGGGACGGTTTGCCGGACTGACTGTTCCTCATATAACTAGAAAAAGAAGCTGCTTCGACGAACAGAGGTTCCCGTTTAACCGGGCTGATTTTTGTGTTATAAACACCCCCTTAGTCCTCACCAAGCACTAAGAATTAGAAGTAGCTTGTGAAAATCCTAGACCGAACTTTCTGGGACACACTTTTTGCCTCAACAAAATTTTGTTAACCGAATTTTTATTGTTTGGCCACAGCTTCAATAAAAATATCTTTTGACATGAGAAAGGTTTGCAAAGACTTTTGGACACTCTCACATATTTTTAAGCTGTTTCTAAGCTTCCAATTGTTAGTCAAAGTGTAATTTTAAAAGTTGAAACATGTTGTTCAGAGATTCCTATTATGACAATGTGAAATAAGTGATGAAAAATAGGTCTTCATATTTTTTGTTCATAAAACTGCTCACACTTTTTGTATTTCATATAGTTGAAGATGTGAATGATCAAATTTACCTAGCTATCCAGTGGGGTGTTATTGAGCAGACTAAAAAGTTAGTTGATGAAGAACTTGCGAAACCGGTGGTGGTAATTGAGGTGAAAATTTTGGGATACTTTTGTCATCATGCCTAATTATGACTTTTCATCAATTTTTTTCAACCACTTTAGAACATGAAAAATTTGATGGTATATGCTCTTCAAAAAGGTACTCGACATGCAGAGGCTAGTTACATAATGGATAGCATCCTGAATATGGATTCATTAAGCGACAAGGTGAGGAATAATGTTTGAAAATAACAAATACATCTAAACTTGCAATTGTCACAAGGTTTTCATTACCGTTTGCTTCAAACCTGACACCACTATTGTAGTGATAGAGATTTTCAAGACTCCTAACACATGGCCGTAAAGGCTGCCTTGATATCTAAGTAAGTAAGTAAGTAACCGAAAGTTTTTAGTCCTTGGGCTTCCAACCCAGGAAAGGTTGGTTCTTCTGCCCGCCGACTTGCAACTAGTAGTTGACTTACCGCCAGAGCTACATAGCATTTCTCTAACTTGCCCAAAGGCCAGTGTGCAGTGTGCAGATATCTGAAAGTAATTATTACAAATAAGAAGATTCCAATGATTTACCACTGCTTCGCATCAAATGTTGAGGAAACAATTGCATTCAAAAAAACTTGTTTTATTTTCACAAGAATAACCTGTTAGTAGTAACTTTCGAAATAATCAAGTTGAATCCAAGTCACTTTCATTTCAGGTTAACATAATTAAACTTTACTTGAGATTCCATCATAAAATCATTATTAACCATATTGGTTCGTGGTTGTTGGTTGAAAGTATAAAGGAAGGAAGCTTTTCTCAAAATGCTATTATAAAGGAAATGTTGGACACAGTAGCCATTTTTTAATTATTTAAAGGAAGTGGCAATTAGACACCACAACAAAAATAGTGTAGCCTAGCCCTGAAAAATTGAAAAAGTAAAGTCCTTCAAAAACCAAGTTATATTGTATTACTGGATTATTCATAAAATGAAACTATCTATAAAGTTGATGTTATACTCCACAAAGCCTCAACTTTACAGTGTACTATAAGGCAAATCAGTTCTTATTTTAAATTTATCCTTCAGTTTAAGAACGATTTCAAGAATTCAGTTGCCAAAGAAGTCACAAAGCTGTATGAGCATGTTAGTAAATATTAAATTTATTGCCATTAACAAAAGTCTTTGAGGAAGAGGTTCTTCTTAATGTCATTGTCTGCATACAGGCTCGGAGTAAGCTGGAACGTAATATACTGCATATGATGACCACCAAGGAGGTATGTTCTTGTTTCTTCAATAATAACTCTTGATAATGTGCAATAATCAGTTAATGCAATAATCAGTTAATGCAATGGCAATGAATATCATTAAAATCGGTCTTGGAAAACTAGCACCATTTTTCTTTCCCTTCCTATGGTGGAAAACTCAATCGCACTTATACCAATCTTTGAAATTTATTCGTTGCTGTATTCCAATTGTTGGTACTCAAAAATATTCAAAACGCCATTTTTGATAAGGGATTGTTCACAAATGACGTCAACCATTTTTTCAAGACTTCCCCCTCCCCCGTCAATCAGCGTCAACTTTAGCATACCCCCCCCCCCCCCCCCCCCCCCACTCCCCCCCCTAACACTTGACGTCATTTGTGAACAGTCCCTAATAAACTTTGACATTTATTCATTTGAGACACTTTTCATATAAAATATAAGATATAATAAAAATAAAATACATTAAAATGCTATTCTCCTGATCGTTTTAAAACTTTAAATAGTCTCATTTAACAAAAAGTTTTGTCTTTAAACCTTAAGTACCCGACATAGCTTTTTATGGTCATGGATACAAAGAGAAGGTATTCTTTATCAGATCTTCTGCATGTTTTTTATGTCAGACTTTCACAGATGAGGATATCAATACAGAGTTATACCCATGGTTGAAACATTTTAGCGATGTTGATGTAAGTGAATTTTTTTAAATGAGGTCTCGCTTAATAAAACTGATAGTTGCCATAATTAACTTTTTTTGATGCAGCAATGATTCTTGATTTATCTTTATTTCACTATTTTGTGCAGGATTATAACCGCGAAGGTAACCCCATGTTGACTCTCTTTTGCTACTGTATATTTGCCAACAAAAGCCCAGAGTTGACTGTTCTTTTTATACGATATGGGAAGTTTAAACTGGCCAAAATACTGTTTGCGTATAAAATTTTCAAGAGAATGAATGAGTATTATGTTGGTCATACCACTGTAGAAGAAAAAAAATTGAAAATGCAGCTGGATTCTAATGAAAGGTAAAACAGGATTTGTATTTTATTATATTGTATTAACCTTCTTGCCCTTCGCTTAATTTTATTTCTGCTAACAGAAAGATACTGAAGTGGCAATGTGTTTTATTACTGATTAGAGATGAATTCTTCTTCTATCTAGTTACTTTAAAGACCTCTCTTTAAAGATGCTTCAAACATGCTCTCAAAATCAGGAATTACTCACTCGCCGTATTTTGCTTCAGAGACTACATAAGTTTGCAAGTAAGACATGCCTCAGTTTGGCAGCTTCTGTGAAACATGTTGAGTTTGTAGCTGCTGATAGTTGCCAATTCGTATCGTCGGACGATGTGTGGTTCGGTAAACTTCTTATGCCTGGCAGTAACTTTTGGTTATGGAGAGTATTAAAAGTATGAAGAACTTTACTACTGCAAAGTGAATCTTGCTATATGTTCATCATACGTCAATTGTTTTTAGATAGTACCTTGTTTGCTGCCACCACTGTATTTGTTGTTAAGATATAAAACAGATGAAAGGGAGAGATCTGAAGGGAAAACAGAGACATATATAAAAAATAATAGTTTGCAAGATGACTTCAGGTAGTGGTTTTTTTACATAATCTCCTCAATTGATGCTTTGCAAGCTGATAAAATTTAAATGTTTGATCAGATTTATTCATAACAATGAAGCATTAAGAAAAATGCAGTTGAGAATGAAATGGAAATGTCAAAATAAATGATGAAAGTAAGAAAGTAACATAGAAAACCAGATAAGTTCTAGGTATAATCTGCATGCTCTTGAAAGATCATAAGAAAGTTTGCAAGTGACAATTTTTCTCATTTTCCTTTCACACCATTCTTTCCTTCAGTTATTTTTGTTTTTCATTTATCACAACTATTTTCAATTTTAGTTGTGGAACAATCTCAAAAAAAACCAAGTATTTTTATACTGCTCCTATCGTTAAATGCATTTTAAACTATGTAAGAATGTGTCATAAAATTGTTTGATATACTTAAGTAACTCCACATAAATACAAACTGATTATTATTATTATTTTTTTCCAGCTTTCCTATGTGGCGTTCTTGGCTTTGTTTACTTACGCTCTTACTCACAAAATGCACACCAATCCATCAGTAGTTGAATGGATTATATTCAGTTATTGCATTGCATTTGCGATAGAAGAAGTGATGCAGGTAAAGTATCATTCCTCGAGCTAGCTTATTGGTAGCAGCCTATATTAGGGACTGTAAAAGAATTCTTGTTGAATTTCACATTGCAAGGAAAATCTTTCACATGTTTATCCTAAGGCAAATTTAAGGTAAGAGAATATTAAGAAAGGAAATATTGCATTGCTTAAGAAAGATTTAAAAATTCCATTTGGATTTGTCTTATAACTTGATTCGCACTTGCGCCAGAATGAGATGGAAATGAGATTTTCTACAAATCATTGAAATGTGCCAGAATGATTTGCTGATTTTGATTGATTCCTTTTCTTAATATACGTTGTTTATTTTCAAGTTTGCAAACTTTGTCTCAGATTTTTAATCGGCTAATATAAAATTTAATCTGTCAAGTTTTTCTAATTTTCTGACATCTTGGGCGTACTTTAAACACTGTGGAAATGTACAACAAATTAAGGGCTAAGTGAACTTGGAAGAACTTCAAAAATAATGGAAGTCAGTTTTTGAAGTTTGAAAAAGTCATTTTTTGGTCATAAGATATTGCAAATATGGACAATCGTAGAAACCTTTGAATAATGCTTATTCCTTTTGAATAGAAATTTCTGGATTTCAAAGATCTGATAAGAATATGTAAAAGATGAAATCAAAATTTGATCAGGTGTTCTACAAATGAAGATCATTCCCTTTAGATTCGATAATTCACATTACCTTACATTATCTCTTGTCATTTGTATTTTATTTTTATTTAATTTTGGTTATAGTGGGAACCAAGCTTAATTGAATATTTCTAGCTAGCAAGGTTTGAAAAACTGCATATCTTTTTTTTTTTTTAAAGTACATCTTCCTTGCATTTAGATTGTTGACTCTCCAGTTGGCCATTCTCTGCATCAACGTTTCAGATATTACTGGACTATACGATCAAATGCATTGGATTGTCTTGCACTAACAATTTACTTTGTAGCGTTTGGTTTACGTCTGAACCAGGCAACAATCAATGAAGCCCATATTTTCTATGCACTTGATGTTTCCTTGTGGTATTTTCGTTTGTTAAAACTGTTCACTTTGTTTCCTAATATTGGGCCATATATCGAATTGATTGTTAGGATGGTATGTCTTTTTTTCCATTCTCTGTTGAAGTTGAGAGGAGGTTAAGAATTCATTATCATCCCTTTTCTGTTTTAGCTGGTTGATTTGGGTCACTTTTTATTTGTGTTGGCAGTAGTTTTGCTAGCATATGGAGTTGCAAGGTTTGCCATAGTTTCACCATTCAACGACTCCTCAAAACTTGCTATTGAAGGGGTATGGACTGTTCCATACCGACAGATATTTGCTGACTCATTAGATGAATCAGATGTCAAAGGTACCATCAGGTTTTCTAATCGTCTCCTTTGCGTATGTTTACTTCTTGGCTCCACGATCGTTATTCCTTTTACGTTTTCAGTACCAAAGAACACAACAGTTTTTGGTGCAGAGTACAGCTCAGTTGCTGTTTACATAGTGGAAGTGCTGATGGGGTTGTATACATTGTTATCAGCTGTTTTACTTATCAATCTCCTGATTGCGAGATTCAGGTATCGATATTACAATCATATTTGACAGCTACACCATAGCAGTTATCCAAGTTTACTGTCTCATCTTTTGAATCTGTCAAAAGCCAATTGCCTTTCATCCAATTTTTCACTGACCTAATCTTATGAACACTGAATGATTAAACTTTTTTTAGTTTCTGTTTCGTTTCTTCTTTCGGCTTTTATCCTGGAAATTGTTGAAAATTGTAGAGTATCAGAGTTTTTAAAAATTGAATGTAATAAATCACCTCATTTCAAGAAGATACTAAAGTTAATTTACTCATTATATACTAAATCTAGGAACTTTCTTTTCTTCATTTTTACATTTCACCACGGTTTGTTCTTCAGTTACACGTATGAAAAAGTGAAAGATCAGTCAGCGAACATTTGGAAATTTGGACGATATCGTACCGTAACCGAAATCACCGATCGATCTGTGTTTCCACCACCTTTCTCAATTCTTGTGAATGTTTACAAACTTGTAAGATGGATATCTGTGAGAAGAATTATAAATAACAAATGCGGTATGCTTGATGTATTTGTTACTGTAAGCGATTATATATATATATACTCTTATATATAAGTCAGAAAAAACAACAGTGTTTTTTGTACTTAAAGTTTCATGACCTGTTACTGGTCAATCTTCAGCAAAAGTGAACCGTTTATAAAAACTACATTATAATGTCTTCCTGATCATTAATTGACGTCATTACGTCAATCGGCCGGAATGTCAGCGATTGTGAAAAGTTTGTGTTTCTTTCGGTGTCTACATTTGGCAATAACTTCGGTTCTTTTGTTTAGTAAATTCGTGTCAGGGTAGGTAGCGATTTTGGTTTTCTCAGTAAGGCACAATAGGCATGTTTTCGTTTCGGGGGAGTAAGGCGCCGATTTTTTGATGACTCTCCAATTGACTGTAGGTACACAGTTGTTATCTTTGATTCGCCAATATTCCGTGGATAATGTGGTGCTATTGCGGTATCCTTCGTTATTAAATGAATTCTTGTGGCCACCGTATCTTTGTTTAAAGGTTGTTTCGCAAAGACCGATGTATTTCATGGCTCTATAGTTTGGGTCGTTTGATGTAATTGTGGCTTCGTATACTATGCTGGATTGGAGGCAATTTTGGTTTAGAGGGCATTCGTCTTTTTTGATACAATTGCAAGTTCTTTGGTTGTTTATATGTTTGGTTGGTGCAAGGATCATTTTGTTGTGTGCATTTATAATTGACTTGATGTTGGACATGCAACTGTAGCTGACCTTTAACGTATTTTTGTTGAAGATTTTGTGAAATTTACTACCGCGTTTGAAGTATTTTTCGACTAGTTTTAAGAAGAAGTTGCCAATATTTGTTGCGAGGTTGGAGTTGAAGGGTGGTTGAACCAAATTATCTTTCTTTTCCGCTTTCTTTGCTGTTGGTTGCGGTTGGGGGTATAAGTTAACTCGTGGGTGTATTTGGATCTTTTTAGCGCTTCGGCATAGATTGGTTTGGCGTTGTTGAATATTTCTTCGTTGGACGAGAGGTTTGATAATCGGGATTGGATAGATTTTGGTAATTGTTTGATAATACTTGGTGGATGGTTTGACTTTACATGGACGTAGTTTAATTCACTATCTGGTTTAGCGTAAGGTTTATAGGTACCGTTGCTTAGATCGAGTGTTACGTCGAGGTAGTTGACAATTTTCATGTTGCATTCGGCAACGATGTCGAGCCCTTCAGTTTTGAAGATTTTCACGAATTCTTTTTTGATTTTTTCATTCTGTTGTTTATTGCTTCTGAAAATACCGAGTACGTCGTCACGATACAAACCGATATCCTCTTTGTTGTATTTTAGAGATATTTTGTGTAATAGGAAACAACCGATTAGTTCGCACACCTCTGCACCATCGTACGCACCCATAGTGACATCAAAAAGCTTGTTACCTCTTATATAATAATAAGAAAGATATTGACAAAGAACTCAATACCAGTTGATAGAGTCAAAGTAAATATTCATTTATTATATGTTTCCCCGTAGGGCGAAATATATGTTAAAACCTTCATTTCCTTCTCCTTCTTTTCGTTCACTTTTATAGCCGCAGTTCAGCATTGAACTCTGGCCTAGCCAAGGTAGATAAGATTAGAGGCTAGTCTCCAGTAAAGTAGTACGTCATCTTTTCAGTTCAGTCAGTGTCAGTGCAGATGGGATTTTGAAGATGTTTTCTGCTAGCTTACTTGATTCATTAGATGAAACGTTAAATGATGGAAATAAATCGTTTTATTTCTTAAAAAGTTGTAAAGACTTTTGAATGAACGTGTAAAAAACAAAACAAAATAAAACATTGGTATTATGTGTTTTTGTTTTTGTGTATATATATATGTGTTATGATAATGATATTGGTAATTAAATGCTTGGAACAACAAACCGTTGAAGCTGTGATTCCAGTGCAAAGGTGAAAATTCATTCTGAACAACCAGGCTGAAGATTTATTTAGTATGATCCAACTGAACTGAGAAAGCAAGCACGATGATGATGTATAGCATATAAAGGAAACCCTTTTCGCGTGGAGAACAACCACCAGTTCAACCAGTTATGTTAATTCAAAAACAGCAAGTATATAAATATGTGATGTTGTATATGCAATTCAAAGTTCAGAAAACCATTTACGTATAGTATTTTAATACACAGAGGATTAGAGACACATAATAATAACTTGAAAGAATCTGGTCGAGTGTACTTGGATAGTTGTTTAATCCAACAACAGAAAAATAGTTTACTATGAATGAAGTTTATGGTCATGTATACTGTTTTGCAGAGCCCGCGCTACCGGGGTGGCCAGGGGGGCCCTGCCCCCCCCCCCCCCCCCCTGTTATGATTATGACTACCATTTTGATTATGACTACCATTATGATTATGACTACCATATTGGTCTCGCTCACTAAGAGCTTTGGCCTTGATCATCCTTGTACATATATATATTGGAACAGCATTGATTGAAAGATATACATTGGATACTACACACATCCTAGTGCTGATCAAATCAAATCAAATCAAGCGGCGTCACTAGAAATAAATCTCTTTGGAAACATCATCAAGTTGATGAAGCTAGTCCTTGTTGGTGCAGCTACAAGTGCAACACCCGAGCGATCATTCTCTCTTGCACGCAGATTGAAAACTGGCTTCGAGCAACAATGACTCAAAAGTGTTTCAACTCTTTGGCAGCTTTCTTTTCACAAAGAAATTACGTATAACATTTCTTACACGTATTCTTACGTATTACATTAACGAATTTGTTGGCTCGAAACCATCCAGAAAAAATATTTTTGGGAAATTTGTGGATTCTGATTTATGGCATATATTCTATATTTTTATAGTTATAATTACTTTTGAGTTCTCTTTAAAAATGATTAAATGATTATTGTAGGTCTATAAATCTTTAGGAATCAGTACACTGTTAGCCAATCTAGAGCTGTCAAAATTGCAAAAACTTTCCTTGCCCTCCGGCGCCAACCATGGTGGCGCCTTCACTCTAAATTGCCGATTTCAAAATTAATCAGTATAAAATGTGGCCCCTCCACTTTCAAATTCATAGCGCGGGCCCTGTATTGATGCTGCATATCATATTTTATTTTTCAATATGTAATATATATATAATACTGACAATTTTTCTTACGAACAACGAACGTTAAATCAAAACACAATCCAACATGACAGACAGTCGGTAAATTAAATCAAGTCAGAACACAAACATGTGTTTTCAGCTATGTAGTGGTTTGGTTATGGATGTGTATTTTCACTACGAAAATCTGTTGTGCTTTTCCATTTTGGATTTACGAAAGTCATTTTTATCACATAATAAACAATGAGTGTGAACGCATTTTTTTGTATTTCTTGAAAAAAACTCTTCGGCCATAATTTGAAATGCTACGTACTATTTGTATTAGTAAAAATTTTGATTTCTTATGATTATTAGTTATTTGCTTATGATGTTTACCCCAAAGTATTATACTATATATAGCTATTGAAAATGTTTATGTGGGCGTATAATTTGATAATAAACAGAATTACGAGAAGTTTTATTATTGAAAATTTTATTTACATTTTATTTACAATTCCACTGTAGCTATTAAAACTAGGTTTAACAGTTTTCTTTTCTTTTGTACAGTAAAACCACCTGTATACAAATTTGATAATATAATGTTGTAAGATAGTTTTATCTGAGTTACAAAAAACAAGTGTTCTGTTTTACATTGTTTACGGTATAAAGGATGTCAAGGTTCTGCAACAATAAAGATTATACATTTGTTATGATGAAATTCTTTTACACATTGATGATATATATATTCAGTTGTTTAAGGGGAAATATTAGTCGCAGTTAGGTCATATAACTTTTAGCTAAGTGCCCATATAATAACCTCTCACTTTTTAACTCCTCGGCAAAAATTATATAACAAACCTTATCATTTGACCATGAACATCTTCATTTCATTATAAGTCCAAAATAAGTTTTTTTGGGGTATTAAATTCAATTCCACCCTGATTAGTAAGGACCACATTTTTATCTGTGCATCAGGTGGATGGTAGTTATACTGTAATTGTTTCATCATACATTTTTCTCATCGTTTTCAATGTACATGCAATAACTGACAAAGATTTTGCAACTTTGGGGAAATATAAAGTCGCATTTTTGCGAATTTTGTTTAAAATTTAAAAACATAAAAATACACGACTTAAAGTTTCATGCATATCGCAATCATCAGATGTATAAAATCAAAATTGTATATATTTATTATTTATTTTGAATTTTATTTATATATATATATATATACTTCTGGAATTGTTTGACGATCCTGACGCAAATCTAATGAATTCGCGCGACGAGCTAAAACAAGTACAAAATGAACTCTGACGTCAAAATTTGACGAAACCACTACATTTTTTTTTATATAGTTATATACATTATATATATTACTTAAATACAATTTTAATTATAATTCAACTAGAATTTCATTTTTCTTTTAAAAAAGATTTTCATCTACATTGCGAAAATTGCGAAAATTTTCAGTTAGCTGATGAATCCGTAAAGGAAGAAACTTAAAGTTCTAACAAAAAAAAGTTTTCTTCTTTTCATCCTAAAATTGCTCCTGACTGTATATATATATATAAGAGTAACTTTGTTGACTCGGCAGAAATCAGAACAACTGCTCTTGAATTCTTATTTTAGTTGTTGATATTTTTGAAGTTGGCTGAAGTATTTGATGTTCTACGATGTAGATGACTTAATTCTTTTGTTTCATGTTATTTAGATCTATCTGCTGATGACATAGCAGAATTGGAAGGCTTTCAGACAGCTTGCTTAAATGAATGTCTTAAAGACAAACTATCAAGCAATGATCAACCAGATTTGGAAACAGCGATATTGTGAGCATTTTTTACCGCTTGGATATGATTATTATGTTAGTAACGAGGAAATATAAATCTGAGATCTTTTATATATGTAGGAATCACATTTCAGGGATACACAAATTTCCTTTCCGGAACATTCAAAGGCAATCTCAGGAGGTAGGTCATACAAATTGGATCAAGTGTCACCAATCTCCATGGCAATATCCGCGTTCCAATCTTATGTGTTGCAACATTTATATGATAATTTTGCTAAAGTTATTCAGGTCAGGATATTCTTTGAGGCTCTTAATTTTTGAGTTAAACTTCGAATATGTCATTACGGAATAATTAATCTATATATTAATACCCGATTCTCCGTCTGTCTGTCTGTCTGTTTGTTTGTTTGTTTGTTTGTTTGTTCGTTTGTTTGTAAGTTACGCAAAATGGTAGATTAAGTTGTGAGCGAAATTATTTCTTTTTTTGTGTGCGACGTGAGTTCGAAGCAAATACATTGCAACCCCAATCGAACGTGACTTTTTTTGGCTGATGAACTAATAGGAATAACGTTTTATTTTTATCATTATTATTAGTTTTATATTCCACGTTGACTTGGCTTTGAAAACAGTACATTAACTAAATACAAAGAAACTAACTGATTAAACATTTTGGACAAAAAGCAGCAGTGGCAGAACGTGGCAGCATATGTTCGGTTTGCCACTGACTCTTGCCTGACTGTCTGAGACGGGTGAACATTTTTTTGAGCAATCAAAATGTTTAAAAACCGATAGGTAAAAAAAGAGTATCATATCAAAACAAAATGTTTTTTTTTTTGCTTTTCTTTTAATAATTTAATTTCTTCTTTTAATTGTTAAGCGTTCTAATCGAACGTTTTTTTATTCTATTTATTCATTTAGCACGTGCCTTTTTTCTCTCCTCCGTGTGAACTTTTTAAGAAGAGAAACCATTTTCCCCCTTAAGTTTGATAGCACCCATGTTAGAGCGCGTAACTTTTTTAAAACAAAAGCTAATAAAAAGTTTTTTTCTCTCTACGTTTTGAGTGCATTGTTGTACTGATCAACGATTGTTTTAAAAAATAAATAACACATGAAATTTAGGGTTTTTTGGAACCATTGTTTAAACTGATATTTGATATTTGATTTCGAATATTCCTCTAGGATAACTGACGTTTTTTCGGGTCCGCGATACAGGCGATGGGGTGACAAAAAATTTGGGTCTAATTTTTTTGGGAGGGGTCTGTGACGTCATCAAAATCTTTGAAAAATGATGTCTCTGTAACGGTTGATCGTAGCGAAACGATCCCATACAATTTTCAGTTTTTCGAGCTCTACAACATGGTAACACTTTCGGTTGCCAATTTCTTAATTTCATTTTTCTTGAAGTCAACGCATGCTTAACATAGGCGGCGAGCGACGCCGCCTTGGCGGCTAGTCTATATATTAATAGCCGATTCTCTGTTTGTTTGTTTGTTTGTTCGTTTGTTTATAAGTCACGCAAAATGGTAGATTAAGTTGTAAGCGAAATTATTTCTTTTTTTGTGTGCGACGTGAGTTCGAAGCAAATACATTGCAACCCCAATCGAACGTGACTGTTTTTGGCTGATGAACTAATAGGAATAACGTTTTGTTTTTATCATTATTGTTAGTTTTATATTCCACGTTGACTTGGCTTTGACAACAGTACATCAACTAAATACAAAGAAACTAACTGATTAAACATTTTGGACAAAAAGCAGCAGTGGCAGAACGTGGCAGCATGTTCGGTTTGCCAGTGTATCCTAACGCTTGCCTGACTGTCTGAGACGGGTGAACTTTTTTTTGAGGAATCAAAATGTTTAAAAACCGATACGTTAAAAAAGAGTATCATGATACAAAATATTTTTTTTCGCTTTTGTCTTAATAGTTGTCTTAATTTCTTTTAATCGATTTCTTTTAATCTATTTTAATCAGATCGAACGTTTTTTTTATTCACTTTATTCATTTAGCGCGTGCCTTTTTTTCTCTCCTCCCGTGTGATCTTTTTAAGAAGAGAAACCATTTCCCCCTTACGTTTGATAGCACCCACGATATAGTGATACAGAGCAGGTGGACATGGGCGGCTAGTAATTAATTATTTTACTTAAACTTCATTTCTCGAATTACTTGATTAGTTTTATTTTTCTTTATTAAAAAGAGAATAACGAGAAGTTTCATTTTGATTATTATTCAATTCAATATTTCGTTCTGCATCCGCAGAACATCGTCAGGAACGTTTAACTGGATCGTGAAGACATTACATTGTTAACGAAAATTATTTGTGACGTATGACGTCATTAATAAAGTTTTAGCCGGTACGCATCTGTTTGAATATTCAAGTCCGGTTTATGTTCTTTTATGAATAACGATTCGCTAATTTTTCTTTTGAATACAGATTTGTAATTTTTTCCTAATATTTTAAAGTCTTCTAACCAAACTCTGTGGTGGTTTGTGTTGTCAGCATGCTTCAGCAGGTGTGATTTTTTATCGGATTTGTTGTGTTGTATGACGCGTTTTTGTAATCTACAACTAGTTTGACCGATGTAATGGGAGCGACAAGTAGGTTCAGGACATTGTGCGTGATAAACGATGTTGTGTTGGTGTGCTGAATGTTTTTCATCTTTGATTTGAAATTTCGAACTTAGTTTTTTGGTGTTGTAGATGATGCGTATTTTGTTTGTCGAACATTTACCAATAATGTTTTTCATTTTCTTCACGATTTGTTCTCCTTTTTGTCCAGCATACGGTAAAGAAAGGTTAACTATTTCAGATTTGGTTGAAGGTTGTTCAACGATTTCATTCTCTTGGGTGTCAGTTTTATTGATTTCATTTTGGATGATGTTTTCAATGAACTTGATTGGGTAGTTGTTGTATTCAGTGAAGACCTTTTTAAGATGTGATAGTTCGGTTTTTACGTTTGCGTCTGTAGATGAAATGTTCAGTGCACGTTTCACTAAGCTTTTAACCGTCGCAGCTTTCCAGGCTATGGGGGCACATGCATTCCAATTTAGGTAAATGTCCGTGTGGGTTGGTTTTCTATAAACACTCGTTTCCATGTTTCCATCTTCTTTTCTTTTTATCAAAACGTCAAGAAAAGCAATTTTGTTGTTTTGTTCAAATTCGTACGTAAACTTTATGTTACTGTGAAAGGAGTTTAATTTTTGTTGAATTTCTTTCTCTGTATCTGGTTTGATGAAGGCAAAGGTGTCATCAACATATCTTGACCAGTGTTGAATTTTGTCACCAAGTGTTGGAATGATAGTGTTTTCTAATTCACTCATGAAAATATCAGCAAATAATGGTCCCAAAGGTGATCCCATCATGACACCGTCAACTTGTATGTACATTTTTCCATTAAATGTAAAAGGCGTCCCTTGTGTACAAAGAAGGAGAAGTTTCTTCAAGTCCTTTCTTGGATTTTTAGTTTTAATTAATTTCTCATCATATACTTTTCTCAAAATTATATCAATTGTTTTTTGCAATGGAACGTTTGTGAATAGACTAACTACATCAAAAGAGATAGTTTTGTATCCTTCAGGTGCTTTGATCTTCCTTACTTTATTCACGAATTCGGTTGTGTTTCGGACGTTATAGTTTGATTTTCCCAGTGGACTTAAAAGGTTGCAAAGATATTGTGCTGTCTTATGGGTCGCCGTTCCTACATTCGATATAATTGGTCGGAGTGGTAATTTTCCAATTTGGTCTTGTTCATCTGGTTTGATTTTATGAACTTTAGCAGTACCATAGAATTTTCCCGGTTGTGATCCTGATGGGTACATTTTGCGGTAATCGGTTTCTTTGATAGTTGTTTTGATGTTCAACAGGGCACGTTGCATTGATTCTTCTACCGATTTTGTTTTGTCTACGGCAAGTTCTTGAAAATTATCGGTATTATTGATATAGTGATACAGAGCAGGTGGACATGGGCGGCGAGCATTGTGTTGCGGATGCAGAACGAAATATTGAATTGAATAATAATCAAAATGAAACTTCTCGTTATTCTCTTTTTAATAAAGCTTTACGCCCTGAAGAATATCTTCAATTTCATTTTTCTACATCCTCAAATTGTATGACTTGAGATTTTAGATTGTATCAGAATATATTAGTCATTAAACATGAACTATTTTAATTTAAAGGTTGATTCCGTTGATGGAAAGACAAATACCAACCTTTTCTATTTACCTGCGGATGTGTATTATCCTATGTCTGCCAGCAAGAGACTTCCTGTTTCAGACGACGAGAAATCATGGAATGTAAGTAAAGACGCTTTTATAATCGACACCAAGTGACTTTTTTGTCGAGAAATTATACAGTCTCTAAATGCTATTTACTTTTTTGCTCAGATACCCTGTCCAGGTTATGAAGAAAATGTCACTGAAGTGGGAAAAACTATGAATGTTTCGTTGCAAGAAAAGTATTGAGTTCCTTCCTTGTTATTTCATTTATTTTCTTTTGTAGCACATGCCACTGAAAGTCTTTGTTCTGCAGGAATTCTTTAGGGCGAACTGGTGTGACAGGAAAAGGATGTTTAAGCAAATATGGAGCCAATGAGATTATTGAAGCAGTTGTTACAAGGTGAATTATTTATTTAATCAATAAAGCATTGATTTAGTTGATAGTTTTCACGAAACATCGAATTTTCGAACAGGTGGAAATTGTCGCTATCATGTGTTGCCGAAGATCAATATGGAAAGAAGATTCTGCAGGTGTTAGTTGAACGAAGCAATTTGTTGGACGTTTTTGCTTTACCCATGGTATGTTAACGGTAATAAAGAATTTGAAAAAAACTTTGGATTGTATAGTCCCAATTTTGGTTTTATAAGAAACTCTTTATTGTAGGGTAATGCAAGCGTAGATTCACAGTTGCCGCCCGTTCTAGCTGACTTATTGAAAGTTGATAATCTTAAAGACAAAACATTATGGCTGGAACCAGAAAGAATTGCTTTGTATGAAGAGGAGAAAAACAAAATTATTACAAATAGGAAAGAGGTGAGTAGTCATAACCACATTTCTTTAAACAAAATCATGAAAATTCAATGATTTGCTGATTTGCCACGAACCATGGGCGATGCTTGGGTAAATTCACTCCATTTTCACTCTCATCGAAAGAATTCTTTCCTCCAGTAAACATTATACGCATTAATGCGCTCTTGCTTAGATATGGAAAGGAACGATTGAGGACTCGCGCAATACAGATGAAGCTTGGATTGAAAGTACGGTTATCAACTTTCACGATCAAGATGGACATATTATCGATAAATATTTGAAAAGTGTAAGTTTATTCTCCGAAATGTTTCCATTATTTTCTAAACCCTTTCCTTTTTCTTTCATTATTTCTGCGCTTATTCCCTATGTAAGCCTGTAGTTGTTTTCCTTGTAATCTCCTTTCAGAGTAACAGTAAAAAGCTCAATCTTTCGTGGATTGATATTGATTCGTGTCTACCAATGAGAAGGCGACATATGTCGTACCTGTGGTTGCTCTCCAAGAAATGTGAAACGCATTTCTAAAATTATTACCCTGATGTTCCTGCTATTATTGGAAGACAAGATATACTCGAAAGTTACTTTGGAAGATGGTTTCTTCTTCATTATCATATCGTCCACCTTTATACACTGTTACACTTTTATACATTATTACGCGATCACTATCATTACAATTTACTGTAATCACTCTGTTTGCATTGTAGACTTAATTAATTTATTTATTTTTACCATTAATGTAAAGGAGGAAACTTTTGTCCCACCGTTGCATTTTGTGAAAAGCTTTATGGGTAAAAGCTTTGGTTGGTAGTTTCACACTTTACTGTTGGCATGCAACGGCAGATCTACAGGTTAGTCGCAACTAGTGGAGAAGTGCATTAACATTATTTGTGAATTGCATCTATAATACTATATTGGGATTATCTGAACGGTTTTCTTTTGTGGTTAAATTTTTAACACTCCTTTACACAAATTACAACTACCCTCTAGATCCACCGCTGTATGCAAACTTTCGGAGTAAGTGTTGTTGGGGAACTCACTGATATTTTTAAGTCGTCACACCTAAAGTCCAGTATTTTGTACAGTATTTCAAGAAATTAAATTTTTGCTTTATAGACTATACTTTTAATATTTAATGCGATTTTACCAGTCGTATTTTAGAAATCAGTAATGGCCGTTTTTCGTGCCATTAGTGGCCAATATGACATTTACTAGCTATGAATGTAATCATCTTTGGTTCGATTAAAAATTGAAAGTGTGCACTTTACCTGAATCTGGGACGTATATTACCCAGTAGACACAAAAACGTCTTTAAGTCGTCATTAAGACGTCTTTAAAGATACTAAAAGAACGTCTTTAATACGTCTCTCCTTGGTTGAAATGTGTAACGGTTTAAGACGAGTTTCAAGACGTCTTTGAGACGTCTTTTAGACGAGTGTATAAGTCGACTTTAAAACGTCTTTAAGTCGTCTTCAAGACGTCTTTCAAGATACCAAAAGGACGTCTTTAATGCGCCCCTAAGTCGTCTTTAAGACGTCTTTCAAAATACAAAATGTCATCTTAAATACGTATCTATTTGGTTGAAATCTGCAACGCTTTGAGACGAATTTCAAGGATGTCTTTAAAACGTCTTCAAGACGAGCACAAAAGCCGTCTTTAAAACGTCTCCAAGTTAAGACGTCTTCCAAATACAAAATAGACGTCTTTAATACGTCTCTATTCGGTTGAAATCTGTAATGCTTAGAAGTTTAGTTTCAAAACATCTTCAATGCGGCTTCCAAACCAGATGAGACGGAAACTTATGTAAATACAAAACTTTGTTGTTTTGTTGTGGAATGAAAGAAGAATGGCAGATAATTATTAGTTGCTCATTTTAATCTGCAACAATGTTTTCAAAAACTTTAACCTTTTAAAATTTACAATAAACGTATCTGCATAGAAAATTTCTCCTTCTAAAATATCACTTGTGTTATCACTTAAAAAGTGGGTTATCATGACGATCACGTAATCATAATCAAAATCGGTTTATTCTTTTTGTCAGTTGCTGACATTTCTTTTAAATTATTCTTTTAGATCTGTTCCATTAAAGACATCTTTCCAGATATATCACTTTGGGCACTGAATTGCACAGCTTTTTCAGTTTTGCTTTGCCTATGTTTTTAGTAAATGAAAATGCTCCGAAACAGAGTCATTTGATAGGATCGAGAAGTCAACAGTTTAATAAACTTTGCATTTGTCAACGAAACTCTTCATGTGTTCTTCACCTTAAATCTCAGACACCATCAAGTCATTCTCAAGTTTTATTTGTGATGAACCTGATGTTAATGACAGTGATTCTGATTTGGAATCTGCTGCTGGAAAAGACGATAAAAAAATACAACTTTTGCTTTTATATATAGTGCTACAGTGCTTGTTATCCAAAATAAAATCATTTCATACTAATTATAACAAGAAGCCGCTTGGCTTGAAGACTTCAGGACGTAACACAACGATGCATATTTAGTCTCAAAAATACAACGTTGCCGAATTGCCAAATTATGTTCAAATCTAATAAAATGACTGGCAAATTCAAAATCAGCAACTTCTAATTGTGCGTTGTAGAAACTTTTATGAATATTGTAGAACTTTCTAAGTTTGATCCAAATTTGGCCCGAATTACCCATTTCTGGTCAAATCTGACAAAATGACTGACAAATTCGAAATCAGCACATTTCAAATGTCATCCGTGCAAATTTTTGTGAAAATTGAAGAATTTTCGAAATTCGGTCGAAATTTGGCCTAAGTTGCCCAACTTTAGTCAAACCTGACAAAATCATTGTCAAATTTGAAATCAGCACCTTTCATTTGTGATCCGTGCAAAATTTCATGAAAATTGAAGAACTTTCGAAATTTGGTCCAAATTTGACCTAAATTGGCCAATTTTAGTCAAACCTGGCAATATCATTGTCAAATTCGAAATCAGCACCTTTCAATTGTGATCCGTGCAAAATTTCATGAAAATTGAAGAACTTTCGGAATTTGGACCAAATTTGGCCTAAATTGCCCAATTTTAGTCAAACCTGGCAATATCATTGTCAATTTGAAATCAACACCATTCATTTGTGATCTGTGCAAAATTTCATGAAAATTGAAGAACTTTCGAAATTTGGTCCAAATTTGGCCTAAATTGCCCAATTTTAGTCAAATCTGGCAATATCATTGTCAAATTCGAATTCAACACCTTTCAATTGTGCTCTGTGCAAATTTTCATGAAAATTGGTCAACTGGAAGTCCTAACTTGACCAAATTTGCGAATTCGGCAACGATGTCATGTAAACGCTGCACAAAAACGTTCATAACTTGGAGGAGTAGTAGTAGGAGGAGGAGGAGGAGGAGGAGAAACCACGGGTATTTTAAATACTTTACTCCACCACGGGTGTCCTAAAGTCAATTATAATTTGCTTCCTTCCTGAAATTTGCCGTTTTTCCCTTAAAAATTATATTTAATCCCCTGTTTTACCCCCTGGTGCCTCCAAATAACCTAGATAATACGCAATTATGTTCAGTTATTTCTGCTATCATATCGAGTCAATCACATTTTCCATTTGTAAGAGTTTTCTAGTAAGTTATCGGAAGTAAACCAGAAAAAAGATGTTTTTTCATCAAAAAATATCAATCTTACACCCTGAAAACCTATTTTTCAGTATTATTATCTATAATTTTAGCTCAATTATGCCTAATTCTGATATAACCTAAATGAGTTAGTATGTTATTTACTTTAAATGAGACATGTTATTGTTTATTTGACTTTTTAGTAAAGAATATGCAAAAAATAGTTTAAAAAAAACTGATTTTTCCCTATTTTCTCCTAACCAAACCCCCTGAAAAAGATTTTTGAAATTTTTTTTATTACAAACTAATTTTGAACATATCTTCAGCACGACTACCAAGTTTCAAGTCGTTTGGCTCACTAACTGTCAAGGAATAACTAATTATATATCACTGTAAATGCTGTTTTCCTTAAGGAACCCTTATAAACGCCAAAAGTACCCCTACTTTAACCCCCTGATTCCATGTAAAAGCTACCGATTTGACCAGGTTATCATACCTTTCCTAAAAGTAGGGACCCTATAGATAACAAAAAAACAAGTTTCCCTTTTTCCTAAAATTGAGCCCTAAAATCGACCTAGCTCATGGGCTAAATAAAAGCAACGTGACGAAAAAATATCTTCTACTTTTCTTTTGCTACCCGAATTAACATTGAGATCGAGTTCTTAAATCCCTGAACGTACCGCCACATATATAAAAAGTATAGGAAGATGTGTTATTCGCTTTCTGCAGTTCTGTTTGCTAAAACAAATTTTGCCTATACTGTGTCTAAGTTTTTTGGATAAAGACGCTAATTCAGACGACATTTGAAAGACATTCTATAAAAGGCACGTCAAAGACGTCTTTATGACGTCTTTTGAAAGACATTTTAGAGAAGGCCCTTCCAAAAAGTCTTTAAAAGACGTTTTGTAAAAGACGTTTTTTGGAAGACCTCTTCAGGACGTCTTTGAGATGCATTGTGCAAGACGTTTTATGGATGACCTGTGAAAGATGTCTTTAAGACGTTTTGTGAAAGTCATTTTATGGATGACCTGTGAAAGATGTCTTTAAGACGTTTTGTGAAAGACGTTTTTTAGAAAACCTCTTCAGGAAATCTTGAAGACGTTTTGTAAGAAACGTTTTATGAAAGACCTGTCAAAGACGTCTTCACTAGTCTCAAAGACGTCCGTATCAGTTTGAGACGTCTTAAAGACGTTTTGTGTTTACTGGGTATGAGTCTTAATTGATTTTTAAGAAATTAATGATCCAAATCTGTGTGCTTTTCTTCAATAAGTTTCCAATGAATAATCATTTTCTTGAAAATTTTGTATCTAAAAAATGGTACCGAAAATGAGCTTTCTTATGATGTAAATTACGCAAAACTTTGACAAATAGTTGTTGAGTAATGGACACTGAAAGTTTGCGGATAAGTCTGTCTGGGACACCCTTTACATACATAGTAGGCTTATTTAGCAAGGAGACGCGAACGCTCATAATAAATGTTGTTATGATAAGTGGCGTTCCAAGAAAACATCATGTGATGGTATGATTTAGCAAGTGCGCACCAAAGCTTAGAGTAAACAATCAGTGCAGCTACCTAAGGTCTTAGTAATGTCTGTAAAGTGATTCTTAGTGCATAGGCTTTTGATGCAATTGATGAAGAGGAATATTTATTGTTAACGGAATTAAACATATCTAGAGAACTTTATCCTTATTGGAATTTTCCCAAGTTTGACATAAATTTATGGGATGACCAACGCTGCTTAACCAAACTGAGACTTTGCAAAATAAATTTGCAGGATCTGAAAAATGCCTTACACTTACCAGACAAAATCGTAACTTCCCAAAGAACAGTGTGCTCAAGAATTGAGGAATTGTGTATTTTTCTTTAACGTTTAGCCTTCCTTGCAGATATACTAATATGGTTACTAGTTGAAGAAATCCAACAGAGATATGTTTGATATGTAACTATGTATTAGACTACGTTTATGAACACCATAATCACAGATTACATCATGGAACCAAGGCTTTCTACAACCAGCTAAACTGCAACAATATGCTAATGCAATCAACCAAAAAGGTGCCCTACTGCAAAATTGTTTCGGATTTATTGATTGGACTGTTGAAACAATAACTAGGCCTCAACAAAACCAAAGATTGTGCTACAATGGACATAAACGTGCGCATGCCCTTAAATTTCAGAGTGTCGCTTTACTAAATGGACTCATCGCTAACTTCAAAGGATCACATGAAGGAAAACGACATGATAGCACTATGCTTTATCAATCAGGGAGGCTGGTAGAACTACAAGGACATGCGTGGTACAATGGTCAAGCACTCTGTATATATGGAGACCCTGCTTATCCATTGTCTGTGCATATGCAAACACCACATCGAGATGTCAACCTCACACCAGTTCAAAGAAACTACAACAAGGCTATGAGTGAAGTACGAGCATCTGTAGCATGGTTGTTTGGCGATGTAAAAACTTCTTTAAATTTCTTTAAAGTTTTCTTCAAATTTTATAGAAAGGACAAAAGGATAAAGGATAAAATGACAATTGGCCACAGTCCAGTTGGGAAGACAGTGCTGGTTTGTGACATATTTTGCATAATGCACGGACATGCTTGTATAGAAATATGACTTCCAGTTATTTTGGAGCAATCAACACTGCAAGAATATTTTCAGTATTTGCGTATATAACTATGAACAAAATGCCAGCAAAAACTAACACTATAAAAAATAATAACAAAATATTAAATTTCCGAAGAAAAATACAATGTTTTCCCAAAATTCTTCAAAATCTTTCCAAGAACATAACTTCTTACAAATAACAAACATCAAAAAACACAGTTATTACGGTAGCAGCGTAAGCGAATACCGTATTAAAACACCCTTGGACTCCTACTACTACTACTACTACTACTACTACTACTACTACTACTACTCCGGCCGAAACGGCAGTTTTTAGCCTACGATTTAGAGTATGGGAGTCCCCACTAAAAACTCAATATACATTCTAATGAACGAACGCAGCCTTTTGAATTTTCGAAGGTTTTCAATCACATACATTTAAAATACGTTTTCTTTGATATTTTATCACTTAATTGATGAAGGAATGGATATTAGTCAAATAGGTCTACATAAAACTGGGACTTTTAGTTACTTTTATGGTACTGAATCAATGAACTTTGGCACTTGAAAATAGATATGTTTTTCGTGTCAGTAAAGCACAGATCAGACTTTCTTATTACTTTCTACGTTTGTTAGCTATCTGTTCTGTCTTTGAACATCAAGGTTTTCAAAAATCGAGTTAAAAAAAGGCAGTTATCTGTTTGAATTCATTTTCGGTTTCAAAAAATTATAATTCAAAACATACATTTTTTTTTTTACATTTTTTTCTTATAAAAAAAACGTACGTTATAAACAGCTCATGCATGTATAACAACCTCGAACCCAGGGTTTCTTGCCTTTTCGATATACGGATGGCGGCGAAGAAGACCCTGGTCCCGGCTGCTCAAAATCAACAGTATAAGTGTGGATTTTAATTTATGCAATATTTGCCTCAGTAAGCCCCACATTTTCATAGTTGCTTCTTCGAGTAAGCAAGTTCTGCATAAATTATGTGAAAAATAATAAGTAGACGGCGAACCTTAAGTATTTCAAACCGAAAGATCTGAAGAGAAGGGTTCACGAGTTAATAAACATGGAAATGTTGTGAAGCTTTTTGAAAGGCTGCAACTTGCTTTGTTATCGTGCAACCTTGATAATATTTGCTTCAAACCTAAACAAATTGTTTGTTTTGAACATTTGTTATTTGAAAGAGATGTTATTTATTGCTGTTTTAACAACTGGTTATGGGAAATCTTGATTTATCAGTTGCTTCTTAGCTTTTTACGAAGTAGAAAAATTTCAAACATAGTTATCGTTATTAGTCCCCTAAATTCGACCATTGAAAACCAGATGAATTTTTTAAACAAGATTGGTATTCCTAAGAGTAATGCAGGAAGAGAATTTGTTACAGATAATATTTTTTTCAGAAGTTAACTGTAGTAATTATGAGGAAGAAAATGATATAACATTTTCCCCCGTAGATTCTGGGAGGGAAAGCTTAAATTGTTTTCTGTCATCCTGAGGGGGCTCTTAATGAAAAAACTTTAAAACTATTTTGGAGCCAAGTATATCAAGATATAATGTTGTGGCTGTGGTCATTGGTGAAGCACACATTGCATCGAGTCGTGGTAAGAAATATATTGTTATTTGAAAATTTCTACTGCATTTTGGTTTTTTATCATAAAAAACATGGTCTTCGACTTCGCTTTGTGGATATCATCAAACATTAAACATAACATAATTCATATATAAATAAGATATCTAGCTCTTTATATAATATTTATAATAAAGTAGTACTGTCAATGTTCCTAATTCAGAATAACAAACAATATGGAATGTAAGTCAAAGCAAGTTCAAAATATTTTTAAACTAGCATGTAGCTTTAGCTAAAAAATGCCCCCGCGCTCAAGCATTCCAATGTGTACACACAGCAAGCTATACATTGCAAGCTATACAACGGAAACAAAAACAAATTTTTGTCCGAAAACTCAAAAAAATTCAGATGAATGTTTTTGCAAGTCTTTACACAGAAACAAATATATACATTTAAACTTTTGTTAACATTGTATAAACTAAACACAATAAAAACAAGAAGAATTGCGAGCATGATCATTTCGAAATGGGAGATCAGATTTGAAAACTCCTTGACGGATGGTCTTCACGGTTTTTCACTTACGTTGTAATTGAGTTAAACTTTCTTTAGGATAACTTTTTTTTTATTGATGCTAATATACCTTTCAAAAAGTGTAATAAAGGCTTAACAAGTAATATCAGAAAGTATTTGCTACAAACAAAAGAAATGTGTGAACTGAAACCATGGATACGTATTTTATAATCAAAACAAGATTTGTTAAAGAAATTCTGTAAGAGCCAAAAGAAAAAAAACAAACTTTTTTTAAAAAAAAATCAAAGCAAAAAATCCATTAGAAATCTGCGTTTTAGACTTTGATTCAAAACAAAAAGTAGCCAATGTTTATAAAAAAAAACAACAAGAAAATGTAAAAAGCTTTTACTGATCATGATCACACACTAGTATGATTAGGTTTGGTGCGAGGAGGACAGTTAAAATAGAAAAACACGAAGAAAGACAATTTGTAATATAGCTTTCTTGCATACACAGAAATCCAATTAAAATCTTTGCCAAAAATTAGTGCGTTGAACAAAGTTTATTGAATGAAATATTTAGAGCTAAAACATATATATACAAAAATAAAATGTATGGTTGGCAAAATTTCAGATTTCAAGCTGTGCTTCAAAATCCTTGTCGTTCACTTCACTAAAACAACACAAAAGTAACACGAAAAATATCTAAGCAATTTTAGCATACGATCTTCCTAAATAACATAGTATAATACAATAATAAATTAGGAAAGAGATACGAAAAAACATTCTGTCTCTCCCACTTACAGTACCATGCTTTGAAATGGAAAAAAAGCAAAGTCAGCTAATAATTGCATTCCACCGTGTAACGTCAACACGAAAGTTGGAGGATGATGATGATGATGATGATGATGATGATGATGATGATGATGAACAAAATCGGAAACTGACATTCGCCTATCTCGTGAAACTACTATGCCTCCTCGCTCGCTTACGCTCGCTGCGGGGGCAATTAAAAACACTGCACATCACTGTGGATCAAACTAAAACAAAAAATTCTACACTGTTATAATCATGATCTTTATTTCTATTTTCACCTTTGGAATTAGGAAGTCAGAATTAAGATCAATGACAATTACAAACTAAACTATAAAAATGTAAATGTAGCTATTTATTTTACATAATATTTGCTTTTTAATTGGGTTTTATATACCAGTAACAGCAAACCTTACATTTTTGCTGCAAAACTGTATTAGACGTTGTACTAAAATCGAATTGTGTTAACCCTTCATATGCAGTTGTTTCAAGACTGATGGCGAACCTTTTCTGACACAAACTTTTTAAATTGATGTTTTCTTTGGAAATATTTCGTTTTATACCCAAAAGTATATATGTGTGAGCAATGATCGTTAATGACCCCAACAATGGCCAATGGTTGTTTTGTATTTAAAGCTGACCGGATTTTTTTTTTTTTTGCATCAGTGTTATTGACATAGTTATGATTTCATCATAGTGTTTATGATATGCAGATGTATGTATGTTGACTTTTTTATTGGTGTTTAAATTTGTAAAGGAAGATTGTGTTTTGTCAAAATTAAGATGCTTTTTCGATTCTATTGTAGTAACCATTGATTTTGCAGGTGGTTACGTGCTGGTTTCAGGTGAACCAGCAGACATTCGTTTAATGGAAAATTTTTGTCTTTATTCAATTTGACTTCTCTGATTTAAGGTTTTCTCCAAGAAATATAGTTTCTGAAAAGCCGTCACCAACATGTATGTTTACACCACATATCATTGAGATTTTCCTGCTTAAGTTTTTTCTTTTCACCAGACACAGATTGTACTTTCAACAAAAAGCTGTTGTCAGTAACAGTAAGACTGCACAATCTCCAACTCTAGGTTTTCGAGAATAGACTTTTTTTAGGAGTAATTTTCAAAAACTCTTCGTACATTTAACTAAAAAATTATATTCATCAGTCAACTGATATGCCACTTGAAAATTATGGGGAAGGAACGGCACAAATTAGTCAGAGAACTAAAAGTCACACTGCCAGCCTTTTTTAACTAAAAAATATTTTATTAAAATCATTATTATCCTATCAAGTTTGTCCAAAAACACATGTAGATGAAGGGTTGATAAGTTGGAATGTATGCCAATTAAGAAAAAACAAAAATATAATGGTTTTCCAAAAACAATGAATTTATAAAATTTTCTCTTCCAAACCACGTGCTCGGACTTTAATTCTCGCTTCTGCGTTTACCATTTTGATAAACAACGCGCTGCTTAAATTATTCGAGAATCCTGCTGAAACAATGAAATCAGAGAACGCAGCAGCCGGGACCAGGGTCTTCTTCGCCGCCATCCGTATATCGAAAAGGCAAGAAACCCTGGGTTCGAGGTTGGCATGTATAATTCTTTTGTCTTCTAATAAATTAAATTGCTGGTGTGTTGCGATTAGACCCTATTTACACGAGTTAGTAATTTTAAACATTATAATATCGTTTATGCCTGTTTTCCACCAGTAAGATATCTCATGAAATAACGTTTACAGAACGTTTAAGAACTTTAAGTAAAATTTCAAATTTAAAA
Organism: Turritopsis dohrnii; assembly: GCA_027922465.2. Lineage (NCBI taxonomy): Eukaryota > Metazoa > Cnidaria > Hydrozoa > Anthoathecata > Oceaniidae > Turritopsis > Turritopsis dohrnii. The sequence goes on along the minus strand of BQMF02000215.1, from coordinate 422,559 downwards.
GTATTCTTGTGGCAAGTACTTTTGCTGCTACCGTTTTGCGCCATCTGGCTCTTGTTTTGAATATGAATTGTAAAAATTCTTCTCAATGGAAGATTTGACCTGCATCACAAAATTTAAATTTGAAAATCATACCAAAGATTTAACTTTCATTTTTATCTCTACTTGCAGTAACCATTGTTATAAGCATTTGAAATTTGTATTATTGTTGGTTTATTACCCTAACAGGTTTATGTTGCATTGCTTGCTGCTGCATATTCGGTTGAAAAGCTGTCAGCATGTTTGCTGTTTGATTTTCTTGCTTCCTTTTGTTTCTGTAATTCTTTAACATGGTCGATCTTTTGTTGTAGAAAGTCTAAAGTCTCAGATCCAGAACGTCTATTTCTCTTTGAAGAAGTTGGTTCTTCATTTTCAACATTATTTCGCTTCTTTGTTTCTCGTTCGCTCCATAGCTAATTATCTAACCTCTAGCGCTTTTTGCCGTTCAACATTGGCAGACTTTTTTCTTTCCTCTGCAGCTAGTTCATGTTTTAAATTACAGTCATCTCTCATTTCAATTAAATCTTCAAGTAAAATGTCATATTCAATTGGTTCTTCATCTCCAATTCCAGAACTTTTTGTTTCCTTATTGTTTTTAGCTTTGTACTTTAATAGTAGTGAAGCGATCCCTTACTGACCTTAAATTCACCATATTTTAAACTCACACATTGAATTCAAAATGGCTGCAACCTTTTGCCAGACTGGACCACGCTCTCTGCTTCCAGATTTAAAGGAGAAAATTCCACTAGCTGTCATTTGTCGCATCATTTGCATATCTTTTTCTTCATTCCATTGCAAAACAACTATTAAGACGATATACATAATATTTTGTGATTCTTCAAGTCAACTGGAGATAATCGTTGGCAGCTTAGGCAGTTGATTGAAGCTTTCATAACATTACGTTAGGTGATAGTTAATTTGTTCTATCTGCATTTTTGGAAAAAATAAGCTCCGATTGTTTTCAAGCTTTTCAGGATTATTTCGATCTTCCTCCGTGAGCTCTCTCCGAAAAAAGTGCAAAATCTCCTTCAAACGACAGTCTGATCTTGTTTGATCTCCTTATTCGTGATAACGCGTTAAAATTATTATGTGCTATCTCCATAATCCAAGCAAATACGGCTTATTTCGTGTACAGGTTGATACGAAGTTGTTCATTTGCCCTGAAACCGCTGTTTGATTATCCTGTAAAAAGTGGAGATCGTTTTTATTGTATTTTCAAAATGGCTAACGTGGAAGTGATTTATCAATAATAAGATACTGATTAAGCTTTAAAAGTGCATTCAAATTCTGTGGTTTAAATATAATCACAAAAATTAATGTTATGCAAATATTACATTAATCAACAAAGGACATTAATCAATTGCAAAATAGCCAATGTTCACCCTAAAAGTTTTAACGCATTCTTTAAATACGCAGTTTTAAAATATAAATTGCATAAAACGGTACCAAACTTATCTTTTTTCACTTTAATGTAGTCTTACAAAAAGCAACATCAATAGGAGGCATAGAGGCAAACATACTCTCAAGATCGTCTTTTTATTGCGTTTGAAACCAATCTGCTAACTTTTGCAAACGGGATTTCTGGAGATGTTTGGGTAGACTTTCTGGTTTGTTGACTCTTTTTCAGTTTAGCATGTTTAAAAGAGTCGGTAAAGTTTTCTTTATAGAAGACATGGTTCGGGGTGTTTTTGCAATGAACAACTGTTTTAATTGAAAAATACGGAACAGATAAGCAATGCAGCAACTTGAATGAAGTTCTTAATGCTGTCTGATTGCACTTGTATTACCATGAACACCCAAGTGGAGAAAATATCTCTACTGGAGCGACGGCCTTGTCAAGTTGACTATGAACATTATCAACTTCTTGAATGCTAGAACGACTAGGTTCACAAAACCTCTGTTCGATTATAACTATCTCTTAATGTCGAATAATAAACTCTTGAAGGACAGAACAGACATAACTGTTTCCATTTTGTGTGACGCACGAGTCAAACCAAAGTACAACTTTTTAATGGCAGGATAATTGTTAAAAATTCTTTCCATCATCGACGTTGTAGTACTGGCAATGTCATTCTCTCCTCTTCCAGCATAGCACTTATGTCAAAGCATACAATACCTTTTCTTGTTAAATGAACAATATGTTCCGTAAAGTTGTCACTGGGGGAAAAATTGTGTTTTCTGCAGCAGAAAATTTGAGATTTCGTCAGGCAAACTTCAAGTTTTCTTTTGTTTCTGGAAAAATCTGTCGCAGAGAAACATCACATATTCATCAAGTTTTCCTTTCAGGAATGTTGCTGTTTTCTGAATTGGAAACTTCGAGATAACACCAAGTTTTCCTAGATGTTAACATCATAAAAACATCAGGTGTTTTCAATGAGAACGTCAAAGAAACACCATGTTGTTAACGGAAACTCCCTAAACATGGAGTTTTTTTTATCAGATATTTTCAGGATACGTTTCGGAAACTTCTCAAACATCTAGTTTTTCTGCAGATTTTTCACATCAAACATGACATTTTCCTGTTTTGCGCTTTTTCGAAAACCTCCAGGTTTTTACAGGGTAGATTTCTGTAACGGTTCGCTAGTTGTCGAATTTTGGCTAGGCTTAAACACGCGGGAATTTGGTAATAAAGAACATAATCATTATTAAAATGCTTTATTAAAAAAAACCTTGTATACAGCCGGAACCTAGAATATACTATTGAAAAATGTATTATGACATTGCCTTCAACAGTTCCAACAACTAGAAAATATTCATTTTCCTGGAGGGCTAATCAATGCCGGATATTTTTCTGAAAGGTTTTTCAGTTTTGGGCTGAATGCCCTTTTCGATGGTGACCCAGGCTTTCTCGGCACAAGTTGGTTCTTTGCCCGTTTTGATGCACCTTGTTCGTATTGGGCATCAATCTCGTCTATTATCTTCTGAAACCTTTTGGTTCGCCAAGTTGGCTTCTTAACTTTGTAAACATTTTTTTCCTCGTCTTCAGCTTCTTCCTCCGAAGACATCATATCTGGTACAAGTACGTCTAATATTTTGGTCTTCTCAGCATCTGTTCCCTGCATCACACTCAATGCTTTCTTCCTTCTGTTGCATTTCTTAAATAAAATAGAAATGTCCCTTAATTAAAGGTCATATATAGTTCATTTCTATGATTATATTATTAGATCACTATCAATTTTCCGCTCTATTTAGCCTGAATAGTAGAGTATTCTCCCACTACATTGACATAATTTATACAGATTTATCTTATGCATCTCATTATTTTTTCAAACTGGATTCTGCAGTTTTAAGATTGATAAATTCTTACATGAATACGACGTTGAAGTCTTGCAACATCTTTTGTACTTTCAACACCGTTTCTCGTCTTCCTCAAGTGTGTTCTTTTGCTTTCGAAGTAGGTTTTAATTCCAGCTAGAAAAGAAACAGTTGACTTAGCAAAAGCCTATATCTAGCATGTTACAGGGAGCTACCAGCTACTTTCAATTCATTTATGGAGAATATCGATGTACACAGATGGGATATCTTAGCCAATTGATTTGCAGTTTAAAGCAGTTATGAAGTTTAAAATGAGGGAAGGAATGATATTCTTAAAAAGATTCTTTTCAATTATAGTTAATTTTCAACTTCCAATACAGGAAAAATCAAGACGCTTTATTATACCTTTCACAACATTATCCACATTTGGAAGATCCACATTAATAGAACGCACAAAGTTCTTTAGGAAGTTGGTTGTTTTTTCATTAGTTACATCATATGGGCTAAACAAAAGAAAGAATGCATTTGATCCAAATTATTCTTAGTGCTAAATAGGACATAAAATAATCAGTAATCGAATTTACTGAATTCATTTCTTAAAAGTTATCAGATCATACAATTATGTTTTTTAGTTAAAGTTTTAAAACATCATACAAAGAAGCTTATTAAATGAAACATTAACAGAAAATATTTTATACCTCTTTCCATTTTCTACATTCCACTCATTTAAGTTGTGAATTGAAAGTTGCTTGTAAGCATACTTGATATCACTCTAAAGAGATGAGAAATAATTCAAGCTTGCAATCCACAGTTGGCTACATGTATTAACCCCTCCCTTTGTGTCCTTTGTGATCTATTGAGGAAAGGCTTCAAAACTCATGGTAAAATACTTACTCTAACATTGTTTGGTACATCAATCTTTTCTTTCTGCTTAGGTTGCTGCTGGTTAGCTTCCAACGAGTCCAGGCGTCTTAAAATTTCTTTATTTTGGTTTTCCAAGTTTTGAGATACGCGCATAATGAATGAACGTAAATCCTCATCCATTCTATCTACAAAATCAGAGCTAAAATTTCTAAATCCTTCCTCTGACATCAAATTTACAGCAAAGACAACGAAAATGGGCGCTATTTCCTTTTCACACCCACCTCAATGCATCTGCCATATTTTTTTTGCTAGTTGGCCCTCATCATGGACATAAAAAATAACCCTAATCGTAGGACCTAGCTCTAACCCTGACCCTAGGGGATCCTGGACGGGGAGTAGGGGGTGTAAAAAGGACCTGAAAATGATTGTTCTTTACCTTGTTATAGTATATCATGTACTTGTGTGGTGTACAAAACCACAAAATGTTTCAGTAAGGAAAATGAGACACTACATACCGTCATCATTGCTTTGTGTATTACGTGAGTCGTCCAATAATGATAAGGGTGATGATGTAGTAGAGATATTTGATGAAGCACCTTGAGTTGGTGTAGACGAGCTTGCCAAAGTGCTTTGGTCGTATGCCAGCTTTTTCTTGGTGCTGCTCCTTTCTGTGACTTCCTTTTCCTTGTTTTTAGCCAGTTTCTTCTTCGTATTTTTTTGTGCTACTTCCTTTTTGTCAGAACTCATGCCGTCTGACTCATCTAATTCACTGTCATAAAAGTCAGACGATCCATCGATTAAATTACTCAAATTACTAATTCTTGACATTTTTTTGTGGTTTTAAATAAATAGATGCTATCGCGTGGCCCACAGTTCACAAAAAGATCGAAGCACGTGTGCAGCTCGAGAATTTGAGGACCATTTCCTATTTTTCGCGTGCGCAAGTGTTCTCTACCTGCGAGGCTTTTCAGAAATGAAGTATTGCAAGAACTTAATATCGCAACAACGGAGAAGAGCTGACATGCTATACTTATCGAGTTCATCTCGCTCATGTAAAAAGTTATAATGTAAGACATGATGTGAATTATGGCCAAATATCAAAAATGTTTCACTTGTATGCAGAGTTTCAGCAAGAGTTATTTCAGCAGACATAAATGCAGTAATAAAATTGTAGCACCTTATGAGAGGGTAGTAAGTAATGTACCCACTGATATTTCTTACAAGAATGATGAAAATCTTATTGAAACAACAATTGATGAGAACATTCCAGATCTTTCACAACTTCAAAATCACCATCAGAATCAAGTCATTGAAGAAATTATCAGTAATGAAGAGTTTGAGTCCATTTTTGATGAAATTTATGCTCAAGATGAGTTGAGTATTAGTAAAGAAAAGGAAAATGATGATTGTAGCATTCTTTTAAGATGGACTTGTCTAATATTATCGTATTGGCAAATGCACTTTTCAGTCACAGATAATGCTCTGGAATTTTTATTGAGTATTATTTCAATTTTTTTAAAGAAACTTGCTGATTTGATAAAGTTAAATGGAGATGTGTTGAATCAGTTTGCACAAAATTTCCCGAAGTCTTTGGTCATGTTCCATAAGATACTTAAAATTGAAAAATCAACTTTCAAAAAGTATGTTGTTTGTATCAAATGTTTCACTCTGTATAATTTGGAGGATTGTAGAAGTAAAATACAAGGTGAATATGTTTCTGCGAAGTGCAAGTATGTTCGCTTTCCTAACCACCGCTTACCCCATCTACAAAAGAAATGTGGACAGACTCTTCTCAAAACATTAAAATCACCCTCTGGTGGCTCAATCCTGGTACCATTTAAAACATATTGCTATCAATCAATTAAATCTTCTCTGCAGTTACTTGTACAAAACCCAGACTTTGAAAGGAAATGTAACTTGTGGAGGAATAGGCAAACCAATGAAGGTATTTATAGTGATGTGTTTGATGGTTTGATTTGGAAGACCTTTCAAAGAAATGGGGAATGGTATTTTTTAAACGAAAGAAATTATGCTTTAATGCTGAATGTCGATTGGTTTCAACCTTTCAAGCATTTGTCGAGCTTTTCAGTTGGAGGAATTTATCTTGTTGTTTTGAACTTACCTCGAGTAGAAAGGTTCAAGAAAGAAAATGTAATTCTTTCTGGAATAATTCCTAATATGGATAAAGAGCCCCCCACAAACACATTCATCAAGCCCCTTGTTGATGAATTGAATGAAGCTTGGCACGCTGGCTTTCAGCTTTCTGTAGTCAAAAGACCGTTGGTAAATTTTCATCTTGCACTACTTTGTGTTGGGTGCGATATCCCAGCAAGTCGCAAATTGTGTGGATTCCTAGGTAAATATTTTTGTTTTTTTATAAAAACAATAACAAAATTATGAATAAACATTTTTTTTTAAGAAAGTCTTTTGACCTGAGCCTCAATGTTCTTAACAAAATGCCTGAATATTTTAACAGGATTAATTTTTGCAAGATTAATTTTCGCGATTTTGCAATTTTTTGCCTTTTTCAGGAAAGTTTATATTACGAAAACATGTGAAATCGATTAATTCATGCAAATTTTTTTTGTGCCCGTTTGCGAAAATAAATCCAGTTAGGTTTTTTTCGTTTTTTATTTTTATTTTTATTTTTTTGTTCTTTTTGATCCAATGGGATCAACAAATGACAAGCTAAATCAACATTTTCTCTTAAAAAGTGTTACCTTAAGTAGATAGAATTTTGCATGATTAAATTTTGTGGTTTTCCAGGCCTGGTCATGAGAAAATTAGCAGACGTGTGGTCATTGCATGCCTCAATTGGCAATTCAGTTATGGCATGAACTTGTGTAAATTTTTGACATATGTGCGACCAATTTTTTCCAGTTAAGATCAACGATCTTCCTTCTGTAAGATAATTAAGTCAAATTTGAAGTGTGTCGTGTAAAAATAAGGAGATTTTCACGGAGAATTAATTTAAAAAATAACAATGTTTTTGAATATTCGGAACGTAATATGTTAGCTATAAAGATAACTTTGACGGTAAATAATATTTATTCATAAATTAATAAAGAAGAAAAATAAAACCTGAAAATAATAATAAAAAAAAATTATATTACTCTCCATCGTTTTGATTTGAAGTTCAAATGGTTTTTTAATTAAATTAAAGACGTTTCCGTTCCATTAACTAGTCAACAGCTATTTTTTTAAATAAAAGATTTTTTTGAAACTGCAACCTTACGCATGAATTTAAAAGAACGTTTAAGAATAAGAAAACTACATACCGTATTTCCTCTAATATATAAATGCTGCCCTCCATTAAACGCCACACTTATAGCAGAACGCTTGTAGTAAACGCCTCCCTCTATTAAACGCCACACCTTGAGAAGCGATGTTTATTAGAAAACAGGCTAATTATAAAAATTATAAAAATTATATATAAAAACGTTTTATCTCATACAAGACAACGGCGACAGTGATGTTGCTCTTCTTTGACATTTTCGTGAACATATCTTTTGTAGGAAACATTTTTTCACATTCTTTTGTTTACCTTTTTACGATAAGGAAACATTATTGTTTAAGTTTGCTTCTGTCAAATTTTTCATTTTGTAATAAACGCCGCCCCCTCTATTAATCTTAAATCTTGTTTTTGTAGAGGAAATACGGTAATACAATTAAATATTACACTAGTAACCCGTGTAAAAAGTTTTTACAGGTTTTAATCTATGTGAGCTGAACAGAGAGAAAGGCTTAGTATAATGAATTTTAGTATGATAAAGATAAAGTTTGGATTAAACCTTTGTTATTACAGTTATCATTACAAGGCAGGCGTGCACACGCTTAAATAAATATTAGCGTGTGTGGGAAGCGTTTTTTTAGCAGGGGCAGAGTAAAAGAAACATAATTTTCAATCATTTTTTATATTCTTTCACTGTTTACATGATAAATTTGATAAAGACTAAACTAATCCACATGAAATTTGTCGAAGTGCCTATTCGCGAAAATAAATCCAAAACATTTTACGAGTTCAAAAACTCGCAAAAATTAATCACGCAAAAATTAATCCGATTAAAGTATAGGCTGAGATTTTCTTAAATTTGACTCGCATTTTAACTTGATGTATATGTCTAGACTTTCAAACATTTACCACCCCTTGCTCATTCCAAAAATTAAAATAATGCTGTGTTCTATATTTCACATATAAAGAGGATGTATATCAATAATCAAAATCATTTTTTTGCTATTTAAGGACATGCAGCAACTCATGGCTGCTCAAAATGCAACAAAATATTCCCTGGTCGTGTAGGATGCAAAGATTATGGAGGTTTTGATTGTGAAAATTGGCCAGCAAGGACAACACTTGAGCACCGCCAACAAATGACTGAGATCCTAGATGCTACCTCAGCTACCGATCAGGAAAATTTGGAAACAAACTATGGAACACGATATTCTGTGCTAGCAGAACTCCCTTATTTTGATACTGTTCGAATGACACCGATTGACCCAATGCATAATTTGTTTATGGGCACTGCAAAGTTGATTTCTAAAATTTGGAAAGAGCTTGGTTTTATCAATCGCCATTCACAAACAACTTTGCAAGAACGGGTAGATAAATTTGTTGTTCCTTCAGATGTTGGAAAAATCCCCCGAAAGATTGTCAGCAGTTTTGATGGATTTACAGCTGATGAATACAAGAATTGGACCACTCTTTTCTCCATCTTTTGTCTGAAAGGAACGATTCCAGCAAATCATCTGTCTTGTTTTCGTAAGTTTGTCCTTGCATGCCGGTGTCTTTGTAAGCAAATAATATCAAAAGTGGATCTGGCAATAGCACATAATTTTCTTCTCGAATTTTGCAAAAGCTTTGAAATTCTGTATGGTAGAGAGAGGGTTGTTCCAAATATGCACTTGCATCTGCATATCAAAGATAGTGTTACTGACTTTGGTCCAATATATTCATTTTGGTTGTTCTCTTTTGAAAGGTAGGTTGTTTTTAATTTGCATAATTCTCAGTTCTCATAATTCTCAGACCTTAGTAGTAATGTTGCTTAAAACATGACCATTTTTAAGTAGAATTGTTGCTTAACTTGTTGCTAAGAATTAATTGAAAAAATATGTGTTTCCAGTCTTGAAAATCTTTGTGTAAGCTTAAGTGTTTAAGTATAAACATAGGACATAGTACTGCAACCTAGTGTAACCACCTAGTGTGGCAATTTTAAGAAATGTGCTGTAGCTATGCTAGTGCTGCATTATTTCAAAATTTCATGTAAGATCCTTGTAGTACTGTTGCTTAACTTTTTGAGAAAATTTACTAGTGTTGCTTATAAAAAAAATGTGTACTCTTTAAGCATAAACAGTTTCAATTTAAAATTGTCTCTGCTAACTCCTTGTTCTATCAAACCTCCTTCCCAAAAAATGATTTTGGAAATAGAAATATTGAAAAATCATTGGTAATGATGTATGGAGATATTTTTTGATCTCTTAGGTATTTTAATAAACCCATCCCTATTAAGATTATTCTCTTGTTATTTAAGAGAACTCTTTTCATTAATTGTAGATAGGGCACCCAAAGTTATATTTTATTATGCTAGATACAACGGTATTCTTGGTAAACTTCCAACTAATAACCATAACATTGAAGTTCAATTGATGAATCGATTCACTCGTGATATCTTCGTAATGAATGTCACCAAGCCAGAAAAATTTGGTCAGGAATTCAGAGAGTTGTTATCCAAACTAACCATCTCTGAAAAAGGCACATTGAAAGATATTGGCTCGTCATCAATCCTGCAACTGGCAAAATTGTCATCAAGGTACACATTCATTATTCAATTAAAAGTAATATGAATGTTGATAGAATTACACCTTTTTAACCACAAAGCTTAAGCATAGAAAGGCTGAAAATGTGCTAAGCTTACCTTTTAGGATTGAGCTTTTAGGATAAGGCTGTTTTTACTTTTAATGTGACTGTTTGAGGGAAAATCATAACAAGTGATAATTTCTGATAAATTTATCAGTAACATCACTTGTTATGATTTTCCCTCAAACCGTCACAAATATACCATAGTATTCATTTCATAATAAAAAACTAACAAAGCTCTCCTCTTAAGTAAGCCTAACAGATACAGTGCAATTACTCTTTAATGTATGTTTTAACCAATCAGAATCAAGAAATAACCTGTTGATGACTAAACTTTTAAATGACTAACAAATGTGCTTGAAATCATGCTTTTAATCAAGCATACCATTAGCATATTTTGTATGCAATTTTGTATTCAATGTATGTCAAGTTACTAAGGGTTGATACCATTTGTACTATTTCAAATTTCTATACCTTTCTTAATAAATGACTTATTTTTAGGTTTACAAATATTCAAACACAAATATGGCATGGCTTGGACGTTGACGTTTCTAAGGGTAAAGAAGCTCGATTTTCTCTTTCCTTGTTACAGTTACTTCATTTAGGAGGAACCTACAAACATTTGTACCCAGCTATGGATACATCTTCTATTTCTCCATCATGCTTTAAATACTCCGACTTATCCTTGTCTGGTAATCAATACAGCTCTCTTGAAAGCAGAAGTTCTCGATCAGCTTGCATTGTTGGCTACTGGGTTAGATCAAACGGTGATATTGTTGATTTTCACGATACAGGTTTGGAACCAAGACCGGGGTTTATTGAATATTTCATCAAGCACCAGATTACAACCAAAGATGGTTATACTGACCACTGGTTTGCTGTGTGCAAATGGCTTTTACCAGTAGAGGAAAGTATCAAAGATAAATTTGGGAAGCCTATTGAAGTATGGCATAAGCATCACTTTGAACAAATTGGCCCTGCATCATTTCTTCCAATTCAACGCATTTTTGCTAAGGCTGTCTTTGCTGAATTTGTTTATAAAAGTAATGAATATCTTGCAATTGCAACTAGGCTTAGACATTCCCTAATTTCTGAATGATCTTTGTAAAGTAATAGCTATGTCAGGGGTGGAGTGGGGTGGGGGTGGGTTGGTCATCCAGTCTATCCAGAACACTATGTGTAGTAAGTGTTATTTTCTGTGTTTTAGCAATTTTTAGCAAATTTTTATGTGAACACCACCTAACATTACAGTAAGTACCAATGGGTTTATAATTGAGTATAACTAAGTTACTGCGCTAAACACTATGTTTTCTAAAAGTACTTCCCAATGCCCCTCCTGGTTGAGATAATGTTATTGATACCTCAGCTTAGAATTTTGTTGAGGTTATAATCTATTGCCTACTAGTTTATTACTCTATTTTCTCTATCCTTTTGTTTGACATATGAAAAAACATTTTTCTTTTAAATAATATCTAAGCTTCAAGGTTACAAGTGTTTACTCATTTATGGCAGCCTGGATATCAAACTTTACTTTTCACAGTGTGCTATCACTATTTTTTGTTTTATTTGTTTTCTTTTTTCTCACAGATACTTTTTATTTACTTGTACTATAGTATATAGTATTATATGTAGAATGGGTTCATTTTGGAATTTTTCTCCTTGATTTCCTTGATTTCCTCTCTTAAGTTAAAAATTTCATTTCAGATTTCATACTAGAAATAAGTTTCTACTAGAGATTATTTTGACTTTTACTGTGTAACTTTCAAATCAGAAAGAGCTACTTGCACCTGCAATCTTTTGTAAGACGGCGAGAACGAAATTCTTCATTCATATTTACTTGTTTGTATTTAGTTCAGTTTCCTACACTATTATTTTGAAATATTGTTATTAAGTGTGATAGAAAAACAGTTGTTGTGGTTATAATAATATCTAATAATATTAATAATACTATCTGTTTAAACTATAGGTAGTAACTGACAGCTTATAACAACTTTAAAGTTCAGATTTATTAATGGATGTCTCAAGTCTTATCACTGAGCTGCTTCAATTGGTTCCCTCCGCTGCTGATAAAAAGGGAAAGGCTAAACTAAGGAGGACTAAAAGAAGACTTGCCAAGTCTCTTGAGGTATGAGTTATTAACAGCAAGCCAAGTATAGATTCATATTTGCAAATAAAGGGAGCCAAACGATCCCTTGCTTTCGAGCCAATAGTTGAACAACTGAAATACTTGTATGGCAAACTTCCTTTATTTGGTGTTGCCTACGACCTGATTATCTATATATGCCAATGCCCTAGTTTGTTGACAATGTTAATACCAAATGGAATGCTGTTAATGCGGTGTGAACACCTCACCACTTAATTATGGAATTAAAGTTACACTGTAAATTAAGTGATAATCAAAGCTGTTCTAATTTTCGCATTACGTTGTTTGTTATAGAAAGAAATTGGCTCATTGCTTAAGTTGAAAGACTTTAAAACAGTCAAATTTCTTTTATGGAACCATATCAACACAAAATATAGCAATTCCGTTTTCAATGAGCACTATGCAGCAAATGAAGCATATCCAGGTATATCACAGGTGAGTTATGATTCATTTTCAGATAGTTTCCATCTTCTAATGTACTTTCTGAAAGAAGGTTTTCACAAGGGTAATAAGTCGGCTACCGATGCCTATTTTCAGAAAAATTGTTCGTAATCGTGTTCACATTTAGACTTCTTTTGACCTGCCCACCAAAAGGGTAATTCGACGCATAGCCTATCCCCTTGTTCGTTAAAGCCTCATCTGCATGCATATTTTTTTGTGAACACTGAAAAATCCAAAATCAGACTGGGCAATATGCTTAATTTATATTGTTCTGTAACAATACACCCATTGTTCTTAGCTCCATTTCAGAGCCTAAAACATGTATTGATAATATTAAAAGAATAGGTTGACTGACTTTAACCCCAAGTAGGTCGGCAATTTGAATTTAACAAATGAATTAAGTTTAATATTTTATTTTTCATGCAATTATGTTTACCATCAATGTTTTGCTTTAGGGAGAAAACATTGAGGAAGTATTGCATCAACTAAATCCTATTGAAAAAGATTTAATCGACATAATTTGTGGCGCTATTCTGAAAGAGATAAAACATACTGAACTACGCCGAATTTTCTCGCCAAGAACGATACAGTTGTGCAACTCTGCGTTATCTAATGGTTTGCTCGGACACATTAACCAACATATAATGGCATTTGACATTCCTATACTTGATGAGTCCAGTATCGAAGTTCACTCTACCTTTAAAATCGACGAAGTATCGGTATACAGTCGGGCATCTTATCTTCAAAAAGACGTAGTATGTAAACAGCTTCGATCTTTCAATAGAAATGACAGTCTCCTGATATTAGGTCATGAATTGAAGATTATAAGTTATTTGGGTAAACATAAAAATTTTATATCGCAAATAGGACTGGCAGAAATATCAAACATCCCTTCTTCGCTCTTTCCAAATGTTTCTTTCACGGATTTTAATGAATACTGCCGTATTCATCAACAATTTCGACTGGACCAAGTTAGATGGATTATTGCAAACTTAACATCAGCTCTTAAGTTTCTACAAGCGAAGAAGATAGTATTGAACATCTTAATTGAGGAATCGATTTACATGAAAGAGCAAGAGTCTTCTTACAGTTTACCTGTAATTATTGACTTTTCCTGTGCTTGTCACGTTGAAAGTTCAAGATTGCTTCCTGATTGTTTCCAAAAGAGATTTGCCAAAACGAATCATTTACCAGTCGAAATTTTACGTGGCAAAGAATTTCCTTCGTTTGCTTCTGATTTGTACAGTTTCGGAGTTTTGGTGTCTCATTTTGTCAAGAAACTTCCCGATTCCAAGAACCAATCAGATATGGAAGATATTTCTATTAGTCTTTTAAAAAGTAGCAGTCCCAAGTTTCCCGACAAACTTAATGATTTTATTTCAAATCTTAGTTAACATCACCATTAGACTTTTATTACTTTTGTAAAACCTGTAAAAAAGTTATCTCTAAGTGATTTGCTTCGAACATTAAAAAATATTAAATTGTTATACTTAGAAGATGGTTTCAGAGAACGACCTTTGCCGGTCTGTTGCAAAGCTATCTCTAAGTTGTGCGCTTCGCAAATCAAAAAGGAATAAATTTGTTCATTACTCATTTCGTTTGACCACTTAGAAGATGGTTTCAGAGAACGACCTTTGCCGGTCTGTTGCAAAGCTATCTCTAAGTTGTACGCTTCGCAAATCAAAAAGGAATAAAATTGTTCATTACTCATTTCGTTTGACCACTTAGAAGATGATTTCAGAGAACGACCTTTGCCGGTCTGTTGCAAAGTTATCTCTAAGTGGTGCGCTGCGCAAATTAAAATATTGCATGTTATTGATTTTACTTTCTAGTATGTTAATTGCTTGCTTAAATTAATTTTGATTTCAATACCCATGTATAAAATAAAGAAGCTTCGAGATTGCTTTATAAGAAATCTAATTTTTCCTTTGATGGGAAAATGTTTTGACATGAATATGAATACTTTGTACATCAAAAAGTTGCGATAAATTGTTAAGTTGTATAAAGTTATCGTTGTTATTTGCCCTTCCCCCCATCGCCACCAACGTTACCCTCAAACGGAAGCGAGTGTGAAAGGCTCGATTTTAAGGTTACGTTTTTAAGTGGACTTGATTTCGCGAATTCATTTTGATTTTATTACCCATTTGCTTACCATTTTCCTAAAATATTTTGACAAAATTAGCAAAATAATGTCGTGAAATTTTATCCATGTAAGAAAGGTATTCAGTCTGACCCACCAAGTTAGACTAACAAAACACTATTTTTTGCGGAAATTTGAGCTAAATTAGTCTGTAAATACTAAATGTAAAAATTGTCAAGTATTCTGGATCATAATATGTCTCAACATGATGTTTACTCAATTTAAACATCATGCTTACTCCCCAAAGCTTACAGAAAACACACAACATGGTGTTACCAGAAAGAAAACACGGCCAACATCATGTTTCAAAACAGATTATGTGTCAACATGGTGTTTCATGTTTTCTGAGTCTCCAAAACTTCATGTTGACTCCTGACAGATTTCCAGAAAACTCAATATTTCCCGCAGTGTGTATTGTGATAGCTGTTTTTTGTATTAAAAGTTTCTTACATTAGATTTTGGCAAGATTATAGCATTTTCTAATTCAATACAAACAACAACCTTTTCATCATTAATTTCACGAGCGTTTTTTCGTTCAGCCTTGCTAACATTTTTAGATGTAACGTGGCTGTTCCATTTTACAGTCAGCTCATGCCAAAGACTTTTAAGGAAAATTTGTAGTGTTTTTAAATTCCAAATTAAGATTTTGGAGGGCCCAACCAACTCCAACTGAAATACACAGAAGCAACATAAAGGAAAATTGATGTTTTTGGTACTGATTAAAATATTTTTTGTCAGTTGAAGGTGAATTTGCAAGAGCATGGAGTTAAAACAAAATAATTTTATAATTTTAATAATTATAATGTTTTGCTACTATTTTGTTCTATCTCTAATTGCAATCTTTCCCTGGAGCAAATTTGAAATAATTTTCCATAGAAAGGATTCTTAAAAGATTTTGTGGGGTTGTGAAATGTAAAACTTAATTTTCTCAGTTTAAAGAAATTGGAGAAATAATTCTCACCTAATGATTAGTAACATTTGTAATATATTAATATTTTCCGATTCTTTTATCAGGAAAAAGCTTTTTTATGAGATCTATCCAAATTTATATTTTTTTATTCTGAAATTACTTTCTCGAGGTAGCTAATTTATAGAGCAAATACGCTTTTACTACTCTTGTTAATTTCTTAAAGATCAATTAACTCTATTTAATAACTATTTAGCTATCGTTCTTTATCGTTCTTTCTTTTTTAATTATTGTTCGTTTTTCTTCTTTAACTGTCCAAACCTATTGTGATCATGATCAATAAAACCTTTTATATTTTTTTCTTGTTTTTTTATGTAAACTTTGGCTATTTTTTGTTTTGAATCAAAGTTTGAAACGCAGATTTCTAATGGATTTTCCGCTTTATTTTTTTTTGAAAAAGTTTCTTTTTTGGCTCTACAGAATTTCTTTAACAAATCTTATTTTGATTATAAATACGTATTTGTTGTATTGTCAAACTTTTTAACCATTGTTTCATATGAACAATTGTTTGTTTTTTTTAATTGGAAAAGTAATCCTAAAGAAAGTTTAACTCAGTTCTGATGTAAGTGAAAAACCGTGAAGACCATCCGTCAAGGAGTTTTCAAATATCTCCCATATCAAATTGATCATGCTCACAATTCTTCTTGTTTTTATTGTGTTTATACAATGTTATCAAAAGCATAATAAAATAACAGTTGATTATTTGAAGTTTAGTAAAACATTTTATTTATCAATCATACATGTAAGATTTTGAACAATGCATGGTGGTTGTCGATTCAAAATAATCGCTGAATATGGAGAAATCAATTCAGCATTCAAATATACAATGATGAAACATTTTGAAATACTGAATAAAAGAATTTAAAATTATGTAACTACTGGTAACTCAGCAAAACAGATCGAAATAGTAAAAAAAAATGAAATGAGTGTTGAATTAAAATAAAATTCTGTCAAAATCATGAAGATTTTGTTTGCTTTCCAGATCCTTCACTTTGTTTTTTCCATTACAGTACCAGGTAAGGAATTTGATACTATTGGTGCTGTTGATGCAAATGGTGTTGTGCAGTGCTCCCTGATAATTTCTAATTGCATTTATAATGTACTTCCGTATTTTGTTCTCCTTCCCTAACGTGCTAATTACGGTAACAGCAAAGGTGAATACCGTAAAAACACCTGGACAAAATTTACTTTGTGGATTCATAGCCACATTTTTAATGTAGTCTTCCATGTAATCCCACAATCAATATCTAACCGAAACTGCACACAGCTGATGGTAAAAATACATATATAAGGAAATATTGATATCTATTTGTTAATATGAATTTCTGCTTGTTAACATTGACCAGATTGCGGAGTGGTGTATCAGCCACTAGCCAAATAATCAATAAAACATGCGGATTTAATATTAGTAGTTGAACCGGCCTAATTGTATTTCCACGGGTAAAAGTAAAACTAATCTAGTCAGCTTAAAGAAACATACATTTGTACGTACTTCATCAGGATGTACTACTTTATCCTTTATCCTTGAGAATAGTATTGAAGTATTTGATATCCACAGCAACAAAATATGAACATTTTCAGGCTCAAAATCGTCAACAAGCAACAACATTGAGCCTGTCGGACCAAGTTAATCTTTTAAACTTTCCTGACAAATTCTGCCAATCGATATATTACGTTTAGCGCCATCTCACTCCTGTT
The DNA here is from genome assembly GCA_027922465.2 of Turritopsis dohrnii. Classification (NCBI taxonomy): domain Eukaryota; kingdom Metazoa; phylum Cnidaria; class Hydrozoa; order Anthoathecata; family Oceaniidae; genus Turritopsis; species Turritopsis dohrnii. Next base: position 405,161 of record BQMF02000215.1, on the reverse strand, counting down.
TTTTTTTTCACTGAATGAAGTTCTTTCTCAATAGTTCCTACCATCACTGTTGCAAACACAATAAATGCACCTGGATATAAGCCTGCAGAGGAAATTATTTTTCAACTACGAATTCAGAATATCTTCTGGGAGACATCAGGCGATATCATAACATATGCGTTATCTGATTTCACAAATAATTATACAGGTAGTTCTTTTCTTACTATGTTTGGATGTCTTATCTCTGTTTACCATTTTTTGTGCCTTTTTCAAAAAACCACTGAGGAGAAGTGGACTTTCATTGAAAAAATGTGAATATTTGCGTGACTTTGTGCTGTTCTGCGGAGATTTTTCAGCAAACTTGCCCGGAGGGTAAAAACGGATCTCTTCTCCGATTTTTTGCGTACGCAACAAATTCATCACATCAGACATGTTTTTAGCGTGATTACTGTTGTTTCACCAGTGCATGTCACAATAAACAGGATATGTCGCAATCAACAGTAAATGTCGCAAATCTGCAGTAAGTGTCGCTGAGTGACATCTTCTATCTTTATTATGATCATTTAATCAGAAGAAGTTTTTGGGTTTTCGTTTTCAGATAAGTTTTCCATGTTTCAATTATTTATTCAAAGTTTTCCTAACGTTCAACTTCCTTACCGATTTAGTCAGTTTTCTCAGTTTCAATGTGTCAATACATTATCTTCGGAGACATTATTTACGAAATTTATAATATTTTGTGATTCATAATAATTTATTATTTCGTATTTATTAATGGTTTTTACTAATAATACTATGTTGTAAATTTGTTTTTAAGAATTATAGTTGTATCAAAAGTGCTTAGTCATTCGGAGCGTTTCATGGGGTGACTTGATTCGGACCGTGGGGTTGATTCAAAGACATACAGTGGAATATTATTAATTTGATGGTGGTGGTAAAGTAGTAATCTGCGAAATTCTGCACCTTTTGATCGTTATTTGCCGGTACATTTATAAACATGTCATAATCTCACATACTGGGATTTTCTTATGTCGATACAGTGGAAACCATGTCACAGATAAAGTTTGTAGTTTGGTTTTGCATTTTTTTACTACTACATCGCATTCTCAAAAACGTGTTAATGACTCTAATCTTCGAACTTCCAAAAAGCACTCACTGTGTAGCAATTTTAAAGTGAAAAGAAGTAAAAGCCGAGGTAATTACTACAATAACTCAACGGCTACGTTCAACATTATTCTTATGGTGATGAAATCGGTACTTGGTTGACACTGTAGTGTATGTGATAAGGTTGTCAGAAAAAACAGAAACGTTTGATGTGTGAACATTGGTTTGAACTAACGCATGCTATTTGTGTTGATAAGTGTAACATTGTTCTGTCCAACAAAGACATATATATGTGATGCATGTTATGTTTGCATAAGAATTTACCCTTTTCAAGAATGTTGAATCTGAACCAATTTAATGTGGATGGAACTGTCGATATAGACATTATAGATGACTATAAAATTGTGCTCAATCAAAATAAAAATTTGTTGAACATCCTGCATCTGAACGCTCAGTCTCTTGTTTGGACCTTCTCAGAGTTTGAGTACATGACCAACACGTACAATTTTTATGTGCTTGCTCTTTCGGAGACATGGGTTAGTGACAATAAAGATCAGTTGAGTTACGTCGATCTTCCTGGCTATAAATTTGTATACAGAATCACAAAGCACGTGGTGGCGGTGATGGTTGTTATGTAAAAGAAAATATTAAATTTAAAGTTCGTAATGACATATGGTCCCTTAATGCTACCATTAAACATCATTGGGTGGAGCTTCAAAGCATAAATAATCATACTAAGATTCTTCTTGGAATATTTTATCAACCGTACTTTAATCATAAAGCGGTAAACGAATGGTTTGACCGATTTGAAGTGCTTTTAAATCATGTTTCGTCACTTTGGGATGAAATGCTTTTACTCACTGGAGACTTTAATATAGATGTTCAGAACTGCACCTCCCTAATGTCCAGCGATATAATGATATCATAAATTGCTACAACCTTAAACAAATTATCCAAGAAACAACAATGAAAAATTCTACTTTGATTGACCACTCTTTGGTTTCATATCCATCAAAAGTAAAACACTCGGCGGTTCTGCCGTGCTCAGAAATTAGTGATCATAATGGTCCATACATATGTCTCAATGCCCGTTTGGATAAATATCAACCAAGATAAAAATTCATCGGTAATATAAAATCTTTTAACATGGAGGCGTACTTAACTGATTTCAAGAGTATTTCCTTTCTCTTCGGTGTCTGCTTTGGAGGACCCTGAGGATCAGTTGGATGTATTTCTAAATTTATTACTAGAAACAATTAATATTCATGCTCCACTAAAGAGGAAAAAGTTCAGCAGGCCACCTGCTCCCTGGATACATGATGATAAAGTTCAAAATCTGAGGAAGGAAAAGGATCAATGGGGGGAGATAGCAAAGCATTCTCAAAATGAAGCCGACTGGTCGAAATTTTGTTCGTGTCGAAATTCACTAAATGCTACGATAAAGAAAGCCAAATCTTCTTTTCATTAAAAAGCATTCACAAACATTAAAAGCATTAAAAACCGTCCATAGGATTTTAAAATCAAGTAATAAAAGAATTAGTGTAGACCCTGATGAACTGAATAATCATTATGTGATTACTTCACACCGGCTTCTACAATCAAAGAATGACAACGTTGGTGATATTAATTTTATGAATAATACAATGTTACCTGAAAGCAAGCAACCATTTGAAATAAAACCTATCTCGTATGAAGATGTAGAAAACGAACGGAGAAACCTATGTCTCCATTGTTTAGCCGGTTATGATCATATGTCTGTCTCCTTTGTCAAACCGATCATTCAAATTCCTAAGACAGATGATGCAAAACTTGCAGATCAATTTAGGTTAGTAATGGTCTTACCAATTTTGTCGAAAGTATTTGAACGTTAAATCGCAAAACAGATTTGTTCATACAACGATAACATGTGTATATACAAATCAACAATGTCCGGTTTCCGAGTATCACATTCAACGTGTACACTTCTATTGAAAATCCGCGATGATATCAAAACCGCAATGAAAAAAGACGAAATCTTTTTAGCTATATCCAGTGACTAATCAAAACCAATTGACCTGTGTCTTCCTCGACAATCATTCGAAAACTAAAGTGCATTAAATTTGTTTAAAATTCATTACTACTTCTCACCAGCTACACGCTTTTCTTTCTATGAGAATGGTCTTTTTCGTTTCATGATGAATATTCTTAACATTTTAGTCAAAATCATCTTAATATATTCTTAAGACATTCTTAAGGCCGTACCTAACTTTTCGTGTCCGGAAAATAGAGATAAAACTCAAAAGACGAGAAAAGGTTGACTGGAGAAAAAGCTGCAACAAAACAGCAATGAAGAGCGCCACGCGAGAGAATGCTTACATTGATAACTGCAAAAAATAGCATCTACATATTAAACAAAATAAATTCTGACAAAATAAGTTTTGAGCTCCCAAAATCTTAAGATGACAATATTCTTAAGACATTCTTAACTTTTTGGTCATTTTCATCATAAACATTCTTATAAAGCGTATTCTTATAAATGTAACTAACATGTAGCTTCAGCTAAAAATGCCCCCGCACTCAAGCAATTCCAATTTGTACAGACAGCAAGCTATGCATTAACAACGGAAACGAATACAAGTTTTGTCCGAAAAAAAATGTTTTAGTTGATTTGGGACCTGATATGAGGCAAAGTTATATGCTTAAATATTTCTACAAATATTTCAGTTTTTTAGGGAGCCTAGCGGCATTTCAAAACCAACTTGCAATGTCTACACTTAGACAGATGAAAATATGCATAAAACTTTGATACTTTTTGTTATTTATTAGGCCTAAAGTCACACTAATGCTAATATACCTTTTAAAAAGTGTAAATAAGGCTTAACAAGTAATACCAGAAAATATTTGCTACAAACAAGGGAAATGTGTGAACTGAAACCATGTATACGTATTTTATAATTCAAATAAGATTTGTTAAAAACATTCTGTGAGAGCCAAAAGAAAAAAAAAACATTTAAAAAAAAATAGAGCAAAAATCCATTAGAAATCTGCGTTTCAAACTTTGATTTAAAAAAAATAGCCAAAGTTCACATAAAAAACAAACAAAAAAAAACAAAAAAGGTTTTATTGATCATGATCACACTAGGTTTTAAGACAATCAAAGAAGAAAAACGCGAAAAACGACAATTTGTAATATGGCTTTCTTGTATACACAGAAATTCTATTAAAATCTTTTTAAGGCAAGATCCACAAAAAATCAGTGCATTAAATAGAATTATTCAATGAAAGATTTAGAGCTAAAACATATACAAAAATAAAATGTATGGTTGGAAAAATTTCGGATTTCAAGCTGTGCTTCAAAATCCTTGTCACACCATTAAAACAACGCAAAAGTAATAAGAAGAAGAATGTTTGAGCAATTTTAGCCTAAGAAATTCCTAAATAACATAGTCTATATATTAATAGATGATTCTCTGTTTGTTTGTTTGTTTGTTTGTTTGTCACGCAAAATGGTAGATTAAGTTGTGAGCGAAATTATTTCTTTTTTTGTGTGCGACGTGAGTTCGAAACAAATACATTGCAACCCCAATCGAACGTGACTTTTTTTTGGCTGATGAACTAATAGGAACAACATTTTGTTTTTATCATTATTGTTAGTTTTATATTCCACGTTGACTTGGCTTTGAAAACAGTACATCAACTAAATACAAAGAAACTAACTGATTAAACATTTTTGGACAAAAAGCAGCAGTGGCAGACCGTGGCACCATATGTTTGGTTTGCCACTAACTCTTGCCTGACTGTCTGAGACGGGTGAACTTTTTTTTGAGCAATCAAAATGTTTAAAAACCGATAGGTAAAAAAAGAGTATTATATCAAAACAAAATGTTTTTTTTTTTGCTTTTCTTTTAATAAAGTAATTTCTTCTTTTAATTGTTAAGCGTTCTGATCGAACGTTTTTTTATTCTATTTATTCATTTAGCACGTGCCTTTTTTCTCTCCTCCCGTGTGAACTTTTTAAGAAGAGAAACCATTTTCCCCCTGTTTGATAGCACCCATGTTAGAGCGCGTAACTTTTTTAAAACAAAAGCTAATAAAAAGTTGAAGTTTTCTCTCTCTACGTTTTGAATGTATTGTTACACTGATAAAAGATTGGTTTTACCAGAGGTTGTGACTTCGAATCTGTTTCTGGTTGAGCACAAGTTATACGACCCGTTTAGAAGGAAATTTGACGTGTATTGATACAGTGACACAGAGCAGGTGCACATGGGCGGCGAGCCACGCCGCCTTGGCGGCTAGTCTATATATTAATAGCCGATTCTCTGTCTGTCTGTCTGTCTGTTTGTTTGTTTGTAAGTCACGCAAAATGGTAGATTGAGTTGTGAGCGAAATTATTTTTTTTTTGTGTGTGCGACGTGAGTTCGAAGCAAATACATTGCAACCCCAATCGAACGTGACTTTTTGGCTGATGAACTAATAGGAAGAACGTTTTGTTTTTATTATTATTGTTAGTTTTATAATCCAAGGACTACGTTGACTATGTTGGCTTTGAAAACAATACATCAACTAAATACAAAGAAACTAACTGATTAAACATTTTGGACAAAAAGCAGCAGTGGCAGAACTTGGCAGCATGCTTGCCAGTGTATCCTAACGTATCCTTGCCTGATTGTCTGAGACGGGTAAACTTTTTTTCGAGCAATCAAAATGTTTAAAAACCGATAGGTAAAAAAAGAGTATCATGAAACAAAATATTTTTTTGCTTTTCTTTTAATTTAATTTCTTTTTTTAATTGTTAAGCGCTTCTGATCGAACGTTTTTTTTATTCTCTTTATTCATTTAGCACGTGCCTTTTTTCTCTCCTCCGGCGTGATCTTTTTAAGAAGAGAAACGATTTCCCCCTTACGTTTGATAGCACCCATATTAGAGCGCGTAACTTTTTTAAAACTAAAGCTAATAAAAAGTTGAAGTTTTCTCTCTCTACGTTTTGAGTGCATTGTTACACTGATAAAAGATTGGTTTTATCAGAGGTTGTGACTTCGAATCTGCTTCTGGTTGAACACAAGTTGTACGAGCTGTTTATAAGGAAGTTTGACGTTTATTGATACAGTGATACAGAGCAGGTGGACATGGGCGGCGAGCGACGCCGCCTTGGCGGCTGGTCTATATATTAATAGCCGATTCTCCGTCTGTCTGTAAGTCACGCAAAATGGTAGATTGAGTTGTGGGAGTAATTATTTTATTTTATTTTGTGCGACGTCAGTGTAAAACCGTTGTGTTGAGACCCTAATCGAATGCGATGTTTAGGGGAAATTATCTCGGTAACCAATAGGGATAACTGACGTCTTTTGGGGTCCGCAATGCAGGCTATAGGGTGACGAAAAATTTGGGTCTAATTTTTTTGGGGGGCGGGTCTATGACGTCATCAAAAATTTTGATCAACAATATCTCTGTAGCGGTTGGTCGTAGCACAACCATCCCATACATTTTTTTCATCATTTTTTCGAGCTCTACAACATGGACACACTTATTATTGCCAATTACTTAATTTTATTTTTCGTGAACTCAAGGCAGGCTGAACATGGGCATTTTCTTGCTCAGAATTTCGAGCTCTGCAAGATGGTAACACTTTCAATTGTCAATTCGTTAATTCTATTTTTCGTGAACTCTTTGGGAGGTGACATAACGGAGGCTGAACATGGGCGGCGAGCGAGCTAGTAATAAATTAGGAAAGAAATAAGAGAAAACACTCTGTCCCCCGCTTACAGTACCACGCTTTGAAACGGGAAAAAAGCAAAGTCAGCTAAAAATTGTATACCACCGTGTAACGTCAATGCGAAATGTTGGAAGATGATGATGATGATCGCTTACGCTTGCTGCGGGCAAAAAGCGTGTATCTCACAAATCGTAAACAATTTTGGTGATGAAAAAATGTCCTCTAAAGTGGAATGTTGATTCGGAATCCCACAAGGTTCAGGGCTAGGACCTATTCTTTTTAATCTTTATGTTTCCGATTTCCAAGATGTTGATTCCGGTGCTATTTACCAGTATGCCAATGACACAAGCCAAATCGAACATACTAAAACAAAAGGACTTAGAGCCTTCATTAAAAAAAACTAGAGAAACGTCTTGAAATTTTAACAGCATGGTCTAAAGACTGTAATCTTCTATTCAACGCATCGAAAACGAAATCCATGCTTTTTGCATTTTCTCAATTTTACAAATGTCACAAATAAGATGACAAAAGAGTGCATCAGTGGAAACAATTAGGTGTGGTGCTTGATGAACACTTGAAATAGAAATTCACAAATACATAAAGTGTTACAATCTTGTTGGGGAATTCTGAAGGTATTACGAAAGTTGAAACGATTCACGTCTTTTCAAAATCGAAAAATACTGGCACAGTCTCTTATTATGTCACGTCTTGACTACTGTAATGCTCTTTATACCAACATATCACAGAATGAGATTAATCGTATGCAGCGACTTCTAAAAACCACTGCGTCATTTGTAAATAATCGATTTTGTGCAACAGCTGATGTAATTAACTTGGGGTAGATACCGGTGAAGGAACGTAATAAAAACAGCACGTTAAAATTAGCACATAAAGCGATTTATGAAGACAAGTTTTCCGATTATTTGAAAATGGAACGGGTACGTAAAAATCCTTTTGATCGTTCGCAGAAGTGTTAAAACTGCGTTTTCATGATAACTATTCTTTTCGAGGTGTAGCAAGTAAACTATTTAACAATATTCTTGATAATATATGTGACAATAATTTTAATAATTTTCTTAAAATTTAAAGATATGTTTACTAGACAAGGCCTCTTATATTAGCTAGCACTGAATCTTATGATTTCTGTATTTACATACGTATTTATGTTTACATGATTATATGTATATATTTTTCTTTAACAGTTCTGATTTTGGTTTCTCTTATATACGGTGTGTTTCATAATGTTGGAAACGGAAATTTTAAAGCTGTTTTTTTAAATGAATATACCGAATTTCAAAATATTTTTTACATCAATGGAAAGCCATTTTCAAGTTATTTCGGCTAGAATATTTTTGTGAAAAATGAAAAAGTGGTTTTTGAAAAAATAAGGAAAATGTCTTGCAAAAATGTGATTAAATTTTTAATGTCGATTAGCACGTAGTTTAATTACATCGTGCTTATTGTTTCAAAGCACTGAATGCAATGGTCAGTGCAAGATTCCATATCGTAAAACCAGATCTAAGAGTAAGTTTATCTAACAATTTCAGACCATCAAATCTTTATGGTTAAAACCTTGTTACATTTGTTTGGGATGACGAGTATTTGGTCACGTGATGACTCGTTCTTCCAAACACTTTTAAGAGACTTTTCACCGAGAAGTTTGAATTGTTAGATAAACATACTCTCAGATCTGGTTTTACGGTATGGAATCTTTCACTGACCGAATGCAATAGATAATGACGAGAAGTTGAAACGACATGTTATATTTACGGATATTTCGTCATTTGTAAAATCACATGAAGTACATAATGTTCTTTCTGAACTTAATAACTTCCATGAAAACATTTAGCTCACGATGGAGATGGAAACAGATTTTACCATTCCGTTTCTGAATTTTAAAAATAAATTGACCAGTATTGATATATACATACATTGGCACTCATTCGCTCCAAAAATGTGGAAAAACGGCACATTTCGATGCTTGATACAGCGAACCTATACTGTAAGCTCTAACAAGAAAGTTCTAGAAATTGAATTGAATCATCTAAAAAACGTGTTTACTCAGATTAATGGATACCTTACTTATGCTTAAATTCGCGCGAGTCAATAATTCGCTCATGCTCAATTTCGCGCATTTCAAATTCGCGCATCCAAAATCGACCTTTTCGCGCAGTTTCAAATTCGCGCATTTCAAGATGGTTGAAAGGAAGAATAAACAAGAGAATTTAATGAAAATATCAATTTTAAAAGTAAAGTTATCTCTTAAAATACTTTTTCACACAAGTTACAAGAGCTAATAATCAATTTTCATAGTGCAAATGGATCTTCCTTAGAAATCGGCTGATTTACAGCATCCAAAATGTCAAAAGCCTGTATGCAATAAATCATTGGAATGCTCAATTCCAGTACCTGAAGATTTTCCAGGATGGGTGGCTTTTCAACAAGTTTCGCTGTGTAAAAAATGTGATTCACTAGAATTTCCTATCGATGAAAACACTGATTCTGCCAAAACAGATGATGAAGACGTTGTTATTGTAGAGGTGCGGAGTGGAGAAAAAAAGTAATGAACAGAAAATTACGTCAGTTACGATCGAAGAAAATGTGGAAGAAACTAGTGAATTAGAAAGCGATTCTGTGGAGTACTTTGTGCTAGTAGTAGAGGTTACCATGTTTTCAGAGAGATTTGGCGACCAATGTACAATCAAACGTTGCACATTCATCCCGAGCCAAAAAATCCTTATGATCCTTATGCAATTGGCATTTACGCATATTTACCTGGAAAAGTAACAAAACAGAGCTTGGTAGGACATATCCCCAGAGAAATATCTCGATTTTTTTCTTTTTTCTTTAAGTATGGTGGTTGCTTATCGGCAGTCGTAAGGGAAACAAAATTCCGGCGAAGTCCTCTGCCTCAAGGTGGGCTAGAAATACCTATCACACTTATCATTAAGAAAGGAAATAGTAGTGATATAATATTTGAAAAGATGAAGAATTTCATAGATGATTACTACTTTGAGACTCACAAAATTCCTATAAAAGAAGAACATCAAGAACAATTTGATGATTTTGAATGGTGATTACCGGGATTCGGAAAAATCATGTTTCGTTTACACGAAACTATTTTTCTATAGATCTGTAGGGAATTGTATACAACTTAGTGCAGTTGTTCGTGAATTTTTCCCTACAAAGTCATTAGAAACTTCACATTAACACTTGAAATAAGCGTGCAAAGTAATGATGTTTCTTTTGATACAACAAAAGGCTTTAAATCTCTGAAGTACCGTTTCAGTAGAACAGTTTCAAAATAATTCTCACAAGTAATTGATTTTTTTCGTGTAACAGGCTCGTCGAGTTTACGAATCTCCCTAACAGGTGCATATTCTTTTCATTATTTGTAACTATTTCAACAAAGAATATATTTGAGAACAAGTAATTTCACAATTTTTTTTGTGGTTTTTTCCTTTTCTTAGTTATTCGCGCAATCTGAAATTCGCGCGGATTCAAATTCGCGCAGCCAAGTATTGCGCGAATTTCAGATTGAGCAAATTTAAGCATAAGTAAGGTATCCGTATGAAGTTGTAAAAGGAGTCATGGTGGAAGAAGAAGAACAAAAAGTTAAAAAACACAACCGCAACAATCAACTGTGGAAGAATCTGAAGAGACGCTCCAAGTGATATCACCTGTAGTTGGTTCTTCCATACAAGGGAAGACATTGAGTAAATTTAGTTCGTAGATTGAACCGAAGAATAGAGAGTATTTTACCAAATAATGTCAAATTAAGAACACTGTATAAATGTAACAAAACTTCATCTAAATTTTCGTTGAAAGACAAATCTGACAAACATCACAAAAACGATATTGTCTACAAGCATCAGTGTTCAGATAAGAATTGTACTGAACGTTGCACGGTTAAACTTGAAGACGCATAATCGACCATCAGAAACGTGACAAAAACACTCATGTTTACCAACATACGAAGAGGACTGGACACAAATAGGCCTCGCCAAATAACTTTACTATTTTAAAGAAAAACTGTGGAGGATATAAGACGTCGAAAGATTTGTGAAGCGTTGTATATTAGGGATGACAAACCGTCATTGAATAAACAAGAACAATCTGTGAAATTGGCCTTATTTAATTAACTATCAGCAGCAAGGGGAAAGACATTTGTATCTTTAGCGACTATGTTGCCCTTACTAGTCATTTAGGCCGTCCCTGGTGACTTGGTTGTGTCGTGATTCATGTTATACGTACAGTTTGTTCCAGAGAATTTCGGTCTGAGATTTTAACAAGCTATAACTTTTCACACACATATCACATTTTAGAGATTTTGACAGCATTCGATAGCATTTCTTTCAAGGATTTTAAAAACCTATATTTTAAATAATTTAGTCCAACACCTTTGTAGTAAAAAGGATTTCTTTAAAGTGTCACGGTCATTAACTTCTTAATGGTTAATAAAAGTAAGTTTTCACGTGCGATTATTCTTTTGTTTATTAAGAACATGTCATGGTGTTATTGAACACACTAAAATTATAATCTCATCACAAAGTTAAAAATTGTGAGACGGGGACTTCTACAAAAAATTTTTCACATCATTTGAGCAATCTTTAGTTCCTACAAAAACTTTTCTCCACTGAAAGATCCAGAGTCTATCAGAGTTGAGAAGTAAAATTGTTGACGCAGCAAATAATCTTAGACAAAATCAAAATTCTATTCGCCACAGCAAGAGCAAATCGCTGTGTCCAGAGAAACGTCGGACCATGGAGGTATAAAACAGAAGGAGAACGAACTCTTATTTTTCTATTATTCAGATAATGACTATTCTATTCATTGCGGTATCACTTTGATGTCATCCGTGATGCGCTTTCGGCTGGTTGTCGGTGAAACGAATACTTTTTTAAAAATTAACGACAATTTAAAAACCAAATATCATCTATTATAACAACGGATCAACTTGCTGCATAGTGACAAGCAGATTATTTAACTTAAAGCTTCCTTGAGAAACAAATGAAAATCTATGTTTTTATACAGAGTTGAAGATATCGCGTAATTCATGTATAAGTTCCAATCTACATATCTTCTGATATAAATGCGCCTCGATAGTGCCGCGGTACGTGCAAAAACTTAGGATTATTCTCTCTTCAAAAACTGAAGCTCGGCGAAACTGCTTGAGGGGATCACGAGATATATAGACCTAAAGTTGCAATGTTTTCGTTGCATATTTGTGACGTTTTTGCATAATTCTCCCAATTCCTACAGATTATGCATGCTAAGAACTTTACCCTAACGATCTTTAATCACATTGGAGAATTGATATGAACGAAATTTTCACGCAAGAACGCCAAAATTATACAAATTATGCAAGATGATAGCAATTATATGTTATTACACACTGAGGACATAAACAATGCAGCGCATCACGGATAGTACAATAACAGATTTTGAGTTCGTTCTCCTTCTGTTTTATACCTCCATGGTCGGACATGTTGAGTTTAAAGTTTTGTTTTTAATGGGTCTTGTGTTTTACAGTCACTTGACTTGCTATTGTTTTTGATAATGACCTTTGATAGCTGTTATTGAAAGATGTGTTAATTAACCATTAAGAAGATAATTGGATTTTTTCATGGCAAAATCCTTTCAAACAATGACAGCAATTTGGAAAACAATAAACAAATTTAAGCTGTGTGTTGACGAAAAATGTTTCACTTTCATGTTTTTAAATATCAATTTTGGGGGTCTCAGAGCAAAGATAGAATTAATAAAAATTTGTATGGATTTAGCGCTTTGAAACAATAAGCATGATGGAATTAAAGTACGTGTTAATCGACCATTAAAAATTTAATTACATTACATTTAATTTGACCTTTTCGTTATTTTTTCAAAAACCACTTTTTCATTTTTCACAAAAATATACTTATAAATATTTATAAATATTATAAGTTGTCATGGTAACGCCATTGTGTGTATGTAATTTGTATAGAATTAGGCATGTAATAGTGAACTTTTGCGCTGTAAATTTTCATACGTTGATAAGGTCCACAGAGGTTGAACGAAATGTCCGTAAATATAATATGTCGTTTCAACTTTTCGTCTCATTATCTATTGCATTAAGTTATATGACCACACATTCGGTTTTAGTATTCCATTCAATTTGTTAGTTTTTTTTTTGTTTTTGTTTTTTTTTTCACGAGTCTCTGACCCCTTTTCGATTCATTTTCATTTTGGATCTTTTGTCTTTACTCAGGGTTTCCATCATCCTAGTCAATATCATCTCTATCGATCAATTACTCAGCCCTGCCAACATCAGCGAGTCTGTTTGTTGTCTGACTTTTTATGCATGCATGTAGTAAATTATTTAAACTACCAATACCAATTTTTAACTAACTATATTGTATTTATCTATTTTTATAGTTTTCATTGGGTGTTTTATGGGCCCCTGAAATACATTTAATAATAACAATAATAACAATAACAAGAGCCAGATGGCGCAAAACGGTAGCAGCAAAAGTACTTGCCACAAGAATACTTTTAAATTTGAAATTTTACTTAAAGTTCTTAAACGTTCTGTAAACGTTATTTCTTGAGATATCTTACTGGTGGAAAACAGGCATAAACGATATTATAATGTTTAAAATTACTAACTCGTGTAAATAGGGTCTAATCGCAACACACCAGCAATTAATTTATTAGAAGACAAAAGAATTATACATGCATGAGCTGTTTATAACGTACGTTTTTTTTATAAGAACTTATGTAGAAAAAAAACGCGTTTCTTCGAAAAAAAAAATGTATGTTTTGAATTATAATTTTTTGAAACCGAAAATGAATTCAAACAGATAACAGCCTTTTTTTAACTCGATTTTTGAAAACCTTGATGTTCAAAGACAGAACCGATAGCTAACAAACGTAGAAAGTAACTAGAAGCCTCAGGGCTTGAACAATTTCCGCATCAGGCCTAGAGGAAATAGCTTTAGGCTAATTTTTCAAGATATCTGAATGGCTATCCATTCTGTTCTTGTTGCGTACGTGAGAACAGGTCTATCACAATTCCCAAAGTATGACTTATGGTTCACATGAAGAATAAAATGATATTCGATAGAAGTGAACCAAAATCATTTGAAAATCAAGGAAAAATCAGGGAAAAATCTGCAAGTAACTGCCAACTTTAATATCAGGACCTTTCAATTGTTATTGGAGCACACCTTCCAAATTTTGTCAGAAATGTGAATTCGGTAATATATTTAAGTAAACATTGTTGGTAATATATATTTAAATAAACATTGAAATTGTTCATAACTTGCATTAATACGAGCAGGAGAAACTTGGGCATTTCAAAGATTTTAATCCATGACATTTAACAGGAATTACAAGAAGATAAAAATTATACATATATAACTTAAATCAACATAACATACAATACGAAAATCTATTTCTACTAAACTCGCCAGTGGCGGATCCAGAGGTAAGCCACAACTTGTGTAGGAGAGTGCAATTCAAACATAAAAGAAAAAGGTTCAAATAATCCCATTGATAACATGAACTGAATTCACAACTTATGTTAATGCGCTTCTCCACAAGTTGCGACTACACTCTAGATCCACCAATGTCTGCATATTACCACTTCTATGGAGTCTACAAATAACACCAATGTGCCCGAAGAGGCAAATAACACGATAAAACTTTGTTAGAATCTGTATGAAAATGTTTTTTTCGAACATGATATACCTTAAGGGGATTTTTTTGTGTGGACTAATTTTTGCGAGCCAAGGTTTGAGAGCGTTTTACGTGGATTAATATTTTTATTTCAGAGCTTCTCAAGGAAAATGTTTGGATTTATATTTGCGAATGGGCACAAAATGCAATGTGTGTACTTTATAATATAGCTTAGAAGTAGCAGCAAAAATCACCATTTCCATGCCTGCCACATTGCAAAACCAATAGTTGCTTCATAAGTATATACAAGGAAATAGTTAATGTATGAAAGGTACGCAGAGCCAAAAAATGAGCAAATAAAATCATGAAATTTTGCGTGGATTTATTTTCGCGAATCGTTTATGTCTTGACGTTTTGCGTGGATTTATTGCAAAACTTAATCCACGCAAAAAAAAAATCCCCTTAGTGTATTGTGTCCTAGAACATATTACACTCCAAATTTTCACAAGGCTTTACTGATCTCATTGTATGTATATAATTGGTTGGAATCTAATCTTCATCCAAAAAGTTTGTTTTCCATAATCCAAACTAAATCATTGTGCCTCCATTGAGCGGTTTGCAGGATTATTTTGAACGATGTCATCTTAAAATCTTTTAACATGAATTTAAAACTAATCAGTTCCACACAAGTGATAACTTGACCGAGCATTGTACAGTGATGAATAATTTGATACAGTCTGGAATTCCCCAAATTGCTCCTTTCTTTAATTTATTACCGCTTTTCAATTCACTATGACGCTTCGAAGCCAGAAAAACAGTTTTATAAGACACATCGTTCACCAATATCTTGCACATGTTTATACTTTCAGTATGTATATATATGTTTGAGTCAATAATTAATTCACTGTGATTTGTGCTGCAATGATAATTTCATTTGTTTTGTTTTTTTTTCAATATCTTCAACTTTCGGTGTAATATTTATTAAATGAAATGAACATGTTTCATGCATTTATTGATAAGATGTATTCACCAGTAATGTTGATACTACTTCTCTGCTGTGATATTGAAAGTTTTTTTCACAGCTAAGTTTCGTTTACTATCAAACCTTCACCTTCTTTTTCAAGAATTTTTCCCAGAGTCAGCTAAACATCAATATTTCCTCCATAAGTAATGTTCTCATGATTATATTTCGATTGGAATAGTAGATAAAGTCTTAAAATTCTTCTTCAAAGCTTCTTCTACATCAACATCTTCCTTCACTCAAAACATAAAACAAATCGGTTCGAGAACGTTTCACGTGTTCGGTGTGCATATTTTACTGACTTTTTAAAGAAATTTTAATGATAATTGAATTGGAAATTTTAAATATAAAACGGCTAAAATAACTTCTAAAAGTGTTTAAAAGTATAAAAAGCTTATTATTTTTTGCGAATTATTATTGAAAATGGCCTTTTTGTATTACATTTTGCATAGAATTTTGGGTCTGTCATTAACTATTCTGAATAAACAAACAATCCGAAATCCGAACGGACTTTCCGAAAACAGCAAAAAACTGTTACGGAGAGAGAGAGATAGATAGAATGTCTAAATCAAACAATTTCCTTCGCTAAGGCGCGGAAATTGAATAAGAAAGTCTGATCTGTGCTTTACTGGCACGAAAAACATATCTATTTTCAAGTGCCAAAGTTCATTGATTCAGTACCATAAAAGTAACTAAAAGTCCCAGTTTTATGTAAACCTATTTGATTAATATCCATTCCTTCATCAATTAAGTGATAAAATATCAAAGAAAACGTATTTTAAATGTATGTGATTGAAAACCTTCGAAAATTCAAAAGGCTGCGTTCGTTCATTAGAATGTATATTGAGTTTTTAGTGGGGACTCGCATACTCTAATCGTAGGCTAAAAACTGCCGTTTCGGCCGGAGGAGTAGTAGTAGTAGGAGGAGGAGGAGGAGTAGTAGTAGGAGTCCAAGGGTGTTTTAATACGGTATTCGCTTTCGCTGCTACCGTAATAATAACAGCAACAACAGTAAATGTCGCAAACTCAATGGTAAATGTCGCAAACACAAACAAATCCATCTTCAAAGCGTTTTTGCGTGTATGCAAAAAATTACACACAAGTTCAAAGATTTGGATAGTTCTACAACATATTAAACAAAAAAGACAGATTGATTAGGATTCTGAATTTGGGAAGGTGTCTATATTATTCAAGGTGTTGAAACAATGAGATGTCTTTTGAACTATGAAGCTTTCTTTTCCTGAGTTATCTGGTAAGTGATATTTGTTGTAGAAAATTAAGACATTTATTTTTGAGCAAATTTCATGATAAATGAATGTGATAAAGTGATTTCTATCTTTGCGACATTTACTGTTGATCATCGATTTTGGTGCGACATTTGCTGTTGCGACATTTACTGTTGAGTTTGCGATATCTATTGTCGATTTGCGATATTTACTAGCGACGTTGCGGTATTTACTGTTGATTGCGACATATCCCGTTGATTGCAAAATTTACTGGTGCAACAACCGTACATCCATTGTGCTTATGTCTAGTATAGTGCAATATGAAAATTGTAATTCAAAATATCTCGAAATATCATTTGAATCGGTCTGAATTATCAAATTTTCTAGCAGTAACAATGGGAATTCAATAGAAATTGAAACCATAAAAAAAGGTTATACTATAGAGTGATAAAGATTGTGAAGTTTCGTCATGTAGATTGTGATGTAGTCTTTGTGCTTGTTCTTCACAGTTCTTCACATCAGAACTTAGGTAAAATCAGGAAATTAGATTGCATCATCAAGCCATTAAGATCCATGGAGCAGACCGGCTGAGGTATTCCCGTTTCTGGGTGTAGATCATAAGTAACCATATTTGTTTGACAATATTTCCAATTTATTTCAATGCAAAAAACTTGTAAAAGAAATGTAATGAGAAATAGCTTCCATCAAATTCTCTTACAAATTAAAATGCTCTTTAGTCATTGCCAATCGCTCTAGTGGTTTTAGCTGTCCTTATCTTTAAATATCATTATTCATCCTGAAGAATCTTAAGCTCATGGCTTTTATAAGTCGGTAAAAAATTTAGTCGGGGAAATTTTAGTCGGAGAAAATTTTAGTCACATAAGGAAATTTTAGTCACTTTTCCCCGACCAACTTTTGAAATAAGTCACTTTTCCCTGGCTAAATTTTGAAATCAAGACTCGAATCGCCCAGCGAGCGAGAGGTCGTGGGTTCGAGTCCCACTCGATCCTATAACTTTGCGCTTCAATTGAAAAGGCACATTGTGTGCGGATATCATTAATAACATGTATAGAATACAGCACATTGGTCTTAGTTACCTGAGTTATTGTGTTGGAGAAAAAGTCGGAGATAATCTTTGGTCGGTTACAGAAGAGTCGGGGAGAAATTTGGTCGGGGAATATTTGAGTCACCCCTCCAAAAAATTGGTCACTTTTCCCCGACTCTTTTTCCCCGATAAGGTACGTTCTAAGGACGCCTGTATGGAAAATGTCGTTGTTGTAATGCAAACTTGAAAATGTTAGCGTCTTTTACTATCTTCAACATGAATAAATCGAAAATGTTTATTTTAGATATACAAGTAGAATCGATTGAAAGAAATGAAACGACGATAATCTCGCCGTCGCTAGAATATGTATCATCTTCCCTCGCTGCCACCGTAGCTTATGATGGATTAGTTAATGAAAGAGAATTTACACAAAAAATATACTGCACAAACACTACAGTGGCCAATGAACTATATAATGTTGTCACATATAAGGTATGAAGGTTATTTAGCACAATACTAATTTTGACTTTTTCAACCTTTTGTTGGATTTCTTCGTAAGTAGGAAAGCCATTATAGATACATTTGTAGTTTTTAAAATTTTTCTAGTGTTGTAAACATCGCATCAAAGAAACAAATATTTATAAAGTTAAACTCGTTTGAAAGCCAGGCAGTTTTTTTCCAAGCAGAGAGCATCTACCCAGTGGGCAAAATTGTAAAAAACCACTACGACGAAGAACATTTTCATTGAAATTGTGTGTATTTTCTATAGAAATACACTTCTTAACAGTGGTTTTTTAACAAATGTGCCGGCTGGGTAATTACTTGCGAAGATTCGTTCATATCACATGTTCGCAGGAAAATGACTTGATAAGAAACATCCTAGCATAAAGCAATTATCAAGCAAGTGACACTAATGTTTATATACATTACGTCACTTGGAAAGTCATCTATTTTATATTTGTTTTTAACCTTGATATTAATATATGGAAATAAATAAATAAATAATTGCAATTGTTGGTTGCAAATGATTATGAATTTATTTACGACAATGTGTTTGACTCAAATATCATAACAGATATAATGGATGTGCAATTAAGCAGTGCTCACAACCAAGCAACGAGATGTAATCAAGTTTATTGGTCAAATATCTGCTTCGTATTTTCATAAACTAATCATGAATGTTAGTCCAGGTTGTATTGCAAGTACATGTCGCAATTGTGAATTAATATTGCGAACGCCAGTAAGTGTCGCAAGAATCGCTAGTAAATCGCAGTGACTTTTTGGCAATTTCGCCCATTGCAGCTTTACGAAAGGGAATCATTTTTAAGAGACGTATATGGCAACTGATCAATAGGTTGACCCTGCAACAGTTCTTGTACTGGGCATGTCATTAGATCTATTTGCATTTGACATGACGTTCAATGTCCTAATCGGCCGTTTTCTCTAGCCAAACAAGAAAAAGTTGAAACTAAAGGATTTTCTGATTTAGATGACCGACAATCCAGCGTTTGATGATGGTGTTCCTGTGAGCGCTACCCTAGCTATTGAAAAATCAGGAGAGTTCATTTTTATTTATGAGGAGAGTATTTTGAAGATCAACAACGAAACAGATGTGGGAGATTTAGCATTTGACTATCCAGGCAAAGAAGAACACTATTTCCCTGGGTATATATTATATTAGAAATATTTATGTTGCTATGATTTACCTACGCTTAAACTTAATATATGATTTTTTTGACAATTTATTTTCAGCACCAATATAGATCTTAGACTAGGATTTTACGTTGGTGGACATCAAGCTTTAATTAATGTGACGGTATCTGTGTGTTATCCGGTCCAAATTGACCTTGCAAAGGGTATAACAAATTCTTGGCACGAGAAATTTCCTTTGAAGAATGTCGTGACAGATCCGATGAAAAATACAGTAACATTTACGGTTTGTTTCCATTACGTCATAAAGCATCCTCAATCCCAAGCTATTGAAAATCTTGACTTTAATTGTTTACCAGAAAAGGAATGGGGTTGTTTTGGTGGTTGCATTTACGTGTTTCTGCCATTTACAGACGTGTGCAAAAAACAATGGGTTTAACCTGAAAGTTCGTATGTGTTACTTATGTAAAAAATGTAACCTGTTATGCGTTTTTAAACCTTTTATTCGTTCAAGTAACAGGGCCCGCGCTATGAATTTGAAAGTGGAGGGGCCACATTTTATACTGATTAATTTTGAAATCGGCAATTTAGAGTGAAGGCGCCACCATGGTTGGCGCCGGAGGGCAAGGAAAGTTTTTGCAATTTTGACAGCTCTAGATTGGCTGACAGTGTACTGATTCCTAAAGATTTATGGACCTACAATAATCTTTTAATCATTTTTAAAGAGAACTCCAAAGTAATTATAACTATAAAAATATAGAATATATACCATAAATCAGAATCCACAGATTTCCCAAAAATATTTTTTCTGGATGGTTTCGAGCCAACAAATTTGTTGGCTATATTTACCAAAGAAATGTTATACGTAATTTCTTTGTGAAAAGAAAGCTGCCAAAGAGTTGAAACACTTTTGAGTCATTGTTGCTCGAAGCCAAGTTTTCAATCTGCGTGCAAAAGAGAATGATCGCTCGGGTGTTGCATTTGTAGCTGCACCAACAAGGACTAGTTTCCAAAGAGATTTATTTCTAGTGACGCCGCTTGATTTGACTATATTGTGTGTTATCTCCTCGAAATGAGCAACCTTTTCATTTTTAAAAACGGGAGCGGCAGGCAGTGCAGAGATGTCAAGGTCATCCGAGTACTTTTCAAGAGCGACTATCTCTGTCTGGTAGGGGTCGTTGGAGTTGATGGATGTCAAAAGAAACTGCTCGATGCTTGAAAAGAATTGGTAGCGCTTGGTTGCTCAAAACGGTCCTTAATGGCCATGACTACGGTGTCGATTGCATCAAAGTAAATGATTCGGTAGTGGTCGGCTGCTGATTCCGGATTAAAGCCTGAATGCATAATAATAGCTTTTGGCTGTTCCTTTTTCAGTTGCGTAGCCACACCCGATTTTTTTTTAAATTTTTAAATTTATGTGTAAAAAAAATTTTTTACTCAGCAAAAAAGTGGGGGGGCCATGGCCCCCCTGGCCACCCCGGTAGCGCGGGCCCTGCAGTAATTACAAACATTGAAACGAGGTCGATATGGACAACTGAGAACGAATTCATCGGATTAACATGGGTACATCCCAACTTTTAAACAGCACGTAATGACCAAGTGGGCACAACAAATAAATACTTTGTAACATAGACTTGGTGATAGCGAAATGATGGCGAAAAGCTTTGTTTTTTGTTTTTTTTGATAAATATATTTTTAACAAGAATAACAAATCGTGAGGAATTTATCACTAAAGCTTGGTTCACATGGGTCATAAAGTTGTGAAAAACTAGTTGAATAACTTTATAGATATTTGAGTAGAATTTTCGTAAGTACCTGTTGACGTTCACATTGAAAACTTCAAGACGTAAATTTATGAAAGCAACTATCTGTGAAATGGAGGATGTCACTTTGGGAAAGCTTCTTCTTGTTCATTCACGAAAAAGGCGAAGTGATGATGAAATCGAAAATTCAAAGAACGAAATATTCTTGAAGAAAGAGGGCGCTACAGACACTGTTATCATCAACTATTCCCAAGCATTTTTATCTCTTTCCCTATGAGAAGGGTCTAACTTCATAAAGCCTAACTTTTTTGGCTAGCTTTTAGCCTTCAGCTGGCATTATTACGATTTCTCCTTTTTGGCCTTTTATTTCTTGAAAATAAAACTCGCCGAAAACACATTTTTCCTTCAAAAATTGACAAAAACTCACTTTGCGTACAAAAGTTATTCTAGAATAAAATTTAAAATGAAAACTTTTTGATTGCAAAAGTTGTTCTAAATTTGTTCTAAAACCACTTTTCGTAAAGTTATTCGATACCTGCTCACGTTCACACGGGAATAAACTTACGAAATTTCATTATGCGCAATACGATTAGAACAACTTTATGACTCGTGTGAACCACGCTTAATTGCCTATATCAACCAAATCATTTCTTTTGGATAAATTATTTTTCTTTTTTTTTTCAGAAACGCTAGTAATAAAGACGCTTTTGATTGAAACTTTTTATGGTTAATGTTGTCTTTATAGGTTCCTGTGTTAGATCCAGTGAATTATTATCATTTTTTGATGATCGTAGCACCAGTTTCCTTTGAGGCTGACATGTACACCTTACACAAGAGAAAGAGAATCATTACATATATTCAGGTCACATTCTGTCCTTTGAAAAGCTGCGGTAGCTCCAATAAAATGGTGACAAAAGTACTTACAATGAAATATTACATTGATCCAAACTATATTCCAGGTACTGATCTAGTCATAGCGAAAGCACATTGAAGTAACTATGGTGTCAAATTACATTATCTAAAACGGCTATCTTTACTAATAGAGTTGTCCAAACCAATACGCATCAAACACAAAAATTCTGGCATGTGTTGGAGTCGCCGGCCATCAGACACACTTGGCTTAACAACATTGTGTAAAGATCATTTCAACTGGTATCTGAACGGAACAATCACTCATACAGCTACACAACGGCACATAGTGAGTAAAAGGTTCGATACAAACCCAAGTGGAGTCGTGTTTGTGAGTTATCATTACTTAGTTATGCAGTATCAGTGGAGAGTTCAAGGTTTTATAATGATAAAGCACGGAGACGGTTTCGAACGTGACTCAAGGACAATATACTGGAGGGATGCTTATATGATAAGTCAATCAAGACCACAAAACAAAGTCAAATTTTTAGCAGGTAGTAATCTTTCTGTCTTTGTTACAGAAAATACATGAGCTCATTACGATACGCGGTTCTCATATTTCTGTTCAAACACCATTTTTTTACCTAGTTTATACATATAGCCTTGTTGTTTATGTCAAAATTGCTCTTAATCATTGATGAGGCTTTTTCGATGAAATAGGATAATCACTTAATCACAAATCACACAAATACGACACATAAACAGAAATTTAGGGGAAGGATAAGCAAATACAACACTTCCTGTTTGTTTCGTATAACGATGACATTTTGGAAATCTGTTCTAAACGAAAAAAAAGTTTGAACCATATTTTCAAGTCAAAATGAATTTATTTCATACTTATACAATCGTTTGTTTGTGGGTCTTTTTGCTTTTGTTGTTAACGGTAGCTATCTGTCTATGCGATTCATAAGTTGTCTTCCTCTCTCGAGATTTGTCATATGATGTTTTGCATTATCAAAAGAACGTAGCTAAAAACCTTTTTTACATAATTTTACTGTTTGGAAAAACAAAAAAAAATACACATTTGACTGTTTTTTCGCCTTTTAATCTTAATTTTTGAGACAATGCTAAAATTTTTACTTCACCGAGGTCTGGCCTCTTTCGTCCATTTGGCTATCGCAGATTTCACTGTATAAAACATATTGAGACTTACATAAACAGTGATGAATTGAAAGGCTAAATTGAAAGATTACCATACCATTTCGTGACATCTTCCTGTCTTTTCCGTAGGCTTGAGCAATGCTAATATCATGCTGAAATCGATTGTTTACGAATCTTCAGAAAAAGCTTTCTACATATGCAACCCTGGTGGTGACTTGTAAGTCTAGTTATTGTAATTTTGGGATTTCCCGTATAGCACACGTCTTTGATATCATTATAACTGTCGCGTAGAACTTGCTATTTTTATTGCTGTTGATCTCCTGTCGATGTCAACACACGCGCGAATAAGCACGCGCTTTAGTAGCTCTAGTTTTGCGTTTTAGAAAACATCTTGTGATTTGAATCGCGGACGTATTAAAAGACAAAGACTTATAACTTACAACTTAAATTTTTTTTTAAAAAAGAACCCGTCTAGGTTCATTGAAATTTTGACAAAGGACCGTTGTGAAACTTTTTCAAGTAGCTACTTCTGAAATATATGCATTCGCACACCTCTGTGATCAGAAATGAACCTCAAAATTCCAAGCTTATATCTTATTATTTTTGTACACAGATTCCTTATGACCTCTTTTAGTCTGAACTATGAAACTTTCATAATTGAATGAAAAGTTATTCGAATGAAAGTCACAGATGTATATGCTTCTTTAGGTGCAGAATTTTGCACCTAAAAATTTTGACACAATTCGCGAAAGTAAAATTCGCGAGAACTTTCAATTTGGCTAAAGTGCGAAAGTTTATGTTCGCAAAAAAAAACAAGTGAAAACAAGATTCGCAAAAATGCGACTATATATTTCCCCAAAGTTGCGAAACTATTGTCAATTATTGTGTGTACATTGATAACCATAAGAAAAATATACATCATTAAGATTATACAATGGTATAACTACCATCAATGTCATACTCAGATAAAAATGTTGTCCTTTACCAATCAGGGTAGAATTGAATTTAATACCACAAAAGAACTTATTTTGAACTTATTAAGAAATGAAGATGTTCATGGTCAAATGATAAAGTTTCTTTTATAAATTTTGCTGAGTAATACTTTCCCTTAAACAACTAATCAACAACCGCACCAATGTGTAAGGCGATTTTAGCATAATAAGCATATGATTGTTGCAGAAGCTTGACATCCTTTATACCATAAAATCACGATAAAACAATGTAATTCAACAGAAGACACTTCCACTTGCTTTTTGTAACTCAGATAAAACTATTTTACAACATTATACAATCAAATTTGTATACAGATTTACAAAAAAAGAAAAGAAAATTGTCAAACCTAATTTTAATACTACAGTATAAGTATTTAAGCAAATAACTATAACCATAAGAAACATACTCAACTCAAATACAAATAAAACAAACTCAATACCAGTTGGTAGATTCAAAGTAAATATTCATCTATATAAAATTTAAAAACAAAAATACATGAGTTTAAGTTTCATGCATATCGCATGAAAAATATAGATATATAAAATTTTATACATCTGATGATTGCGATATGCATGAAACTTAAAGTCATGTATTTTTGTTTTTAAATTTTAAATAAATTAATAAGCAAATAACTATCAAAAGCAATTAAAAGCCCTTCAAATTTGGACAGAAGAGTTATTTTCAAGAGATAGGCTTAAAATGGCAATTTATAAAAATAAATACACTATTTCAAAACACAAGCTGATATTCTTTTCTATTTAACGAAGTTTTTAATGTGTTTTGAAATAATGTTTAAAAGTTTTTGGCTGAATTTTTGACAAATATAAAATTAAATTCAAGTATTCAGAATAAACATCTCCGTTCAAAAAATATGTGCACACTCATTATTTAATATTTGATAAAAATGACCATTTGTAAATCCCAAATGAAAAAAAAAATCAGATTTCGGTAGTGAAAATAGACTACACATCCATAACCAAATCACTACAAAGCTGAAAGTAGACGTTCGTGTTGTGGCCTGATTTAATTACAGATTGTTTGTTGGATTGTGCTTTGATTTATATACGCTTGCTGTTTGTGTAAAGAAAATTGACAGTATATCCATTTTTACTAAAACATCATATATATACAGTATCAAAACAGTATAGGTGATCATGGAATTAATCCATAGTAAATTATGTTTCTGTTGTCCGATTAAATAGGGACCTTACGAAACTACGACGGCAACGTGGACGACGACGTGAGGCAAACAAAAGATTCACTTAACTCCATAGATTTGCTTTAGAATGGAAGTCCATTTCACACTATACTATTGGGAAATGCTTTTAATTTTACTAATATCTTCATTAGATTTGCACGTTCTACACACAACGTGAAAAGTAATTGCCCCCGCAGCGAGGGTAAGCGATCGAGGAAGCATAGTAGTTTCACGAGATAGGCGAATGTCAGTTTCCGATTTTGTTCTTCATCTTCATCATCATCATCCAACTTTTATGTTGACGTTACACGGTGGTATACAATTATTAGCTGACTTGCTTTTTTTCCATGTCAAAGCATGACACCGTAGGTGGGAGACAGAATGTTTATTTCCTAATTTGTTATTATATTATACTATGTTATTTAGGAAGTTCGTATGCTAAAATTGCTTAGACATTTTTCATATTACTTTTGTGTTGTTTTTGTGAAGTGAACGACAAGGATTTTAAAGCACAGCTTCAAATCTGGAATTTTGCCCACCATTTTTGTATATGTTTTAGCTCTAAATCTTTCATTCAATAAATTTTATTCAATGCACTGATTTTTGGCGGATCTTTCCTTAAAAAGATTTTAATTGGAGAAGAAAGAAAAGTGACCAATTTTTGAGTGGGGTGACTAAAGATTTTAATTGGATTTCTGTGTATGCAAGGAAAGCCTACAAATTGTCGTTCTTCGTGTTTTTCTTCTTTCTGTCCTCCAAAGATCATGATCAATAAAACACTTTATTTTTTTCTTGTTTTTTTTTTGTAAACTTTGGCTATTTTTTGTTTCGAATCAAAGTTTGAAACGCAGATTTCTAAGGATTTTTCGCTTTAATTTTTTTTGAAAAAGTTTTTTTTTTTTTTGGCTCTTACAGAATTTCTTTAAAAAATCTTAATCTTATTTTGATTATAAAAATACATATCCATGGTTTTAGTTCACACATTTCTTTTGTTTGTAGCAAATATTTTCTGATGTTACTTGTTAAGCCTTATTTCCATTTTTTGAAAGGTATATTAGCATCAGTCTGACATAGGACAAGAGATAACAAAAAGTAACAAGACTTTGTTTGTTTTTGTTTCCGTTGTATAGGCTTGCAATGTATAGCTTGCTGTGTGTACAAATTGGAATGCTTGAGCGCGGGGGCATTTTTAGCTAAAGCTACATGCTAGTACAGTGTGTTTCGTAATGTTGGAAATGGAAATTTTAAAGCTGTTTTTTTAAATGAATATACAGAATTTCAAAATAATTTTTACATCAATGGAAAGCCATTTTCAAGCTTTTTCGGATAGTATATCTTTGTGCAAAAATGAAAAAGTGTTTTTTGAAAAAATAAGGAAAATGATAAATTTTCCTTGGTTCCTTTATAATTCTGTCTCTCCAAGTTCAAAAAACAAACTTCAAACGCATTATAAATAAACTTCTTAACCCAAGTGTATAGTTCTGCTCTTTTGTGATTCATTAAAGATGAATATCTTGTACGTCGTCGTCCACGTTGCCGTCGTACTTTCGTAATTTCCCTAATGAGTATCCAGGGAAGCAGATTGTTTGACCAGATTCTTTCAAGTTATTTGTGTCTCAATCTTGTCTGTTAAAATATTATACGTAATTGGTCTCCTGACGTTCTTGTTGCATATACGACATCACATTTTTACTTGCTGTTTTTGTAATGTACTTTTTGAACTAACACTGGTTGAACTGTGGTTGTTCTCCACATCACATAAAAGGTTTCCTTTTATAATAGCTGTATATCATTTGTGCTTTCAGTTCACATTATATCAAGACGTAAAATAAAAATAAATATTCAGCCTGTATTGATAATGAATTTTCGCTTTTGCACTGAAATCACAGCTTCAATGGTTTGCTGTTCCAAGCATTTAATTACCAATCATCATCATTATAGCATTTTTGTCATCAACAAAAACAAAACAATATTTTTCTGTTTTTTACACGCTTCTTCAAAAGTTTTTACAAAACCTTTTAAGACAATACTGAACTAAAACGATCTATTTCCATCATTTAACGTTGAATTCTCAGGAATCATTTAAAAGCTAGTGGAAAAAGCAAAAATTTTCTACAGCCCATCCGCACTACTTGACTGTAAACTAGCCTCTATTCTTATCTACTTTGGCGGCTAGGCGAAAATTCCATTCTAAACCGTGGCTATAAAAGTGAACGGAGAAGGAGGAGGAGGAAAATGCCGGCTTTAACATATATTTTGCCCTATGAGGAAATATATAAAAATCAAAACTATTTAACGATACTTTTTTTATTGCAATTTCCTTATAGCATTCTAAGTGATAAAAAAACCTTCAACAACGAGGTGAAAAATAAATAGCATTATTAAATCAGTATTAGCATTGATGTTTGACGTCACCAAGCATCCCAGTACTTCTTCGTTCTTTGGTTCCATAGATGTTCTTTAACAAGCGTGAAATACTTTTCGGCAATCTCAGTATTTTGTAAAGTGGTAACACTTACTTAACAAAGGTGAATGCCTATAATGCTTCGAGGTTTCTACGATGAGGAAAATATCTTGTAATGCCAGGTACTTCTCAAGTAAACTTAAACGTAAAAAAACCGTAAAAATTGTCCCATTTTATTAATTTTGACATTATATTTGTAAAATTTCTTCCCAAATTTTAATTCAATTTTGGTCATTCGCAGAAGTTTTTGTTTTTTTTATTTTCATTCTTTTGCTACCTCTAAGTTATTTACATGCTTTAAGTTCGCTTCTATTGAATTAAGACATTGGTTTAAGCTGCAAACATCGATTTTAGTGAAATACTTTACGTTTAGTGGCGATCGTCCAAATTGCTTTTACACTCAAAACAAAAGTGCATCTTGGAAAGGTTAGTCAACGGCAAAGAACTTCCATCTTCAATCGAAGTTGGTACGATAAAAGGCCAATATGTAATATTTTATTATTTATTAATTAATTAATTACGATTTGCTATATAGCTTTACCTTCTGCTGTTACAAATATCATATTTATCACAACTTCACCATGGGTACTTTATGCGAAATGCCACCGAGGTAAAGTGTACTGCAGTATCTTTATCAATACTGATGGATCCAATCAAATCTTGTTTCAAAAGGAAGAAGACTGGAATAAAGTGAGATTTGAAGGGACAGCTATAGAGTCACACAATTTTGACGAAGAAGAGCTTCCAAATGTAGTGACAGAGGTTTGGCCAGGAGAAATAATAGGAGGTAAAAAGAATTTGAACTGAAATATGTTTACCAAGAAATGAATCCATGCAGAATAAGCTCAATGTTTAAAAATGCACTTATCATTTTAGCATCGGTTAGTGGAATTTACTTGAGCACTGATGGAGGCTGGAAAAAGATTTTCTTTTGGGGAAACTAATCCGCCTGATCATTACTCAGTTAAATCAGTTACAGAGGTCATGACACATTTTTGGCGTTTTTTACATGTTTTCAAATACATTCTGTAATGATGCACCAGCACAGCACAATGACAAATCTACTTCGTGGCATATTGCCCAGCCGGCAAAAAGGCGTCTAAAAGACGTCTTGTGCCGGCAGAGTGAGATTTCCAAACTTGTTATGATTTTTATTAGTGCTTTTTTTTATCTCAAATGAAGATTTGGCTTTGAAGTTAAAACAAAACAAAATTAGCATTCACAAGTATTTGCTATCTGATAGGCAATGTTCTCCTTCCTCAAAATGCATTCATTTATGAAAACTGGCCGAGGTTTGAAGAAGTTGGGAACAATTTGGATTTTTGGATCGTTAAGCTTAACTTAATTCAAGCAAATGATTATAAGAGGAAAAAAGGAATAGAGTAAGAATAAATATTGATTAACATTGAGCCAAAATTGGCTTGCTCTTATGCAACAGCGTTCATACAAGCAGTTGACACTCTGAGTTTTATTTACTGGAAGTAGGAGACTTTTGACATCTGGATGTCGTATTAATAGCACCAATTTATTTCCTCTTTATGTGGACTGTTATATAATTTTTGGTGGACAATTTTCTATGGATATCGTTTGGTTGTGGCAGAACCATCGATATTCTGATCAAAGACGAGTGAGAGGGAAGTAGTGACTCATTGTTGGAGATCGATCGATCTGTTTTTTCTTTGGACTGTGATTAACACAAAAATCCTCCTCTTTTCTGGACTGTGAATAACACAATTCTCTTGATACTATTGCATCAATTTTCTAATTCTTTTCACTGTAACTTGTTAACCTATTTCTTCACTTAATCTAATTTAGTATAAGTTATGTCCGTAATATCTATTATTATACGTTTTTATACATTATACGTAACACCATGCATATATATTTTATCCTATACGCTTTCTCTGTAAGAAGAACCATATTGATGGATGCAGGAAATATATCGATTAAAAAATAAATAAATAAGTATAAACTCGTAATATCTTTTATATTATATGTGCATCAAAATGCAGGTTATATAAAAACATATCATTTATTGCATATTTATTTTGTGCGTATTTTATCCCTGGTATTTTTGAGTACTGTCAAACCCTTTTTCAGAAAACTTTGACTGGATACAACTTTGTTTTTCGCATAGAAATATATAAACTTTGTTCCCGGGCCGTGACGATACGGGATATTTTCAAGTAGCTTAATTTTACTGTGCAAACATTTTACTTATAAAAAAATCACGAATGGAAGCTTTCAACAATGCAGGATCCACTATAATAGTTCTAGACGGACGAAACCATTTGCACCAAAATTGTCATCATTGCTTCCGCTCTTCTCGTCACTATCCGATAGAAAATCCAAATCTTTGCATCTGCTGGCACTACATGCGATTTCTTCCTCTACCTCTTCGCTTTCATTCCAAAATTCTTCGTTTAGGCAATACCAGGATTCTTTGTACTTGCCTAATTATGGCAAAAAAAAAACAAAGAAAACCCTTTACGTGTACTTCTGTAACAAGAACGTCTCTTCTTTCCTTTAAACGGTTTCTTGCTTATTGTAAATTTACCCATGTTTACTAATAAAAGTCACAGAGGTTATGCTTCGTGAAAGTAACTTTTATGCAACTAAATATTTTCTTCTATTTCGTGAGCTTCAAGATTTTATTTATTTCTTTATTTATAGTTGGTTACACATAGTTACAAAATGTACTAATTAAAACCAACTGTATAAAACCATAAAATAAAAGATAATATAAGACATACATGAATAAAATATCTATATAAGTATTTACTAATATAAAATACGTTTGTAGAGGCTAGCGAACAACCGAGTGAGCGCCACAGAGTTTACACGAACAGAATATTTGAACTGACTTAATAGCAGACTTAAAGTTTGCCAAGTCTGGTAATGATTTAATCCCGGCGGGAAGATTGTTCCAGGCTAGGGAAGCCCGGAAATGAAAAGAGTTCAGTCCAATACCGTTCTTTACATATGGAACATCCAACAAGTTACCTCTTCTAAGATGGTATGGAGTTGGTTTTTGTTGGAAAATGTCCCATAGTAATTCAGGGCTCAGTTTGTGAAGTGACTTATAAGCTTCGAGTAAAAGCACCTCAAGGTTCCTGGAGTGTACAGATGTGGATTTAGTCTCGTAAAGAATATTGTTATATGTACAATTGTCCTGAAACAACCCAGATTTTGTCTGTAAAGCTCTTTTATGCGTAGAGCAAATTAGATTATGAGCTTGTTTGTCACAGAACATCCATACAAGGGGACAATAATTAAAACAAGAAAGAATAAATGCATTATATAAAATTTCAATTTGTTCTTTGGTGAGAAACCTTCGTATCCTAAACAATGCTTTTGACTTCAAGGAAGCTTTGCGACAAAGCTCTTTGACATGAGGATAAAACGAAAGTTTATCATCAAAGACAACACCAAGAAGATTAACCTCCTTGGATGGAAAAATTGTGTTGTTACCGATACGCACCAGTGATGTTATTATAATCACCTCCTAGAATTATCATTTGGAACTTTTTGGATTAGCGACCATACCATTGTACTTAAAGCAACTAGTAGTTAAAGTTAAATCGGAACGCAGATTGTCAACAACAGCGTCGATAGTAGGCCTACAGCTGTAGATGGTATTGTCATCCGCAAAGTCACAAATGGAACAATCCATAACAATCCATAGACAATAGGTCATTAATAAAAATATCAAATAAAATTGGCCCAAGTACAGAACCTTGTGGGACACCCAGTAGAATACTGAGCCATTCACTAAAAGAAGAACCTATGCGAACTCTTTGTTTCCTAGTAGATAGATAGCTATGAAGCAGTGTTAACGTCTTGTATCCAAAACCATATGCCTCTAATTTAGTAATCAAAAGATTGCGAGGAAGACAATCAAATGCCTTAGATAAGTCCATTAACACGGCACCAACCTTTCCAGATTGTGAAAGACTCGTTTGCCATTTATGAAGCATGTTCAAGAGAGCATGCTGGCAGCTGTAACCTTTGCGAAAACCACATAGATCTTTAGAGCAGTTTGGCTATGAGCCTTTCAAACACCTTAGAGACCACTGGTAATAGACTGATTATCAGAGCTGCTACCCTTCTTAAAAAGAGGGATAACGTCGGCAACCGCTTTTTCGTATTGCTAGTTAAGGTATCATTAAATCAGAACGCATACTTACTCTCGTCTATTCTTTAATTCCTTACTGCGTTCTGTTTAGTAAGACTTTTACTTTTACTTAACTTTTACTGTTCTCCATTTCTCGTTAAGGGATATTTTTTCCAATTTCTAAATTTAGCTCACTGTATACATACATAAATATTCATGCACCTTTTTTTGATATCTTTTATTTCACAGGACATCTAAGATAACAGTGTATATATGTGAATATGATACTATTGCAGATTTTTATCCTGTATAAATATTCGAGAAACAAACAAACAAACAAAGCAAGTTTAAGCTGATTTGGAAAGTCACAGCTATCGATAATAGATTCATTGAAACATTTAGTAAGAACAGGTGAACATTCAGTAGCTACAAGCCTTAAAATCTAAGATGGTATGAAACCACTGATCTTTTTGCTATCGTTTAAAGCAAGAACTTCTTTTAACATGTCCTCCTCTGTGACAGGACTTAATTCAAAGGAAATTGGTGCTTTTATTTTCGATTAAATGGAAAGCACACTTGGGTGAGTGCTGTACGTTTCAGAAGAGATTACGCATGCGTACTTAATTAGATATGGCTTGAGGTCTTCGACAAAGATCACAAAAGGTGTTTGTTCAAAAAATGTTGGATAGAGAACATAAAAACGCAGTTTTTGGGAAAAGTGTTTGTAAATTTAAATTTAAATTTTTTACTCCAGAAACTTAAAACATTGGAACAATAAAAATTGCATCGGAAACGCTGTTGTTTTTAATTTTTTGCCCAAATAGGTTAGACACTATCTTTTTAAACAAGGGCCATATGGCACAAAACGGTAGCAGCATTTTAGAAGTAACTCGCAAATAGATCTAAATCTATTCGTCGGAAATTTCACATTAACCTTTGTTATGTTATCTCCTAGGCCTAGTTTTACACATTTGTCGTTGATTTTTAATACATTTGTCGGAGTTAATACATTTGTTGGTGTAGCAACAAGTATTTTTTGGTATTTTATTGCTTATTCCAGAAAAAATAGACCTTTCTTCTGTTAAATACAAAAAAGAACACTTCACAAACCGAAGAAGAACTTCCATTTAAAGCGTCACCTGAAATTAAAAGTTTGTTTTTTGCTTCGAATCTCTCATAATTTCTTTTGTTTGTAGGTTATGGTTTCGGGTGTTTCTTAGTTCAGCCTTATTTCATAGAAATACGAAAAGAAAAAAAAACAAATGAATAAGCAAATAAATAAATAAATAAATAAATAAATAGGTATTTCTATACTTATTTACACTTATTTAATGTATGCGTAATTTTTATTATATAGTTTTATTATATCGCCACATTGAAGCCCTTAGCCCCGACAAAGATAATGATGAAGATTTTCATGTGTTTCGCATGATTTCATTTTGCTTGTATTGACAGTCTCCTACTGCGCATGTGCGAATTCCACTTGGAAGGACTGACAAATTTACTTGGTAAAGACCTTGATGATTTTTGCCTAATGGTGGCTTATTCAGCTCGTATCAACAGGTTTTTCAACTGCGCATGCGCGATTTTGGGTTTTATTATTACCTAGAGATTCAGGTATTTTTATTTACCTGCAGATTTAAAAGATGGAAAACTTTGTATTTTTGATTTGTTACAGAATCTCCGCAGGTAATTTTGTTGTAATGTTTGACCACCCAAGAAACATTTAATCGATATCAGAAAGGATAAATCACTTACCATTAACAACTGTATAGATGGAAGAGAACCACAGATATCGTGAAGACAAAGATACAGTTCTGATCAGAGAGAAGATTTGGAAGGTCATCCTAGGCTTTCCGAACTTGTAAGAACGTCATAGATGAGGTTTCAGTTTGAAATCTGGTAAATGTCGAAGGTATGTTAGTTGCAGACCCATCTACAATCGAAATGGTGATGGGTGTTATAATATAATGATGGATGATCTTGCACCACAACACAGATGACACCAGCCACCTATAACATAATACTTAGTTCCAGATCGCAAGAATGAATAACATTTTGAAATCACAAACTTTATATAATGGTATGGTGACGGTTGTTGTTTAAAGCAGTGTTGGGTGGTGTGTCTTTACCTTTCACAACCATGGAAACTTTTGAAAAGTTCAGAATGCCATTTTTCTATGATGGTTTGATCAAACGTTGCTGTTACTCCAACAAATGTAGTAAAAATCAACGACACATATAGTAACGCTAAATGAAGTAAAAATCAACGACAAATGTAATAAACGCGTTGAACGTCGAAATGAGTCATAATTAGGCAAAACACATTAAAGTCTTCACCAGGTAACTTTTTTTGAACTATCAGGTGGCCATATAATAAAACCCAAAAACGCATGAGGAATACAAAAACCGCTAATACAGTAGATTTTCCCTAACTCGAACTTTGAAGGGGAAAACAATATCATTCGAATTATGGAGAGTTCGAGTTATAGAGAGTGAAACTGTTACGTTTTTGCTTGAAGGGACCCACTGATTCAGTTCGAATTATGGAGAGTTCGAGTAATGGAAAGTCGAATTATAGAGAGTCCACTGTATGAGCTAACTGAGCTAGCTGAGTGGGCAAAACTCATTAAGGTCTTCACCAAGTGACGTTTTCGATGCTATTAGGTGGCTGCGTAATAAGCCTGGAATTCGCACTTAGTTAGCGCAGTAAGAGACTGTCAATACTAGAAAAATGGGTCATAATTAGGCCAGACACATGAACGAACTCATCAATTAGCTCTGTAAGGGCTATCAAGTAGCCATAAAATAAAAGCTAAGATGGCGCATGCGCAGTAGAAATATGCGAGGTAAATGAGCCTTAGTTTGAACAAACACGTGAAGGTTTTCACCAAGTAGCTTTGTAAGGACTGTCAAGTGTCCACATAGCAAAACCCAAAATTGCCTATGCGCAGTAAAAAAATGATAATATGAGCAAAATAAGTAATAATTAGGCGTATCTCATCAAGGTCTTCATTAGATAATTTTTCTAGTGCTAACAAGTGGCCATATAATAGAGCCCAAGTTCGGGCATGCTTAGTACTGCGTGCAAGGCAAATGAGCCATGAAGCCAGGCTATTATTTTCCGTTATTGTGTTATGTTATGTCTTGTGCAAAAAGAAGTT
This sequence comes from Turritopsis dohrnii, assembly GCA_027922465.2. Classification (NCBI taxonomy): domain Eukaryota; kingdom Metazoa; phylum Cnidaria; class Hydrozoa; order Anthoathecata; family Oceaniidae; genus Turritopsis; species Turritopsis dohrnii. The sequence goes on along the minus strand of BQMF02000215.1, from coordinate 370,085 downwards.
CTTGTTATAGGCATATGTCAGTTCTCTGTAACGTATACTATCAGAGAAGGAAGTTTTCGTTTATACAGTCATTTTGTCAATAATGCTATTTAAATATTAATTAAAAAATTGTACCAATGGAATCTAAGTATTTGTGCTCCTCCCGAGTAGGTGAAGCTGTAATAATTATTAGAGTACGACAGCGAGACTAAGCCAGGTGGTTATTCTAGATTTGCACCATAGGGTTTTTGTCTGTAATGCAATGTGTTCACACTGTGGATGCACTAACATAAAAGATACCAATTATGCAAATAGGTTGAAGTAAAAGTAACGCCATATCTATTTTGTACGATGGCACCGAAGGGTCAGTTTTCCATTCATTTTTTCCGAACTTCTATTCGTTTTTTCCCGAACTTCTATTCATTTTTTCCGAACTTCTATTCATTTTTTCCCGAGCTTCTATTCGTTTTTTCTGGAACTTCTATTCGTTTTTTTCCGAACTTCTATTCGTTTTTTTCCGAACTTCTATTCACTTTTTCTTCGAACTTCTATTCAAAATTATGAAACTTTATAATCGTCGCCGTACTTTTAGCAAAATTGTTTTGTTTCCGAAGAAGCCATCTTTTAACAACTAACAACTCACATGTGGATCTAAAACTAATGGAAAATGTAATTAGAGGAATAGTACACGAGGAGTTAAAGAAAGTGCAAGCTACAAATGACACAACAGAAGTAACAAGTGACTCCAGTAGCAGTTCCAAGAACGGACAAACACAAAGGAGGCTAAGTAATTTGCTGTCCAAAATAAGTGGTAGCAAGAATTCAAAATTACAGCAAAAGAATAATGTTTCAAAAACGAATGCTGCTCCCATTAAAATGAAAAAGTTCCAGGTTAAATGGTCGCGTTATGATTCACATAAAGAAAGTTATGGCATAGTGAAGGCAAAAGATGGTGGTGGCTACAGATTCTTGCAGATAGAGGAAGGACTCCCAATAACATTTGGAGAACTTAAAGCAAAAGTATCAAACCTTTACTTTGATAATTATGGTATGAACAGCTTTCTTGAACATGAAACTGAATGTTATATATCTTTGTGTGGCCCTAATGGTGAAAGTGTGTCCGAAGATAGAAATCTTTGGGAGTTTATCAGTAAAAAAGGCTTGTTCCTCAGTAAATGTTTTTTCATATTATCTACAAAATTGGTAGACTACGGTAATATGCCCATGATAACTACCTTTGAAAAAAAGGTTTATGAGACAGAAGCGAATGTGCGATAAAGACCCAATTCAATTTGCATCCACATGCTGTAAACATTAAAATTTACATTTAATTAACTTTGGACCACCCAACAGAAACATTGAGGCGAAAGCATACTCCTCCCTTCTTATTTGGAGTTTGTGCTGCAGAAAACAGGGTCTAAAACATAAACAGTGTATTCAGGAGTATTGCTCTATTTTAGAAAGTAAATAAGTATACAATTCTAAACCCTGCGAAACATGTTTGGGATGAGATAATCCAGCTTGTTGCATAACCTCCTCTGCAAATTCCTTAAATTCTGCCGATGTATCATTTAAGATACCTGGCACCACGCATGGGTAAAACTGCTCAATTTCATCTGCTTCTATCGGAATCAAACAATCATGTGCCTCATATAGATGAGGTAACTCGCACATTATATCAGGACGACCCCTGGGTCCGTTATTTCGACTTTTAGAAATTACATGTACATTCCATTGGTCTCTAAGACTATTAATATCTTCACGCAACAGTTCCATGAAGAAAAACCGAATGCATTCCACTAATACAGGGTCGGAGTTAGTAAAAATACCAAGATCAACCATATCTTGAAAAAATCGTTTCCACCAACCAACTCTGTCTCGTTGTAGAGTTGACCAATATGACTCAATTCTTTGATTTTCGGTAGATGAAATAATACTAAAAGAATCGATTCCAGGATCAGCATCATTTAAGGATCGCAAATAAATATGTATCGGTTCAATCACTGAGTGCTCAGTGCCGTTATCTGCTTTTATCAAGTTTGGAACACCTTTGATTTTCTTTACAGCATCGAGGTAAAATTTTGCTACAACTTCTGGTAATTTGTTTGAAGGTCCAACTTCTAGCCATATAAGTTTTCGGGAAAACCCGTCGATGGCACCGTGAATGGAAAAGCCAAAGGGCTTCAACTTGTCATGGCCATCAATATGCCATGCTTGGTTAGGCCCTTTGGAAACGTACTTTCGGCGGTGTAATTTTCTTCTTTTGCGAAGATCTACTCCTTCGGGATCTAAGGTCTTGAGAATCTTTCTCACATCTTCGTATCGGCAAATGATTGAATGAGAGAAGAGCGATGCACGTATTCTACGATAACCGATGTTGGAACCACTACCACGAAGCTCTTTTTGAATTGCCTCTTGTATTTCGTCGTAGGTGGATCTTACTCCTTGAAGTGCTTTTCGTCTTTGCCCATTGAAACGCAAACGTCTTTTCAATGTTGATAAGCTTAGTTTCAAGCCATGTTTAATGTACAATATATCTATGATGTCACGATAAGTAAATCCTTGTTTAAAATAACCTGTTAATATATCCATGACTTGTTCTTACAATGTTTACAATGTTCTTACAAAGTAAGTGAATTGTGTCATATTGAAGAAATTGAAAAACGAATAAAAAATCGAAAAAAAACGAATAGAAGTTCCAAAAGAAAATGAATAGAAGTTCGGAAAAAAACCAATAGAAGTTCGGGAAAAAAACGAATAGAAGTTCGGAAAAAAAAACGAATAGAGGTTCGGGAAAAAAAACGAATAGAAGTTCGGAAAAAAAACGAATAGAAGTTCGGGAAAAAAAACGAATAGAGGTTCGGGAAAAAAAACGAATAGAGGTTCGGGAAAAAAAACGAATAGAAGTTCGGAAAAAAAACGAATAGAGGTTCGGGAAAAAAAACGAATAGAGGTTCGGGAAAAAAAACGAATAGAAGTTCGGAAAAAAAACGAATAGAAGTTCGGAAAAAAAACGAATAGAGGTTCGGGAAAAAAAACGAATAGAAGTTCGGAAAAAAAAACGAATAGAAGTTCGGGAAAAAAAACGAATAGAGGTTCGGGAAAAAAAACGAATAGAGGTTCGGGAAAAAAAACGAATAGAAGTTCGGAAAAAAAACGAATAGAAGTTCGGAAAAAAAACGAATAGAAGTTCGGAAAAAAAACGAATAGAAGTTCGAAGAAAAACGAATGGAAGTTCGGGAAAAAAATCAAATAGAAGTTCGAAAAAAATGAATAGAAGCTCGGAAAAAGTGAATAGAAGTTCGGAAAAAGTGAATAGAAGTTCGGAAAAAAAACGAATAGAAGCTCGGAAAAAGTGAATAGAAGTTCGGAAAAAGTGAATAGAAGTTCGGAAAAAACGAATAGAAGCTCGGAAAAAGTGAATAGAAGTTCGAAAAAGTGAATAGAAAACTGACCCTTCAGTGCCATCGTAATTTTGCATAAGATCATCCGTCACGCTACAACATCCTTCAATGCACGATATCCTAAAAAATCTCCGAAACTTCCTTACTTCTTTGGTTATCATGGTTTTGAACATCATTGGATTGTATTTTTATATCATTATTTTTATATTATTTAAGGAGACAGCAGAAAAATGCAATTCAGTGAATGCAGCAACGTTTGCAAAGAATCTTAAGAATTAGACAGATGCATAAAGTATTTACAAAATTGACGCAAACTTTGAAATTTTAGAGAGGATTTCCACTAGACGAATTCATCACGGCAAATTTTCACAGTGCAGTTCATTTGTCTAATAAAATATCCTCCTTTAACTCATATGCACACAACTACCGTCATGCATTACTATTCTCTAAAACTCTATCCTCTAAACACATCACAACATATACCAAACAAGCATTTGATATTTATACCGGTGGTGCTTTATTTTTTGTAATACAGTTAGATTGCAGGTATTGGGACTGTTTAGTTCAAAGCAGCAAATCAAGATTGTTCAGCATTTACGCATGCATAGCGTATACAATGAAAACATGTATGTACTTATGAAATTTACCACAAACTTAATTTGTAATGATGCTCCTTAGATGTTTCGACTGCGCATGCACAAACTTGGGTTCTATTATATGGCCACTTGATAGCACTTGAAAAATTATCTAATGAAGACCTTAATGAGATATGCCTAATTATGGCTTATTTGGCAGTCCTCTTACTGCACATGCGCAAATTGCAGGCTTGTTACACAGATACCTGATAGCACTGCAAAAGTTACTTGGCGAAGACCTTAATGTGTGTTTCCTAATTATTGCTCATTTAGCTAATATTAGCGTTTTTTTCTGCGCACACGCGATTTTAGGTAGAATTATATGGCCATCTGATAGCCTTTGACGTTCAAGGCGCTTACTACATTTGTCGCAGGTTTACTACATTTACTACATTTGTCAGAGTTACTATATTTGTCGGTGTAACAATCCCATCCCATCTGTAGCCGTAGAGGTAGAGTTGTTGTCAATGAAAAAGATAAATCTCTTTAAATATCTACCATTGTTACCACAAGAAAAGACTCCAAACAAGTACGTTAAAAGGTTTTGAGCTTAAACAGTTATATTAAACAACGTAAACTGAAAGGAGACTTCAACCCAGTAAGCACCCGACGCTTAAATGACGGTCAGGATTTGGTCACATTAACGCCGCGATCAAAACTGACCAAAGCAGACGTTTATTCGACGTCGTGTTATGGTCATAGTTAGTCATTACCATATCTGACGATCATATAACGAAGATGTAAAAATGATAATAATGAACGAAAAGCAACTTTTGTTGCTATATCTACATTTCGTTCTCTTATAATTGCACAAAAATATGTTTCCTACTTCAATAGCGGTAAATGAATCTTCAAACAACGTTCACGTTCAAACAACGGTCATTAAAAAGTCGATATGACGTCGCTCTTTTCTTAGGAGATCACAAAAAAACATAAAATGTGTGAACAGCCAAAGAAGCGATAGTGAATAAAAGTGCTGCCCCAGGCAAAATAGAATTTAATTCCTTAAAACTAAACCCAAATAAGTGATTTTTGAAAACGTTGGGGAGACGTCGTAACAACCGTTTCTTCGACGTCCATACAACGTCATTTACATTCATTATAATCAAATAATATAATACGCAAAGCTGCGAAGGAAATTAACAATCCAATTTTCAGCTATTTTCCCGCTGTTCTTTTTTTCTTTGTTAGCCTAGGAAGCACAAAGACGTTGTTTCAATGTTGTTTCGACGTCGCATTCCATCGTCGCATGATTTAATTCCCATGTAAACACCCACAAGCGATGCAGCTCAGCAAGTGGGCTAATGTTGTTAAAGATTTTGATTGACTTAAAATTCACTAATCTTTCTTAACGCCACCATTTTGAAATAACAAGATCTAAACACAATCAATACTGTGTAAACCTTCTGAAATATGTTTGCGTGGCCTCATTTGTTCAAAACATTTTATAAGTGTTTTCACCGAATTAATATAATGGTAGCGAGTTGTCAGATGAACACACTCGTACTACTACATAATGGCTTATGGCTTCATATCAAGAATGTATTACCCTTCAAACCTTCACATTGGCAGATGCAAGCAAATTGAAGAACCATTGTAAAATATGGATATGCCCTGAAATAAAACATTATCATTATCATTATCATTATCAAATTGAGTGAATTTTCTCTCGAAAGCTCAAAAGTTAACTGTATCTTCTATATTTTATCTTTATTACTTTTTCTACTTGTTCTCGATATGTAGTACATGGTTAGAGAGTGAGGGTGCGAAAAGGAAATAGCGTCTAACTTAATCTCAACTGCTTGTCAATTTTCTGCAACACATCCACATTTTTGAAGTTCTCTCAGTTGTTTAAGTTTTTCAATATCTTCAAATTTCAGTCTTTTAATAACAGTTGGTAGGATAACCAATGTTCTATGAACATATACACACATATGCATTATACCATATGCGTTTTGTTCGTCAAACGCTTTATATTTCCATTGAGATTGTTGATCATATCTCACTTTGCATTGCATAATATATAGTGTGTTTCAAAAAATTGGAACCAAAATTGAAAAACAGTTTTTAAAAATCAACATATATTTTTAACTAAGCTTTTCGGAGTAAATCCATCTTCAGGTTAAAAAAAACTGAAGATGGAAAAAAAAACGGAAAAAAAGCTTAAAAAACCTGAAGATGGATTTACTCCGAAAAGCTTAGTTAAAAAATATATGTTGATTTTTAAAAACTTTTTTCAATTCATTAAATGGCATTATTGATACAAGATATTTATATATCGAATTAATTTTATATCGATGGAATCCGTATCTTTTGATCTTTCTCATGATGTATTTTCTGTAGGAAATGGAAAAGTAGAAGAAGAGAAAATCGAAAAAATAAGTTGGAAAAAGTCATTAATTTCTTAACGATCAATTAAGATGTTTAACAATAAGATCAACTTTACGCACGTTTGAAAATGTTACGCACGTTTGAAAAAAATTTACGTAAGCAATTATACTTTAATTGAGAGTCTCGGATGTCGCATAACGGCATCAAAGATTTTGCACCCTTCAACAATAAAGATACGGTTGTTAACTTTTGTCTTACTCTCTTCACTTCAGTTTCCTAGGGACGCTGCGTTCTCTGATACAAAAGCTTTTAAGATCTTAAATGTACTGTATATTACTGCAATCAACGTCTGCCTACACTAATCAAATGTTCTATGTCTTCTTACATGACCAATTAGGCCATTTAAAGAATTTTGCTTTACCAAAGCAACATTTAAACTTTAAGAAAGTTGTAGAGAACACTAAGGTTAAATTGGAGAACAGGGTAGCTTGTGAAAGAAACAGCGCAAATGTTTGAACCCTCACACTACTGATATTTATGATGTTGTCAATTAAAGTTTTTGCGGTTTTGTAGGTTTTCCCCTTTGGCAAACCATTCTATGAGAACTTTATAGTCATTTTGTTTTATAGCCAAGCAGAGGTGGAGAAATGTTTAGAAAACGATATCACATTTTGGCTCTGATATCAAAACTGAATTTTATATGCTCTTCTTAAGAATTATTAAGAATAACAAAGTAGCTGAAATGAGAAAGATGATGAGGAAAAATATATGCCAATGAATAACTGAACAGCAAATTTAATTGTTTCCATGATTTTAGATTATCCAAAATATCGAAAATAGCTACCGCAATGGCGAGAAGATAAAACTTCGCGTTCTATTGTTATAAAATCAGTGGATGGTAGATTAATTGTCGTTAATACAGCGTTGTTCTAAGTATTTTATTGAGCGGAATGTGAAACGAACCAAGGGGCAAAAGCGTCAAAACTCTCTAAGTTAAAGAACAGTTTTATTGAAATGATGTGTATATTTCTGTAGAAATGCGTTCCTACCCAGTGATTTTTTCAACAAATCTAATCACTGGGTGGAGCAACTTGCGCACACACACAAAAAAATTTATACTGGTAATGTGTTCCATCAAGCATTGTATTGACAGATTTGAAGAATCTGTCTCACCTCTACAATGTACTCTATCGGATATCGCTTCTAGAACCGAAATCTCCTAAAGAACAGACATAAATAAATATACTAAATGTCATAAATACAAATAATAAATACACCTATAAATCAATAATGAATAATTAAACAGTTGATGAGATATGTGGTGATGAGACCGATACATCGCTTCCATTCTTTTAACGTCACAATAGTTTCGATTGGGACAAGATTGACAATCCTCTTTTCAATAACTGCAAATATTTATTGGTATTTTCTTCTTCATCATCTTTCAATAACATCCACTTTAGACTTCTTCTTCCTCTTTGACTTTGAAGACCTTCAAAGAAATGCAGTCGGACGGTCTTCGCGCCAACAGACAACGCTGGTCTGGCAGTGATCTTATCGAATCCGTGACACTTGTAACCGGCAGGACAACGTTTCCCTCCTGTACCCCATCCATTACATTTGAAACCTTTAGGACAAGCGTCATCAGAATGTATTTGAAGATTAACTTTTGTTTCTTTCTTGACACCGACGTCTCTTCTGAATCTATTTTCATGATCGATAGCAAAATGCCTTCTGATTCCACTGACACGATACGAACGATCTTTAGTTTTCACCATGGCAATATCAAGGATGCTTTGGTCACCGTTAACAACTTCTTCTTTGGGAAACGAACAGTTATCTTGAAAAGGTTTTTTGAAGCATTGAAGATATTTCCCGATCGCTTGTCGTATCTTTAGTAGGTTTCCCCTGGAAAACTGCAAATCTGTTTCTATGAGACGGTTCTCAGTTGTCATACCAACGTCAGTGGCGGTCATAATGAAATTCTGGTCCATTAAGTTCATATTCGAACCGATTTTCCTTCGAATTTCAACGTCAATCACATCAGATACTTTGCATGATTTTGTTGAAAAAGCGACTTGATGTTTGCGTATACCAATGCCGAATTCACAAGTTTTTGTTAGAAGCGATTCCTATGAAACAAGTAAAAGACCATATTCAAGAAAAAGTACTATAAAGATTAAAGAGAAAAACACACAATTGAAAGTACAGCTACCTTAACTACAACTAGAAGCATAACCACAAGATGAATGTACATTGTTGTTTCTGAACTAGATCTATCTATACTTGTCCACCTTTATTGAAAGTAGTGTTCCATGGAAGATAAGTGATATTCTGTTCGCCTTATATTTATACACACTGATGAGACCAGCAAATGTTCTATTTGTTACGTCATTGGTAAAGTACAATAAGGAAAATGTTGGAGATGCGTTGGTAGTAGCTACTACGTGTTTGTAGTATTAAATCACCTTTGGAGGCAATCATTAAACAGTATAATGTAATTGTTGATTAATTATGATAATTATGTTAATTATGATAATTAAGGAGATTTAGCTTAAAATAAACTGTTATTTGATTTCACATCAAAAAATCTTTTGAATATTATCTTGTCATAATCCTTTTTTTTTTTCTGAAAAGAGAAAGTTATGTTTTGAATTTTGTCTCGGCAAGTTATTCATCTGTCTGTGAAAAAAATACTGAGACACAATGAAATGCTTAAGTAATAGAAGTGGACACAGAAGGGGCATGTGGGGCGCTTGTGGTATTTCTCCTGAGAATTCGCCAAACTAGCACATCATTGCAAATAATACCGTATTTTCATATCGTATTTTCTTACATAACGAACAGATTCAGATTCTTCCAAAGAAAATTGCTATGTATTTATGTAATAGCCGAAACATTTATCGCGAAACTACACACTGGGGCTATTTCCTCGGGACGCTTATGAAATACTCATGTAATGTAAAGCGGAAAATTATGAAATTCTTTCTCCCGATGGAAACTGCAATGCCTGTGGAATTTCGTTATATCGAAACATTTGTAGTCCGTGAATTTCGGAATAAAAGGCTCAAAGAGGAAATGTTCAAATAGAAACAACATTCTCATGTTTCCGTTAGTTATTAGTGAATTCACTTTTCTTCTAAAAAATGCTAAAACCTTTTTTCTTTGCAAGACCGTAATCCCTATATTCTACATTTTATCCTTGTAATTCCCAAAGATGATTAATGGGCATTTGACACCAACATTTGTATGAGTGAGAAAAAGAATGACAAGAGACCCTTTGTTTGGAACATTTCCTATTTGATGAAATTTTTCTCTGACTTGAATGAGATTATTCACAACAGATCGAAACCATTCGTTTAATATCGTTGTTTTGACTATATTTTGCTCGCATTGCATCATTCTTTCGGAATTAAGGAAAATGGAATCTTCGCTTCGATTTGCAATTTTTTATAAAAATTGATTTGTATCCTATAAAGATTTTATATGGAGTCATTTCCGGGTAAATTTTGTTTTGATTTGGCATGGCTTAACTCTCATAATAGGAAACGCATGAATTGGATCACAAAAGCCTCAATCTTCAAAACAGTTTTTATCATGATTGTTTATTTACAATTTCAAATTTTTTGTAAGTCCGAACTTTAATCACGTGGTCTTCCTATAGGATACCTATTGATCACGTGACGTCGTATACACAAGTAAAATGGAAATGAATGTATTACCGAAGTAGCATTAGCAGCGTGAGTACATTTATGTATGTTTTGAATATTTGTTGGTTTTTTTTTTTATTTTCCAGCATGCTTCTGGAAAAATGTGAATGTTTTGTTGGGAGGTTACGCTTTTCATGTCTTTTGAAATAAAATTTTGACAAAGAACCTACTAAAACCCGAAAAAATTGACCAATTTGAAACAAAAACAAGCTGACAGCTGTTTTGGTCCAACAATAACAAAATATATTCAGTCACCAGTATTTTCTAGCGCGATGGTGTCACTCCTCTCAATTCGAGGACTTTAGTTTCTGCTTGAGTTTAAGCTTTCACCAATAATCAACAGTACATCATTCATATTGTATCATATGGCTGATATCTGTTTCATCCTTTTGTTGTATTTTTGTGACACACTGTCGAAATTGTATTTTTAATAACAGATACTTTATTTTGAGAGTATTATAGAGATTTCGTTACGAGAGAAGTAACTCCATTTGACATGTGGTCGAGTAAAGGTAATAACGTTACATAAGATAAGAGCTAATTTTTACGCCTTGGAAATTATCATTGGGGAAGGCGATTCGTCATGACTTTAAAAATAGACATTTTTCCGCTGATCGCAGAAAAGCCCAGCCGGCAAAAAGACGTTTTAAAAACGTCTTAAAGACGTCTTGGAAGACGTCTTAAATCCGTCTTAAACTGGTCGGATTTGTCCGTTTAGAAAACGTCTTTTCAAGACGTCTTTAAGACGTCTTCCAAGACGTCTTTAAGACGTTTTTAAAATGCATTTTAGACGTATAAAACTTCTTTAAGACGTTTAGAAAACGTCTTTCCAAGACGTCTTTAAGACGTTGTAAAAAGACGTTTTCTAAACGGACAAATCCGACTAGTTTAAGACGGATTTAAGACGTCTTTTTCTAACGTTTTAAAGACGTCTTCATTTTATCTGCTAAAAACGCTTTTAAAACCACTTTAAGATGTGTTTTCAGGTGCGTTTCTCCTTGGGTAACAGAAGACTCATAATTAGTTTTTCAATGTCTTTATGTTTCAGTAATAATGAATGAATGAATGAATGAATAAAGAAATCAATAAGAAAACTAATGATAAAATCTTCTTATTCAAATAAATATTTACAAGTAGTTTATAAATTAATTGGGGAACAAATAACTCATAACACTGCCAAAGTTTAAAGCTGGTCATTATTAAAAAATATTCCGTAAAACATAAGTATAGTCTTTCATAAAATATAAAGGTATAAAAACGACTCTTGAAAAAGGTTTAGCTAAATCGAAGTAATGTTCAAATTTTACAAATTGTCATGGGTTGGAACTGTTTCTTGTTTGATTTTACTAAACTAAAACTCAGAATGACAGAAACTCTTTGAAAACCAACCAAAAAGACATGCAAATAAAAATGGTGATTTTTCAATTAGCAGGAGCGGCTGTTGTTGTCATGTTTTTCTTCAGTGAAACAAGATCAGTTTTTAGTTTATCGCATGATTTTGTGTATTTCCTCCTCCTCAGCTTTTTTGACAGTAATCTAAAATACAAAAACCCTATTTAATGAGAGGTGTTATAACAATCACAAAAATGAAAACATCTAGAGTAAACAGGACACATACCAGTAACTGCTTGATATAATATTTTCTTCTCACTTTTTTTTGTTATCATGTTAAGGGAACAATAAGCAACTTGGGTGGAAAATAATCTAAATAAAGAATGACAAACACTTTTAGCAGAACAGAACAAACAGAATGCAGAAAGGATACACACAATAAAGTAATGTGTGCAACAAGCATAGATAAGCATGAAAATTAAATTAAAGAAGTTAATTACCATTTCAATATTAAATTAACAGCGTACTGGAAATCTGATTTATTTACTTGGATTAGCTGAAACCTGAAAAACAGGCAAAACATTCATGTCTATCATTAAACTCCATAGATATTTTGAAACATCATCGAAGTGTATATGACAGAACAACAAACTCATAACAAGCACAAAAATTAAATCACTGCAACAAACACAAGAATAACATAGATACTGATGTAATTTTATTTTTAAATCTTGAATATAAAAACAAATATGACATACAAACTTTTCAAAAAACTCGTTATTGTGCTAGTTATTGGGTAAAATAAAATAATCTAGAGTATCTTAATCAAAGTGAAATGTCTAAACTTTAAATGTCTAAACTAAACTTTGCATCCATCACAGTAAAACAACCATCATTTAAGAAATTCATCTTTTCGTACAACTTCAAAGCTCTGAATGGAAAAAAATATTTCATGCGTTCGAAAATTTGTTCTAAAATTTTTGCAATGTCATTGTGGATGGTTTCTACTTATTGGTAGTGAGTTATTAATCAGAAATGATTACTACAGATAAATTTGTGATGAATTACTGATTAATTTACTAAAAATTATAACTTATGATTTTACCCTTCAAAAAGGATTCCATAATTTCATGGTACTACATTATACTATACTGCTAGGATCACTTTTAATCATATGAATATTCTGAAGTAACTACAAGCAAAAAAATCACAGTCATCATCTATCAGCCATTCACAAATCACTTCATTACATTACTACACTTCTACTAGCTACTACATTAAACCAACGACAAAGCAAATTGAAACAGAAAAAATCTCTCACGGAATGAAACAGGAAAGTCAGTAAGTTGCTAATATAAAGTTAAACAACGAAACTCAAAACTTAAAATATTGCTAGAGATCTTTATAAATAAAGCATAAATCTTCCACTACTGACTACTCACGCCCTCAAACTAACATAAACATTGACTTAATCTCAAGTAACAAAATCATATAGATTTATATATTTAAAATTATATTTAAAAAGTAAAAAACACTTACCGATTTATCAGCGAAGTCTTGGTTTATGCAATGAGAAATCACAACTTCCAGAAATATTTTGTAAAATTGACGAACGGGAGATCCGATAATATTAGAAAATGTTTCAAAGCTTTTTACCAATGAAATGTAAAATTTTTTGCTACTTAAAAGAAAGATATAATAGTTGTTTTTGTAAAATTAAAAAAAAACTGACATGTTTGAAACTTTTATATCAATATTTACGAATACACTATTAATATTTACCCCCGTCATTTCTTCCCGCCACGCGCGAAATCGAAATTCAAGGACGTCTTAAATATGCATAAAAAACGTCTTTCCAAGTCCTTCTTTAAAACATGAATTCGACGGCATTGCGAAAACGATAATAAGACGTCTTCAAAACGTCTGATTCTAAGACGTCTTCTGAAGACGCATTATGGGCGTTTTAAATGCGCATTATCAAGATACGTCTTATGAAGACCTGATTAAGACGAATTAAAGACGTCTCCAAAACGTCTTGTGCCGGCTGGGAGGTTTCTGCTGTTTTTCAATTCTGTATTTTTACTGGACCTTTTGATTTTCTTCACGTTTATCCTTCTTGTATGAATCTTGATAACCAACAGCTTTTAATAAAAATGGGTTTTTCAACAGCTAACCACTTACAGCAAGCACATGATAAAAACACTTCAAAGGTTGGAAAATAGCTGTTGAATTCCCCTTCAAACTGGCAAAAAACACCAAATCGGGTGAATACTTCAGGTTTTAGGACAGTAACCCAACTTAATAGTTACTAACCAGGCATGATGTAGTGGACTGATATGAGATTTTCAGTAAATTATACAGTTGTCATCCACTAACAAATTTTGCCATATTGCTAAAATGTTGTCGTCTTTTTTCCAATATTTTACTAAGCGTGTTTCAGCCATTATGTTTATTTTCTATGATTACTGTTCTTCCTCAAAAAACGTATACAAAATCTATAATGTGTATTTACTTGCATAGTTTTTGGTGAAGAAGAAAATCTGTTAGTGATAAACCCTGGGAGTAAATGAAATTACTGGATGACAGTTCTAGAATATCACCATTTTATGGTAGCTGCCAACGCAATCATTCTTTTGGCTCAGGACTCTCATATCCGCAAAATAAGAGTGGGAAGGAGTCCGTCCTTGAGGTTGGTAGCAATATTGACATACTCATCTAAAATGCATGATGGTTTCGACAGATATGATTGGATGTGACATATATGAAACGAGGACATTCATTCATAATCACATTGAAAATGGAAAGGACTGTTGAAATGAAAGAAAACAGAGAAAAAGGTTATTCTGATATTTTTTTTATATTTTCAAACCCCTGCACTACTTCCAAATTGTAATTGACTATGAAAAATCAGCCAGTTTTGATAAGTCAATTGTCCTATTATAATGAAGGTGAAAACATTTAACTTAAACTCTCGAAACCGTATCGTTAGTATTCAATATCTCAGTAATGTCTGAACAGCGAAATATCTCCTTATAATTTGCTTATTTGGTTGTTCAATATTGGATATGGTAACATCTTAATGTTTCTCTATTATGCTTCAGTGTTTTAACATCTTGTGTGCGACTCATTTATCGATAATGTTTGTGTCGGTTACTCATCGTTAACAAATGTATAACTTGTATGATCAGCTTAAACATTTCCGCATTTTCTGGTCCCATTAAGGACTGAAACACCTGAAAGCGAAGCACACAAAGTATAGACGTTTTCTACCTGATGCTACATATATGTTTTTATTTTGTGGATTTTACATTAAGCATAATGGCTAACAGTGACTTTTGTATTTTTGAATAGCTTTTATCTTTCATGACCAGGTGAAAAATTTCTTTTTAGCAAACAAGGAAAATGGTTTGCCCAAAAAAAGAAAGATACGGTTTCGTCAGCATAGCATAAACAACAGCGGAGAGCAGGAAATACGAAACTTTTTTCGCCGATTCGATCCTGATCTAGACAATCCCGACGGCGGTGTGAATATTAATACTTTGTATACGCTCTTATCTCAACTGCTTGAAGGATGTGATATCGAGCAATGTCAGCTTTGGTTCAATGAATTTGATAAGGATGGTAATGGATTACTAGGCATGCGTGAAGCGTTGGAACTGTTGCTGGCAAAGGTGTTTGTATTTGAAGAAACAGAGGTAATTTCTTTCCTTCTTACATTAACACTATTTTAAACTGATATAGCTTATATAACTTTGAGAATTTGATTTCCGTGTAAATCCAAAAACAGGACTACTGTCAATGATTTAGTGGTTAGTATCCGGATCTGTTACAAAAGTATTAGCATTTAGTCCCTCCGTACTCCGACACGATAACTGTTTGTTTCAATATTTTTTATCGTCCTTTGTAGAAATCATGTTTTGGAATTTTGTAAATTCTATTCTAGTATATTTTCGAAAAATGTTTGCTTGATATTGTATCATAAACGTGCTGTTTTTATATAGCCCTAAAGTATCGATTTGTTTCGTCCGACATAACAAGCACTTTTGTAACAGACTCATCTTTGATTGTAACCCCTTGTATGCCTGCTGTACTCGAGTTTTTCGTATCTCAATACTTAAATCCAATGTAAAGGTGTAGGATATATCATCTGTACTTCATTTCATTCTAGGACGAGATCCGAAGTGCATTTCAGCTCTTCGATGCATCAAAGACAGATTTCATAAAAGTGTCCGAAATAAAGCGAGTAATGACATTTTTTGGTGACGGACTGACTGACGACGAAATAAGTGCTTTTCTTCAAAAAAGTGACGTCAATCGCGACGGCATTATAAACTATCAATATTTTGTCGATTCGATGTTTAGTAATATAAGTGCACATAAAAAACATTAAATACATTCGAACCTTTAGAATTCGAACTCCTTCTCTCATTAGAACGAAATTCAAGCTTCATTCAGATTTTCTTTGTAATTTGAACTCTCCAAAAATCGAACATTTAATTGGATTTTGTAACATTCGAATAACATTCTTTGAGCTTTATGTTGACCCGCCTTTTCCCCAGGTTTACTTTTACAATCATTGATTGGCACCAGGCCCTTTTATCAAATTTAAATATTCTCTTGTGGGAAATTATAATTAAAAGTAATTTAGTTTTTCATGAAATAGTTGAATAGCTGAATTCGACTTTGAGTTATATGTACGTGCATACTGAATTATTAATCTGCCATTATGATTTTAAGACTTGAGGACTGGATCCAAATAAGGGGGCACGTTGGTAAATCTTAATGGCAGATCCTTATTCTCTTTATTCTCAGTTTATTTGTTTTTATTTTTCGTTAATAGGAGAGAATGGAAAGAAATTAAATCTTACTTCTGTTTTTATTTTTGCATCAGCTCCACACTGACTGTGTGATTGCTAATGCAGCCGCAACTTCCCAATAAAAATGTCCTTCTAAAATAACAAAAAATTGCAGCCGATGACGACATTGGCATTTTGTTTATCTTTGCAAGGTCTTTCTTGCACATGAATAGTAGCATTTGACCATGACAATGACCACACCCTATTCCAATAGTCAGCTAGTTGAAGCCGTTGACTAATAATATAACATGTAAGTACTCTTAGAAAATACAACTGCTATGATAAGTCTAGGCACGTGGTCTAGAGTTGCAAAAAATAATGCAATTATGTGTTATGTACTAAGACCATACTAAGAGCGAATGAAAAAAGAGGTTGAGAGATAAAAACGAACTGCCTCAAGTCGGACCATAAAATGATTATTTTTATGTTGCTATGGAAACTGAAGAATTTAATAAGTGTCAGTTGCTAGTAGCATATAAGAGAAAGTACTTTTCTTTATAGTCTTGGTGATGTTTTTTCAACGTTGTATACTGACTGGGGGATACATTATTTAAATTGTCTCACTAGTTTAATTTTTTACTTTTCGCTATAATTTTAAGTTTTGAAATCCTTTTTTTACTAATTTTACTAATTTCAAATATATATGTATTTTTTTTACTTTTTATAGCCAGGCTGTAGTAAATAGTGGCTCAAGGGTGTATTAATACGGTATTCGCTTTCGCTGCTAACAACAACACGAGTCCCAACGCCTTAAAAAGGAAGGCCAAATTTTTACTTCATGCTCATTTTTTTATATACATTTCACCGTAAATCCACGTGTCATTTCTTCTCGAAGTCAGTCACTACTTGTACTGCAACACCGTTCTCAAAATATTTTATAAGATCTGTTCTATCCCTCTTACGTCTTTTGTCGTCACTTACGACTTTTATCGTCACTTACGACTTTTGCCGTCACTTACGACTTTTGTCGTCACTTACGTCTTTTGTCGTCACTTACGATTTCAAAACATAACATTTCAGGATGTGTATATGAGTTGAAAATCTGCTGATGCTGCGTTAAACTTTCAAACTGTTCCTAACGATGGTAAATTAGGAAATGGAACTTCTTTGTTCCAAATAAACTCTACAAGCTATTATGTGTTATTAATCATGTCTTTCTACATCTGTTGTTTATAGTCTGGCAGCATTTCTTTTTTAGATTTTGATAAACGGCAGTTTTCGTGTTTTCAATTTCGCATTTTTTATTTTTGAGTCCCTTAACATGACGTCAATTTTATGAGAGTAAAGGCTGAAATACATTATCATTTAAATGATCAGTTTATTTTTTTTATTTTTTTTTTACAATAAAAGAAAACAGCCTTAAGGATATCTTTTTTACCAAACTTATTCCCAAAACTTATTTTCAAGCATTCTGAAAATAAGCATTTCAAGCATTCTGACAGGATCGTGGGATTGTGGTCTCTTGAAATTGTAAAATTGACTACCTTTTCTTGTTGTAGCAATATATCTCCAATATGATAGATAATTCTATAATTTCCTTTTCAGCTCATTTTGGATCAGTTTATCAGTTTTCTCGCCTTCAACGCTTCGTATTGCCACTAAAACTGAAACTTTGAACAATGAACATCTATTGGTTATTATAAAACAGTAGAAGCTAACAACGATGATATGTTATCGAAATAAAATGAAATCATAAAAGGCGTTAAGGTATTCAAAAAGTGCCTGATGATGGAAGTACGCAATATTCCCACTTCCAATCAATTCGGCAAAATACAACAATGCTGGAGTTTTAATGCATAAAAGAAAACTAAACACTATAATGACATCATAACTGTTACGACATCAAAATTGGAAAAACGTTCTGATCATTTTATAGATGCAAGATATCAACACCATCAAACTGCCACTCAGTTTTAAAGGCAACTTAACAACTCTAACTGTTTTTCTGAATGACACTCTTGTGAAATTAAATATTTTTAAAACTAAGAAAATTAGAAAGTGGAAAGTAACCGAAAGTGAACATCGGAACCTCAAGGATATCCCAGAGTTCTCTTCGTCAATAAAGCTCGTTTTAGGAAGACAAAACTCATGAACGCTAACGTGTACAACATTTCCCAAGTGCCTGAGTAGCAACACATGACTAAAACTCTGTTATTACATATGGTTGTTCGGAAGAAAATGAAAGGTTACTATCTGATTATTTTATCGGATAATCTATCCAGATGGTTTAACTTTAGAGAGTGAAAACTCTTTCGATTGAGTAAGGAAAGAATTGACATTTTCTTCGGGAAAACGTGACGAAAATTACTCCCAACGATAATTTGAACCGACGCAAACTTTCTTTGATAAGGTAGCTGAAGAGGATAAACGAAAGGCCTACATTCGAGTGAGTAGGAGTGCCGAATAAAGAAATCTATAGTGGGCTGTCACATCCTCAGTTGTTCGTTTGTCGCGTCCTTCAAATTCAAAGCCATGAGTTGTTTTCAAAAAACAGGAACGAATGAAATCAGATTTAAACGACGGAACGATCGGTCATTAAAATGTTTAATTACTACTCGTCGTCATACATAAGGATGAGTTGCAGTTTCCATGGAGATTCTTTTGCGTAATCTGAAAATCGATTAACGTTTGCTTCGAATAGGTTTCCAAGTAATGATATGCAGTGTAAAGTAAAGTTTTAAAAAGTTTAAGTGAATATAAAAGGAAGCCAAAGACATGTGGAAGTTAAACTTCATCAATATGAGATGAGTATTCTCAACAATAAATCCGGTTATCGAGAAATAATCATTAAAGTTTTGTGACATGAGAGACACAAGCTTAACCAACCAACAGATCTTATCAAATTTTCCCCTTTTTTCACGGAAAATGTTTCTGAGAAATATTCTTTTTGTTTTTTATATTTCTAAATAACTCCTGAATGATATAAGCTTCGTCACCATTAGGTTGTTTGTTTCCCACCCTGATTTCCGCGCCGTTCACAAACCTGTAACTGCCTCATGCTGATTCTCAATTCAGACTCGTTGAATTCATAAAGTATATTCCAACCAAGAGGACCGGAATTTCTTCTCTCCTGTACACTTCATGAATATAATGTCTTTTATAAAATCTTCACCACATACCCCTAAGAAATCTGTTTACTTCATGAATATAATGTCTTTTATAAAATCTTCACCACATACCCCTAAGAAATCTGTTTACTGCATGAATGTAATGTCTTTTATGAAATCTCCACGTACCTCTAAAAACTAAGCTGGACGAAAGTGTAGCGTCGGGTTAAATTTTAAAGAAACCATAAAAAACCTGAGCTTAGAATGTGTTAAGAAACTTTCAGATGGCATTAGGGGCAGCGAAGGAGGGTGGCTAATAATAATTTTGTCGAAAACAGTAATTTTAGCATGTAATAGAGGTTTTTTGGAAATGTTTCACCTAGAATATAGTAAATTTGGTTGGCCTTAATTAGTCGAGAAAAGTTAACCCCAAACCCCAGTTAAAGTTTCCTTCATAAATTTTAAACAAACTTTGAATCCCCCTGTGTCCTGTTAGCTCAGGGCTTATAGTCCATAATGATAATCTTTAAGGACAAGTGCAACGATGAATTTTAACTATGACGCGAAATTATTTGATACAGTTGATACGTAAAAAAACTATTTCAATAGAAATGCTCTTCGTCGCAATTGTTTTTGACAAAAAATACACTGTTCTTATAAAGAAAGAAATTAGTATTAAAATCAATTTGTTTACAAAAAAAGTATTCATAGTGACGTATTGATGATGAGGTGGTTTCTTTTTTCGAAAAACAATTGTGTAACTTCCTGTCATAAAACATTTTTAAACAAATCACCATCCGTACACATCCTTATGGGTGGATCATCTACTTTTAATCACGAGGAGGAGTGCAAAAGTCATTTAAATTGAAATGAAGAGATATAATTTTGCTCTCCTCCATGCCTGGCATAACCCGCCTTCAGATTTGCTAGAAGACGAAAATCGAAGATGACCGTTGCAAATGAAAGGAAATGACACTTGTCAAAAAAACAAGTTCGTTTCGTAACATACGCTATATAAGTACCATGAAAAATCAGAAATAATCAAACCAGTTTTTTTGTTGTAAAACGTTTATTAAGAGTTACCAACATGAGACCATTATTACTACTAGCGTTAGTACTGTGCTATCACCAAGCACACGCAGGTATTTGATTGTTTATTTATTATGATGTTTATCATGTGCCTTTCACCACCAAATGTTACATTGTCTTCTTTATTTCAGATGAATGTGTCGCTGTCGAAATTAGTTGGGTTCTGGACGTCTCGGGAACAATCAGCCCGAACGACCACAATCTCGCGAAATCCTTTATTAAAAAAGTGATGGGTGAGATCTCTTTAAGTCCAAATGGTCATAAAGCAGGTATTGCCTATTATGGAAACGAAGGCCATACACACGCGCAGTGTAACCAGTACGATAACGATGCTGCTTTTAGCCAAGCTGTTGATACAACTCCGCAACTAGTTGGAGAACTCACAAATACTGAAAGTGGTATTAATGAAGGTATGGAAATTTTGAAAGGTTGTGGTAAAAGGCAAGGAGTTAGTCAAGGGATGGTTTTGATAACTGATGGCGAAGCAAACGAAGGTGGTACACTGGGTACATTAGTGGCTGCAGCCAAACGAATACAAAACCAAAACCACGTTCAAATGTTTGCAGTAGCTGTTGGAAATTTTAATTTGGATCAACTCAAGTTAATGATGCCAGAAGAAAACATAATAAAG
Source organism: Turritopsis dohrnii (assembly GCA_027922465.2). Classification (NCBI taxonomy): domain Eukaryota; kingdom Metazoa; phylum Cnidaria; class Hydrozoa; order Anthoathecata; family Oceaniidae; genus Turritopsis; species Turritopsis dohrnii. The sequence continues at coordinate 349,071 of BQMF02000215.1, read as the reverse complement.
GTGGAAGACTTCGAAAGTTTAAAAACCGTCAACATTGATATAGCAAAATTTTGCAAGATTACTGTTCCAACAACCACTTCGACTCCAGTCCCCGAAGAAACAACAACAACCACTTCAACCCCAGTCCCCGAAGAAACAACCACAACAACTTCGACACCAGTCCCCGAAGAAACAACAACGACTTCAACCCAAGTCCCTGAAGAAACAACAACAACCACTTCAACCCCAGTCCCCGAAGAAACAACAACAACCACTTCAACTCCAATCCCAGAAGAAACGACAACAACAACTTCAACTCCAGTCCCCGAAGAAACAACAACGACCACTCCGACACCAGTCCCAGAAGTTACAACAACAACCACACGAGAAAGTACTACAACTCCTCAAGGTTAGATTTTGAAGTCATTCTAAAAAACATTTTGCTTAATTTTCACCATTTAAATATTTTCAGCATTGAATGGTCAATCTATACATCAATTCATTTGCTTTTTTTGTTTTGTTTTTTTATTCCAGTTGTTATGAACAACCCCAAATGCTATTGCAACGCTACCAATGTCGAAAAATATACATGCCTGAAATGGACCAAATTTGAAATCATCAAATCTTTCGAAGGTGAGTTCACTGTAGAGAATATCTTGTGAAACTAGACACATCAATGAATGAATCACTAACGGAATTATCTTCGTGGTTTAGGTACATGTTACGTAGACAAATTGAAGAAAGCCATCAGTCATATTGACAAGTTAAAGACCAGCCTTGTAGCAAAAATTAATCAGACTAATGCTTGTAAAACCGTCCTGCAAAAGCAAATCATGACCTTGAAAGTTACCAGCAAAGTATTTCAAGCTTACGATGGTTGTGTCGTTCTGTCTATTTGCAAACTTGAACGAATCCAGCAAGAATTAACAGACAAAAAGAAGAGCTTGCTTAAAGAACTCAAATATGAAGAAGAAGGTTACGGAAGTTTGAAGAGCATTGGTAAATATTTCTAAGCATTCCACCCTATTCATGTTTGTACGAGGATAATTCCACTGAGCTTCACATAGCATCAAAAAGACTCATGCACAGGTGTTCCGAAGCATTTAAAGCCAACAAACAGTCCATTACGAACACTGCTTTCAACATTCTTCCCCGTTCAAGTTTAAGCAATTAGATTATTAATTGCTAGTCTCCACCTTCTCATTCCTGCTTGTCGATTAGAACTCTTGATTATATTCCCAATAGCTATAAAGAAAACGTTCCTCATGAAGCACTTCTAAGAAAATGCATCAGTTGATAATACATTTGAATGTTTTCGTTTCAGGCGCAGATATAATAAAGGGCATTTTAGCTGAGAGTTGGTGATGACAAAAATGGGATTTTTCTCTTATAATTTATGGTTGGTTTTGAAAAAACACATTGTATTCTATTTATTTATATAAATACAAAGAAAAGCATATAAATACAGTTTTAGTTACTTAGATTTAATATTGTGTATTTAAACTGATTTCAAAAACCCTCTATCGAAAGGAAGAGACATTTTTGAGCAGTCCCGAACCTAGGGTCTATTGCCCTTTTCGATATTCGCTACCGTATGTTCAAGGTTGAATTTTTTAGGTTTTCCCAAATCGTTTCATAGTGCAACGTACAACATCTCTGAGTTACTCTTAATTGAAATCATAAGAAATTTCAAGAGGCTTAACTTGAATGATAAATTTCTACCGTCGATTATCATAACTTTTTCTTGTATGAAGAAATACGTCCTATTTCCTACCAGACTCGCAAAACCGTTTACTTATTAAACTTAGATTTACTTTATTTTATTTCAACAAAAATTAAGAAAACTTGTGAAATAAAGCCTGAATCATTTTCGTGATTCGGTATTTGAAATGGATCAAATGTTTTTAAAATCCTCCACCACATCGAAAATCCACCATCTTCTTTATCCTCTTCACTTTTGTTCACTTATTGGTGTTGGGTTTTCTGCAGAGCTTTCAGGTGGTGACTGCAATTCTACAGTAATGTTACTTGTTGGTTTCTTATCAAATCGCTCACGACCTCGGATTAGATTTCGCATGGACGCACCGTTGCGTCTCAACAACAAATTCAGAGTTATGACCATAAGCAGGGCTCCAATAAAAAAGCAGCCAAAAGCAATGATGATAGAAGCCTCAATATTATCGCTGTCGCTATCTCTGCATTTCTTTTTCTTATCGGCACGAGGATAAACTTCCCTAGTTATTAAATCGTCATACTGTCTTTGAAAAGTTGCTGTATGCTCACCAGAATCTGAAATAAACGAGTAAACGGTGCATATTTATTCACAGAAAAGTTAAGTGATGTTGCTTTTTCAGTTTCTAAACACTTGATTTCGGTAAAAGGTGCTTTTCTGTCAAAATCTAGTATGAAGAAAGCATCCTTCCATGATTAACGATTAAGATTACCTACCATCTTTGTAAGTTATTTGAATGCTATTGCTAATGACAGCATTTTTGATGCGATCAGCTACATCTGCTGCTTGTATGAAATTCTTTGGTCTTATCAATGTAGTGTCAGGCCAACCAAAGACGCTCAAACGAACATCTATTTGATGTTTACTTGGAACTATAAGCTACGTAAACAAACATATAGATACTTGTATGTTGTACGCAATGACAGTAGCAACAATTCAAAACAGTTGATACCTCCACTGCAACTCTAGTACGTTCAACTTTCCCCAATTCAGCAAACCTTTCTTCTAGTTTATGTATGATATCATCTTGATTTGTCAAAGAGGTCATTTTTTCTCTGGACAGATCACTCATGAAGAACGTTACTGCATACACCGATGCACCCAACTCGTAACATTGTCTGCAAAATATTTTTGGTTAACGTGAGTTATTGCATATAAAAAGGAATGTGAAAATCTGGCCAGGTAAACAACAAACCTTATTGGATTGATGACACTTTCTCTTAGATGCGATCGATCATCAAAATGAAAAAGGTCCATTGAGTATTTTATCTGAATACGTTCTGGTCTTCCATACCAGCCTACAACCCTTAAGGGTACACTTTTGTCAGAGGAGCTAAATATGGTTGTATTTCTGCTTGAGAAATACCATTCCAAGCGATTGAAATAATTCTATAAAAAAAAAGATTTGTCCGCAGCTCGTTATGTTTTGTTTTCATTACTTAAAGGGGAAGTTCGCCCTAATTTTTTTTCGCCTGAGATGCTTTATTCCATACCAAAACTTCAAAATATAATAATCTTATTCGTTCATTTCTTTCGAAAAACGTTTTTTCGTCATGTTTTTCTGTTGAAAAAAATAAGAGTTTTAATCTGTTCAGCGTGTGACGTCACTCCGTGCAGAAAGCATATGTGCAAAGAAAAAAGCTTTATCAAAAATAGTGTTTTTAGAAAGTTATTTTTAGATAACGATAGCTGAAACCTGAAACTAATAGCTCTTTCGATGAAAATGATGAATGTTTGTAAGATATACCTGATAACTTAAACCTTTTGATTTTGAACCACAAAGAGATGTTAAAAATCTTAAAAGTAGGAGCAAAGAAGAGGAAACGAAAACGATGAAGTGCAGCATGTGTTACCTATAAGAAGCGTAGGTTGGTGTCTTTCTGGAAAATTTTGCAAACCTATGAGTACCTACAGGGAAAGTTTGTCCTGCAGAGACACAATGAAATTTAGAAAAAGGGTCGTCGGAAGTAGGGTGGCTGGGTAGGTACCACCAACAAATTTGAAAAGCAACATATATTTTCAATGTATATACACAACCAAGTTTGTTATTTCAGTCTAGCATGTATAAAAATATATTACAAAATTAAATTTCCCTGTTTTATCTTGATCCATCGTCACATTTTTCAACAACTTTAAAAAATGAAAGGCAAAGTAACATGCTTGTTTTAGCCTATCTATAAGGAACAAAGTTAAAAAATTTTCTGGTCTCCTTAGAATAAAAACTATGTTTTGTGTTATGTTTCTATTTGATAAAAATCTCCCTTCATCTAATCTATGAAGACTAAAATTCTGTTCAGAACTTTGAGATTTGCAGCGTATAGACAATACATACACCTGGTGGATACACAATACACTTGGTAAAGGGATACATAAAGATATTCCATCATGTGCTTTATGGGCGACAAGGACACCTTTCCCACAAAAAAAAATGAGAGTTGCGTACCGTTCTTGGAGAGAAAAATTGAAGATCAACAGCATTTAATAGCGTCAGGTTTGCACCACTATGCCATTCCTGCTAAAATGCTGTCGATTGGGGAAAAACATTATGTGCAGAGAACGATACATCTCCATTTGATCAGTGTTGGGTAAAGATGTAAAACCCTGAGTCTTTCGGCAGAGTTCTACTTCATTTTTATGTTGGAAAGCCATCTTTTACGAAGTTCTGGTTATTTTCTTTGACTTGCAATTTTGGTGAAATGTGAAAGAACAATTTGTGGACCGATTAGTACAAGCTGTCGCAGAGTAACTTGGCATTTTTCGAATTAAAAAATAAAAATAAAACGATGTATTACTAGTGAGTTTTTTTGATAGTGTGAAGGTTCAATAACAAACTTTCTTCACGTAAAAGTTCTTTCTGCACGGTGTGACGTCATTTTATCATTCATAATGAACATCTGTTTCAACGTGAAAAAACTCATTTTTCAGCATCTAAAAGTTTTAATAACTTTTGAACGAAAAGAGCATTTTCAGAAATTCAAAAAGTGGGTTTCTAACTTTTCAAAGCATTACAAGTTAAAACAAAAAAATAAGAAGTGAAAAATTAGACCGAACTTCCCCTTTAATTCAAATGGAATTTGAAAGAAATTGCACGCTTTTTTGATCTTCTATATGAACATTTTTATAAGTCCCACCCGGCTCAGAATTGATAAAATTTGAGCGTTTTATCAGCTGAACAACAGCCATCACCAAGGTTCAAAAATTTTAGAAGTTTCCAAAGGAGCACGAAAGAAAACGACAAAACTTCAGCTTGTCCGGCAACGATTAGTAGATTAATAGATAAAATTGATATCCAGTGTAGCTGGCCGCACGAATGTCAGACCTAATAATAATAAAGTTCCTGCCGAACATCGTGTTTGTTCATTAGCGTAAAGAAAAACATGTTCGGGTCTGCAAAATATACACAAAAGATCTACACTTGACGCATACAGCCAAAATTATGAGCATTTGTAGACCCCACCTCGTCCCAGATCCTCTTGCCTTTTCCATGTACTAGTGGCGGTAAAGATCAAAACATCAAAAGGCAAGAAGCACCTGGTGATGAGGTTGTTTGTAAAACAATACCTCTTCTGTCTTGTTTCGTTTAAGTATCCAAACTTCTGCATCAATACCTCTCACTTTCGACAAACCTTCATATGAGAAATTGTCAGAGTTGCTTCTCAAATCGTCCACGATTTTCCTCAAGTTAAAATGATTGTAAATTCGTTCTTGTTGCTGATGGTCGGCAGTTAATTGACGAATCTTGCAATTATAAGGAGACGAAATACTGAATTCCATTCCTAGAAAGTTGTTAAAACATGTAGTAATTAATATTTATTTAGAGCAAACATGAGCGTGATGGTACAAACACACATGCAATGGGAGAATAACTTTAAACATGACTTCGACAAAGTGTATTGTATTAGATCTCCGGCGGACCTCTTGAGAAAGCCTTTCACCGATTGGTATAATATAAACATCTTATTTTGACACATCTCACGAACATTACAATTTGCTTTATGATTATCTCTGAATGATGATCTACCTGCAATGCCTGAACAATTTTCGCAGTGTAAATTGACCTTTCCCGAATTCCGTGTTATGGCCTAGTCTTTAAGTTTCGCCTCTTTTTCAAACTCTTAATTACTTCTAATTATTCCATTGGGTAACTGAAAGAGTAACTATTATTTACTGAAAACATTATGATTTTAGAAAAACAATAAAATACGTAGAAACGAGGGATAAACTTGATAACTAAGCATTAACTTGGCATTTAAACAGAAATTCGGGAAAGGTGTATTGTCAGTCGTTCATGTCAGACGATGTTTGGTTAAGTGGTTTTACAAACCTATCAATGTTTTAATAATTCTTCTTAATATTACATTCAACTTACCATGAGCTTCAGATTGTATCTGAGTTATCGGAACAAATTTTCCTTTGTTGTCGTATCTGTAGCGATCTGACCGGAAGGCTCTGTTTTTGAAGTCGTAGTAAACCTACAGTATTTGACCATAGACGCGAATGAACATGTTGGACAATATGAATAATAATGGAAAGATTGGCGTGTAAAGGTACAGTTAATAATGGATCTGTTAAATGTCCGACAGAAAAATCGATGACTCTGATGGCAATAGAAAATTACCGATAAGAGAATAACTGATGATTCATGCGTTAATCAGTCGGTTATACGTCTATTTTGTTTGACTAAATTTCAAGGCAATATCTATTACAGGGGGAAAATATTTTGATTTAATGTCGGACGGAATCGATAAAATTTACAATTAAATTTTGAGATTCCATACTTGATTTTATCGAAACGGGAAGCAGTTAGGAGGAAAGAGAAATATACGTTTATTGCTAGCGTATATGGTGATATTTTGAATTGGGTTGCAAACAAAGGAACATGAAATTCACTCAATTTATGACAGAGATTTTTACGGATACATCCCAAATTTTTAGAAATGATTAAATGCAACATGCCTTCTTAAGTTTTTATAGTTCTTTGCAACAATTTTTCTTTTATGAATTTAATGGCGGTCTGTTGGATATGAAAACACTAGCTGTCCATAAATTTCATCATAAAATTGAGTCAAGTTTGTATAGCTAGTTGGAAGCTATATACTTTTAAAAATGTTTTTATTTTATTTTTAGCAAGATCTTAAATACCATCCAAATTATCTGATAGCAAATGAATCAAGATTTAGCTATTGTAATCCTGAATTATATTTACTTGATAAATTTGTTGCATTCGCTCCGTCCAACAGATTACTTCCAACAGACATTATGCCAATCCTAGTCTTAGATTTTTGTTACAAAAAGTTTTCAATATGGCTATAATTTTGACAAGATAATGTTCTAAAGAGATCCAAGTTATGCATTATAAACTAAATTTTCGCATTTGTTTGTTATTTGAGGTGGAATTTTACTGGTTATTAAAACATTTCATTGCATAAATTCTATCTATTCCATCCAACATTTTACTAAAGTTTCAGAAGTTTCACAACTTCCATTTATTACACACCAGTCAGTTTTAAAAGCTTCTCAAAGTATCAAATTCCGTCCAACAGAATTTTTTAATTACAAATACCACTATTATACTGTATTTTGAACAATAATTCATATCTTTTTAGTTTGACAATGCCCGGTTCTATCAAGTTAAAACAATAAGAGTCGGACGGAAATTTTTTTTTTCTGCTTCAAATTCTATAAAAATGTGATTAATCGTTACAATAGATTAATATACAGTAGATTAAGCCAAATTTTGAAGAAACCGGTCTAGTCACTTTGAAGAATTAGATATTGATTTCCAAGGTAAGTGATGACCAATTTTCAAATCACCTAAGAACCGCGACCATGCAGTTCGAGTAAGAGGTTAGTTGAGAACAAGAAGTTGAAATGAAAGGAGAAAATAAAGTTGAGTCAAAGCGAATTCAAGCACTGTTTAAGTTATCTGAATTTTATTGAATGCAAAGGCTGTTAAAGTCTGTTAGTGGGTTTGTAAAGGTGGTAGCGCAGTACATATGCCATCACTGACTTAAGAATACCCTCTACGAATTTGATTTTTAAACCGTTAAGAATGTCAATGCCTTAACTACATAACTAAACACTTTGGTATATATGGAAGTTCAACTTGACCGTAATAAAACAGTATGTGTACCTTTTCGTGTATTATTTTCTGTGACGCAACAGTTTCTTGTTGCATGAAATGGTACTCAACAGCGTATGAAACTCGGTCAGGAATTTGTGGAATCTTTGGTTGTTCCACAACGTTTTTACAGAAGGTTCCTGAAAGAGATCAAACGCAGACCAAAATGATACCAGGAAAACTTTTAAAATCAAACCTTTAACAATAATTCAACAATTGATGTAAAAGATTCGAATCAGGGTCTGTTACAAAAGTATTAGAAATTTGTCCATCCGACACGATAACTTGATGTAAAAGATTAAAAAGATTAATCAATGTTTTTTGACTATCATCCTTGTAGAAATCATGTTTTGGATTTTTGTAAATTCTATTCTAGTGTACTTTCGAAAAACGCTTGCTTGATACTGTATCATAAACGTGCTGTTTTTTATATAGCCCTAAGTATCGATTTGTCCGTCCGACATGACAAGTACTTTTGTAACAGACCCATCAGCTGATAAATAAGTAAATGACAGGTGGTTTTGAGTCATTTTAGTGGTTGGCTCTTTTGTCCTTCTACTTGCGAATATAAGAACACCAAAAGTTAACTTGTATTATTTCGTCTGCGCTCTATTTCTATAAAGTAGGTATTACAGTGTCAATATACATACCGGGAGGAGCTTGGAAAGCTTCAAGTGGTATCGGGTCAGTTTTAAACTCATAAAAATCATAAATGTGATGAACTTGTCTGTTGTGTCCTCTTGTGACGGACCCATTTATTTCACATCTGACTGGAACGACAGCATGGCTTTCCTCAGCAGAGAAGTAATAATCCACCACGAAACTGGAGTGGTTGGACATCAGAACTGATTGCCAATGTGTACATCTAAAATAGTAATTATTTTTTTTACTTGAAAAGAAATAAATGCATAGGTCTCACACATTTTTGATCAAAATTAGTGTGACGAGATTTCCAACAATGCATATTTTAAGAGGGAGTTGAGATGTCATGCTTGTTGATATTGCCTGTTGCGTTTAATACTCAAAGCTTAACCTTTGAGTCGTTAAGTTTTACGATTCAATTTGCAGGTAATTCTCTAAATGATAGTAAAATACAATAACAATAAACATAGTGTATATAACATATCTCAAAGGATATGATTATAAATGGCGCAACCGAAGTCATTCATAGTGACTCGACACGTAACGCCCTTGATATTGTAGCTAATATTCAATGACTTTTGCTTCATTTACTTCAGACATATAGTACTCCCAAAAGTCACATCTATGCACATGCTCTACAGTGTGTTACGTACAGTATGGCGCGTAATAGATCTTTCCCAAATTTCTGTTTAAACACCGTGTTGAAATCTTGTTAACTATTTTCGCCTCATTTCTATATAATTCTGTTGTTTCACTAATAGCGTATCTTTTTTACTTAATCAACTTATTAATCCCATTTCGCGTTGGAATAACTAAAAATAATTAAAATCTTTAACACAAGACCGTACTTCAAAGGTCCATCCTTGCACACCATCCCATCCCTACCCCTTCCTTAAACAGTAGACTAAAACATGGGCAACAAGGTATATTGAATTCCTATGATAATCATTACGAAACTTGTTGACAAAATAGATGTGTTTCTACATACGGGATATCTCGAATTGTCGTCCTGTTCAAAAATTTCTCTCCATATTGACGACCAAAATGAAATATTCTCGCTGAGCCTGGGATATGAGAGTTGTTCCCCACAAATCCTCCGAAACGATGATGGGATGGTAACGGGTAAACCCGAAGACATTCCTTTGTTGTCGTATTAATCAAACGATATTCTTTTCTGTCAAAATCTGTGAGCTGTTTTAGATCTTTCCATTCTATCGACATCTTGTTATCAGCATAGCTATAATATTCTTTAATCGTGAATCGTTCATTTTTAAAAACATTCTGCATTTCAATCCTTGCGGAAAATATGTTTGGTAGCTGTGGTAATCTAGTTTCTTCACTGGTATTGACTTTTGTAGCGGTTTCCACCAGAGAAGCAACATTCAGCACCAAAAACATCAAGAGCATAACACTCTTCTCCTGATAATTATGCATTGTTCTTATATGTTAACTTTTAAAGTGAAATTTATCAAATTCTGAAAATATAAAGATGTAAATCTTTTCGCTTGTATAAGAAGAGCAAAACACAAATTTCAGATTTTAATCATAAAATAAGAATAAAGCAGGAACTCAAACCATTGCAATCTAAATATGAAAACAAACCTATGCCTGGACTTTCTTGTAAAAAAAAATTCGTCAAGAATGTGTTTGCAATTGCAAGTACACACATTTTTGTTACGCCAGCCTTAAAAATATTGACAAACGTCAACTCAGAAATCAGAATCGCCAGCTTCCAGCTCGAACTTTACTGGATCTTAGAAAATAAATATGTGTCGATGGAAGGCAGAAAGTTTTGTTATACATTTCAAACGAGGTAACATTCTTGAGAAATCTAGATAACAGTTATGCAAGACCAAGCTTTTCTTAACATCTTGCTTACATTACATTATGTTTCCTTCTTTCGATTTAATCTGAACTTCTTAATCGTTTTGCATCTTATCTATCACATGCATTTTCAAAACACATTTTTGTGAGGTATTTAAAAATAAATACTTTTTCTTAATTCATTATGCATGCATCACTCTCCTTTTCTTTTTAAAAGATATCCAAAGGATTTCTCATAATTGAGCAGTGTGGGGAAGAGCAGTTCTTAATAACCATTTAATAATTTACACACTCTGACAGATTACCAGAATAACCGATAAACGCCATAGGGCGCTTATTCGATACTTGTTTTAGCTTTCTCCGTCATGAAGATATGAGATAAAAATGTCTCGATTCTGATATTGGGTTCATTTTTGTTACGTAAGTTAGCGTTAAAACATGCCCAAAAAAAATGTTAGAGTCAGTTAGAAGAAAACTTCCTTAAAAATACATATTGTTGCACGCAAGTTTTTAAATAGCTATAACTTTGAAAATTTTCGTTGACTGCTAAATGTCTGGTTACAATTTTTTTAGTTTTAAGATGGTTTCCAAGGCAATTCGTATTTTGAATTTGATATTTTTATTTTCTGGGTCCTTCAACTTTGCCAAGTTATCCTACTTATAAACCTGAGTTAATTTCAATGAAGGAACTCCTAGGCCTCCTCTTGTGTAGTACGAACTGACAAGTAGTTTCATCAAGTTTGATTGAAATTCTGTGATGGTATCAAACAAATGCTGATTTGAGAAAGGGAAAATCTGGAACTACCAAAAAAAATTAAGCGCATTTGAAGCGTGCAACCTGAAACGAAATAAAGAAAACACACGTGATCGTATGACCTCATATTATCATTGTTATTACAGTGGACTCTCTATAATTCGACTTTCCATTACTCGAACTCTCCATAGTTCGAACTGAATCAGTGGGTCCTTTCAAGCTTAAACCTAACAATATCACTCTCTAGAACTCGAACTCTCCGTAATTCGAACGATTTTGTTTTCCCCTTCAAGATTCGAGTTAGAGAGAGTCTACTGTATTTGCCTTCTGTTGTCATGGTAGTTTGTTCAATATAGTTTACTTTGGCATTCGGTTTTTTGCAGAATTTCTTTGCCTTCTTATAGACGCTGTACTCTTATATGGGAGTCTGTAGTAAACGTCGCAGCTATTTTAAGTTCAGCGATGGTGTAGTGGTTAGTACCTTTGAGTGCGACCGCTGCGACCCGTGTTCGAGTCCAGTCATGTCGTATCTCAATACACCACTCCGATGCGCTTTAAAAGCAGCGTGTCAGCCCATTAGGAGCCATCAACTGACTGCACACTGGCCTTCGGGCAAGTTAGAGCAATGCTATACGTATCTCTGTCGGTAAGTCAACTAATAGTTGCAAGTCGGCGGGCGGAAGAACCAACCATTACGGTTGGAAGCCCAAGGACTAAAAACTCCCGTTACTTACTTACTCACTTACTTTTACGTAATATCAAAATAGAACAAAATTTAACGAGTGTACGATCGTCAGTTGGTTTGATTCAAAATAGAGGCTTTCATTTTGTTCAAAATCTTTTGAAAAGTTAGAGTAGCGCCCACAGTAATTTTTAACGAACTATGGAGTATCTTTTGGGTAGTCTTTCTAGTCTCTCTCAAAAAATCTTGTCTTATAGCAAACTTGAAAAATATTTCTTATAGATTACAGATGGAAGCATATCATGTCCTTCATTTTGAAAGACTCAAAATTGAGGAAGTTGGCTATCTTGAGCGATGAAGGTGTAAAGTTTTACTAAATAAAACCCTCGACATTTTGAAAGACTTATCTGATTGGTTAGATCTCAGACATCAATAGAAACACGTAAACTCAATTCTATTGTAATTAATTATATATTTAATCCATTCCCTTCCTTTTTTACTTCAACGGCGGAACACTGAAAGAATTGAAAACTTTTAAACTTTCTGCTGGCCTTTTACTAAAAGCCAGTAAATTGCTCAGATTTTTATGTGCTCGAAAAATAAAAGTTTATAGTGTAAACATATATAATATCTGTTTGGATAACTGAGTTTGTGAACAGCTTGTGTCTTATTTTTTCATACGTTTATAACAAAGCTAAAACAGAATTCTTGAATTGTCGATCCCTTATACATGTAATATAGAATGTAATTTCTACAATCATTATGGTTCATTTGTTTGTTACATATATGCATAGAGTTTATGGAATAATTTGAAAAAGATTTATACTGTAAATTTACTAAAATTAGTTTGGGTGTGGTTGACCTCATAAGCAACTCTTAAGAGGAACAAAAAACATAAGTGATAAAACACTTGACATTATTGGGGATTATGAAAAATTGCACAGTATGAACAAAGCCTAAGAGAAAATGAAAATTGCAGTACATTGCTATGCAAACATCTCAAAATAGTTACTCAAAATATAAAGCTGCTACTGTTGTTATGACAACATAATTTGGTCCTTCATAAGAGCAACTGAAGGATGTGTCGGTTTTATCGTCCCATAAATATCGGCTAGCAACTTTTGTCGTCTGCCCATACTTGGAAATTATGGCTACTTGGCATACGAGCTTGTATCTTACAAATCCAAACTGTTTGACGGTTTCAAGGACTTCATTAGAAACTTTCTTGCAGGTTGATCCTATGGTATCGGGATCGTACTGGTATTCTTTGAAGTTAGACGACAACAACGCTTGAACCGCGGGTTTCACATGATACACACTAAAGACATTCTCTGGTGCAGTCTTGAACGTGTTCGTTGCATTCCAAAGCGTAACTTGTTTTTCTGTTTCCATGTTGGTTCAGAAATCTGTCGTGTGAAGAATATATATATGTTTAAACACAGTAGATAGGAAAATCTTTACAATACATATACCAAATAAAATATATTATTAATGTGATAGGAGAGAAAAAGATAAAAACTAGACCAGTTTTATAAATCGTTCAGGATGTTAATCAATTTTTTAATTGGGTTATTGAAATTTGTTGAGAAACATGATATTGTTTGTACGCCTAATTGAGACGATAATTATTATGTTTCAATATCGCTATAGGACGAACAGATAAGATCTCTTGCGAGAATAAATCAAAAGGTTCCCACAGAAGCTGTCAATTCAACAAATATATGCAGTTATACAGCCTTTGTTCCTCATTATCACAGGCCAAAATAACAAAGTTTTCCTGCGAGCAACCGAAATTTAATAGCATGAACTGTACAAATTACTATACTGGAGTTATCCATTCTGACGATATCAATGCATTGTTTCAAGGTAATTGCTACTAGGTGCAAAGTGATTATTGAATTTGAATAGTTAATATCATTAACATTAACGTGCGGATGAGTATAAATATTTTGGGATTTCATTCGCTGTTTCTACTCAATTGACCTATAACTTTACTAATTTCATTTAAGCGTCATTTAATAGCTACAATGAAATAATTTATAATGACATTGTGAAGTAACTAACAGAAGTAATTTTAATATTATACTACGTCAGACAGATTGACCATGGATCCAGCAAAAGGTTTGTTTTTGTGCTGGGATAGATTTTAACGTCTTGCAGCAGTCTAAACCGATTGAGACTTATTTAAAGACAACCACTATATAACAAAGCCTATTGATCTATTGACTCTACGCGTGTCCTTGGGTTCTGAAATTTTAACATGGGCAATTTTCAAATATAATTAATTACAATGTAATATAATTAATTATAATTATTATGATATAATATTATAATATAATTAATTTAAATATAATCAAATAGTGACATAACAGTTTAAAATAAGCAAAACCGTTTCGATATATTACATCATCAACAGTGCTATTTTTTATAGAAAGGATAGAAAGAGAGAAATCTTGGATATCACCCAGAAAGTTTCAATTTGCCTTTTTCTGATTGGATATAATGACGATATTTTTAATCACGAAAAATGTAATAGTAGTTTTAACTAGTTCATACATCCAAGCGAGGCGAAATTTGATAACTAAAGTATTAACCATCTTGGAACACATTTGTTTCCATGTAGAATATGCACCAAATTTAAACGATTTTTTCATTGGTTAACAAGCGTTAAAAAAGTGTGACCACATAATAAAAAGAAGAGTTTTAAAATTAGGGTTTTCACAATATTTTATTTCCTTTTTCAAAACTGTTTACACGAGTGTAATCTTTCAAACTGTGAAATCAGCAAGAAACACGATAAATTTTGCAACAAGTTGATTCGATTTTCATATAAAAGAAGACACATTCTCAAATGTCAAAGTTATGTAACAAGATTCGTTTTAACTGATTTCTTCCCGCGTAAAGGATCTAACACAATTCAAAAGTAATATCCCAGCATGCTCTATTATGGTATTGTTTAACTTTACAGAACAGCCCCGGCAAGTCAACATAGGCTGAAAGATGTGAATCGACATTTTACTTTAAATAATTTAAATAAATTAATGCATTTCTTATCACCCAACCCAGTTGGCCTAGTAGAACTCACACTTTTCTCTTTGTGTCACTCATAGTTCTTACTCCTTCTTCTCTATCTTATATCTCTCCACTGCATGCCTGGTTCATCATGTACCTCTCCATCATATGTGTTTTTGAGAAAGGTTCTCAACGAATAAAACTTGGTTTACAAAAGAGTAGCGCAGAAAAGTTCCTTCTCTTCAACATCATGTGCTAAAAAATGACTCATCTCGCAACAGTATGGATATGGAACCAAATTTACCTAAGTTATAGCTTCATCATCAATATCATTAAAATGTTTCAGAAAAAAATTGCTGACTATGTAATAATAATACTAAGAAACCAATGTTACTATTTTTTAATTTAGGAATGGTTTGGATGTTATAAAATAACCGAGTGTACTGATATTAAATTTCGACCTTTCTTGTAGAAAATAAGAACAGATCCAAAAAAATTTCATTTTGATTTGTTATTGTGAGAAATATCGGCTGATTCAATAGTAAAACAATAACTTTTCCTTTACGTTTGCAAGCAAATAAAAATATTTGAAATTCAAATGATATGTATTCCGACGAAATAACAACAAGATTATTTCCATCAATGTACTTGAAGATGAAAAATTGTGCATGACAATGTTTTGGAGTTCAGTTCTGACATTGTGCTTTTCAATCATATCCATCGGTTTGCACATGATTGGCTTAGTTTTGCTGACTCATCAAAATGATGAAAGAAGCAATCAGAAACATTTATTGCAGAATTTATCAGCATGTGAAATCATATTTTCAATCGGCACTATCGTGCGAATTCTAATCGAATGTTTGACCAACTTTACCGAAGCAAGAATCTACGTGGTCGCAGCTGTCAACTGCGTTCAAATTCCCTTCTTTGTGTGCATGCTACTGTTGACATTAACTCGATTTTTTGAAGTGTATCTTCATCTACAATATACAGACTCGTGGTTATATCATCATCATCCCAAACTTTGTATATTAGCGTGGTTTTGTGCTGGCCTGCAATTTATCATATCAAGCATTTTACACGAAAACAGAATCCTTCACCATCTTGTTGGCCTCACAAACATAACGATGAAAATCAATTTAGGGTTTTCAATTTTGTTGTCGATTGAATTCTGTGTGGTTTATGGTTATATATTCTTCAAAATCCGAGCCTTGCGTCATAGACAGTGGCATCAGAGGAGTAGTCAAACCAGTCTAGTTCCATTTCTGATCGTTTTTACATATTTGATCTTCAAAGTCGTTCCTGACTTTCTTGTGTTTGCACCTGTCCACGCAAAGTATTTATACATTCTATGGCGTTTTAACTTGATTTCTGATGCAATGATATACATATTTCTGCAACCGAACATTCGGAAAATTTTATTGGATAAGATTTACAAATTCTACGGCAGACGAACGAGAAGCAAGACGCTCCAAACTGACGTAAACAGCAGTAATTGTGACGAAATTGTTACTATCACGTGATCACATAATAATATTGGGTTTCAAATTTCTTTATGTGTTTTTTCTATGCCTTTTGAAAAGCGCGATTATGCAAAAATGAGCATTTTCATAGCCCAGGTGAAATAACAGTCGTAGATTTTTCAGCTGCAATTTGGAAATGTGATGTGTCATCTTTGAAAGTGCGAAAACTGAGGAAACATTTTGGTACTTGTCGGTTATCCACCATCAATATTGCAAACATAAACATACTGAAGTTCTTTCGGGGCGTTGAAGACTCAGAAACCAAGCAAAAGGTTTTTTGCCCAAAGTAGGAGAAACCTATAGAGTGTAGAAATGGATGATCAAAAAAATACATCAGTTTTCAGCGCAAAATTGAACTTTAACACTATTTTCCAGGGCATTTTATTAATTAAAACACACATCAGCATCATGTACGAAATTTATTTTCGGCGGTTCCGTTACAATTCATCTGTTTTACTCAAACACAAAGCCGTGGAAAATTTATCAACAAAAAGTGACCCGCCCGTATCACGCCCCACGCAAACATTAAGATAAAGAAATGGTAAATTGCGTTGTAGCAGAACGGTATAATGCAAACAGATTATGGTGAATAAAATAAGCAGCAACCTTTCAGTGCTAAAATAAACTTTAACAACAACTTTTGATAAAATTTGAAGTTATTATACGATAATGTTTACTGAATATTTTCATTGCGTTTTGAACAACAAGATTTGTGATGTGTTTATAGCTGGGGATGGATGATAGATTATAATTAAGTGTTATTATTTATTTATATTGTTTTTTTCTATCTTTTATATAAATATAAGTGACTTGCAAATGAACTGTTTTATTTTTGTTTGACTTGATAAGGATTTTCAACACCGACTTAACCAATATTATTCGAAAATTTTGATATAATATAATAATAAATAAAACTTGCAACAAGTTATAAGTTGAAACAATATTAATTAGGCACAATGATGTTGAAGTTAACTGTTAAAACAATTAGAAATTGTAAAAATACAATTAGTAGTCTCTTGGATTAATAGTCTTTAGATTTGGCTAAGGCAAGGATAAATCATTAATATTCCATAATAAAAACATCGCCCTTGTTTACCCTGTTATTTCTAATTAGTTTAAAATTATTTACAGGCTGGTTAAAGCAAAAGCTTGACTTGAAATAAAACACTAGAATTTTTAACAGAGAGAAGACCTCTGAGTATGTTTATGCATTTCACTTTGTTTACATGGTATATATTTGTATTGTCTGGCTAAAGTTTAGTTTGTCATTCACAAAGGTGCAGGTTGTGAATTAAATCAATTGGGTCATAAGTATTAAAGAAGATTGTGTTCTGTTATAAATCAAATTATTTACTTCTAGGGTGGGTGTTTGAATTTGGCACTAAAGTTTCCAGTCATAAATAAATTAACAAAATGGCTGTAGCATTTGGAAATTTTTTACGAAGATTAAGGAGCAAAGAGTTTTGGTGGGACTATATATGCAGGTGTGTAGCACTTGGTGTTAAATGCTTAAATGTTAAATCATTGTGCCTCTGTATTATATATTGGGGTGTTGACAATTTTTGATTCATTGATTGAAAAATGTTTTATGTGGTTGTTTTGTTGTTGTTTTAGCACGGTGAGTTTAACTTTCGAAGAAAACAAACGAGAAGTGTAATTATGTGAATGAATAACATAATATTTGTATGAATACAAAATGATCCTTAATTTTCAAGTGTGTGATAATTTATTGTTTTATTGTAAGGTCATATATCGAAATCTTTAGTTTTCAAGTGTGTGATAATTTATTGTTTTATTGTAAGGTCATATATCGAAATTTGTTATGAAAATATGATTTCAAGGTGATTGATTTTGTTTGGGTTAAAATCATAATTTTTTTATTTACAGACCACTTGATTGTTGTGATTTTTTTTGTAACTTATTTTTTTCTTTTATGGTTAATGATTGCAGCATTTTTGGGGTCCAGGTAAGTTTTTTCTACTTTGTTTAAAATTATTTGATGAAGGCATTATGACAGGATGAATAATGTTCTTCATTTTCAAAGTTGCGAACTGGGGTATTCCACTTGCAGCAATAGCAGATATGAAAAAGGATCCTGATATGATCAGCCCCCGAATGACATCAGGTCAGTAGTATGTCACATTGATACATCAAAACATCCAGGCCGTTGATCGGATGCTACTCTACATTTTTTTTTAATTTATTTCACTTTAAAATCTTCAAAAATCCTTCTTGTATAGGTGGGTCACAGGTTTAACCCACCTCAATAAAGCTCAGGTTGCCCTTTTCCTAACCAAAATTGCCCTTCTGCCGGATGCTACCCTACCATTCTAGATAAGATCCTGGCATCTGTTATTGTAATGTTTATCCATTTTAGTAAATTATTTTTTCAGCGCTATGCATTTATTCTGCACTGTTTATGAGATTTGCATGGAAGGTGCAACCGAGGAATCTATTACTATTTGCTTGCCATGCCACCAATGAAGGGGCGCAATTAGCACAACTTGGGCGTTACGCTAAACACAGGTATATGTTTTACTTACCTGAAAAATTTGAAGTTCTGAAAAGTAAAACCATGTCTGTTGTGAATTTCAGATTTGATGGGCCAAAGAAGGAATCTTCGTGATATTTGATCTATTTCATATCCATCAACCTACTTAGTCCTTAGTTTCCGATTCCACAGAAGAAACGATTTATAAGGAAACTGCGTCGTTGATAGCTTAGTAAATTTGGAAGACTATCGGTGGCGTTGGTTTTCTGGGAATGTACAGTAATGGAATAAAATCAGTTCATCTTTAATATCCTTTTATGGCATTTTTATGAAGAATAATATACATCTTACGAAATTCTAAATGTTCACTCTTGGCTTCCTCATCTTAAGTGCACCATCATATACTCACTGCAGGTCTCTCGCTCTTCGTAAAATCCTAAATGCTAAGAACATCAAAGTAGAGATCAAAGTGAAGGTTGCTTTAGATGGCCCTAACCGGGTAATTTGTATCACTTGTTCATCACAGTGGAAATTATATCATTTCAGTTTTATTTCGTTAATATATAACAAAATTCACACAAATGCGACTATATATTTCCCCAAAGGTTCGATGATTACATCAGTTACTGTGCAATAATGGGAAAATATGTATCCAACTTGCAGATGAACTGATTGAAAAGTAAACCTGATACTCTAAGAAAACTGTGCTCGCACACAAATTTCTTTAACAAAAGTACCTTTGAACATGCTGTCAATATTACAAAAGACCTTCCAAATTCCTAATGCGTTATGACCACACAACCACAATTCATTTGAGACATGTTTTAGCCCTACTGATCACTTGATTAGCTGTAACAACTGGCTCAAATCCATAAACTAAACAAGTAGCCGCATGGCTTGAAAACTTCAGAACGTGTCACACGATTGCATAACTACCCTCAACAACAAATGAAGCAATTTCAAAATGCAACATGATTTAAAACTTTTAATACTTTATCAGTAAGAACTTTGTCGGCACAAATTTTCAATTTTTTTTTCTTCAAATTTTTGTTGCTTGGCCAAAAATTCGTCATAATAATAATTTAATTCGACATTTTTCCAAATTTCGTTAATGCTAGTTTTTTGTTTATTTACTCAATTTTATTATTAACAAAACAAATGGGAAAGTGCTTTTTCATTGCAAGTCTGTGTAAGGCGCGCTTATTTTGGACGTAATGGAACCGGTGAGTGTAAACATAGCCAAAGATGTTTCGAATTGCGAATTCTCTAACGATTTCATGTACACATTGTACAAAAATGTTCATAACTGGGAGGTAGGGAAACTCGTTTTTAAAGATTCCAAGAATCTCCTAAAGTCAGTATCCACAGTGAAATAAGGATTGACGCCCAGAGTGCATGGTGGCGTCTCATCAGAGGACGACAAACAATTGTTTCAGCATTTTCATATTTACTCTCAAGACCGCCTTGAAGGTGATCTAAAACTTGAATGCAACAATGCAAAAGAGCCATTCTAATAAAAAAAGTGAGACATTCAGTGTCACAAGCTTATACATTTTTAAAAAATTACTTTTCGTTACAAAAAAACACATTAAATTATTGGTAGATTCTTCACTGCTAAACAGTTCTAAGTAACTTTAACAATTCTGACCGTTGAAAATATGTAAAAAGTAGTTCTGACCTATTCAGAGCAGTGATTTTTCGATGTCACAAAGCCAATAGTGGGTATTTAACAACTAGTAGAGGTTTACTAACAATGGCTCTGACTAAAAAATTAAGTGTATAAAGTGTCTGTGTACATTTAAGATACGAAATTGCCCGAAATCATCAGCAAATGCAGGGTTTTTCTTATGTTACATGGCGTTTTACTTTTTGTCACACATTTATTGATAACATACATTATATCCCATTATACTAGATAAAACCTTCCAATGAGATTGTAAGAAAGAAAAAGGTGTATGGTTCCAATTCATGATTTATAAGTGCATGAAGTATCCACAAACTTTTAATAAGTGGGACGCATCACAAGTCAAAATATATTAGGATTGGAATATGGAAAAGCTAAACTCCAAAAAAATAACATGTAACAAACGTTATGCTATTTTCGTCGATACAGTGGGTTTATGGAAAAAACAAACTGGACTAGTTTTTCAGCTTTGAAATAGGTGCTCTTACAAAAAATAACATCCCTAGGTTCTTCTGAACAAAAGTTATTCTCCTTCAAAGACAGGATGTAACATACGTTACTATACTGTTAACACACGTTACGTAATTTTCGAACGTTTTGATTCGCACGCTTTTTATTGCAAATTCGAACGTTTTGATTTGATTTTTTGACTTCACATTTTTCATTGTTTGTGTATGATCAGTTTGTGCGACGTGCTTGGAGAAGTGAGAGGTGGATAAAAGAATACAAAAAGTAAGTAATCATGCTTATAATAACATCCGTCATATTGTAATTGAATCATAGAATCGTTCATGGAATCTAAGCATTGTTAATCAATGCCACTTTGCACCCTAAAATAGGGGCATTCATCATGTATTAACTTGCTATGATACCAAATTCTCAATGTATAACGTATGTTACAACGAAATTATAGTGAACTACCTTACCATTTTTAACCAACTTTTAAAAAACTTATTTCTTGTGGTGCAATTTGATTTTTTCGAAAACTTCGGGGGTCGAATTAATTTTTAAAAGCATTTTCAATAGTTTTTGGGATAGTCGATATTTTGAAAACTGTGTACCAGGCTAACCTTCCAAATGCCGCACTTTTTTAAGAGTGGCTCAAAAGTTTTAAAGAATGATCTGTTTGAGAAAAGTGGATGGAGAACAAAAACGTACATGGCACAAGCTCAAGCACTTAACAAACTATTTTCATCCAGTAAGACTAGCTTAGTAAAGCTGATGTCGTTGACAGTTTTAAGAGAGTAAGTTAGTTCATAGACTAAGTTAGTTCGCTTGCAGTTCAAGACATTCCAAAGGTCACTCACACTATTTTCAGCCAACCCCAGTTTGATCTCTCGAGATAAGTCAATCAGTTTCAACTTTCTTTTACAAGTTTGCAAGACACAACAAAAGCATTATCTCGGAATAAATAACACTGCTACAAGACTTTGTATTTCCCGTTATTAATAAAACACTTTGCGATTCAAACATTTTACTTGAAAGTCTCGTATTTTTGTATGTCAGAGCGAGGCCAGCACAATAATATTCTCGTTATAATTCAGGTGTATAATTAATGTATAATTCCGTTTCAACATCGAGAACAGCAAAAAATCTGAGTTAATCTGAGCCAAATCTATCTTCTCATAGTTGTCAGAGTTTGTCATGGATGGAACTTTTAACACTGCGCATGAAACTTCTTTGGTATGTAGAAACAATATTATCCCATATGCAAACTTCAGATGCATTTCATGTATTGTTACATGAAACTACAAAAACTCCCACATCGAAATACCGTAAATGACCGATTAAGCGCCCCGTCCGATTAAGCGTCCAGGTTTAGAGGAAAAATTAACAAGCGCCCAGGTTCCGATTAAGCGCCGAGGTCCAAAACTGAAACTGGGCACTTATTCGGCAAAAACAGAAAATATTGAGAAAAACATAGTTTTTAGATGAACATACATTTCAGCATATTGAAGGAAACTCAATAACGCGGGAATGAATTATTTTCATCTCAAAGTGAGGGTATTTATCGAGCTTTTTTGAAGTTTCTCGAGTAGGACACAAGCAGCTCTTTTGTCAGTATTCAGTGAAAAGATAAACTGTATTGGTGATTTTTTATTAATCGCCCAGGACTCAATTAAGCGCCCCGTCCGTGTAAGCGCCCACCGTAAAAGTTCGAAAAAAATTATAAGCGCCCAGGGCGCTTAATCGGTCATTTACGGTATCCCCTCCTAATCCGTCCTGCTCTGCCACTGATGACAATCATGGGTTGTAAATATCAAACTGAAGTAAAACAGGAGCAGATTGTTTACAAAAAAAAAATACAACAGGACTTGCAGAAGAACTATATTTTGTTTACTTAAATTAAAAATATTGCTCAAGTCCTCTCCTTGTAAAAGCAACTTCGTACAACTTCGCATGTGCACCGCAGTCAGTCCGAACACGAAAACTTCTATTCCTCAATTAATCCTCGTCCCAATCGGGGTTGGTTTTCGGTTTTGGCCCACCAGCTTGTTTAGCCATGATGATCTATGAACAGAAAGATAATTCATCAAGCACTATTCCTTCATTTTCATGGAATGCCGTTTTTACTGACAAGGAAGTCGTATGAAATCCCCAAGCATTTTTACTTTGCTACTCATCAGAAAGTGATTTCATCAGGTTCTTAATAATTTTCTTTTGTTGAAACCGTATAATTCCAAATGAACCCACCTGGTCTACTCGAAGAACAGTACATGCAGCATTACTGGAAAATTTCAAGCCCCAATACTTCACAAGAAATGCATCTAATATATCAGCATCCATTGCATCAAATATGGCGCTCCCTTCACCCTAACCCAATGATAGAGAGTATGAAATAAATATTGAAACAGAACTAAAGTTTAAAGAAAACGTCGGTGTAATCTTACTTCGATATTAAAACCAACATTCTTTTCACCAGAATTATGGGCAGCATACAAGTTCGAAACCAATTCTGTTGCCTTGACACCAGCATTCTCCGCCATGGTGCGAGGAACCACCTCAAAAGCTTCTGAGTATTTTTTGATGGCATACTGCTCCAGGCCAGGCACCGTCTACAAAAGACAACAATGAAATAACTCCTTTCCCTTCCATGTCGTCAACTATCAAGCAGTAATAGTAGCTATGTCCAAAAATTTTTGGAAATTGGAAAACAATATCAAAATCACATGTATAAAAGCAGTTTCACACATCAATATAATATATCAATACAATATAATAATACAAAGCAGCAATGAAAAGTCTTGAATCAAACTAATGCTGAACAGTGTAATCACCTGTCCGTAGTGGGCCACTCTTTGAGCTAATTCCATCTCTACAGCACCTGCACCAGGTACCATTCGTCCATCTCTGGTCAAAGCTTTAAAACAATTTACACCATCATCAATCGCCCTTTCAATATCATCCATGATATTGGATGTAGCGCCTCTCACAACAATCGTGGCAACAGCATTATCTTCGCGATCTAAATAAATGGAAATAAAATATCAAATCATTCTTCCCAGTTTGTCGTCATGCGACTGGAATGTCTCAGGCAGAAAAAACGCTTTAGTTATTTCACAGCTTATCCAACTTTTCTTCCCTGGAAGAAAATTTCAGGATATTTAGAAATACACTCATCAAATGACGTCATATGATTAGTACCCTCAATAGATTGTTTTTCGCTCTCCTCTCACAGAAGAAGACAAAATTTTTTTCTTAGGCTCACAAAAAACGTTCCCTAAAAGACTGTAGTATGAATTTTAAAACTTCTCAAACTTGCCATAGACAAAAACCAAGCAAAAAAACAAATGCAAACATATTCTCCAGTAATCTATTTACCTTGCCTGAACACCACGACAGGGGTGTCACCAATTTCAGCCAGTGCAACACTGTCACACCTGCCAGCCTCTTCAGGGGTCGGTGCTGTAATTTGTGGCAAAGCTGTTCCCTGTGTTGCGCGACATAGGCGCCTGAGATCAAACTTTGAGTTGAGACGGACAACCATTATTTTGTACTTATTGCAAAAGTGAATGGCCATGTCTGCCGCCTTGCCACCAGTAACAATAACGTTACAACCAGCATCCGCAATTGACTTTATTTGTGATTCAAGCAAATCCTCTTCTCCCTTACTAAAATTCATTAGTTCATCTGCATTTTTTATCAGTACTGTGCCCTAAAAAATATGAAAATTCATTTTTTCAATAGAAGACCCTTGTTTAATACAATCGTTGTCAACAGCGAATCAACACTAACTTTAGTTTCCGTTGCCATAGAATCCAGAGGACATGACAAGATACACATTTTGGCATCTGTTACTTTTGTAATATCACCTTCCACACCTCTTTTAAATACCATTCCATTTATAATTTCGGATGCATATATACCAGAACCCTAGAAAAACAATTCCAATAAGTCAAGACTGTATCACAGTGTTAGATCATACGTTATTATATAACAAAGGTATCTTACCATTATTTTTTGAACACGGACATTATCGACATTGAAATTTCCATTCTGAGGATATACACTTACTAAAAAAAAGAAATGTTTCCGAAAACTAAGATTTTCTAAAGATTCTTATAAGGTTACTGTGTCATAGTTTCGTTTCAAATGTTCAAAAGATTGGGGAAAACCAATCCACCATTTCGGACCAACAACAGAACTTTTCCATGTATTTTGAAAAAAAATATTACATACAGCACGCTTTAGTGATAATTTCTGATAAGAAGTCTTCGTTTCCATACTAAAATCAAGAACAGAAATTTACAATTCAAAAATACTTTCATGATAATACGCACAGGTCATAAAAAAATAACACATCCATGCTTTTGTTATTTCATTAAAAAATTGTAAAAAATAAATGAAATACAGAGTTAAGAGAGACAACATCAATACTAAATCAATTGAACATACTTGTTTGCTGCAAATTACTGGTTTAATAGCTTTAGAAACTTCATTGATATCACGTAAATCTTTGACAGTGTAACACACAAGTTCTGGCAATATTTCCAAAGCTTTTTGACAAGCCATGTCATACCCTTCAATAACCTCAGCAGGTGATAAGCCCTGAATATTAGGGAAAAAGACGCATTGATGAAAAAAAATAGCAATTCCAATATGCCATGAAATCTTGATAAAAAATATAGAAACCTTTTTTTATAAGCAACAGGTGAATTCGATTTATACCTTAAAAACTGTATCATTTTGTTAATGTCATGTGACATATGGTTTGAATTAGTTGTTCATATGGCAGGTTTTAACAGTCAATAATTATCGTTCATGAAAGGCATTGACAAACATTGAAATGCTTACTGAAGGAATAAAATGAACTTTGCTTCAATGTGCTCAAGTCATATTTTCTAGGATCAGTTACGCTTAATTTTTCAGTAGTTTTCAACTTCAACATGTGGGTGAATTATCGGAAATATCGAAAAGTAAATGTTTTTTAAATGCACATTTTATAGTAACAATGTACTAAAGGCATTAAGACTATTTTAGTGGTGCCATTGTGCCAAGGACATGCTAAAGTGTTTATTTAAGAAGCACATTTTTGTAAAGATTCACAGGCATCTAATATTAAAATTATGATCAAAATACATGTCAGAACTAAAACAGAAACATGAAGAAACCTAAAGAAAAACTTCACTTTGAATCAGTACACATTTGTTAGAACTGCTTATAAGAAAAAGACAATAAAAATAAATGGTGAAACCATTACAAATTATTTCAGAATTCGCCAGCAAACCAACTGAATGTGTTTGTAAATAACGATAAAATGATTTCATGATACCAACAAAATAATGTACTTCTCAAGAACTGGTAGAACTGATGTTTAATGTTGAAGTGTCACTAATCAGTTGCTAATTGCTAATTGCATTTTCTTAAAAGTTGAAAATGGTGTAAAATCAATTACATAGATCATGCATTTAAATTAAAACTATCGAATGTTTCATGGCTAACTGTTACATTAAAATTCTAGGTTGTTCAGCATTGTTGAAAATTTAAATTTAACTTCTTTTTTTTATATAAAAAAATGGAAATTTCAACCAAATCCCTCAGTAAAAGTGCGTCATTATTTCAATCAGAAAAATATGAAGATACCATTCTTAAAAGTTCTTCTGCACTATTCAGTAGAGCACCAGAAAATATGAGCACCCAATTGGTTCCATCTCCCATTTCCTGTTCCTGCATTTGTGATGCAAACAAGAGCATTTTGGCAGCAGGATGTTGTACTTCGAGTTCATGCAGCATTGTGGCTGCATCATTCGTTACAAATAATTTGTCAAGGTGGTTGATAACCATTTTGTTCATTCCTGCAGAAAAAAATATTTATTAAGAGACAAACCAATAGCAAATCAACATGCGAGATATTTTGTCAAATCAGAGGTAGTGCAGATTTTTATACTTGGCTTACTTCTGTAGTATACAACATGTTTACACTAAAACACATAATAAGAATCAAATAATGTTTAAATCATTATTACCATTGGGACCATAAGAAGATCTTAAAATCTTGGTCAGCTGTCGACATGCTTCAATGTTTCGGTAAACAGCTTCTTCAAGTCCCCTAAAAGACTAAAAAGTTCAATATTAGTAGTATTTTGTGTGTGTGGCCTTAATAGCACAAGCATGAGAATAAGAATACAACATGTTTCGACATTTCTTCTGCCATCATCAGTGTAAAATAAAATTACATATGTTACATAATACATAATCATAAGTTAATCAGTAATAACCATATTTGTTAAATGGAACGAATGATAACAAATCGGGACTTATTTTGTTCATCAATACCTGAAGATGAACTGCAAAAGTTTCATGGCTTTTTGATTTAGTTCTTGAGATATTTACAATTTAAGGGCTCAAAAAACGCTCATTTCATGATCAAGGCATCGTGTTCATTAATTTTTAAATCATGTGATGTATTTTTGCGAGCAACACATGCGATCATCATGTTGTGAATGATATAAGTGAGAGAAACAACAACAATAGGACAAACATGAAATTATTTATCAGTGGTAAAATAAAATAAATCTTTAAAAGCAGAGTATTTCTGCCATTTCATACTCATGTGTTAGCCTGCAGTATTTATATTTTTTTAATCACATTTCTGATGATACATCTTGTTTCCCTAACCAAAGATGAACAGGTGTACATGGGCTGATACAGTAGAGTACTGAGATTTAACATGCCTGAAACTCAAATAAAGATCGCAGTGGTCGCACTTGAAAGTACTAACTGCACTGGTTACCATTGCTGAATATAAATTAGGCCAATCTTTACCACAAATTCCATTACAGCTTCAAATTCTCCTAAATTTAGCCTTTACTTCTAACTAAGAGATAATTTCCATTCCTTAGTCATAACATATTTTGCCCAAAAGACAATCAGGTGCTTAAGTACATCATTTCCACTTGATTCACGTGATTGTTTTTCCCACCTTCCAATAAATGTGCGACATATATTAATGAAGGTGGGGTGTATGCATGCCAGGCCTGTAAATAAGTTTTTTCCCTTGCCGGACATAATGTCCTACGTGCATCGTGTCTTTGTCGGACATTATCATTTCATGTCGGACATGCCTTTCAAGGTTTATTTCCAGTGGTATCTGGGATTATTTGGAAAAGTAAGATGATGATTGTTTTGCCGTAAAAATTAAAGGTGAGTGATTCATAATAAAACTTATGCACCCCTGAGGTGCATAAATTTTTAACAATTGATGGACCCCGTCAAGTTAATGTTAAATTGTCTTTGCTTGTCTCATCGTATCATCCCGTTTCACACTTTCTACACTTTTTTTTATAACATTCAGGAGAAGAGCGACTCTTTTGCTTTTTCAATTACTCAAATTATTAAAAGAAAACAAATTGTTTCATTGATGAATCTTTTAGCTATTCAAATATAGTTTGATCTTTCTTATTAATATGTTACCTGTAACAAAATAAATAAAGGACAAAAATAAACTGATGTCAGAAAAAGAACAAAAAGAAAAAATTGAATCTAGCCAATGGTTTCTATCTTGACTGAAAATATGAACCTTTTATTCATTCTTATTTTCAAATCAGTGTAAACCAGGTTACTTGAAAATTTTAAACAGTAAACAAAATTAATAAGTAAGGAGTTTATATCCTGTATCTTATGATATTCATTCTGCACACTTTTTATTCCTAGCATGTTCTGCATAATTTTTATTCCTAGCATGTTAGAGTTCAAAATGGCTGATAGAAACGGCGATAAATTCTTGTCGGACATCATGTCCGGCAGTACAGGATCTCATGTCGGACATACCACATTTCTTACCGGACAATGTCCGATGTCCGACGCTTATTTACAGGCCTGCATGCTCTTATTGGGTAAACACTGAATAGCTTTCTATTTTCAATAATATTTGTTTTACTAAACTATCACATAATATAACAAATTAATTTGAATCACCAAGATGTAAGAGCAAGGATTGTAGCAAAGAAAAAAACAACATTTTTTTGAGAAAAAAGTGAAAACTAAATTTAGGCTGAAAAAAGCTCAAAGAATAACAACATTCAGACTCAGACATTCAGGTTTTGGTTTTTATATATAAAAAAAGTGTGTGTCTGACAATATTAAGTAAACTTATGAAAAGCTGTGTCAATAAATAAAATTTAAACATCATTCATTATGGCATTGCACTTTTACATGGTAGAAGTATATGGGTCATTCCATGCTAATCTCAGAATTGGCTGATTTTTAGCTCAAATCTAAATGAGAAGAATGAGAAGAAACAACCCTGAAAATTTCAGACAGATATCTCAAACCATTTCGAAGATTATCGAGTTTTGAAATTTGACCAAATTTGGGTCTACTGTTTTGAACTACTTTTGAATGTTGAATATCTTTTAAACCTTTTTTACAAATGCCAACTACTTCATAGATGGCACTAGAAAATCAAAACAAGGCTGAAAAATCATCTTAATTGGTTCAACCTTGAAACCAAAGGCTATATGTTTTTGCGATGAGTTCTGCATTTTGAAATAATGTGAAGTTTTCTCTGCTACTACACATGCACTCCCACTTAATCTTTTTAAGGATTCAATGAAGTTAATGTAAACTTTTGTTTTCTAATATAAAAATTCACCACAACTTAATCAGAGTATTTTCTTTCTTTCATAAACTTGTAAACTTGTAACTCACATTCGCCGATCTGGTCTTACATTTGGTGACGCAAATAGTGGCCATTATGATCTTGTTTAAATTTTCGAGAGTGGGAAGGAAGATGAAGCTTCGGAGTGAAAATTTAAAAAACATTTTAGTGTATTGTACTCGTTTAAGCTTTTTATACAAAATGAGATAGAAATTGTATTTTCTATATGCATAGAGTTAAAAAATATGGTTTGTTTTTATATCAGACATACACTTTAAGCACTTTATAATCATTTTTCCTACTTTTACATCATGAGGGATAGTTTTATTTTGATATAGCTTCGACTTCCGTTTTTCTTTGTTCTTTATTCATGGTTGAAAAAGACAGATAAAAAGAAGTGAAAATTTAATACTAAAAATTAACACTTTCATAAGACATATAGCCATTACTTCAGAATATTTGAGGTTTTATGGAAATATAATTGAAACAAAAGTCGAATTATAACAGTGACTTGGTTCATTACCTAAATCAGAAAATTTATCAGAGTTTTTCAAAACCTACGTCTTCATTTCTTCCACCTACAAAATGTCGCCAACAATTTGGATTTTGACCACATGAAATTGTTATTATTTCGCTTTTAACTTTTTTTTCCAAACTCCTTTCCACGGTTTCTCCACTAAAACTAGCCAGATACCTATCAAAGCACTTAGCTTCTTCTATTTCTTCGAGAATTGTCGTCATTGTTTTTTCATTCAGTCACATGGTGCTATGTTTCCTGCGTAAATTTATTTCCTATCATCTTAAACAACGCACATATGAACTTGAGGTACGCTTTTAATTATCGGAAAATTAGAATCTGTGCTGTGCCTTTGGTGCATGTTATTTTTCATCAACATGTTTTTTGGCACTATTTCCTTTTCGCACCCCCTATATTTTTCACTGAAAACCCTTCTACATAGCACAACAAACATGTACAAAGTGAAAAAGGATCAGATAGAAGGAGAGAAAGTAATTAAAAGATACATTTAAATATTTGAATACGGTTAAATTTCAAGCTTTAAAGGGTAGTCATCACCCCTTGCTGCATGTTTTCAGTTTTGTGTCCACAACTTTTGATGTGGTTATTTTTTCATCAAGAAAGTATAACTACATTATTATTATTATTATTTTTCTTGTTCCACAGCAAAAAGTCGGTTTTCTTCTTCATTTCACTTTTGACTTTCCACCTCTTGTTCGTGTGATATGAAAACAAACTTTCTGCCCTTCAACTGTGAGTTTGTTATTAAAAATTTTATTAATTACAACGTATATATCGTTGATTAGTAACGAAGAGAAGGTTGAGAATAATTATTTTTTCGATATTCCTGCAAATAATTGCGTTATAGACGATACCGCCAAATAATTATTTTTAGACAATCTGATTTGCTCAAGTACATCTGTGAATTATTTCACCACAAGCATTATGATATTCGTAAGAGACATAAGATCTACCGCTCATCAATAGTTCAGTGGTGAAGAGATAAGGCATATTGTTAGTTTCAGTGATTGTGGTTCACTGATAACTAGCTGGCTTGGGACGCCAAGTTGCTAGAATCGTCCCCCTCACCAGCAATATGAAAGACTTAAAGATAATCAACGAAGCTAAAAGAAGCGAGGATCCTCATTTTTAAAAACTGCTGACTTGCAAATTTTACCGTGATTTCACTCACTAAAATCATATTAATATCTACAACAAGGAATCCTTCGTCATTAGTCAAACCAGAGACCGCTGGGAGAAAGATAGAAAAAATCAAAATAAACAAAATGACGGAAAGAAGAAAAAGGTCTCAGCAAAAAAATATAGAATGCATGTGGGGGAAGGTGACGAGGCTTTGGCTTTAACAGAGCGCTTTCTGTTTTTTAAAAACTCGATGAGCTTCCCTAACACATTGTAATGTTTAAAATTTATTATGGACAACATTGAGTTGTTGGAAGGACAAACTCACAGTAGAGAGGCTAGAAATAATATGACTAAAATCATTCTTTATACGATTTACTGTCCGTGTTTAGATATGGATATGTTGCAGGGTGACATAGATTGTTTTATATATGTATCTTGCTGTAACGCTTTCATAAGTTCTTATTCAAAAATGAAAAAAAGTATAGAGTAGAGAAGAGGGAGAGAGTGCTCTTCTTGTCTGGGTCCTGTGTCTTGATTTTTTTTAAAATTAGGGGAAACATGTTTATGAATAGTCGCGAAAAATCAAAGCAATCTATGCCAATCAACCTGCTCCTTCATGAAAATATTCCTGCGTCCAAAACGATATTTCAGGGGATGATGATAGAACTCACAAAGTTGTTTAAGAACTCTTTTTACAGTTTTTGGAAATTTTGTTTCCTTGGGCAGATATTTCAATTTAAAAATGTTCAAATTATGTAACACATAATTATGATGTAATAAGATAGTATTTTGTTAGTGTGTATAACTTCTGAATTAGTAAATATTGTGACTTCATTCTTCTATAAATCAACTCAGAGTGGAAGCCTCTACTTCATAGTAACTTACAACGATGTAATATTAATCATATCTAAAGTTATTGCAATAAAAAGTGTAAGTTACTATCTTATTACATCATAAATATGCATTGCATAAATTAAATATAAGATTTTAAAAACAAAATATCTCTGAAACTATAAATAATTGAAATACTGAAAAGAGACTTGTTAAACAACTTTTTCAGCTCTATCATATTTATAAATTATCATTTTGGACGCAGGAATCCCTTTAATAGATTTCACCCTATTCCCTGTGTTACACTATCTTTTATTTAAAAATTGACAACAACAGAATACTGAAGAGCCTCCCTCAGCAACATTTTAAAATAAATGTTGCTGTTAAGTTAACACAGGCAGTACATAGGTTGGAGAACAATGTAGACTATTTTCTTTTTGTCTTATATTTCATCTTACGGTACCTATATTATATTTATATATGTGATGGTTTGAGGGAAAATCACAACAAGTGATATTACTGATAAATTAATCAGTAATTTATCAGAACTTTATCAGTAATAATCAGTAATACTGATAAATAATCAGTAATTCGTTCGATTTATCAGTAATTTGTTCCATGAATCAGTAATTCATTCGATTTATCAGTAATTCGTTCGATGAATCAGTAATACTGATAAATTACTGATTCTTTATCAGTATTTACCAATTATTCTATCAGTAATACTGATTCATCAAACAAATTACTAATAAATCGAACGAATTACTGATTCATTGAAATCTATTGTTTTCTAATCAGTAATTTACTGATAAATTTATCAGAAATTATCACTTGTTATGATTTTCCCTCAAACCGTCACATATGCCTTTTATGCTTTGTTGCTTTTTGGAAAATCAGTGGATATTTGAAGGAAAGTCTACCATCACACTACCAACCCAGCTGTCTATCCTCTTTTTCACTGTAGTAGTAGGCAGTGATGACTGATGTGTGGATGATACCTTAAATTTGCAACAAGTTATTTTTTGTGTTCTCCTGCAGTTCTCTATGCAGTTAAAATGATATTTGTAACTTGATTTATATTTGAGGGGGTGAGAATCAACAAACAATTTCAACAAAATTATGTAATCTTCAGTCTGCCATCTCAGAACAAAAATGAAATTTCAGTGTTGTTCTTGTTGATTACCACTCATGTTACTCATGTTCTTTTGTGTTATATAACCTTTTGGTTAAAAATGAGAAAAAAAATATTACATGCTGAATTGTTGTGTATTAGCGAAATATACATTGTTTTGTTTATTTAAAAGTACAAATCTCAAATGTACACAAATGTCGAAATCAAATGTTTTTTTTTCTTCCTAGGGTCTAGCCTTTTCAGTGAAAAAAGAAGTTAGGAAGCCCCGGTCATACTTTTATGTTACAATACTTCAGTCATAAGAGGACTGTTAAGTTAACAAGGCACACCCACTGCTTTCATAAGAGGAAAGTGTGGTCATAATTCAATAGTTTTAGCTACACCATATAACATAGAATCCAAAATATTGATAAATGAAATACAGAAAATTTCTTCTAAACCAGTCTGGAGAGAAAGTAAATTCCACGCCATTCTGTGAAAAAGTCATATATATAGAAATTGAAAATCTTTGCCGGAGATATCTTGAATACAAGCAACATTTCCACATGGCTTGCTTTCTAAATCAAATCAAAAGTTTGAATTCTTCGCCTGTGTTTACATTCCATCGACTATCTTATATATAATAGCGAGTGTGTGTCACACTTTTATTTTGGAGAGTGATAAATTTTGTTGAATTTTACGGTCAAAATCTTCTTAATCGTGGTCATGTTTTTCGTTAGGCCATGCGTTTTTTTACGATTATTATATAGTAGCAAGTGCCGTGACGTCAGTTTTTTAATCTATCACGGGGGGAATCATTGCATTGCATCCCCAATCGAATGCGACGTTTTTGGGGAAATAACTCGAGAACCAATAGGGAAAACTGACGTTTTTTAGGTTCCACGATACGGATGATAGGGTGACGCAACATTTGCACCTAAATTATTTTTGGTACTGCGGCTATGACGTCATCAAAATCTTTGATCGAGGATATCTCTTTAACGGTTGGTCATAGCGAAACGATCCCATACATTTTTTTGATCAGTTTTCCGAGCTCTACAACATGGGTACACTTTTAAGTCCCGAATCCGTAATTAAAATTTTCGTCACGGGGGGAACGCGATATTTGACACATCGTTTTCGAAGTTAAAGTTGGTAAAAATTTTTACCCGGGTTACTAGTATACACAATAATAGGCAAACAATCAACCCACCGAATGCTATTACATTAAAACTTGTAGAAGACTGCACATAGTAATAGTATACGGACGTGTTAGTACATTTCTTATGCATGCACAGGCTTTATTTCAGGATTTTTAGCTGCTACCGTTTTTACTTTTAAGATTGAGTTTCATAACTGTTGTTTACCTGTTTGCTTGGACAGTGACACCCGATAGGCCCAGGTTGGGCCTGAGGGGTTGAAAAATTTTTGAAATAAGGAACAGCCAGATCGCCGAAGAATTCACTTCCCAGGAGAATTCTTACGTACGTGGATTTAACAAGAATAATGTTGTTGGCAACATTATTTCAGATGAAAATTAAATAATGCAGCCAAGTGGGGGACGTTCCAACTCGTGAACCCCAAACACGAGAACTGAGCTTCACAGCATATAGCTGTCTTAAGTCTTAACTACCTTGACTGCGCATGGCCGAAATATTTAAGTCTGTTTGAATATATCCAGTGCCTTTATAATAATGATAGTTTTCTAGACGACTCTCTAGCAACGAGTGTTTTAAATTACGTACGCGATTTGTGCGTTGCTTCGAGACTAATAATATGGGAAATCATTGGTTGAGAGAGATAATTCACTTCAATAAGACGTTATTTTTTTTCTCCAGACTCAAAAAGAAGACATTCATACAATCAGCGCAAGCGGTGCGCAACTTTTCTTGAGCTGGTTTTTGTATCTTTCCCTTGCAACCATTGGCCTAAAATTTCGACACCGATACTTAGATTTAAAAAAAACGGATTTGAAGAGGTCTTATCACGTTTGATTAAAAACGATTATGAATTAAGCGTTGCGTAATAAAATGTTGCAAAAAAAAACGAAGAAAAAAAACGAAGAAAAAAAAACCATTGAAAAAAGAAAAACTTATTATTTCGTTTTCGATTGCGTGATCACACGTGCAGCTGGTTACGCAATGATAAAATGTAGCATAAAAAACGAAGGAAAAACCATTGAAAAAGAAAAACTCATTACGTTATTATGGAATGAGAAAGGAATGTGAAAGATCAAAATGTTAGAAATTACAGGTGGTATAGTGCAACGAGTAGCGTATTTTGAGGTAAGAAAAAGCGCCGAAAATAATGAATTAATACATTCAAATTTATGGCTACCTATCACGTATGTGTAACAAAAGAAGTCTCTCGAGACGAGCTCTATTTAAAAATACACAATAGAAATAAAAATACGGCTGAAAAATACACAACAGACTGTCTGCGCGCATTCATAGAAATACATTTCACACTATTCAATTATCGTTCTGCAATTTAACAATCACAATCGAAAACGGAATAAAAATGGAAGAGGAGCTAGGTGGTAAACAAGGAGTCCGTCTCTCTACACCAGCACATGTAAAGGGCGATGCATAAAGACAGAGAGTTTTTGAACAAAAAGAACACTCAACTACTGATTGCAATGAGTCAATGAATCCCTATTTGACAGTTTTTTTTATTTTTTCAGTTTTTTTGTTTTGCTCTTATTCAAGATTGAGTTTGAAAACTCAATTCAAGATTGAGTTTTTGCTACCGTTTTCCGGTAGCAAAAAACCCCTAAAAAAACGCTGATGCGTGAATTTACCGCTGTTCATCTATCACAAGCTCTATATATCTTCGTTGATTAACTTTAACTTTAAGCTTGTTTCAATTTTACGCACGAACATTCAATTAGTGGCATATCCCACGTTGATGTCACTTATAGATTCATCATTCAAGAAACGTGAGTGAAATTTCTTTCGTAAAACGTTTCACTCAAAGGACGCATTATTTTTATTTCATTCACGTGAGTGAATCATTTATAAAAGTCTGCTTTGACCTGAAAAATCTTATAATAAAGGGCAATCATAATCATTACTTAAAAAATTTAGTGATGATTGTGCTGCGACAATTACTTTTTCATAGATCTCTTTCTGCACACTCACAATAGTGCAATTCCCAACGCATGTCTAGGTTTTTTTTACGATCAAAAGTTGACTTGTCGAGACGGCACTATTGTTTTCTAAAAAAACTTTG
Source organism: Turritopsis dohrnii (assembly GCA_027922465.2). Taxonomy (NCBI): domain Eukaryota; kingdom Metazoa; phylum Cnidaria; class Hydrozoa; order Anthoathecata; family Oceaniidae; genus Turritopsis; species Turritopsis dohrnii. Next base: position 312,694 of record BQMF02000215.1, on the reverse strand, counting down.
CTGATAAAAATATGACTGCCTTCGATTTGTAAACAGTAAAGGCATGCATTTTTATCAGCGTGTGGTTGTTTTATATCTGAAGAAGCAAAGGAGGAAAACACTTAAATTGAGAGAAAAGGGATTAAACTGTTATTATGAACACTAATTTCCAGAAAATTTTGTTATTTGCATCACTTTTGATAAACGTGAAATTAGTTCGCAGAAAGAGGAACATCACTCTGATGATGTTTCAGTCTTGGAAGAATAAGGCGCGCTATCGCGCTCGCGCACCTCCATACGCTCCTAGAAAGACTATGGAGCGCTTCTTCTCGCGCGCCTGAACATCTGTTACGTTTTTTCCCAGCAGGCAAAAACCTGTTCAAAGTCAGCAAAATAACGTAAGAGCAACGTTCATTCAAACGTTCTAATGTTAATTTTTGCTGACTTTGAGCATGTTTTTGCCAGTTTGCTTGATATTTTAAAACTCAATCCACATAATTTCTTCGCAAGAAAAAGTTTCTTTGTATATATGTAAATTGGGCTTTCGAAAGTACGCCACCAGTTCTTTATGTAAAAACATAAAACGCAGGAAATGTCTGTGTAGAGAAAATGTTGACTAAGCCGACAGCCTTTGGGAATACTATCGTGACGTCTGAAAATGTTCATTCATTTTTTCAAAAGTTATTGAAGAAACTTTTTTGCGTTGTGCAAATCAAAGCAAACTAACTTGCAAACGTTTTAATGTGGTCAGTGAACAAATAAATAAAAGTTGTTCAGGTGTTTACTTCATCATGTTGTATTTTTATCTTCAACGATATGTTTTACAATAAAACATCTGGAAAAATTTTTTCTTTTCCAACGACAGACACAACCTTATGAATAATTAATGAGCTTCCTATCAATACAAACAACGTATCACTGACATAACTTTTCATAATACCAGTTTTGATATACAAGCGTCTTTATATAAACTGATTTTTAAATTATCGCGAATCTACTAACGACGAAATTGGTAGTATTTTATCATCATTATCACGCGTGATTGTACTCCTTGAATAAACGAAAACGATGCTAGCATTCTTACTGTTTAAATGGTGCCTGATGGTGTGCAGAATAGGTGCGCAACGCGCCTACAACAGGTTGAGGAGTGCTGTTTTTAAAATATTTGCTGGCGCGTTTATAGCGCGCCAAGAAGGCCCTACGGGCTTCTTTGTTAACGCACCTACTAAAAAATATACTTCCAAGACTGATGTTTACAATTACATTATTTTTTATCAATCTTATTCTCCTTTTTTGTTCTTGTTTATTTGAAATCAAGAATGACCAATTGTGGTGCTAAATCCATTTACGAATTTTGCAACATTATAATCTAAGTTAGCGGTAAGGGGAGTAGGCACTCTAGCATCACTATAAAATTTCCGGAAGCTCTCTGAAAGCTTTATCTTCTTTGTATGAAATAAAAAAATGATTAATTTTTTTTCGATGACTATCCTTAAGAGAAAAGTTTTCTTTAAACGATTTGCCTGCGCAAATACATCTACCATATTTTTTTACTAGTTGGCTCTTCACCACGGAGATAAAATAGGGGGAGGGGTGCAAAAAGGAAATAGCGCCTGTTTTTTTGGGGGGGTTTTTGCGTCAGGTAAGAAGGATGGCCGATGTTAGGGCTATTGACAGTTTTAGGTATAAATAATATCAAAATGAAAGTTCAGAGATCATGGCATGGGTTTTCAGTTGTGCCAAAACAGGATGAACAAAATTACTATTGTTGAAACTAACATCATTGTTGAAAGCATAAGGCATGAAGATTTACAAAAAAAATATTTACACATTGAGTCTGTTTCTCGGCAGCTGCCTAAGGAGTACTGGAATCCTTTTTTACTTTTTAACCATAAAATATTTAAATGTGGTTATTATGTTCTCTGTAAAGTCTCCATAAATATAATACACTTATTCCGTATAAATTAATACCTGAGCACCATCCTTCATCATATTCTGAAGCACGGACTTGGGTACTGGTAAAGCCATTTCTGTTGTTTTAAGTGAAAATCTTGTCTTCAACCAAGGGAGGGGAGCAAAGCAAAGCTGGACAGACGACGCACGTGAAACTTCCAGAAGTTTCTATTCCGCCATGTACATGAGCACAGCTTTTGAGTAATTCCCAGAACGAATGTTTTCCAAAAGAGATATAGAGGGCACTCATTTTTGGAAACAAAAACAGAGGGCGTTCGTCTTCGTTTTCAAACTTTACGAACGTGCGCCTTTCCTATTTAATGTTATTGAAATGCTCTGAATGGGGAAAATTTTTTCACTATACCATTTTAGTTTTTATATCCTCTTCTTTTTACATGGTTCCAAAAAACGAACTGTTTCTCCCGACATAATATTTTCGGGTAATCAAACTGAACTGTGCGGTAACCAACGAGCAACCTTACAGAATTATTGAACTCTATTATTTTAGCTATATGGTTGTGAGACGTGACAGTTGCAGAAAAATCCTTCATTTTGGTCCGAAATGAATAATATAATTGCATTCAAGTGATACTTTTTTCATTTTCATTTTTATTCATAAAATTTCTCTTATATGTCACATGCATATAGTTTCAGTCAAAACAAAGAAAGAGAGTTGAATTTTGAATCTTATTCGACATAAATGCTTTATTAAGTTGTTATTTTGGCATGTTTTGTCAGATTTTCAAACAAAGGTCCTCAATAAAAAAAACTTTCAAATGCACTTTCGTGGCAAAAAAAAGATGGGTTTATCACTGGAGGAGGACTGGAAAGTAGAAATGGTTTCTGGTATTCATATAATTCTGTATATATACATTTTCCGTTGTGATGTTTTTCATCTAGTGTAGATTTGCCCTCAGTCTCGTTCTACAACGATTTTTTTTCACCTTAGATCGGCAAGCTATAAATATACGGTATCATATATAATTATACTGTGACAGTCAGGGATATATAACAGCTAATCGCGGGATCCCGCAAACGCGTGATCCAATTGTTTTTTTGGGTTTTTTTTGTTATGTTTACATCGTTCATCAGTTTATCTATAATAATACATATATTACATGACTTTTATCTTCGATAAAACGAATCTGATGATTATATATGTTCAGGCGTCCTGAATCATCGATGTTTGATGAATTAGGTCCAGATGTTCCAGCGAACAAGGCTTTCTCGATCTGGAACCCCAAATGCATCTGATCATTGAGCGGAGTAGTGAAAATGACGTCTTCGTTCGAATCGAGCTTGTGTGGTGTCGCTAACTCGAATTTTTTTCTATTCGGCATACATTTCAGCTAATCTTTTGTAGAATATGATGCATTCCTTCGCCATCGCACCATTCGTTCCAAACACGAGTGGCGTAAAGGAGCCATTCTCAACTTGCAACACTCGTTCATTATATTGTCGCTTTTTCTCTGATTCGTTTCTTGAGAAGCACTTCGAGAGTTCCTGGTTCTTGTATCGCTGAGCGTTCAGGTCTATGACCCTTATATCGAAAAATGCTCTTTGAAAACAGCAAAAAAACGAAATCGGGTCGGCTAACCTGATATATGGGCCGGATAAATAGTTTCCGAATTTGCCTCGCTAATCCTTTAAGAAAGAAAATCGGGTCGAAAACGGTTTTCCAGGAGCGAATCTAAAAAACAATGGATATATACCGCAATTGCGTTATAGTTCCCGTATTTGCGGGATCCCGCGATTAGCTGTTATCCCTGACTGTGTGACACCACAATTAAAAAAGAAAGGTTTTTATACCACTTATAACATATACCTTAATTTAAAAAATTTTCGTGGGAAGAAATTCTGCGAAAATTCGATTTTAGTTTTACATGTTAAATAATAAAAGAACAAATGATTCACATTGCAAAAAATGAGGCTTTTTCTTTGAAGTATTTGTTTTAAAATCAAAAACCACGAAATTAAATTCTGTGAAAATTGGCCATCCCGCAAAAATTTCTTCCCTTAGGGTTCACACAATCGCTAAACCGGGAATTATCAGGGACTGCGCATTATAGATTTCCCATTGAGATCAGGGATTTCAGAAATGATTCTGCCCTTTTTTGTATGATAATAGAATCATTCTCCGAATTTTAATTTTCAAACCAACCACATGTGATGAGTTCCGTATCCAAGACTTCTTTATTTTCTCCTGCAGTGCAGATTTGCTAGAAATAGGATAGTAAAATATACGATGTGTAACAAATTATAGACGTGATGTTTATCTCTAGCATTTTTATATTATAATATAATATTAGATTTCTTCCTTTGGACTCTTGTATTAAAAGGATGAGACAGGCAAAAATTAATGATAAACAAGAATTAATGTGTTAAATTTGAGAGATTTTTTCAGGGCCATAGAAGGGACAGTACATTGTCCATTATAAACTTAATAATACTCTGTCTCCAATTGCTTTATGACTTAATGAGTTGGTGTAAAAGAGTTTCATAGAAGAAACTTTTCTATAATTTATAATAAATATCTTATTATAATAATCACGTAACGTGTGCAACACATTTTATTTCAGTGGTGAAGTATTTGCCATATTTTAAAAATTAAAAGTGTAAAATCTTTTTATTTTATTTTAGCATAAGCTTTTCGGTACAACCATCTTCAGTGCAAAATAATAAGTAAATAGGTTAAAAAAGTTAAGTTACATTATATACAAGTTTAAAAAGAAACGTTTTTAAAACTTTTAAAAAGTGTAAAAAGAATAATATCCCTAAGGGAGTATATCTATTTACAAAAATGAGCAAAAAGACATTTTATTTCAGAGAGTGAGTTTTAAGAATTTATGAACAAAATCTTCTTAATTGTGGTCATATAGCATTTGTTAGACCACACAAAAGACATTCACGATTAGTATAATTGCACTTGGTGTGACGTCAGTTTTTTTTATGATTACAGGGGAATCATTGCATTGCATCCCCAATCAAACACAAAGTTTTGGGGGAAATGTCTCGAGAACCAATAGGGATAACTGATGTTTTTGACGTACCGTGTACCCAATACAGGCGATGGGGTGATGGAAAATTTGGGCCTAATTTCTTTCATGTGGCTATGACATCATCAAAATGTTTGATTGATGATGCTTTTTGACGTTTGATCATAGCGATACGATCCCATGCACTTTTTTGCTCAGTTTTCCGAGCTCTACAAAGCTCTCCCGCTTCCAATTCCGTAACTCAAATTTTCATCACGGGGTTTGCACACTTTGATTATATATATTGTTTTCGAAGTTAGAAGTTAGGGTGATGAAAATTTGTTGAACAAGCTGTTGTTTTTATTGTTTTTATAATAATTATATCATATAATAAACATTTAAATAGAAATTATTAAAAATTTGATATCAAGCTTTTATTAAATTGATCAATTGTCCTTTTATTCTGCTCCAATATGTTGGCGCAGAATGCTATACCACTTCTTTTCGAGCGATAAAAACAATTCATTCAGTACTATGATGGCGGATAATTTTTCTCTGACATTTTCACTTTGTTTGCAGCGTGCGGTTGTGCTTGTGTGGTTGTTTTCTTTTCAAAAAAAATATGGTCAGCAAAGACAAAAGTATTCGAATGCGTCATAAAACATTTGAATGCGTCATAAAAAATTCGAAAGTCGATAATTCAGTGGAAAACATGAAAAATTCTCAAACATGTTGGCCAACATTTATTAACAAGTCAACATTTTTAGCGTATTTTTTTCTTCGCCAACATGTTGGCACCTATCGCAAACGAGACCAACATGTTGGCCAACATGTTGGTCCAGAATGCGGCTAGCTTAAAAGGAAAACCCTAAAACCTTTGATGATTGATGTATACATTACAAATTTTTGTGCAAATTATTGAAATTTGGCGTATTATTAGTATACAAACAAAACTAATACAAAAATACAGTAATAATTACTGTATTTTTGTATTGGTTTTGTTAATGATATCTTTGTTGTCTTATTTATAATGTTCTTAAATGATATAATGTTATATCATATCATTTTTGCAACTTCTTGCCATGTGAATTTATGACTTGCTTGATCATTCTTGCCATTTTGTAGTTTGCCTTTGGTTTCCAATATTAAAATTTCATGCACTTTGCTAAATATATACTTTTTATTTCAATGCATTATTTATCAGTGTGGAAAAAAAAGAATTGTTCGTTATGTGAACAACAAAGTTGACTTAAAATGAACTAATGACATGATCAAAGGAAACAGGTTTGGTAGTACTTAGTAATGCACAGACGAGGCAGTATGCCGACTGCACTACAGAGCCATAGGTTTGTGTCATTTTTCAAGTCAGATTGTTTTTTAAGTTAATACAAAATTCACTAATATATTTTCTTTTATTTAGGAGACATACACCATGTTACCTTCAACCTGACTATAAGCTTCATGAATTCAACAAACGTCTACAACAGCACAACGAGGTATACTTCAATTTCATATGTGTTTCCTAACTAAGTTCTTTGATACAACAAAATATTGGAATCATATATTATAAAAATTGTTGTTTATTGAAAAAAAAATGTCTATACACCTGACGCCATTATAATTTATATGAAAAATTTAAAATTTGAGAAATAAGAGATCCAAAAAAAAACAATTTTTAACCATGCTAGTCATTTTTATTTTTACACAGAAATGTGAACAAATTTGGTGGGATGAATTAATCAGTGAATTTTTTGAAGATGATGCTACGCTTTTCATTCAATACAAAGATGGATCCCATCAGAGAAAGTACTGTAAGAAAAATATATTTGGTATAATAATAATTTCTGATGACAAATGTACATTGTTTTGTAGATCTGTTCATTTCAATCATAGTGATACACAGACGTCTTATCCCAAGATATTTCCGTAGCTTATTTACCGGTGGTGTTAACAAAGTTTACTTCCTTGTGATGAACTACAAAGAAAATTACATGAACGCCTCAGTAACGTTGGACTGCAAGCATGCATCAATGATAACTAACTATACTAAGCCATTGGAACAGAAGGTAAAACAATGAATGTTTTTCTCTATCAAAAGAATAATATTAATAATATTAATATATGTTTATTCTTCATTGAAAATAAAAAGCAACAAACTTACTCGGGACTTTTGTTAAGTGAAGGTGCTACTTGCATACATTTCTCCCTGTGTATAAATACTCCTAATAATACTTCCTAATGATACTTTTTGTATTTGAGTGACTCAGTTATACACAAACTTTAGTTTGTGTATTTCGTTCCTGGTCTTTTTTTCAAACACCATCTATAACAGTTATTATTTTAAATAATTTTATACAACCTCACCCATACTTTTCCCCCCGTGAAAATGACATAGTAGCTATGAGTTTAATAATAAAGAATACTGACAGAAGCTTTGTAATATAAACTTCGCATTGATGTAAATTGATGTCAATGTGTAATTACTGGCGATGGTGGTCAAATGACACCGAAACGTTTTTAATATTAATAGAAAATAAATATAAGTCATTAAGCTTCTGTTAGTATTCTTTAAAGTATATACTTTTCATTAGATGTAACACTGACATTTTCAAGTTTGTCATAGGGCTTGAAAGTCCTTTATCCATACCATCCATATGCTTGAGATTCTTTCCTTGTCCTTGGTATCCTATTGAAGGAAATGAAACTGTAAAATATGTTTGAATTGTTGGTTTCTTGAGGAAATGTCTTGATGTCAATATAATCTTTCATGATTGAGAAGAAGTATCAAATTAATGCAAAATTCAAAAGCATAAATGCAGATTGAAATAATTAACTCAAAAATCTGCAAAATTTGGGTAACGAAAATGAAATTTAATGCAACGCAAAAAAGCCGTTTATTATAGTCGAGAATTGTTGAGCTTTTAAAGTATCCATTCCGAATTGCTGGATTCCTCAAGTAGGACCAGTTTTTTTTCAAGAAAATCAAGGTATTTAAAATTGACTAAATAAAAACACAAGTATATATAACAAATTAAATTTAGCATTTTCCCTTTAGCGGAAATGTCTGTTTCTGTCATTTTATTTTATGATTTCGAGTTATATATAATATATTCCTTGGATTTCAGATACAGACAGACGGGCATTTATCTATTGAATTCTCTTTCGATGACTTCATGAGAATCAAAAATTGGAAATTCCAAATAAAAGATAATAAGGAACTCGTACCCAAAACTAGCCTTGCTGATTGTAAATCTGAAGAAGGGAGACTGGAAGAATTATCCAAAAACATCACTGAATCTGGTCTGGGTGCTGCTACCTTAGAATATCTCAGAGTAAGTTTTTTTTGACGAAGTCCTGTGTTTTGTGGAAATTTTTGTGAGTGACATGGGTTAGATTGACTTTGCTTGACTTCTGCATTGTAATATTTCTGCTTTGTCTGTCTATAATAGATTGCTGTGGTTCTCGAGCCGATGCAGGAGTTAATGTCTCGCCAAAAGTCGAATGGCATGAATCCGCGAGGTATGTGAGCATTGTAAAGGTGGCATCACTAAATTTATGTAAACAGGAAAGTCGAAAAATAGGTTTTTTTCTGACTAATGTGATTTTCATTACAAGGCGAGAGTGAGAGTTGTTTTTAGATTACAGTATTATAAAAGAAAAACATTTTTTTTATTCTTTTCATGTTCTTATCTTGACCGTTGCTCTTTGATTTCATCCTAGAGTCGTTAAAAGCTGTTTTGTATGAGAAGTGGCATGCACACGTGATGTCTCAAGGTACTTTTCTGATCATGATGTTGATTTTGTTTTCAACTGATCGTGTCCAACGAAACACTACGAAAATCTGTCTTGTGTTTGTTTACTGATATGGATATAATGAATAGATTAGATTCTTTATGTAGATTCTTTAACTGGACTTCAACTGATTTTAGATTACGAACAGCGAACAAGATTGTGGTCGACACCTGCTCGTACGTTCTTCTTTTTCTTTGCTTTTTCGCTTTTTCGAAAACACTCATTTTCTTCACCATCCTCAAACTCTGTTTGCGCGTTCATTTGCCAGGTGGTCGTTCAACCAATGGATCTAAGAAGAGAAAAACCCGAAAAACATCGTCAGCTTCCGATAAACCGGCCAGCAAGAAGAAAACTCCCTCAACATCTTCGGTGACGACATTCCCGACGAATGCGGCTAATACGGACGTCATGCTTGTTGACGAACCGATGCTAATGGGAGGCAAGTTCGGCGACGAAGATGAGAGAGTGATAACTAGGTTTTTACTTAGATTTTCTTTTTCCTACTTTTTCAGTGAATGTCAGTTAAAAGGTGAAGTGTGTCTGTGTTTTCTGTTTGGCGTACTAACTAAGGCCATTTAGGCTTTCTCTGAATGGCAGGTTGGAAAACGCCCAGTATTCGGCTACGAACGGTACCGCCATTTCTGATGATGTGGATGATGCGTTTGCACCGAGCGGTGGTGTCGACCTTCCTGTTTCCACAAGTTCACAGCCATGGAAAAATGACAAGATTGTACCGAAAGAGGAAAAAAGTGACTGAATATTTTTTGTTTGTTGGCTTATTTGTTTGAAAGTTGCAGCTTTATCGTATCACCGCTTCCGGACCGCTTTACTTTTACAAAGTCGAACAGAATGGCAAAGAAAAGTATAATGACGACTTGTGCAAGACATTGTTCGTTTGTTGATATATCAGTTAATTGAATTTATTTATTTTTTTGAAAGGCACTGTCCTTTCATATACTTGTGATATTCCTTTGAGAATTCCCTCGTTCGGACTGTTGCGATTCCTGGTACTGTAGTGTGCATGAGATAGATGGACTCGTTGCTGCTTGATTAAAGGGAAATTAGATTCTAAAAGCATGTCAGATGTTCACTCACTGTTGGATAAGAATTCGTGTCAACATAAAGCGGTTGTCTATAGCACTTTTCAACATTTTGCATGGTTGCTTGATGCCGAGTTGTAATTAGGTGAGCCCCACCTGGTGTGATTACTCTTTCGGATGACATTTTTCCCCTTAAAAACTTAACTTATCTTCTTGAACAGGTAATTTGGAAAAATGTGTTCGTTGGAAAATTATCATCTTTTTTTATGATTTGTTTTTTAACTTCATTGTTATCTCCGTAACCAATTTTAAACGACGTAGTCCTGAATATATTTGAATAATACTAAATATATATTTACCTGCCATAAGATCCACTATGCTTTCTGTCGATTCATTTACTTAAACCTCTAATGATAGCAGATTGATGATGAAACCCATGGTTGTACTAACTAAACGCTCCTTGCTTTTGCTGTTAAAATTATTTATTCGATTTGTTTTTTCCTAACCATCTATTTCTTAGAAAATGGCACCTTATCACAAAGCCTTTGTTAAGATTTTGGTTGTTGTGGACAACACCTGGTCAGCCTCGTTTCAATCAAAAAACTCTGAAGTCTTAAAATCAACGGTAGAAATGAATTTCAATTTCAAAAATTTGAAAAAAAAAATTGAAAATTTGGAAAGTTACCTGTTCCTCATCAGTTGCTAGGAGACAGCTTACAAATTACAGTTGTTAATAGTAATCAGTCATCCAGAAGTAATTCAAATATGGCGCACACGACTTCTTGCAATTCAGTTGCATCCATGTCATGTAAATGCCTGCGTAACAGTATCCCATATCAGCATACGGTTCACATGAACTGTTCTTATCGACCAGTACGGTATTGGTGTGCGGGCAACTTTTTATGTTGCATTTTTCCGACTTTATGTTTTCACCTTCGCATGCTTTGCCGCCATTTCTTGGCGTTGGGTTTGTACAAAATCTATACCACATAACCAGTCCACCTCCACAACTTAAAGTACACTCACTAACTTTCATCCAGTTGGACCAGCCCCCGTTTATAGGTTGACCAGGTGTGCAGTTTGTACAGCTCTTATAGCAACTATGAAACATGTAACTCTTATAATTGGGATCCGTACAATCCCCTTGTTTCACGTAATATGAACAATCAACGTCATCACGGCAAGGTTGTGCTGTATCGTCATTTACATCGATGTCTTCTTCTACTGTTAAGTTTGAGAGTATAGGCTTTCTTGCCCAAGTGGGAAGAAGCTCGTTATCAGTTGGAATACTGTTACCTGAAAATATGATGAGGATATCATCACCATTCCACTCTTCCAAAAAAATACAAAGCGATTTAAAAGTTCAATCATATTTGTTGTTTTTTGTTTTTTTACCTGGAGTCATTCTATGGACAAAATCTGCAATTTTGATTTTGTCAACAATCGCATTTCCTGGAGGTATATATCTAGCGACCACAAACGTTTTTTCGTTCTTTTTATCGAAAGCAATTCCAATACCAACCTGCCGCGTACTGGTCCAGACCAACTGTGTAAAATGGCCTGTATCCATGGTTACTTTTGGATCATCAAAGTTGTAATTATGGATTTCACTAGAAATATGAAGATAATTAAAACAGAGCTATTAATATCAGCCATGAATAAATCATGTTTGTATCAGAGTTGATGCAGTACTATGGTGTCGTTTAATTTTTGAGGAAGACGGAAATCGTCTACAACAATGCATTTAATGCTTCTTGTTAGATATCGTTTTAATGTGATGTTTTTTTGGTTTTTTTTTTTATTTTGTTTTTTTTTTAGCAGCTTAGCATAAAATGCTTGTCAGGGATATAGGCTACTTTGCATGGCAAACTGCCAACTTAATGGAAAATAAAAAGAACAGACGAGAACATTGCTAGTAGTGTGCTCTGAACTCTTAATCAATTCAGATCTAGCATTACGCATTCTCGAAAAACTTTATTTTAGTGGTTTTCAAACTTCTGGTAAAACACAAAAATAGTTAGTAGTTTCCCACGTGCTAGTGCCCATGTGATGTGCCCGTTTGCTTACTTGTACCATTCGTGAACGGCCATGTGGCATCGAGTTGGTTCACTTGATCCAATATATACATACAGATTTTCCCCGTAAGAAGTTCCGTTCGGAAATCGGAAATTTGAATGTTCCAATTGCCCAACTTCGGAAGCAAGATAAATTGCCCATTGTTCAGCATCGTAGGCTAGTTGCTCGTTCCAGTCTACTTTTTTAGAATTATGCAGTTGTCGTACAATGGCGTGTGCATAAACGCACTCCCGACTTTGTCGTATGATTTCAATATCGACATCAACGTGTTTCAGGACGGCATTCCTTTGCTCGCTATCGTCATGTGATGGATTGATGCTCCACACGTGTGGATTTAAACGGACCAGCTTGATGAGGATGCAGATATTCAACGCCAGATAGGATTGAATCATCTAGCTGATTTCCAAAACATAACATCTCATATTTTGTTTTCGTAGACATTTGTGCTGAATAGTATGTTTGGATTTTATTTTCTATGCTGAATTGTGAAGCGATGCGAATAATTTTGATATTCTCAAAAATTCTATTTACATACAATGAACAGATAAAACATTTTTCACTTTACTATCAGAAAAAAAATTGAGAACTTGTGGACAGCGGAGCAAAATTGATCCCCCTTAGCCACCCCTGCTCCGCGGTCCCTGGAACTTAAATTTGTTTTTGCTTATAATATAGCCCCTAATGATGGTCAATTGACGGTTATTTTGACAGTCACGCTAAGAGTCGCGAAAATTTTGACGGAAAATGATCTTCTGAGAATTTTCCATAAAACACAAGAAATTCAACGAAATGTTTGCTCTGTAAAAAGCACCTAGAAGCATCTTCATAGCAGACACTTGATAGAAATGCACAATAGCAAACATGTCTACTGTTACTACTTTGGGTTTTGTTTTAAACTTGGACTGTTCAGCTTGAGATGATAAATGAGAACAAACATGATATTTTCGAGATTCTCTCATGATGGAAGTTATGAACTTTCCGTTTGGTGTTTTAATCTGTCAAGATGTAAAATAGCCGGAGCTCCTTTTGTGTTTCGATCATGACTTCCACCAGTGCATATTTCAATGTTGGTACAAATTAGAAAAACGTTTTTTGCTTAGTGAAAATTAAGTTTGGATTGGCTTTTGTTTTTCTTTGAAAGTAGTTCTCAGCTCTCAGTTCAGAGAGGGTTTTGCAACTGTCGAGAAAAGTTTCTTAAACTCGTTCATGGTGAGGAAAATGTGAAGTTTTGGCGATATCCGAATGTACGGTAACATTGATAAAGCAGTCACTCGTATTACATAACATAAAGAAATCTAGGGTGTAAAAAATTGGATTTCTACAATTTTAGTTTTAAACGAAACAACAGAACTATTACGGATTATTTCTTGAATCGTTTAAACAAAAGCCCAAAACAAACATCCCTAAAAAGCTCCAAAACCGCACATAACACGTAACATAACCAAGAAGCTTCATATTGGGTTTTGTTTGACTATCATAGATATAAAATAGATAACAAATATAAATATAAAAATATGAAATTAGTCTTTGCATTCAGTCAAACTTTTGAACGAGATCTTCGTACCGTAACCAGATCTCGTTGTCTCCTTTCAAATCAAGCTAATCACGATGAAATTGAAACCAGTTCATTTCGATAGAAATGAAAAAGCGAAACCAATGTATCTTTTACATCACGAGTTACGAATACCCTTTTACCTGCATTTGACGTCGGGGCAACCCATCTTGGCAAATGTGTTTTGAACAAACGATAGGGATCGTTAACTTTCTTCGATACTGCATTTGGACCATCATAATGACCTGGAATGTGTTATTCCAAATAAGGAAAGTTTTCCATTAAAGCTGCCATTTTGTTTTCAGCAACATTTTCTGTTGTGGCTTCTAGCAAACATGCCATTAAGACTTGAGTCATTGTTGTCCCTGATCTTCCATATGTTATCAATACAGTATCATTGTCTCTCATTGGCATTTTTCGAAGCTCCTCCAAATTTGACGGCAGAACATATTTGCCAAATATCCCTGACCGTTCACCATTTGACAGAACAACTTCACCAGGCAGTTTTGGGTATTTTGATTCGCTTTTACGAATAGAAAACATCTCTGAAATGAAACACGTCAAACACGTTACAGTCGATTCTCGATATCTCAAACTCTCAGGGGACCGGGAGAAAAGTTCGAGATATCGAGAAAGGGGTAGGAAGTTTTTATCGCTTTAGATTTTGTGTCATTTTTTTTCAGCGTGGTCAATAATTTGTTTCTATTCTTAAATCAGGTTGATATTGTGTTCTTTGGGACACCATACTTGTGGGCTAACTCTTTTTTAGACATTCTTTTCTGCAGGTCTTTCAATGCTTTATACTTTTTTCTACGACAGATTTGTTTGTAAATCTTCGCTTACACACCATCACCATCACCATCAGAATTCGTTTTCTCCACCGAAAGTTTTGGTCTGTCGGGATTGTGCAACAACCAAACGCAAAATAAACACAAAATAAACTGACTTACCTCTAAAGTGTCTATACCTTTGAACACTTAATGTTCAATGTGAATTATGAAAAACAAATTGTAAAATTGTCGAAAATTTATCTCAAAGCCAGAAATGTCTAAAGAAACAACCATAACGAGCTTCATGTTTTCGCCTTTAGCAGAGATAATCAATTTGATCTTTCAAAAAAACTAGATTCATAATTCTTTCGAAAATTCAAATTTAGAAAAATGGGATTTTATCAAAACATTAAAAAATGCGAAAATCACGCCCGGAATTTCTGAAAGTTTTGGGGAAAGTCCGAGATAACGAGAGAAAATCAGTCAGGGGATCGGAAATATTGTTCGAGATACCGAAAAGTTCGAGATATCGAGGTTCGAGATATCGAGAGTCGACTGTATTTGCTGTGCATTAACATTGCAGTCGCAAGAAAGCGTAAAAAAGTTAGAAGAACAATTTTCTTTGGTGCAGTCGCATATGCAGATTCATCTAGCTTCCAATTACTCCATAAAATTAAAAAAAAACAAACACTACTTGCCCATCTTTAAGAAGGCCTTCATGTTTCAAATGCACAGTCGCATTTCAATCTGATTTATAATGTTGTAATCTTGATTGACCAGAATTATTTTCCATACAGACTTGTAACTTTATGATGAAGACATGAAAACTGGTTTTTAAAGTTTCACCGTCCACCTTAATGGTTTGGCTTGGATAAAAAACTTCAGGAAATATTGTAATTAGCGAGATTCGGTAAAATCATGTTTCGTTTACACGAAACTATTTTTTCTATAGATTTGTGGGGAATTATATACAACTTCGTAGAGTTGTTCGTGAATTTTTCCCTACAAAGTCATTAGAAACTTCACATCAACACTTGAAATAAGCGTGCAAAGTAATGATGTTTCTTTTGATGCAACAAAAGGCTTAAAATCTCTGAAGTACCGTTCTAGTAGAATAGTTTCAAAGTAATTCTCACAAGTAATTGATTTTTTTCGTGTAACAGGCTCCTCGAGTTTACGAATCTCCCTAATTACATAACTAACCTCGACAATGTTGCAGTACCTTACGACAAGCAAACAAGAGGTGACATGAAATTGTTTTCAAAATTTGGTCCAAATTATGTCCGGAAACGAATTGTGAATTTGGCAACGACTTCATATAATGCTCCACGATATTGTTCATAATGAGGAGAAACTCGGACATTTTAAATTCTTTGCTCCACTACAATTGCATAACAATAACAAAACATTCTTAAAATACAACATGATTTTAAGTAGGTTTTCATGTAAAAATTAAAGACTTTTCCCGATTTTGGTCAAATCTGAAAGGTGATGTCCAAATTCAAAATCAGCACCTTTTCCTGCTGGGCTTTGTGCAAAGTTTTATGGAAAATGGAGAACTTTCAAAATTTAGTTCAAATTGGGCCGGGAATTTGGTATCGATTTCATGTAAACATTAAATAGACATTTCTACTATTTGTCACTAATATGATCAGTTTTCCAATAAAAGATGGCTTCTTGAAAATACAATAAGCTCTCTCTAATTCGATCATCAAAGGGACTGACAAAAGCGTTCGATTTATGGAAAGTTCGAATTAGGGAGGTTCATTTACAAAGAAATGATAGATGAAGGGACGATGAAATTCGTTCGAATTGGAGAGCGTTCGAATTATAGAGATTCGACTGTATCGTTTTTGATTGGCTTTTCGCAGTCCTGAAATGTTCATTTCTCTTTCGGTTTGGTCCAAATGAGACCCACCTTTCTTTTTAGATCTAATTGTGTAAAATAGATGTAACATTAAAACTCAGCATAACTTTTTGATGTATGTGTAAATTTTTCAATAAATTTGTTTGAACATTTGGTCCAATATTCGAGATAGTCATCACCTGTTTATTCACGTTCTGAGAACTTACCACCGATTTATTTTTTTCCGTCACGTTTGACGAATAAAACGAGACAAAGGCTGTTATATAATGATGAAATCTAGGGGAAGAAAAGTAAGTAAGAAAGTGAGTAGGTATCCGAGATTTTTTAGTCCTTAGGCTTCCATCCGTAATGGTTGGTTCTTCTGCCCGCCGACTTGCAACTAGTAGTTGACTTACCGCCAGAGATACGTATAGCATTGTTCTAACACTTGCCCGAAGGTCAGTGTGCAGTCAGTCGATGGCTCCTAATGGGCTGATACGCTGCTTTTAAATGGAATCGCAGTGGAAGTTCGAGATACGACATAACTGGACTCGAACACGGGTCGCAACAGTCGCACTCGAAGGTACTGACCACTGCACCATAGCTGACTTTCTTAGAGTTGAACATTTAATCCGAAACCATGGTCGTCTATGTCTGCATCAAATTCTACGACACAATGTCGATTTAATTAAGAAAACGTATTTCTATTGATGTCTTTTAATATCCCAATACAAAAACCTTCAATAAAAAGTATCCCACCTGACACATCGTCACTGTAAAAAAGATCCTCATTCAAAAATGTGAATACATCATTAGCATTTCCATCGGTTACAGCATTAGCATATCCATCGGTAATACAAACAAAATCTGCATGTAATGTAACACTATTAACTTCAATATCTGCAGGCAACTCATCAAGAAACAAAGTTCTAGAAATTCTAGAAGCTTTCTCATACAGTTTATTGCCTTGATTTATGAAGTTAGATCGACGCCAAAATCTCGTTTATCAAGTCGTCGAGTCGTTTTAGATGTTGACTCGTGACGTCATTAATCGTTTTAGAAGTTAACGCGGTTCACAATAAGGCGACATACAAGTCGTCGAGTCGTTTTAGATGAACACTCGTTTTTCAATTTGAGGCGTTTTAGAAATTGGGGTCGCTAGATGCTATGTAATTGAGGCGCTTCGGAAGATTAGCCGTTTTAGATGTTCAGTCGGTTCAGAAAATGAGGCGGTGCAACCTGATTACCAGTTTCTCTAAGTCAGTGTTGGCTTTTACACAAAAACAGATTTTTGTGTCATATTTATATAAGTTGTGATGCTGGCCGTCATGTTTTCTAGTAGTTGCATGAAACATGGGGCATTGCATGGTTATGAATGAGAAAATGACCAAACTGTGAAGAATTCCCTTTTCTTTCAGATGCATTCGATTGTTTGTTAGAATTCCGAAAGATCCCTTCTCTTTATCTTTATATAATGAAATATGTAACCTCACATTAATATGTTCATGTTCAGTTAGTGTGGAACACCCTATATCGCCTGATTTCAAGTAAGGGACTCACGAATAGTGTCATTTTGAATAAACAGATCATGAAATTTTAGTAGTTTTTGATATGAAAGACCGACAAATTTTGAACAACGCGTCATCATCTGAAACGAACAAACTTCTAAAACGCCTTCATTTGAAAAGCGAGTGTTCATCTAAAACGACTCGATGACTTGAATGTCGACTTATTGTGAACACCGCGTTAACTTCTAAAACGACTCGACGACTTGACAAACGAGATTTTGGCGCCGAATTAACTTCATATTGATTCAAGACAAAGTCTAAGTCTGCAGTTTTCCAGATTGATACTTTCTTATGCAAGTCCAAAATATAGACATTAGTGACATGTGTATTGCGTGTATTGTGATTGCATGAACATTGCTTGCGGCAGAAGAGACACCAAATTTGGGATCACGTTCGTGGAAATTACTAAAAACTATTTTTGAAATGTTAGAATCTGTAATTATATTTCAGCATAGTTTATAGAAGCGATATTTCCGCCGTTTCACAGATAAGGCGGAAATGCAGTTTCTTTCACAGTTCTGGACGATATCTAGTTTGCTATATATGTTAGCGCATGCGCTTAGCATGCGTATAAAAGGGGAGGAACGATGTAGTATCGTTCTCGGTTTTGTCATATCGTAGCGGCAAGTGTTCTGTAAAGAAGTATTATGGCAGAAAACAATCTCACAACTGAAAGACCTAGCGAGGAAACGAGTTTGACCGATAAACAACTAATGTTTCAACCAAGCGAAGAATTCCATGCAAAGAAGTTGGATCGAGTGAAGATCAAAAATAAAGGTAACAAACACCGATTTGAATTTTGTCGAAGTGTTTTCGATAATATCGATAAAGCTATTGAGGTGACGGATGTGGATGTGAACTCAGCGAAAGAGTCTCTGAACAAAGGTAAGAAGCTCATTCTTGATCGTCTGAAACTGATAAGACTCGTCGATATGGGATACAAGCTATTTTTTAAGATATGTCCTTAATTTCGGAAATAAAATTTAAGAAATAAAAAACAACAGGTTTAAAATTAAGCAAAACATTTTCGATGTAAAGCCTTCATCAGTGCATATAAAAAGTTACTATGCTGTATGTTTGGATTTCATGTATACAAAGTTAATACAAATGAATCCTAAGAGATTACACGAATAAAAGATTACATTTACAAAACACGTCACACCATTGCGAAACAATAGCAGCTTTTTCGAATCAAGTTGGTCGTTTAATGCTATAACTGGAGCTCCTAGATTTTTAAAAGCTATATAAGAATATACATAAAAATTATATTTGACTATATAAGAAGCTATATATAGCTATATATAAAACTCGCGAGAATCGAGAATCGAGAATGTTGGGCTGTTGTGAACAAGTATTTGACCGATAAGTTCTTCTGATTCTGACGATGAAAAGCATTTTAAATCGAGATATTAGAAACGCTAATCCTAAGTGGTTAAGTAGACTTTAAAAGGTCGATCGTTTTACCACAACGTCGAGAACCTCAAATTACCATCCCTACCGTTCTAATAATTAACCAAATGGAAGCTGCTGGGTATGTGGAAAACAAGATCGTTCTGCTAGAATGGTTCAGCGTCCGCAACGAAATTTTCGTATGAAAGAATTAAAGTTTTATGTGTTTCTTCGTTAGCGTATGGAGTTTTTTGTGTATTTAGAACAAGGGACCGAGAAGTTGAGTTGAGCGTATAGTGCAGAGATTCTGTGGCAGGGAAAATTCAAAATCTAGTTCAAAAGTTAATAAAGGGAAGTTGTGTTATGGAGGTGAAAAGTGCCCCTTATTGTCGTAACCCACTCACAGTTGCAGGAAAGTTAGGGAAATTGAGGCTTGTGTTAGATTTCCGACGTGAACAATTTCCTTGATATTACAAAATTCAAGTACGAAAATTTAAAAATAGTGTCGGAAATAATTATTTCTTTGGAACTTTCGATTTGAAACATGGTTACCACCACATACCAATTGCCCCGGAGCATCAAAAGTATTTGGGTTTTGCATGTACTTTTCCAGACAGTGTCACCAAGTATTTTGTATTCGTCAATTTAATTTTTGGATTGGCCAGTGTTTGCTACACACCTTCACAAAATTGATGCGATCAATCGTCAGAAAATGGCGTTCCAACGGCATATTTTCAGCGATTTATCTCGACGATGGGATATTTGGTTCTCATTCGTATCAAATCTCTGCATCCCATTCTAAAACAATTCAAAACAACTGACAACGTGCTGGCTTAACAATAAATTTCCAAAAATCAAATTTAAAGCCTAGTCAATTTGGCAAAAGACTAGGTTTTGAGATACTAAGTTGATGATTTTTAAAATACCACAAGACTAGATAAAAAATTTAAAAACTCTTATTGCGAATTGTTAGTAACAGCGGAGCAAATATCTAAGATTGCTGGTCACTTATCTCAATGTCATTAGCATTAGGAAATATTACCAATTACTACTTACCGCGAGTATATGTTGTGAAATACGTCTCACAGTCTGTTGCTTTTATGTTGCTAAACGAGCGTGTTCAGTGGAATACTGTTAGCTAACGTTAATGTGTACAGAATCATCGAAGCGGGAAGTTCAAAGCCTCATTGGCGGTCATTAGCCATTGAAATATTTAATCTATGCGTATCTAATGATATCGAGATTTTACCTCAATGGATTCCCAGGAGTGAAAACAAAATTACTGACGAAATCTCGAGTGCAGGTGATACAGATAATTGGAGCATCGATAATGACACGTTCAATTGAGGAGACGTTCGGGAAATTCACTATTGACAGATTCGCGGATCACTTAAACAAGCGAACAAAAAGATTCAATTCAAAGTTTTATTGTCCTGAGGTCGAAGCAGTAAATACGTTCACTACCACCTGGAGAAACGATTTTAATTGGCTATGTCCTCCTGTTAAATTGATTGCTCAGACCTTGAGTCATCTGAAGTTTTGTCAAGGGAAAGGAGTTCTATTTGTGCCAAGTTGGCCATCATCATATTTTTGGCCATTGTTAACCGAAAATGGTATAGTGTTCAAACCGTTTGTACGACTGGTGTTGCAGCTTAACCCTTACTTTTTAAAAAACAGTTCCACACAGTCTGTTTTTCACGGTATCGCTAAATTTCCGTCCTTGGCATTGTTAATCGATTTTCAACAACCTTAATTACTTTGTTCTAATGTTATGTTGTAAGCCTACATTTTCAATAAAAAATTCGTGTACAAATCACCTTAGTCATTGTATAACCTTTCACATCTCATTTTAATAGTTCTATCCTGGAACAATTGTGAGCGTAGTGAATAAACTCCTGTTGTGACGGAAAGACAATCATTTTTGTAAATAGCTGGGTAAGCGAGGCCCGTATTTAAATCTGCAACTTATGATAATACTAGCTAGTAGTTTCCACTATAAATGCGCCCGTAACAGGCTCTAGACATGATCAAAACACTTTCGTGTGCTGTGTATTAGGTTATGATATGCCACATTTCTTTCACGGAGAATTATTTAAGTAGAAACGGCTACTTTCTCGCGCCGAAATAATCCACCTCAACTTTTCAAAACAATGTGCTACCTTATCGGCCCTTTTTACGCCGGCCCTAATGTGGCGTTAATTTTGGTGCGCGGCGTTAAAAGGGCCGGCGTAAAAAGGGCCGGCGTAAAAAAGGCCAAAAAAATGAAAATTTTTCAAAAAAATCGGCGTTATTTTTTAAAGTTGAAATTTGGATTTGAAAAAATGAAACAAACTTTAGATGTGAAAGAACTCTTTGGAGACAATGAGGAGTCAGATGAAGGGGAAGTTTAAGCAGAAATAGAGGTAAAATCAGATGACGATGAGAGAATTAGAGAAAATAATGAAGCATTAATGAAAAAGAGGACGAAATAGCTGTAATAGATTAAGTCTTACGATGTATTAGATGATACATATTAGAAGACATTTGTAGTATAAGTTAAAATTTGAACAGAAAAAGTGAAAAATAGTGCTGAAAAATCTTTTTTTTCTTTTTTACTTTTGAGGCGTAAATAACTGTCCTAAAGCTTGGTTTCCACTATGAGTTAACTTGAGTTAACTTGAGCTGGTTTATCTTTCTAAACCATGAGTTAATTTTTTGTTTACATAAACCTAATTAAGTATGCATAGTTCCCACTACGAACACTTGAGCTATTGATGTTCAATAACAACAGTAGTTCTGATGATGTATTAGAAAGAACTGCAGTAAATAAAACGCGAAAGGTACACGCCATCTTCAACAAAGTCAAGAGGTTCAGCAACTTCTTTCCATGAGTTCTGTACAACGTCTTTCTGTTTGTATGCCTTAGTCTTTTTTTCGTATAAACAAGGATATACCTTCACGTTTTCACTTAACTCAATCAAAGCTAAAATAGTGACCATATTTATGCTCCACTACGCTCACTACATTCGTAAAGTTAACGTATTCATTGAAAACATTTTCTTCGACACTTCAGAAACATGCTGCAAGTAGTCGGAATCCTTTGATGTTTTTCTAAACCATGAGTTAACTTGATCTTGGAAAGGAAAAGTTTTGTTTCCAAGATCAAGTTAACTCATGGTTTAATTTGAGAAAAAACGTGAGTTAAAATTTTTGAGCTGGTTCTGAAGATGTTTCCACTTGAGTTAATTTTCTAAACCACGAATTCTAGCTCAAGTTAACTCAAGTTAACTCATAGTGGAAACCAAGCTTAAGTGGCGTTAAGGCAAAATCTTGGGGTGGCGGAATAAGGGCCGGCGTAAAAAGGGCCGGCGCTAAATTAGGGCTGTCGTAAAAAGGGCCGATAAGGTACCTCAAATTTATTCACTTTTGGATTATTCCGATAACTATCCAGTGGAAGAATAATCCAAGACTTCGGCATTTGCTAAAGTTTGGCAAGTAACTCACGTTGGTTATAATGATTATTAAAGTATAATACACCTTTCCCGAATTCATGTTTATATACTATATTTTGGCTGAGTTGTCCATACGGGCCTCGTCTCTGTGCTTATAATTACCGAAAATCAATATAGCAAGAAAACAACATATAAAAACGAATTCGGGAAAGGTGTATAGGGAGACGCATTCTTGTGGAAACTATTATTTAGAAATACGCAAGTTACGAATTATCTTGTTTGATTAGAGTTTTAACAAACAAAACCATATCATTGTTATACCGAAAATGTGTTTATAGAAGAACAGTGACTGCTCAACTTGTACTTTTTTATGTATAAGTTTTTTATTTTTCATTGGGAATAAATAAATAGAATGAAACCATAATATCTTTTCTTTTTTTAAAAAAACTCTTTCTTCTGAACTATAAACAAAGCTTCTTTCCAAAAGCAACAAAAGAATATATTATGTCAGTGTTGATGAACCTTTATAATAAAAATTAAGTGTGTGTTTAACCAGCGTGTTTTGGGACATCGACACACAGTAAAATTTGAGCAATCGAGTTAAAATTCTGATCAACTCGAGATTTTTTGTGGTGAACTCCTGCAAAATACGCGCGCGCGGCAGTCTATAAAGCGCCCTAACGGGCGCAATAACAGAACACAAAAAGAAACGATAGTTCTCGCACATGGTCCACCGACGGATTAGTAAACAAAAAATTGTGAAGAAAAAAACGTAGTGAAGTGAAAGTGCTCACAAGAAAAAATACATTTATATTTTGATATTTGTTTGGAATATTGTTGTTGGATTTTTGCTATGTAGTTGTGGTTGTTTTTTGGTTGTTGGAAGAAGTTTAGATAAAAATAATAAAGATAAAGAAAAAAAAAAAACATCAAAAACTTAGAAAAACAAAATAAAAAATAATAAAAGTTAGAAAATGGCTGATGCTAAAAATAAAAAAAGACAGCGTGGAGGTTTGGTTACGTATATTAATAAAATCTTTGAAAATGACGTTCAAAGTTTGATGGAAGATGGAGATTTTGATGGAGACAAATTGTATATATTGGAGGCACAGAAGAATATGTTAGAAAAGAAATTTGATTTAATTGTTGGCTTAAACCAAGAAATAGCAAATGAAGTTGAAGATGATGGTGAATATGAGAAAGAACTACACCAAGGTATGGATATCGAATTAAAAATACAAACGCAGATACAAAAGTTAAAGGTTTTTTTAAAAAACAAACAGTCCAGTAGTCATAATTCCGAAAATTCGATCGATTTGACAAATTCGATTAGTTCACAAAATTTTAATTCTCAGAAAAGCGTAAAACTGCCTACTTATAAAATAAAACCGTTTGAAGGCAATCCCAGTGATTTTCAAACTTTCATGGAGTCATTTGAAGCGATTATTGACACTAACAAGAGTATGCCTAATGTTCAAAAAATGAGTTATCTGTTGAGTTTCTTAGAAGGAGAAGCCGAGAATTGTATAAAAGGACTAAGGCTGAATAATGAAAATTACACGAAAGCTTTAGATATGCTGAAGGACAGGTTTGGAAATCCTCAAATTCTTATTTCACATCATATGAACAAAATTTTGGAATGCGACTCTGTCAGATCAGAAAAAGATGTTAAAAACCTGAGAGAACTTTATGACACCATAGAAATCCAATTAAGAAATTTGGAAAGCTTAAAAATGAATTCGAATGAATATGGAGCTATGTTGCTTCCAGTGTTAATGAACAAATTACCCGATGAATTAAAATTGATTTTATCCAGAGAAAAAGATTGGACATTAAAAAATGTCTTAGAAAAATTGAAACTAGAAATTGAAGCCAGAGAAAAAGTTAAAGGCATTGCATGTGAGGAAGATTTAGAAAGTTCCTCGACATTTTTAGCACAAAATAACATTCCTCAGACGAAAAAACGTAACTTTCAATATGGATGTGTTTTCTGTACAAAAACTAATCATAAATCGTTTCAATGCAATTTGATATCAAAACCAAGTTCGAGAAAAGACTTCTTGTTCAAAGAAAAAAGGTGTTTTCTGTGTTTAAAACAAGGACATATTGTGAAAGAATGCACCTCAAAAAACTCTTGCTATTCATGTAAAGGGCGCCATCACTCGAGTATCTGTCTCGGGAAAAAACAATAACAACAGCCACTGAAACAAACACAAGATCCATCGACTGTAACGAACTGTGCGACTTCCGAATTTACGGTTTTATTACAAACAGCAAAAGCTAGAGTAAATGATCTTGACAAGTGTAATAGTGAAATGGCTAGATTATTTTTCGACAGTGGCAGCCAAATGTCTTATGTGACCCCGAAGCTTAAAGAAAAGCTTAAGTTGAAAACTGTGGGAAAAAGAGAAATGTGTTTAAAAACCTTTGGAGGTGCCCGACAAACGAAAGTGCTAGATATTGTTGAATTTACTGTTGAAACTAACACGGGACCGGTTAAAGTAAAAGCATTTGTTTCCGAGATTAGCTACCCATTGAAAGGTCAAAATACAAAATTTGCTAAAGAACAGTTCCCTCATTTGAAGCATCTTCGTTTAGCCGACTACAATGATACTGAATTAATCGAGATCGATATTCTTGTAGGATCAAATTTTTATTGGGACTTCATAGACAGTAAAAACATCGTTAAAGGAAAACAGGGAGAGCCAGTAGCTGTATCTTCGAATTTAGGATTCGTCTTAAATGGTAACATGACTCAAGTTGGAAACCAAACCGAATGTTTGACAACTCATGTTCTAAAAGTTGCAATGGATGAAAAAACCGATCTGGATAAGATTACGGAAAAATTTTGGGACTTAGAAACTATGGGAATAAAAAACAACGAAATTGATGAGAAAAAAGAAAATATGATTTTAAAAGAATTTAAAGAGAGTGTTGAATTTAATAATGAAACTAAAAGATATAAAGTGAAACTACCGGAAAAACAGGAACATGCACTTATCGAAGATAATTATAAAACCTGTACGAATAGATTAAAGAGAATTTGGAAAACATTCTCTAACAATAGAGTATTATTTTCAAGATATAACGAGATTATAAACGAACAATTGGAAAATAAAGTTATTGAAAAAGCGCCAGCTGAACATTTGATTGGCACAACCCATTACTTACCGCACAAACCTGTTGTTGACGAAAATAGAGCGACAACAAAGATAAGAATGGTTTATGACGCATCTTCAAAAGGATGTGTCTCTTTGAATGGAAAGATGTCAACAGCCGATTATACAGGTATAGTTGACCAAAATGTTGTTAGTGGTGATAATGTTAAAGCAAACGAAGATAAGTCAACACCCGACTTTACTGGCGTGATTGACATAGAAAGATTTAGTGATGTTAATAAATTGTTAAGGGTAACTGCATTAGTTGTCAACTTTGTTGATAAACTAAAAGAAAAGATTAGAAATAAAAAGAAAAAACAAGAAGAAAAAGAAGAAATAAAAATTAATAAAACTAATAAGAGGCAAACGGCCGAAGAACAAGATGGTAACCAATGGCATCAATTACTGGAGGCAAACGATTTGAACAACGCTTTGAATTTATGGATCTTAAACGAACAGAAAGAAATGACCGTAAAGAGAGCAAATGAGTTAGATTTGTTTAAAAAAGACAGTATATGGCGATTACGTGGTCGTATGGATAACGCACCGATACCGTACGATACCAAACATCCGATTTGGCTACCAAGAAACAGTTATTTGACGAAACTTTTGGTATGGAATTCACATGAAAAGGTAATGCACAATGGAGTTTTAGATACACTTGCTGAGTTTAAAACAAGATTTTACACTGAAAGACCGCGTCAGAAGATAAAACATTTATTACGAACTTGTAGAACGTGTACGAAACTAGAAGGTAAAGCTTATTCCTATCCAAAATATTCAAACCTACCCGACTTTAGGTTTGTAGAATCACCTTTCAATTCAATTGGTATAGACTATGCAGGTCCATTCCTTGTTCAAAATGTTTATGGAGACTCTAATGAAAATTACAAATGTTGGATCGCTCTTATTACATGTATGTCGTGTCGTGCAATACACCTGGACATAGCAAAGAACTATGATAGCGAAGCGTGTTGTGATGTATTGAAAAGATTTGTTAGTAGATATGGGTTTCCAGAACTAGTAGTGTCTGACAATGGAACGTCCTTTAAAGGACCTGAAGTACAGCAATTTGCGGCAAACAACGGTATAACATGGAAATTTAACTTACAGAAAGCTCCCTGGCAAGGGGGAGTGTTTGAAAGGTTGATTAAATCGGTGAAGAGGTGCTTAAATAAAGTGATGAACAAAAGACTGAAATATGACGAAATGTTAACTTTAATTAAAGAAGTAGAATTGATAATTAATAACCGTCCATTAACCTTTTGTTATGATGATGAAGTTGTGTTAACGCCGAACAATTTGATTTACGGTAAACGAATCAATCGTAACGTTGTAAAGAATGAATTGAGAGAAAGCGAAACTGAAATCAACGTTCAAGTGCAATCCGTTGATCGTATAATAGATCATTTCTGGAAGAGATGGTCTCGTGAATATTTGTTAGAGATACGAGACATTCGACGAAAGTCGATGAAAAAAGGTGTAGACGACGAAATAAACATTGGAGACATTGTATTGATAGAAGATGATAAACTGAAAAGATCTCAGTGGAGAACTGGACGAATAGACGAAATTATGATTAGTAAAGACGGTCAAATACGTGGAGTTGGTTTAACAACAACGACAAAGGACGGGACGGGTCGATTAAAACGACCATTAAATAAACTGTACCCGTTCGTTCAAACACGTAACGGTGAACTTGAACCAGCGATCAAATTTATTTCTGATAAAGACATTCCCGTAGGGGGAGTGTGACGGAAAGACAATCATTTTTGTAAATAGCTGGGTAAGCGAGGCCCGTATTTAAATCTGCAACTTATGATAATATAACAGAACACAAAAAGAAACGATAGTTCTCGCACACCTGTTCTACCGGAAAACAGGTATTCATGATGTTTTTTCATGAGGGCTCAAAAACTATGTTGAGAAAAACTTCTCTCAAATTGGGGAGTAGGTAACTCCTAGATAGTATTGTAACGGTAACAAGAAACCGTTTGTGGAGGCACAATATCTGTGTCTGTGAAGGCTCTGCGCCGTGTTGAGAAAAATTCCTGTCCTATTGTGGAACAGGTACACCACTGTGAAGGCCTCAAGCTTTTGTTGAGAAAAACTCCTGTCCCATTGGGGAGCAGGTACGCTACTGATATTATTGTAACAGTAACAAGAAACCGTTTGTCGAGGCAGAATATCTATGCCTGTGAAGGGTCTGAGCCGTGTTGAGAAAAACTCCTGTTCCATTGGGAAACGGGTATCCCTTCTAAATGGTAACGGTAATAAGAAACCGTTAGTGGCGCAAGGATATGTATGTCGTTGCTACTTTGCAATAATTTTTCCTATAGATGGGCTAAATTTTGGGTTTTGGAGAAAACTTGATGAAATACAGGATCCTCGTCTTCAAACGAAAGCTGGAGCACTTCCTGAGTTAATGAAAGCTGTGTATGCTAGTTCGACACTGTTGAAATACAAGCCTGCTTGGAACCAATGGTTACAATGGGCCAGCCAATATGAAGAAGTCCAATCTTGTCCAGCTGATCCATTTTTTGTGGCTCTGTATATCAATGACTTCGTTTCCACACAATCCTCCATATCAACAATAACCAGCGCGTTTTGCGATATACGCTGGGGTCACATTAACACAGGTTTCCAGTCCCCGAGAGACTCTCCATTTGTGAAGTTGGGGTTTGAAGGAGCTAAAAGGATATTTTCAACATCCCCAAAGCAAAGGAAAGAACCGTTTACAGTAGAATACATAAGAGCATTTATTAATAAATTTGGATTCAACAAGAACATAGTACAACTTCGATTGGTGGTGATATGTGTTCTTGATTTCGTTGGATTTTTTCGAATCAGTGAACTCTTGAGCTTGCGGATTAAGCACATTACATTTTTTTGATAATTGCATCGATATATTCATTTTCAAGTCTAAATGCGACCAGTTAAGAGAAGGTAGCATTGTAAAAATAAGCAAAACTGGAACTTCAACTTGTCCAGTGTACTGGTTGTAAAAGTATCTTCAACTTTCTAGTTTACAAGCACAAGAAGGTTTTCTTCTATGTCGATGTAGAAAGACTACACCTGGACACAGCATCGAAACAAACCATCCAAAAAGCTACCAGACTGCACTACAAACATCTCTGGATCATTTTAAACAACTGTATCCAACAAAAGTATCAAAGTTTGGTTTACATTCTCTGAGATCTGGTGGAGATTCCACCACTTCTAGCAACAATGTATCAGATTGAATTATTAAGAAACATGGTCGTTGGTCATCTAATTCAAGCAGAAAATTATCTATCAAAGATTCTAAAGCAAAAAGGTTTTGCATTTCTAAGTCTTTGGGGCTCTAACCACTCTTTTCACAATCTCAGATATGCTGTTACCAGAATATACCAAAATGCTCCGAAATTTGTTGTTATTCTTGTGTAGTGTATGTTAGGGTTTGGGTTAATGAGGTAAGAATTGGAAAGAAAATATGGTTTGGAAAGCGGCATGATAGTCAATCAAATTAGCGGTAAACTTCAAAGAAAATCCTAATGACTCTACTCGATGTTGAAATACAATAAATGTGCACTATCAGCTTTTGAATTTCAACGTCATATCCTTTTGTCAAGTTACAGACCCTCCTGGGAGATTGTCAGTAAAAACAAAGAATTTCAAAGGAGTTAATGTAGCGTGATGGTGCACATTTGTAACAAAAACATAAAACAATTGCTTCCAAACCATCTCTCTCTATAAACTTTGATTTCAGGTTGAGAAGCAGGCTATCGTTATCGTTATCGAGATTTCTAGGGGTCTCTAATACCGTCATATACCGTCACAATTTTGGGTCAAATACCGTCATACCGTCTAAAAAGGAAGCCTAATACCGATACCGGCTCTTTTATTGGGCCGATTATTCAAAAGAACTATTGAGACTAAAGTCTGTTTAAAAATAGTGTGCACACTTTTAAGATTTGCTTGCCATTTGCTCAATACTGAACCAATTTTAACAAATTTGGTATCGCTGAATAGAAATTAAAAAGCATAATATTCTACAAAAATAAAAAACCCAAAAAAAGAAAAAGAAAATGAAGAATTTTCATTTGTTTTCTTCATTTTCTTTTTCTTTTTGAGGTTTTTTTTATTTCTGTAGAATATTGTGTCTTTTAATGTCTATCCAATCCAACTATACCAAATTTGTTAAAATTGGTTCAGTATTGAGCAAATGACAAGCAAATCTTAAAAGTGTGCACACTATTTTTAAACAGACTTTAGTTCATATCCTAAGGTATAACCAGGTTTATAAATAAAGCGCAGCATTTTTTTAAAATGGTCATTTTTAACTTGTTAGGACAGCTTTATACAGCCGCATAATCGCCGCGTCGAATTAAATTCTTTATTAAATGCGACGAAAATTCGACTGTATAAAGTGAAAAATTAATTAAGTGCGACATAATGAATTAAGTTCAGCAGAGTTTGTCGAATAAAACGGCAATCTTCGACATAAATTCGGCATCACTTTATACGGCCGCATAATCGTCGAATTTAATAAGAGCTTGATTGAACTTCGTGAAAAAAGTGCGCGAAAGTAGCGACGCGTGTAAGAAACACACGATAATAAATTCATTCGACACTTATGCGGCTGTCTAAATCCATGTCGAATTTGATATGCGGCAACAAAACCTGTATAAAGTGACGGTCGCATTTTTGTCGAATTTTACCCGAATAAAAGTAATTTAATTCGACACGGCGATTATGCGGCTGTATAAAGCTGTCCTTAGACACAGAACACCTCACTTACTTAACCACCCTGTTTTGAACACAGTTCTTCTGATGTCTGAATTAACTTTTGAAACATGAAACAATGCAAAGAAAAATCTTTCCAACACCCTCCATCACCCTATCTACAACTGTTATTGAATTGCGTAGAAGAACAGCATCAAAAAGAACTTTTTATGTCTGCTGAAATATTTCAGCAGACATCATACATAAAAAGTTCTTGTTGATGCGACAACAAAAAAATAGAATGAAAACATTCGAAATATTATTACGCCACAACTATTAAAAATATCGACATTTATCATCATCACATGTATATGACCGATATGACAAACTACCCCCCATACCGAAATACCGAATTTTTTGTAGATAAATAATGCCCGAAATACCGGTACAAAAACGATTTACCGTTACCGGGCTAAGATCAAATTTTTTTTTTTTTTTTTTTTTTTTTTGATGATATTATATGTATTTCGCAGACCACCATTCACTGCGTTGCATCATTTTACAAATAAATTCTTCCCAACAATTACATATCTTCATTGCAGCAATTGACATTCGGATTTTACACGTGTGACGTTTTTGAAACGATGCTGATGTCTTCTATCATGTTTACATTGTTTTGATTCCAAGGTGATCTGGAACCTCGGAGACACACCAGATTTGATTTTAAAAGAGCGAAGGATATCTTTGTTCGTATCCAGTTCGTGACGATTGATGCATGCTCCTTCCTTTTATCAGCAACCATCTCAAGATCATCTAAGATCTAACCATCTAAGATCAAATACCGTAAAATAGCCAAACACACCTCAATTAATAATGGCGGGCTTCCACGTGCTCATTCTTGCAACATCTGTCGGTAATTTCTTGGTTTTTTCTTTGTTTCATCTAGTAGCACCGTTGGGTTGGTGCTGTTACAAATCGTGAAAAGATTTACATGCGAAATTTAATCCAAATTCTAACTTGGTTGGAATGTGTATACAAGACATTTCTTTGTGGACTTATCGGCGCTATTTCCTTTTCGCACCCGCCACTCCGACTTATCCCCCTAAAAAAACTTCGTAATTATGGTGTAATATGGAGTGCGAATTGTTGCTATTGCTTTGTTCTTCCCTGATTTTTTCCACCTTCAGAAATTTTCTAAAACTTAGAAAACTTCTATATAAAACTTAGATGATATTATTGGCTCTTTTTTCTAGTTTAATTCCCTGAGAGTAATAAACATAAAAATGTGAAATTATTCATTGGTATGGTTGAAGTTATAATCAATATATAAAATGAATTCCTTCTGTTTAAACGATTATGACTGCATAGCTTTTGATATGGATCATACCATGATTCAATATGATCTTCCACAGATTTTTAAAGTAAGTAACGATTAAAGTTTATTTTGGATGTAATGTATAGCTAATAAAAACTAAGTTCATAGTTTTAAGTTTATAATGTGGTAACTGATTTTCTTTTTAGTTGATTTATACTGCTGTTGTAGACTATCTGGTCAGTGAAAAAGATTATGATGAAAGTGTATTGCATATTGACAACTTTGATAAATATGAAGATTTCAGGTGCAATATTCAGAACATTAATGACCTTTTATTTATTTTATTTATTGGTATTATTTTACGTGGCTAGCCTCACTCAGTTGCTACTGCATCTGCTTTCCAGGAGGGGCCATGGCTTAGGTTGGAGGCTCCGAAGTATTTGACACTCTCATGAGTGACACAAACCCAATCAACGGCCTGTGCTCTTCTGGATGACCTCCTGCAACACCCGATGTATCATCTACCCAATTTCCCTCACATGGCATGGGTTGACCCGGTGCTATAGTACATTCACTCACGCATGGTGAATCACCGCCAAGGGGAATTGAACCTCGGTCTCCCGCATGAAATACAAGAGTGATAACCACTATACTATGGCGCCAAGTTTCTCAACCTTCTTTTTCTAATTTTGTTTATTATACAACTACCTGTTCATGATCAATAGGACCTGAAAATATGACTCTACAGCAGTAAAATGTTTTTATATAGATGTTTTAATATAAATTGATGTTTGATTGCAATCATCCATGACACTGAATCTTTTAGCTTACGAGGACTTGTGTTTCATCACGAAAAGGGAAATATCTTGAAGTTAGACAAAGATGGATATATCCTTTGGTAACTTTATTATTAATGAGATAGTTTTGATATTCTAAGTCAGACAATGAGTAAATACTATCGCAACGAATTAGATAATAATTATCAGATGGACTATAATACATGATAGACTGTCTTCAGTAACTACAACATTTTTCATATTAAAGTGCATCTCATGGCATGAAGGAATTGAGTAATGACGAAATAGTGAAAGATTATGGGGAAAGCAGATTTTGGCCATTATTTCCCATATTGAAGGAAAAAGTCTACCACGGAGGTAAGATAGAAAAATTCAATATAGGCAAATTGTTGTAGCTGTGATGACAATATTTCACTTGGAAATATTTTTTGTCTTTTTGGTTTTGTGTTTTTAGATGGATATGCCATCTTTGAAAACTTTTTCCTCATGCCTACTGCTTCTATTATTGGCCAACTAGTGCAGTATTTCGACCAAGAAAATGTAAGAAATATTAAAACATTTGACGGAAAAGGAAAAAAAATATTTCTCTCATAAATCTTTTGATGTATAGAATGGAAACCGTCTAGATGATTATGAGTTCATTTGTAAAGATGTAGCAGCTGGTTTGGCTTTGAATTTCAATCCTGCGTCATTTAAAAGTAATAATTATTATAGATGCCACAGTGTTTATTATATAAAAACTTTTTGGGTGTGGCATTTATTAGAAGATCTGGCTTTCTTCATGTATTGAAATGATCAACATCACTATTATATATATACAAGAGTTTTCACCGATTTCAGATTCTGATTTGAGAATCGGTCTCCAGTTTCTTGTTTCAATAAAGCTGCTCTAAGTGAAATGGACAATGAGCATTAGTAGAACAAATAGGTTTTAGGTTTATATGTTTGTTTTTTTTTCATTCTGGAGACTTTTGTTAGTTGCTTTTTGGTTAATTTTTAGTCATTCTGGCTGTTGTATTTATCTGGACTGTATATCTATTTATGTGTCCTGCAAATGTTTTCATAGATGAAAAGACTTTTTTCTTTCCTTCCATCAGAAAGGAAACATCTAAGTATGTGAAAAAATGGTCTACCGATGTCGTTGACTGGTTGAAAAAGCTTGGTTCAAGTGGTAAATTAATATGCTTGATCACAGATTCTTACCCTAATTTTGTTGATTTGCTAATGACGTATTCTTTTGGGTTAGTTGCACACTGATTAGTTTATCTTCCTGGTATCGATAGTGATTTTCCACTGATAATCAGATAATTTGTTGACATTTTAGGGTAGACTGGAAAAGCATTTTCCATTACATCATTGTTTATGCAAACAAACCAAGTAAGTTAGTGGTATTTCAGTTGTTTTATTTGAAATATGTATTTGGTCGGCATTTTTCTAATGTCCATACAGATTTTTTTTATGAGGAGTTTAAAGAACGCAAATTCTTAATTGTGGATGAGGAAAATTTGGAGACAACATCTAATGAAGTTTCTACTTTGCAACAACACACTATGTATGCTCGTGGCAATGCCAGAATGTTTCATGAAGCCATACAAACACAAACCAAGAAAGAGGCTCCTAAAGTTGGTCCACTGTTTTTTTAACTTTTGTATGACCCCAACCTTGTCTTTAGAATTGCCTTTTCTCACATTTTTTGCCAATATTTCAAATCTACTAAATTAAATACTAAGTGACGTTTATGGCAAATTCATCTGAAAATTTTCATCAATTTGGAAATTCCCTCCGACAAATCTGAAATATCCTGCCAAACAAAAACGTCAATCAAATTTCAACCGTTTGATTAACTAAGAATTTGATCATGAATTTCGTTAAAGCAATGATATTACTAGTTCAAATTGCTCTGTAACGTTTAGATCGTATATTTCGGAGATAGCATCAAGTCAGATGTATTCCCACCTAATGTGTATACCAAATGGGATACCGTTGCTGTTCTAGAAGAAATGGAAGCTGAAGACATTCATTTTCAAAAAAACAATGGGGTAATAATATTGGAAGTTACTTTTATGTTGTCTATTAGGTGCATGACTTACAACGTGTTTATTCAAAATAATGACTTATTATTGGTAAATAAATAAAATGGAGGGGGTGGGGTG
Organism: Turritopsis dohrnii; assembly: GCA_027922465.2. Lineage (NCBI taxonomy): Eukaryota > Metazoa > Cnidaria > Hydrozoa > Anthoathecata > Oceaniidae > Turritopsis > Turritopsis dohrnii. Next base: position 278,196 of record BQMF02000215.1, on the reverse strand, counting down.
TGTCTGTTTTCTATGAATCCGAATGGAATTTATTTTTCTTAAAAAAAGTTTCTTGTGCCTTAAAAGTTATCTGATTCTTGTGAAATCAAAAAAATCTAATATGAGGGGGTTGATAATGAAATGGAGGGGTATATAGGTCCTACTTATACATTTTGGTAAAAAATGAGAGGGTCTTTATAAAATGATTTTGGGAGTGAAAAAGTTGAAAAAATGCAATATCACCCCCTACTACAATTAAGCACGAAAAAGTAATTTGAGAAAAATATGAATCAAAATACTGAATCAGTATACTGAAGTATTTTGAGGCTAAAGATTATGCTTAGTATATCGTTATTAGAAGCATCTGAGCTGCAGTATGCTTAAACATAGTGCTAATAAAAAGGAATGTGTTTTTGTTCAAAGTTATAAGAAAAAACTCGTACAGTGAATTTTGGAAGAAATGCTTGTTTGAGCTGGTTGCGAAGTTTCAAGGTTTTTTTTAAAAGAATAATTATTTGAGGAAAGGGTCTGCTTGTTGCTGTAAATGAATTTTCTACAGTGTCTTTTTTTTTGTTTAGGTGCCTCACGCAAAACTGCCAAAAGTAACAGTAAGTATATGCATAATTCAGGATAAGTGTTATAAGAGGAGTGATTGAAGAGGTGCGAAGAAAGATCGCCTAAATCCTTTTCGCCGGAATAGGAAAGTTGACGTTAAGGTAGATAGGGATTCGTAAACGCTACACTTATAACGGTCCTAATGGAAAATGTCAGTTTGAGAGATCAGAGATTTGCAAAGAATCCAGCCGTAGAAATTAGATTCTTCTACATTGTCTTTTACTGGACAACATTTGTAGCATGATTCCATGGATGACGCAAATGAGGTTTGGTAAATCACGCAGTGTTGTTATTTGACCTGTAGTTTGTTTCGTAAAAATGAAGGAAGATGGTTTTATATGAAATAACAGCTTTGCGAAGCTTACCCAAAGTCCATTTTATCATCGCATATGGCTATTAGAGAAAATACAGTATTGCCGAAATGAATCGAAATAGCAACTGTTTCAGTTCTGTTTGCACAAATACATTTTGTAGTCTGTTATTATATGATAAAATTACATCTTAATTCTAGCCTCTTTTGAAGGAAGAGAAGCTGTTGATTGCCTCCAGCCAATGGGGCTCCTTTTTCACGCACCCAGGCAACGCTGATACTAACTGGGGTATGAACACGTTTTGGGCAGATCTGGTGAAGAAGCACAGTAGGCTTGCAATTCCATCATTAGACTATTTATCTGGTAAATACCTTGTCTTTAATTTTCGTCTTGTCTTTAATTTTCTGCCGATTAGGTTTGAAGTATAGGTGCTAAATTCTATTTTCAGATCTTCCGCTAACGTACAAGTTCTCTTCAAATTTGAACGAAACATTTGGCTTTTATCCAACTCATCCTGCAACTTTAGCTGGAATTTCGATTTTAAACAACAAATCTTCAACAGCATGAATACGATGTTTTTTCTACGGAGGTGACATTTCCAAAACTTGTCATGGTGTCCAAAGATTGTTGTTGTTGTTGTTTTCTTTGTTTTGCTTTTTTGTCTTCACCGTATTCTCCCCCTCTCTCCGAATATTGAGAAATATTAGAATGCTTTCTCTATCCACTAAAGGACAAACATTAAATAGCGTTGATGTCAGTAGCAAGAGCAGTCCTAAACTTTCTAACACTCCTGGATGTGCTCCAAATTTTCTGTTGTGAAAGGTCCAGGTTCATCACTAAGTGTTTCAAAAAGTTCCGGTGTGCGTCAGCTGTATGTTTTGTGTCATGTTTATTCTAATTTTTAGTACAAAATGTTTCAGTAAATGCAATTTGAATATGCACTCATACTAAATATTATACATTCGTGAATTGCAACCTCGCCTTTGTTTCTCATTTTGATAATTCATCATAGTAATAGAACTACGAAGTTCTAAATATTTCATTAATTTTTTGACTGATTGATTTTATAAGCTGTGCCAAACCGAACTCAGAAAAAATTTAATGAGTTCGGCTCGGCACGGCTTATAAAATGGACCTTAGTCAATCAGTCAAAAAATTAATAAAATATTTACAACTTCCCTAACTAATTAACGTCAAGTAAATAGGACCGTATACTGCCATTTATTTTCATTTCGCCTGAATAAAAGGCCAAATTGCTGAGTTGATAACTACAAGTACGAAAACAATAAGTAGCATTGGCTTGACAAAAATGTGGACGAATCGTGTTTCTTGCATTGAAACTTTTGTTGTTGAAGATAATGAGTTGTATGTGTAACTGGAGTTTTTAGTATGATGGACGTCATCAGTCGGAAGCCATCATCAGAACAATAAAAGGGCTTGGAAACGAGGAACTAGCAAATATAAAAAAGAAGCAAAAAATTGGTCGTGTGGCAAGCATATACATCGCTGCTAAATCTACATTTTAGGTCACGTCAAAGAAATAGAAAGAAGAGAGTGAGTCTGTGAGAACTATTTCGGACGATTATGATTGAGATAACTCAGACATGCAACCTCACCGTGGTTTATATCACGATTAAAACGCCGAACTCTCCATAATTCGAACGATTTTGTTTTCCTCTTCGATGTTCGAGTTACATAGAGTCGCAAATTAATAATCGAGGCGACGATTTTGACGATTAGTGTTCACAGACGATTACCGTAAGCTTCGATTTAAGCGCACCCCTCGAATAAGCGCCCACCCTAGACCTGATGTTATTGAATAAGCGCCCATCCCTCAATCTTCTAAAACGGGCACTTATTCAAATTTTCAACAAAAATGAATTGGAAGGGTCTATTTGGAAGTAGAAGACACTCAATATCGGTTGTTTTAGTTTTCTTTGTCTATTCTTTTAAAAATTCAGTTTCCTTGTCTTTTTCATCACGATCATAGATAAAACAAGAAAAGTTTTTTAAAATAGGTTCGTGGATTGTCATATCAATGATTTTTTGTTTTTCCTTGAGTTTTTCCATCAAAACTTGCGCAAACAAACCGTTTTGTGCATCCATAAAATCAAGATGGCGAATGAGTATCTCGATCGATGGAAATGATCTGGATGCAGATTTACCTAATACTTCTCACAAAGGAGAAACTGTTCGTAGTTACACTGCAGCTTTTAAACTGAAAGTCATTGTACATGCAGAAAGTTTTACTATAGCTTCTGCAGCTCGCCAATTTAACGTTGATTGATAGATAGAACTGCTGGTCGATGGGTCAAAAGGAAGGAAACCATTGAATGAGGAGCTAGAGAGCTTTGACTCTTGAATGGGTTTTGAATCGTCGATTAAAAGGACTGCGGGTATCTCGAAAACTTATACGAAAAAAAGCCCTTCTCTTGTTTAAGGAGATGGGAGACGAATCTGATTTCGTTGGAAGCAAAGGTTGGTGTGAAAAATTCATGAAAAGAAATGGTCTGTCTTTGCGCAGAAAAACCACTGTTTGTCAGAAAGACCCAGAAATGGTCATAGCCAAGCTCGTCGCCTACGTTTTACGAACCAGGAGATTAAGATTACAACACAATTATACTATGAATACGCAATGGATGAGACACCTATTGCGTGCGATATGGTATCTACTTCAACAGTCGACAAAGCAGGATCCAAAAGTGTTAATTTGAAGCCAACGGGTCATGAAAAAAGTCGTGTATCTGTTTGTTTGACCCCAAAAGCAAACGGAGAAAAACTTAAGCCATTTATTGTTTTCAAAGGAGCTAAAGAGAGGTTGAAAACTGAATAAAGAATTTGGTGGAAAGTGCGTTGTCGCAACATCATAGAACGGATGGATGGATAGACACGTAATTAACGAGCAACTGGATTGACGAAGTTATCGGATCATTCGCTTTTGGGAGACGTCTTTTGGCGTGGGATACCTACTCGTGCCACATTGAGGCTACCGAATCGCTAAAGAGAAAAAATGTTGATGCGGTTTTGATTCCTGGAGGGTGCACACGTTACATACAAGCGCCTGACGTGTGCTGGAACAAGCCTTTTAAGGAACATTGCACTGAACTTTATGATGAATGGTTAGCTTCAAAAGGCTTGCACGAGGAAACTGATTGTGGCAATTTGAAACCTGCACCTAGACGAGAGGTTGTTCAGTGGATCTTGAAGTCATGGGAAAAGCTTTCAAAAGAAATGACCCGAGATTCGTTCGTTTCTTGCGGGATTACTTGCATGCAACACCGATGGCAGCGAAGATGATGAAATCACTTGCTTTAAAGAAGGAAAACCATGTCATGATGGACGCAAAATGTTAAAAGAACAGTTTGAATATATCAATTCGGAGGAGCAGATGCGTGTCCCGAATCATTATTAATTGACGACGAGGACGAGGATATTGATTTAGATATTGTTTAAGAAAAGAAAAAAGCACAGCTTTCTACTACCGTATTCATATTTGGTTTTTATATTTTCCCAAATCCTCTTCTTTTTGTAATAAGCGCACCCCTCGAATAAGCGCCCACCTAGAGGCTCAAAAATTTTATAAGCGCCCGTGCGCTTAATCGAAGCTTTACGGTATACTGAATTATAATCGTCGTAATCGCTAGGTCTGAACCAGGCTTAAGAAGAGATACCTTGCGCAAGTTGTGTGTAAAATATACTTTCGTCATGTTAATCGTAATCGTGATAAACTCTTAGGGGTGGGAAACAAGCTTATTTTAAATTGAGAAAAGAAAAGTAAAGAGAGCGAACAAGAGTAAGAATTTGATGAATCTGAAGTATTTGTCCCTGAATTTTTTATTTGTTTCGTTTGCATTATTATTGATTTCTAATTTTAGGATCCTGAAAATGAAAACCATAAAAGGAATTTTCAGCATGAGTTCAGTTCAAATTGTGTTTACAGATTTGCAAGCCGTGATCGTATAGTGGTTAGTACATTGCGTTGTGGCCGCAATAACCCAGGTTCGAATCCTGGTCACGGCACATAATTTTTCAAAATGTCTTTTACTTCTGTTATAAAATTACGTCTTTGACCCTAGCCAGGTCAAAGCATGCTCCCTTCTATGAAATACAAAAGATGTTACTTTTCTTATGAGAAAAAGTATGTTTACAACATATTCCGATGGTAAATTGGATTTTGGCAACAATCCGAAAAAAACAAAACCCAGTCGAGCAACCATGTAGAAAGATGGCAGTAAAAGACATGTATCAAAAGCGTCTTCAAAAGCGTGGGCATCTATTGAAGAAGTAGTTAGCCAGTTGTTATTTTGATCATAGTCACAAGAAACTGGATACTCCCGCCCGCGCAAGCCAAAGCCAGCAATGTTGCGTTCCCGAATTTTTTAGTGCCCAGGCCACTTTTAAATGCATGGAAAGTACGTTCGCGGGAAAGTTTGCACTTTCACAAGCATTTTCTGCAGTACTTGTTTACTTTCCTATGCTCACATTTCGTTATGCCTGGCGCTAACTGCTCAATATTTGGTTGTGCAACTTCAAGAAATACTCGTGGAGTTTCAATATTTGGTAATTCCTCAAGCAAATGATGAATATAATACAACATGGAGGGAAAAGTTGATCAACGTAATCCCTGGAGATCGAGTTAGTGACAAAACGTTAAGAGCTCAGATTGATAAACGTAATAAGCTGTTTAGTAGTGAAAAACTTTTCATTCACTTTATTTCTGATCCACCACATCTTATCAAAACAACAAGAAATTGTCTTGCAAATTCTGGGTCTGGCAGGTGTACTTGCTACATGTGGAATAATGGATTGTATATACTTGATATGGAACCATATCACAGACATTTTTCATGAGGTTCGTCAATGTGGTTTGCATCTACTGCCAAAGCTAACGTTAAAGTTGTCATTATTTTCTGTGATAAATGTTAAACTTGCTGCTCAAGTTTTAAGTTTTGAGTAAGGTCCTGCTGAAAACAATTATGGACCACCTGGATGCACCTGGAACTGCAAAGTTTTGTGCCATGATGGATCAATTCTTTGATATTTTAAATATCAGATCACAAGATTAAACCTTGGCGTGCTCCATTTACTTCAACCTCAACGACGAGAGATTTACATGGCTGAGGAATGATTTGCTATTGTATTTCCAACATTGGAAAGAATCCATTGATGCCAGACCTGGTAATTTTTCTAAAAATGCAAGATCCAGGATGTTTATTTCTTCCCACACCTATGAAGGTAAAAGATTACCATTCATGCTGCAGTTGAGCTAATCCAGTTTCTCATTAATCAGGGGATGTGCCTTATGTTTTAACTGAAAGACCCTCTGGAAAACTACTTTGGTCGTCAAAGGTCAATTGGAGCTCGAAGATAATCCGTCGTTGCGTGACTTTGGCTTAGGACAACTTTCTTGTGACTATGTATATATAGGGAAATATCAGGAGGAAAGGCTGGTTTAAATGACACGATCACATGCCTTACGTCTTCCCCATTTTCGTTTAACATATAAGTCTTATACAGTCAGGTCCAGTTATTGGCATAAATTCCCCCTTTCCATGCTTAATTAGCTGTTTTTAACACAGTTTCTTAGTGCTACCTCATTTTATAGGCAACAACATTTTCCAAGCTTTTCTTTTTTTCTTTCTGGTTAGTAATATATTTTAGCTTTTAAAATTGTTTATATATAGTGTTTAGTGTTTATAGTGTGACATTCCCTACTTTTAATTTCATTAATGGCTGCGGTTCTAATCCACATATTTTTGTGGGCTTTCTTATTCAATTGCTAGTCTACAGCTTAGTCATAAATTTTCTTATTGGTCTTCGCAATAGTGAATAATGACAATAGTGACTAAGGAGGAGGCCCCACCATGGTTGGGGCGGAGGGGCCAAAATTTTTTTTGAAATTTAGGACCTTCAGATTGGCTAAAACGCTATCCAAATATCTGAAATTTATAGTATTAAAGACGAGAAAAAGTTATATGGGTGTTTATATTATTATAAGAAACTTCTTTTAAAAGCATAACGTTAAGATAAATACAATGTAGGAAACTTAAACTTAACAAAAAACAACAACAAAACAAGTTAAAATTTTCCAAAGTAACTGAGTCTTCCCGAGCCATCACAAATTCTTTGCAAACTTCAATAACATTGATTTGGTCAGTCAATTCTTTGTGAATAGTCAAGATAGCCAAAGAGTTGAATCGTTGACTTTTCATTGTAGACCGTAGCCATGTTTTGAACCGCCTTGCGGTGGAAAATGATCGTTCTGGTGTGCATGACGTTGATGGATTTACCAAGAGGAGTTTGATAACATGCATCAAATTTGGGATTAGGTCACGATCAGTCTTAAGGATAGTCCATACCCTCCTAAGCATGATTTCAGTTTTTTCCCTGATAATTTGAAATGTGTTGATTTTTTCTTATCAAAAGTATATATTTTCTGTATCCTTATTTAATTATCTGTCTAACGATCCATATTTTGTTTATTAAAAATGAAAAGGACAGGAATTAGAAGAAAAAAAGTAAAATTTAGAACGCATTGAATTAAAAAGTTCCAACTCCCCTCCATTACACTTTTTTTTCAAACAAATTGCACTTTTGAAATCCATGATCATTTGTCGAAAAAAGTTTGCCACAGTTTTTTTTCAAACTCATTACTTCCAAAAATATAAAGCTTTTTGTTCATGACCCTATAAAAACGTTGATTCTTTAACTTCAACTTTCCCTCACGGGGCGAATTTTGATTCTTTTCAAAATATGTGGCAAACTTTTTTGCGCAAAGGCCAACTGAACAAAATGAAAAAACCCGCATGGTTATATCTCGTTCACAAGGGGAGTTGGAACTCTTTAAATGTTGGTCATCAAGCTAAAATTACTTTCAGAGAAAATCACATTTAAAGATTTTTTCTTCTTCCATCGCTTGTGTAAACAAAATTGAATAGCGATCAACTTCTATTGTGAATGTGAGATGTTGGAATATATGAAAAGTTAAAAAGGTAGAAAACTATCTCATTGAATAATGATAGTGTGTATAATTATAAAGAAAACCACCTGGTTTTATTTTTAACGATAATAAAGCAAAATATTGAATACGAAAAGTAAACAAAGCCGGAAAAGTATGTATGGCGTCATAGGCCGTGGGCCAAGAGACCTAAACGTTTAGGTTCGTACCCCAAATCTCGGGACAAGTGTATCTTGATTTATTTTAGTACTTTCGAGGATGCTGATCACGATTTTAAATGTTACCAAAGCCCAAAACCCGCAGTTTTCTTAAATTTTGACAAAATGTGTGTTGTAAAATTAAAGAATAGCAGAATTATTATATTAGTTAGGATAAGGTTTTTGTTTGCCTAAGAGATATAATAAGAACAAATATATAACACTTTCCCCTAGTAAATAAAATAAAGGCACTACCTAAAAATAATACCTAAGATAATACCTAAGAATAATACCTAAGAATAAAGAATAAAATGACTTCTATCGAATCCCCCCCCCCCCCCCCCCCCCCCCCCCCCCCCACTTGTAAATTTGACCAAGGTTTGGTCCTTTTTAAGAAAATTCCTGACATTAACCATCACTTTTTTAGGATCATATTTCTATCCCGCTAAGAGACTGTTTTGCAATCCTGATTAAAGATTACCACCCCCATCTTCTGACCATCGCCAAAGTTAGATCACATGATCACAAATAGATCGCATCTTCACTCATTTTGTTTACGTTCAAATCTGTACAATTTCCTGGAGGAATTCGCAATGTTCCAATTGTGCAAACATTCGAATTCGAATAAGGTCACATTCGAAGCTGCTTTTCGAAGCACCTCAAAACAAAAGCAGATTCTGACAGTCGAAAAAAAAACAATACCACAAGCAAGGGGCACTTGGTTGTGAAAAGATACTTGATACTACATTTGTACCCGTGGATTCTTCACCATGCCTACGAAAGCTAAAGCCCTGAGAAAGGCAAGTAAGGGATGTCACTCCATAAGCTTGATGTTCCAACGGGTGCAAAGCACAAGCATCGAAGTAAATCAAGCTAGGGAACACATTCCGGATCCAAATGAAGTAAGTGTTTGTCCGAGTGAAAGTGACATACCAATTCCTGTACAGTCTACAGCAGAAACCAGCCAAGAACAGAGTTCTGAAACTGAGAGCGGAGAAGAAAAAGTAGAGGAGATCATAGTCGACTTTCCTCCGCAGTTTCGTCCTGGAAAGACTTTTCCGTTTCCTAACACCCGCTTTGGAGTGCAGCAACGACACTGTCAGCCGCAGTGGTTTGAAACATTTTCCTGGCTTCATTACGATCAAAGCAAAGATGCGTTATTCTGCTACACCTGCATGAAGAGTGAGCATCTGAAGAAAATCAATTGCTCCAAAAATGGAGAAAAGGCATTCATCGAAACTGGCTTCCGTAACTGGAAAAAGTGCCCAGCTAGTCTTCTCACACATGAAAAATCTGCTTACCATGCTGATTATGTTAATGTAAGTAATGGCTTCCACTCCTGCCTAACATTAGCCGTGATATTGGTAGAAATAAGTAAATCACAAAGTAATACGAAAATTTGCTGTTTTGCCCAACTTTGATTCCGAGGCCACTGTTATGTTGATTGAATTTTACAAAAATTTATTAGACCCCCACTAATTCTTGACCTACAACAACCACAGACGCTTTTTTATCTTATGCAGTCTGGGAGATTTTTCCAAAAAAATAGTTTGTCCCAAAATTAAATTCGTTTTTTTCGATTATATCACTCAAAAATACGAAATATAATTTTCGGGGCCATAAAGTTTTTACCAGGAAATTATAATGGTCGAATAATCAAGCATGTAACACATTTTCTTGATTTAGCTAATTCGAATTGAAAGTGAGACAGAAAAACCCATCGAAGCCCAGTTATCGGATGAATTGGCCAAGCAGCAAGCTAATAATCGGCAGATCTTTCTACAGATTATACAAAATGTACAGTTCCTCTCGCGACAGGGTTTGGCATTTAGAGGTAACGGAAAGGAAGGAAATTTTGATCAGCTTCTTCTGAGATGTGGTAAAATTGATTCTAGGATACAAGCTTGGACGGAAAAGTACAGGGATAAGTTCTCGCACAACGTACACCAGAACGAATTAATGAGACTGATGGCGTTCTCAATTTTACGACAGATTGGTTCTGATATAAACAACTCTATAATGCTATACAATTATGGCAGATGAAGTCACTGACTTGGATAATAAAGAACAGTTTGTAATTTGCTTTCGTTGGGTGGATGATGATTTGGAGTGTCACGAGGACTTTGTTGGACTATACAAAGTAGACAACATCAAAGCTGAAACGCTTGTGAAATCCATAGAGGATGTTCTGCTCCGCATGAGCATTCCCATTGAGAGTGCCCGTGGACAATGCTACGATGGTGCAAGCAACATGATGGGTTTAAAGAGTGGCCTGGCGACGCAGATACAAAATAAAGCACCAAAAGCATTTGCTATTCATTGTTTCGCTCATGCTTTGAACCTTGCTGTGAATGACATGGTCAAGGGAATTCCTTTCTTCGCCAATGCAATGGCAACATCATTGGAGATATCGTATCTCATAAAGAAATCACCTAAGAGGGATGCGATTCTCCAAAAGGCCCAAGAGGAGCTCTCTGCTGAGTACCCAGGTTTCCGAACACTATGCCCTACTCGATGGACTGTTCGGGCAAAATCTTTGCTGAGCATAATTAACAATTGGGAGGCACTTCAAAAGGTTTGGCAGGAATCACTGGAAACCTCGAATATGAAGCCAGAACTACGTGGTCGGATTATCGGAGTGTCTTCCCAAATGACCACCTTTGATTACTTCTTCGCCATCAAGATACTGCAAATCATTTTAGGACACTCAGACAATCTTTCGAGGGCACTTCAATCCCCTAAAATGACAGCAACTGATGCCCAAATGCTAGCCAAATTTACTATAGCAACTCTCGAGAAGCTACGCAATGATAATTCGTTTTCAATGCTTTGGAGTCACACTCTCGCGGAGACACAGAAACTGGATCTACCAGAGCCAAAGTTGCAGCGAAAACGAAAACTTCCGCGTAAGTTTTTAGACGATGGTGTCGATGGAACATATGATACCGTCTCAGACGTAGAGGTTTTCTATAGACGTCATTATTACGATGCTATCGACCGAGTGAAAGCTGCCATCAACCAACGTTTCGACCAACCCGGATTCAAACATTACGCCAACATAGAGGAGGTCTTATTGAGAGCAATCAAAGGTGAAGATATCTCTCCCTGGATTGACGATGTAATAGCGACTTACGGTGACAATCTGAATCAGCAAGGTCTCCGTGTGCAGCTTCAACTTCTTTGCACAATGATGGAAGAGAGAGAGGATAAATCCATTAAAGGCATTGTTAATTTCATTAAAACAATGAAAGATCCCAGTCAAGGATTTCTCTCTGAAGTAATTATCATCCTAAGACTTCTTCTCCTCGCACCAGCAACAAATGCCGTGAGCGAACGTTCTGGATCATGCCTTCGTCGAGTTAAAAACTGGCTACGCACTACTATGCGGCAAGAACGTTTAAATCATGTCATGATTCTCACAACACACAAAGAAAAAACTGACAATTTAGATCTAGTGGCAATTGCGAATCAATTCTGCTTTGGAAATGAGGAGAGACTTAGAACATTTGGCACTTTTACATCGGCTGATTTGCCAAATATTTTGCCAATTTGAAAGAAAAAATACTTTGTGAATACAAAAAACTCTTAAAATAGAAAACTCTCTCATGAACTTTCTTATACTTTTAGATTCATTACTTTTAACAGCCAATTTTTCTATTGTATTGAATAGTTGTATGCATCGCCCAATTATTCACACAGATACGGTTGGGCATTAGTTTCCGTTGAAAATTGCAAAGAGATAGTCATAATCTGACAAGCTTTCGATTCAAACTAATTTTATAGCAATGCAAACCCTCTAACGCCCTCCAAAAGCACCCCCTCCAAAAGCAACCCCTGGACCCCTGCTCCCTTCGGGAGCATGATTCCAGGTCACTTGACTCAAGTCCTTTTTAAACATTTTAGCCCCCACACCCTGAAATGGCTTGTGTCGGCCCTGGAATGTAAAATCAATATGTAACCTACTAAGTAGGTTACTTCATGACATAATCGTCAAATCGTTTGGGAGGCCTCGAAACTCACGTACTTCTGCGTAGGTTTGATGTTTCAGTAGATGGAGTGTCTTCTGTGACACTCATATCGTCCATTACGGGTTCTCGAGACATAACTGATTGTTTTAATTGATCCACATGAGAAGACTCGCTAGCAGGGCCTTGGAAGTTCATATCATCAGTTTCAACATTTGGAACAATATCAATGTCTACAGTGTCAGGATGTTGAGCAATGTCTCTGAGGTTAACAGTAGTCTCTACCCCAGATTGTAGACGGACATGTGCGTATTCTGGATTTGCGTGGATTAGTGTTGCTGGTGAGACAATGGGATCGCTCTTACTCCTCCTTGGCTGAGTCCTGATGTAAACGGGCCCTGGCTTGACCCACGATGGGATTGAACGTCCTGAAGTGGATTTACGTGAGTATCTGAACATTCTTTCATGAGGGGTCTCGTTTGTTGTTGTACACAGTAAGGAGCGGATCGAATGCAGTGCATCAGGGAGAACATCTTCCCAGTCGGATTGCTTTAAGTTTCGCGAATGTAACGTGACTTGAATGGCTTTCCATAACGTTCCGTTTAGCCTTTCAACTTGACCATTGCATCTTGGGTTATAACGACTAGTTTTTGATGTAGCGATTGATTTGCTGAGTAAGTAGGATTGTGTTTCTTCCGAAAGAAAGTCTGTACCTCGGTCGTTGTGAACCATTTCGGGCATGCCAAACATTGAAAAGAGATTATTGAAACACTGATTGATTGTTGAGCTTTTAGTGTCTCGGCAAGGGTATGCAAACGGAAAGCGTGAATATTCGTCAATGATTGTAAGAAGGAAACGATTTCCCTTTTTTGAAGGTGGTAGGGGCCCTTTGAAATCAATATTTAGTTTCTGTAAAGGGGCTGTAGCATTAATCAACGTACCTTGGGAGTTCAAGAATTTTGGTTTATGGAACAAGCAAGATTTACAACTGTTAGTTACGGTTTTAACTTGTTCCTGAGTGAACGGTAAGTTTCTTTGACGTACAAAGTGTGACAGTCTTGTAACGCCGGGATGACAAAGCTGATCATGAAGATTGTGTAATTCTTGCAATGGGTGACGAATGGCAGCGATTCTGGAAAATGTGTCTGCGGCGGCGTTTTCACTTCCTGGTCGATAGGAGATGTCATACTTGTACTGGGACAGTTCCAGACGCCATCTGGCGATTTTCGCGTTTTTTATCTTAGATCTACGTCTGTTATCGAACATAAAACTGATGCTTCTTTGATCTGTGACAAGGTTGAATTTACGACCAATCAAGAAGTGTCTCCAATCTCGGATAGACTCAACGATGGCAGCTGCTTCTTTTTCGACTGAATGATGTTTTATTTCGTTATGGTTGAGTGTTCGTGAAAAGAACGCAACTGGACGACCCTTTTGATTCAATGTAGCAGCAATACAAAAGTCACTAGCATCTGTTTCTACGACAAACAGTGCTTCCGGGTCGATGGGTTTGAGGGTAGCCGTTTTAAGATCTTCTTTGAGTATATTGAATGCGTCGAGTACTGGCTGAGGTACTGGAAAGGTTGTGTTTTTATTGAGTGGGCGGATTTTCTCTGAGAACTTATCGATAAATTTGCTGTAGTAGGAAAACATTCCAATGACTCTTTTCTGCGATTTAAGATTTGTTGGAGGTGGCATATCGATCAACGGTTGTAGTCGATGTTGGTCTGGTGATATTGAATTTTTACTGACGGTGTATCTTAGTAGAGTGATAGATGTTGTAGATGATACTGTTTTATCATGATTCAGTGTTAGATTGTACTTTTCTAACGTAGCAAGAAAGTTTTTAACATTCTGGTCATGTTCCTCCTTTGATTGACCGGCGATAGTGATATTATCGACAAAAATGAAGGTATCTTTGAGGTTTTCAGTCTGTACTACCTTATCCATAGTTCGCTGAAAAGCACTAACTCCATTGGTGACACCAAAAGGTATACGTGTAAATTCCCATAGTTGTCCATCTGCTTCGAATGCCGTGTACTTTCGATCGCCTTCTTGGATGGGTACTTGATGATATGCAGATTTGAGGTCGAATGTGGAGTAGTACTGATACTGAGATAGTTCTTGTATCATATCAACTGAATTGGGCATTGGGTAGGCATCCAATTCAGTAAATAAGTTTATGGTTTCACTGTAGTCGACAACCATTCTACTTTTGTGATTGTTGGTTTCCTTAGTGACGAATGCTTGTGCTCTCCAAGGAGATATCGATGGTTGAATGATCCCTTGTTTCTGTAAACGGATAATTTCATTTTTGATAAATTGACGATCTGGTGGAGACTGACGGCGTGATTTGGTAGTAATTGGTTTGACTTTAGAGGAGAGGTGCGTGAATAAAGGAGGGGCTGGTATACCGGTAGTACCAAACGAGCGTTGTGAGTTGAGACTTTCGGTTTGATTTGGATTATCGACTGCTCCAAGGATGAGGTCTTCTTGTGATCCGTTGAAGTTAAAGATGACTCTTCGATGCTTCTTTAGGGTATCTTTCCCAATGATGATGTCTGTACATAAATCTTTGATTACTTCTGCTACAACTCCTCTGTGTTCGCGACCGTTTACTTCAATGTTTATAACGACTTCCCCTACTATTTTTGCGACTAAGTTGCTATCAGCAAGGGGTATTGTTCTGTTTTTGGGGATAATGTACAAGTTCAATTTGTTTGCGACAGATTTCTTAATAAATGTTGATGAACTTCCTGAATCAACCATTGCTTTTATAGTGGAAGCTCCATCGATTCGACAGTTCGTGTAAGAAATATCTCGGCCTAGTCATGCGAGGTAAGAAGAATCAGGAAATCCAGCTGCTCCAAGAGTGTTTGTTGGGCTAGAATGACAAACTTTTGCCCAATGTCCTCATAAAATATACTATTCTAGTCAGTAAAAGGCAAACAAAATTGTTGTAAAATTAAAGAATAGCAGAATTATTATATTAGTTAGGATAAGGTTTTTGTTTGCCTAAGAGATATAATAAGAACAAATATATAACAATGTGTTACTTTTTCACTCTCTTATCGTTCACTTCCAATGCCGCCTTTTTTAACAGCAAGGGTGATGTAATACCACTATAATTACTTTGCCGAACATTGTCATACTGCAAAAAAATTGCTTGCACTATTGTTCTGCGGAATAGCTTAGGTCCTTCAGTGAAATGCAAAATGGCGAAGATTTTTCGTAAACAAATGACATATTCTAATGGTCTTCTGCTTTATGTTCTGTAACACCAACTGTTATCGTTGTTTGGCTCATGTTTCATCGAAATTAATTTAAATTTACAATTAAAGCCCTAAAGCGAGTAACAGAATGCAGCAAAGAGTGGACAGAGTATGACTCTGAGCCTCAAAAACCATTTGTGTGAAAGCCATTTCATTTTTGATTGACTTATTTGTGCACAAAAAAGGAAGGGGAGAATGAAAGAAACAAATCATAAAATTGATAAGGCTTGCCTTCTTGATTTTTGTTTTGACTGTTTTGTTCACTAAAGTAATTCTTTAAGTTTTTTACATATGCATGTAAGCATCATTCTCATCAATGATGAAAAACCCCATCAGTTGCTGGTGTCAAGAAAGAGTCCAGTCACGTTCTGCCAGTAGTATGCACTATATGTGTTTTGTATTTGATAATAACAACTGAGAATATGTGTATTAATTACAGAATTTTTTATAAGAATCAGTGTACAACATGGCCTGAGGTTGGTTGTTCGTATGTTTTGAACCTTTTTCAGCCAGAATTTCTGTTATTTTGTTCTTGGCTTGAAGAACACAGTTTCACATTTCAGTCTCACTTTGTTTGTTCTTTATGGATCTTCCAGTGAAATAAAAAACATTTTTTTGAAACACTTTTGCTACTGGTTTTTTCTTGTTTCCATTTTAACGATTCAAATTAATTCTTGATGCAATGTGGAAGTAAAATAAATATATGAAAAATGGTAGCCATTTGGTAGTCACCCAATAAGAGTGTGCAAACAGGCCAAACATTGCACTATCATTAATATACTTTTACACATTTATTTTAGACGAGAAAAGAAACACAAGTGAAAGTATAATTCAAAAGAATTTACGGCATGGAACTCACATCCTTAACTGTTCTTTTTTTTTTTTTTAATTTATTTTAACGAGGCCGGAGGGAAGTGGCAGTGATATCCACTGATGTGGGCCTCCACCAGGAATGTATACCTCAGATTTTAGGGCAGAGAACTTGCACATACTAGACTGATAGGTGATTGTGTTTTTTTTATTTATGTTATTTGAGGCACTTATTCATTACATCACATCATGCATATATTTATATATCTCGTTATACCTTTCGTTGCGTATGTTACTTTTCGTATCACATTAGTGTTCTACAGTGCCAGGATTTGAACCACTACCAACTATCACCCTTGTATTTCAAGCCAACCGTCTTACCAAGTGAGCTATACACCCTTTCAAGGTATACAACAGTTTTCCACATATTGTTTTCATTGACCAAGTCCTACACTTGTAAGAAACAGTAGTGAGTTAGTATTTCATGAAGTTATAGTTTTACCGTTCCAATCATGTAGTCCAAGAAGATAGTTCTAGTCGGTTAGAAAAGGTTGAAAGTTTGGAAGGTAAGTTCTGCATGGTTTTAAGGTTCGATTCCTTCGCTCAGCTGCAAGTAATGTCTGGTGACACAGTAATATGGGCATAATGCTGGGTGGCCCATTCCATGTAGAACATTACATGTATAAGAAATGAGTATTTAAATTTTATTAGCAATGATGCAAGACCTAGTGCCATATAGAATCAAAGAAAAGGATAGCCACATGAAGAAAAGTTCACAGGAATTTAATTTCGCAGTTGACTTAAAGAAGATATACGGACATTTTTTGATCCTTGAGACGTCAAGAAATCTAATGACGAGACATGCAAGAAAGGATCATCAAAAATACTCTTGTGATCGATTTGACTAGATTACTAATTAGGGAGCTTAAGCAATCGCAACGGCAACGAAGACGGCGACGTGTTTAAAACAGACGCTTTGTTTTCTATGTAGAATTTGTTTTGAAAGGGAGTCTGCTACTTATAAGACCATCGGGAAAATTTTGTAAGATAATTACATCATTAACATAATTGCACGTTCTATGCACAACGTGAAAAGTCATGATTTGAAGTCGTACTGACAACGGAGACGCGATTATAGAGAAAGTCTTTTTCTCTTATGTAAATTTTATTGAAGCTCGAAAACGTTCTAGTCGTTTTAAGTTTATCAATTGAATAAGTTCTCCAATAAAAAGAAGTTCTTCAAAATACTATTCACAAGTAATTTTATCATTTTGTTCTTTTTGCTCACGTCGTCGTCCACGTTGCCGTCGTAGTTGCTTAAGCTCACTATTATTAGAACTCACCATTATACGCGAAGAAAATACGAGGACAAAAAAATGTTTCAGTAATTTCAACTACCTGAAAATTTCAAATTCAAGAATCAAAATTTAATTTAAAAAAATTCACGAGAACTGAATTTCGCGGTTGACCAAAATTCTTCATTTCGCGGGAAATAAAAGTCACTTAAAACGAAATTTAGTTCCTTTAAAGTCAGTTACTAAACAATGTAAAGTGCAAAAAATCAATTTTTCGTAAGAAGAAGGGGATACACGAGTGACATTCGAAAATACACATATACTTATAATGTTTAACGTATCTTTATGGTTGTGATACCACTACACTAGCTGCTTTCACGGCAAGAGGAAACAAACGTGCTGGCAATGCCTGAATATCAACATATCCCTTCAATACTCAATCGGCTGTATTGGCGATAGCGAGTATTTTGATGCTTCAACAGTTGAAGAGTTATTCTTGTTGTACGGAAGCAGTAAAAAACGATGTAACGAACCAGTGACATTCTTTCAACAAGGCAACTTTGCAGAGGAATTATTGCCACCCGACGTTCGATGCACTACAAAAACATACAAAGCGCGCAAACTATCAAAGCTATTGGAAAAGTGTCGTCAATCTTCTGTTATTGATGCCCCTGATGCAAGAAATCATGGTTGGAAGATAGAAAGTTAAGAAATTAGTTTAGATTGGATGGATACAGATTGTGCTGTAGATATACTAAAAGAACTAATAAGCTGCGGATGCGAAGAAAGTGGATGCAGAAACAAAGAAGTTGCAATGCAAATGTTTCATAAACAAACTCTAGTGCACAAAGATATGCAAATGTATTTATGAGAGAATGGAAAAGTTGACGAATCAGAATCTAGCGAGGAAGATTGGGATGATGATGTTGATGCCAGCTTTAAGGTCTCAACTTTTTGAATCGGACATTGACGACACCTCAGATGCTGAGAAACAGTTGAATAATTATATTTTTAAGCAGAATATCGATAACACACGATACGCTTTTCCCGATAGCTCATTTTACCTGTAATTAAGCTACTCGCTGAATTATTTGTGTTTACTAGTCGATAATCATGAAAATATAATTAACTTCAAGGAAAAAACAGAAAAATAGGATAAGGAACGCTTGAGATTTCAATTTATCGAAAAGTTCTCGATACGACCCGATAATTAAGTATTTACATAGTTTTTCCTAGTTTTTAACGTTATGAAAGTGTTTTAGTGCATGTTGGTATTTATATTGTATTTATATGCATGATTGAAATTTTTAAACTATTATATTACAAAGAAATATTAGAGAAAGCACTTAACACGATAAAACACGATTGCGCTATTTTTGATGCTCAATTTCTCGAAAACTGCGGGGTTACCAGCTTGGTAACATTTATTTTTGAATTCAGCATGTTTAAAATTGCTAATTTATATATAGATACCTTTGTCTCGAGATTTGGGGTACGAAACTTTTTTTAAGAGCTTTTAAGGCGCATTGGCCCACGGCCTATCATGCATGTGCGTATATTGAGAGAAATCTCTTTTATTTCACCGAAAGATTAATTACTTGTGTAAACAAAGATTTTTTTGCCTTTTGGTTTTTGCTAATAACTCCATAATTATTTGGAATTTTAAAATTCTGATTGCAGAATCTGTTTTTAAATAAAAAATTGAAAGGAAATATTGAAAAAAATTTTTTTTCAAAAAAATTCACCTCGGAGGGTATGGACTATCCTTAATCAATTCTTAAGCGTGGTACTCACCAGGCGTTTAAGTGCGTTTATCCTTGAGTATATTGCGTACGCACTTAAACGCCTAGTGAGTACGGTTTCCTTTTTTTGCATAAACGTCTTGAATTTTCTAATATTTTTTAAAGTTTTTCTGAATGATTTCATCAAATAAATGTGAAAGATGGATCTAGATCATGAAGATTACGAGGCCTTTTTATTTCTATTTATTTTTTATTACTAGAAATTCAACTTCTTTAGCAACGGCGCAGCCCAAGCATTGTTGACCGCGTTTCGCTTCTTATACCCTTTGTGGGTCTTGTTATAAAGTACAGGGTACAATTTCTTCTTCAGTAGGAGAAATATTCTTTTTAACTGACATCGTGATAAAAATATTTTGTCAACTAACACGTTTTTATCTTAAGGGCAATTTACACGGTACGATTTTTGTCGTACCATTTTTGTCGTACACATTTGATGTATGATTTTTTTTTATAATATTTTGCCCAATCCTAAGTATCAAATGAGATTCGGCTCCCGTAAAAATCCTCTTTCGATTCCTGTAATCCGAACGAGAAGACGTGACTAGTCCAAAACGTGATCTGTTCGTCTCGACGTTGATAAGTTATACTTTATTAAATTGTTTGTGTGTGTAATTAGCCTCTCCGCGTTTATATCCGCGTTTATAACTGTTCTTTTAAGAACAAAAAATATAATCTTTCTTGGTTTGTTACTGTATTTGGTTTGTTTGCAGTAAATATGATGAGTAGCAACGACCCAATGCTGAGTGCAGCTGCCGTAAACAGCACACCGACACCGTTGTCAACACCAACTATCCCTACCTTAACATCTGTAGACCATTTGGCTTCAATGGTGGGTAGCTTGTCATCTGCGCTTGAACAGCAGCAGGTACAAGTACAGGCACAACAGCTGTAGTTGAGCGAGGTTGTTAAGACTTTGGACAACCTAGGAAGTTTAATGTCTTCCATCAACAACAACCAGCGGTCTCAACAGCAGCAGGGCATAATAAATGCTGCAGAGGCAGCTCTGCCCAACATGCAGGGGTACAATAATGTCACTGATGTGACTCGCCCCATAGCACCAACAACACCATCTGTGTCAGATGCGGCTCAGTCTCTGCCACCACCTGCTCCCAGTCAAAGAGATGACTCCATATCTGTGAATGGGTCTATGGCATTCTTGGCAACCATCAATGACGAGAATGTTGACCCAGAGGAGCCTGATGACCATCAGACACTTGATGTGGAACAGGACTACTGGGAGCAAGCCACCCAAGAATATAATATGGGAGATCCCAGTCTTGGGCCAAAAATCACATCTTCACTAGCCAGTGCAGCAAAAGTGTTCTGCCAAAAACCCCTTCAAGAAGGGAAGCTCAAGGCCAAGCTGGAGGCTGCAAAAATTCCAGCAAATTGCACATACCTTGTCCCCAAGAGGGTCAACCCAGAAATTTGGGTAAAACTTCCCACTGGACAGCGGAAGATTGACATCACTATACAGGAAAATTTACAGAACCAGGCAACAATTATGTCCTGCATCCTGAGGGCCTCTTCAGCACTGACTGAATTGAGGCCTGTACTCAAGGAAAAGAGTATCAACATCGACAACATAATGGGGTCACTCAAAGATGCTGCTGCTTTGAATGGCTTCGTTCTCCAATCAACGAATAACCTAAGGAGGGAAATGATCAGAAAACATCTCCCTCCAGCATACATGAAGTTGGCAGCGAATGTAGACGAGTCCTCTTCGTCATTGTTTGGGGACTCCATATGTGAGAGGCTGGAGGCCCTGAAGAAGGAGAACAGCCTGAAATCACTCTTGGATGACAACAGAGGGTCTTCTAAGAGGAAAAACGAATACACCTCGTCAAACTGGGGGTCCTCTTCAAAACCCCCGAGGAGGACCAACCAGCAAGGGTATCAGCAAAAAAGATACCAAAGCTCAACCAACCGAAAGAACTACAAGCAAAACCACAGCAGCAGTTACCAAGGAGAAAGGAAAAAGAAAAACTAAGCGAACCACCACAGGTAAGAGACCTAAAAATGCTTACAGAATATTTGACTAGTAAAGTCCAAGAATTCCAGGCAGGTTCACTAAAGAGACATCTTCACAGCTGGGAGTCTCTGACTTCTGACCAGGAGGTTATTACAACCATTACTGGGTTAAGAATACCTGTGGACAACGTACCTGACAATTTATGTTCTCAATACCCTTTAGGGGTAAAGGAGGAAAACTTCATTGATGAAGAAATAGCACGACTCTTAGGCAAAGGAGTAATCATGGAGTCCTATCCTGAGGAAGGAGAATTTATATCTCCTGTCTTTGTCAGGGAGAAGAATGATGGGGGATATCGATTGATACTTAACCTAAAAAAGCTGAATATGGCTATGGTAAAAAGGAAATTTAAGATGCAAACATTGAAAAACATCTTATGCATGATCAGGCCTAACATGTATATGGCAAAACTTGACATAAAAGATGCATACTACAGCATTGCTATACACCCTGATGACAGGAAACTACTTAAATTTAAGCGTCATGGCAAGTTGTACCAATTTACTGCCTTGCCTAATGGTTACACCGAAGGTCCGAGGAAATTCACAAAAGTTATGAAGCCTCCTATGGCGTACCTACGTCAACATGATGTTTCTGTTGCGGATTACATCGATGACCTTATAACCATGGCAGTTCGAAAAGATAAATGTTATGATAATATTGATATGGTAGTTTCACTTTTGGACAGCTTGGGATTGGTTGTCCACCCAGAAAAATCAGTCTTTGAGCCTGCAAAAACCATAGAATTTTTAGGATTTATCATAAATTCTGAGAGTATGACTGTCTCTTTGACAGAACCCAAAAAGAAGGCCCTAATAGAAATGTGTTTCCAAATGCATGAGTGTCGAACGGTTACTATCAGGACTTTAGCTAAGCTTTTGGGAAAGATCTCTAGTAGCCTTTTGGCTGTTCCCCTGGGAAGACTCCACCATCGGAAGCTGGAGCGACATAAGTCTAAGGCCTTGCTTGCTCACAAAGGGAACTTTGACAAAGCTACTACCTTGCCAGAGGATTGTATGCAGGACATAATATGGTGGCAGCACAATGTCTCCAGCAGCTTTGCACCGATAGCACGTAATGCCCCAGAAGTTACTTTAACTACAGATGCTTCTACCTTTGGCTGGGGAGCATCATATCAAGGAAAACAAACTGGCGGACACTTTGGGGAAGAGGAATTAATGTGTAACGGTGCAACCCAGGAGGTGGTTTACCAGCACATTAATGCCTTAGAGATGAAGGCATCATTGTTTGGGTTACAATCATTTTGTCATGACTTGACAAATACCCATATTTTGATACGTACAGATAATACATCAGCAGTGTCTGCTATAAACAAAATGGGCAGTACTAAATCCCTGGCCATGGATAATGTGGCCCAGCAAATTTGGGGTTGGGCGATTGCAAGGAATAATTGGATAACAGCAACACACATTCCTGGGGTTTTGAATGTTGAAGCTGATGAGGAATCCCGAAAACAGGAAACTAGGACTGAGTGGATGCTGAATAGAGAGGTTTTCCAATGGGTCCTGATGCGTCTAAATTTCCAACCAAAAGTGGATTTATTTGCTAGCAGGATAAATAAGCAACTGGATAAATTTTATTCCTTTAGACCTGACCCAGATTGTATCGGGGTTAATGCTTTTACAGAAACCTGGGCAGGAAAGGACTTTTATGCTTTCCCTCCATTTGCCATTATTCCACAAGTGCTTCAGAAAATATGGAGGGAGGGAGCAACTGGAATTATGGTGGTTCCAGATTGGCCAAATCAACCATGGTACAACCAATTTATGGAAATTAGTTGTGATTATTGCATTCTTCATTCCAGGCCGGACCTTCTCATTCTACCTCAGAAGATGGAGCTGAAACACCCATTGAATCAACAGCTCAGACTGGTTGCTGCAGTAGTCTGTGGGAGATAATGAAGAGGAAAAATGAGGATATGGAGGTATGTAAGTTGGCAATGGCATCTTGGGCCCCAAAAACCCAACAATCATACAACATATACATCAAAAAATGGACTGCATATTGCAAGCTTAATAATATTGATGACCCACTGAATGCTAGCTATGATTCAGCCATATCATTCCTTACAGCATTGTTTAACAAGGAGAAGAGGGAGTTCGGTTATATTTCCGCAGCAAGATCTGCATTATCAGCAATTTTGCCCAATAAAAACGGAGTATCCTTTGGCAAGGACCCTGTAGTATCCAAGGTTTTAAAAGGCATGTTTCGGTTACGGCCAGCACTGCCAAGGTACACTGTCATATATGACCCTGATAAAATTCTAGATTATATCAGAACCTTACCTAACAATGGTCAATTGCTTTTGGAAATGCTCACAAAGAAATTAGCTACGTTGCTATGTTTGTTGAGTGGCCAGAGGGCCCAAACAGTTGGAGCATTGAAAGTGAATTTTTGTCATGACTCACAGGACACTTACACTTTCTATGTACCTCAGCTCTTGAAAACAACAAGACCTGGTCACCATCAGGAACCCCTTCGTTTTATATCGTACCCTGAGAATAAGAAGCTGTGTGTTGTGGCATGCCTTAGAGAGTATTTAGACCGTACTAACCCAATAAGGGAAAATTTGGAGGGCAAGCCACAACAATTAGTGTTATCATATGCTTACCCTCATAGGCCGGTTTGTGTACAAACAATTGCAAGGTATATCAAATCCTTTATATTATTGCCTGGCATAGATATTACAGTGTTTACGACACACTCTACGAGAAGTGCTTCCACAAGCAAAGCAAGCAACATGGGATTATCTATGAAGGACATTAA
Source organism: Turritopsis dohrnii (assembly GCA_027922465.2). NCBI lineage: Eukaryota > Metazoa > Cnidaria > Hydrozoa > Anthoathecata > Oceaniidae > Turritopsis > Turritopsis dohrnii. The sequence continues at coordinate 254,173 of BQMF02000215.1, read as the reverse complement.
TAAAGCAGCAGGGATTCCACTTTCAGAAGGCATTATAATTTGCCAGTAACAAAGAGCTTTGGAGACACTTTATTAGGACGCTAGTCCTTAGCATTATGTATATATTTGTGCTCTTGATAATAAAGCAAATACTTTTGGGCTGTAGTTGATTATTAAATGACTTTGATGTGTGTCAATTGACTCAGATCCCAGGATTCTCTGGGTGGAAATTGAACCCCAAAGGCTTTGAAATCTCATTTGATACTTAGGATTGGGCAAAATATTATTTCCCAATTAAACAAATGAAATGCAGTTTAAGGATAGTCCATACCCTCCTAAGCATGATTTCAGTTTTTCCCTAATAATTTGAAATGTGTTGATTTTTTCTTATCAAAAGTATATATTTTCTGAATCCTTTTTTAATTATCTGTCTAATGAGCCATATTTTGTTTATTAAAAATGAAAAGGACAGGAATTAGAAGAAAAAAAGTAAAATTTAGAACGCATTGAATTAAAAAGTTCCAACTCCCCTCCATTACACTTTTTTTTCAAACAAATTGCACTTTTGAAATCCATGATCATTTGTCGAAAAAAGTTTGCCACAGTTTTTTTTCAAACTCATTACTTCCAAAAATATAAAGCTTTTTGTTCATGACCCTATAAAAACGTTGATTCTTTAACTTCAACTCTCCCTCACGGGGCGAATTTTGATTCTTTTCAAAATATGTGGCAAACTTTTTTGCGCAAAGGCCAACTGAACAAAATGAAAAAAACTGCATGGTTATATCTCGTTCACAAGGGGAGTTGGAACTCTTTAAATGTTGGTCATCAAGCTAAAATTACTTTCAGAGAAAATCACATTTAAAGATTTTTTCTTCTTCCATCGCTTGTGTAAACAAAATTGAATAGCGATCAAATTCCATTGTGAATGTGAGATGTTGGAATGTATGAAAAGTTAAAAAGGTAGAAAACTATCTCATTGAATAATGATAGTGTGTATAATTATAAAGAAAACCACCTGGTTTTATTTTTAACGATAATAAAGCAAAATATTGAATACGAAAAGTAAACAAAGCCGAAAAAGTATGTATGGCGTCATGCATGTGCGTATATTCTCTTTGATAGAAAAATCAAAGTTAATTACTTGTGTAAACAAAGATTTTTTTGCCTTTTGGTTTTTGCTAATAACTCCATAATTATTTGGAATTTTAAAATTCTGATTGCAGAATCTGTTTTTAAATAAAAAATTGAAAGGAAATATTGAAAAAAAATTTTTTTCAAAAAAATTCACCTCGGAGGGTATGGACTATCCTTAATTATAATAATATTTGCCCTAATCCTAAGTAATCAAGTGCCCACCCTCCTCCCTGCACTTGTACAATGCACACACAGACAAAAATTTGGACTTCAATTTCTAGTCTTTAAAGTAGGATTTTTACGGGAGCCGTATCTCACTTGATTACTTAGGATTAGGGCAAATATTATTATAATTAAACTGCATTTCATTTGTTTAATTGGGAAAAAAGACGCGTGTGTTTACACGTTACGACACTCAGAAGAGAGAAATGATTTTTAATGAAAAAAAATGGAGAGTGATGAAGCTGTGCTGCGCGATATCAAAATATCCGCATTTTTTAAATTGAAGATAACACAAAAGCAAAGAAGAAACGTAAAACACGTTCAGAGTGGACCAAGTAATGGTTGGAAAGAAGAGATTTAAAAGGTCTCTATACTAATTTGAAACTTCGAAATGAAGAAGTTGCCATATATGCCAATTATTTGAGAATGAGACCAGAAGATGTCGATTTTTTGCTCTCTATAATTCAAAAAGATATTGCCAAAAAGGATAGAGATAAAAATATTTTGTCTTTTTCTCTTTTCCCTCACTTGAAGTATTGTCTGCTTCGATATGATTGGTTAATTTTCGTACGATGTCGTATGAAAGTTAAACATGTTTAATTTTTTTTTGTCGTACACGACACCATAATACGACACATTTTCGTACGACTTTTTATGTTTACACAGTGCGATACGACCTGTACGACAAAAATCGTATGAAAAATCGTACCGTGTAAATTGCCCTTTAGAAAAAGAAGTTTTTCACTATGTACCTTGAGGATAATTTCTTTTCTCTGAGCATGTCTTTCTTGTTTAGTTTCGGCTGCCTTTCATCTTGCGAACGCAATATCAAAATTTTTTGATACGAGCGTTCGCCTAGAATCGACGTTTATACGCAACATAAGCACGTTTATACTCAACATAAGCACGTTCGCAAACCGTACTCACTAGGCGTTTAAGTGCGTACGCAATATACTCAATAGGATAAACGCACTTAAACGCCTGGTGAGTACCACGCTTTAATCTCCTTGGCCCCCCCGGTTTTGTCAGCCCTGATAATAATAATAATAACAATAATAATAAAACCTGTGTCCGGTTAAAATCGGATTTTAAAAATGGTAGCATTCAAGTACTGAAAACATATAGAAGAAAGTATTTCATTTTGGTGGTAGTTCAAAGTGCCTTAAATTATTCATTGTACCGTTAGTCATACGAAAAATACAGTCTGCCGCTCATTTATTGATATTTCTAATTAAAAGTATTGTTAATTCTTTATCATTCAGTTTTATGACATTCCGACATTGCATTGGTTATCGTTGTCATTGAACGAATAAGTTGAGGATTTATGTATATATGTTACGGGGAATATGATAAATTGGGAATTATGCATATTCCCCGGTTATTATGCATAATAACCAAAAATTGGTTTCTCTTTGGGTAATTTTGCATAATAACCGGTCATTTTCTATAATTCCTATTAAAGTTGGTAAATGTAACAAATATCATGAGGTTCGTTACTTTCACCGGTTATTTTACATAATAACCATTCGTTTTCGGGGAGTGTTATTTATCAACCTGTCATTTTTTTGTATAGAATGAAGTGATAAGATTAATGAGAAAATAAAATTTTTGTGCATAATATCGGGATCGATTCACAACTAGCACAGCAGGAATCGTCGATATTGCTGATGTCCCTTCAACTGATATATCACTACGAGAATGCGCGGGAAAGTCATCGTTATCTGGCGGGCAAGGCTACAAGCGCTGCAACTGTAAGACAGCTTGCCCAAACAATTCGTGCTCATGTAGAAATGCTAAAAACTGTGTACTTCTAAGTGCCACAGCAGCTTATCCTGTGACAATAAATAAAAGACATTGATATGTTAAGTTTTACTCTTTTGTTAGTTTTATTTTGTTAGTCTTCTAATTTCGTTTTATCATCGTTTGCTGGTTATTTGAGAGTGAAAAAAAACCAGCGTTATAAAAATAGAACGACGTGATTTTTCTTGGAGATACTACATTAACTAACTTGAAAAGTATTTTAACATACCCTTTTTCGCTTTTTATAGCTTAATAATTTTCTTCCGAGAAGATCTTCTTTTTAATCCGAGCAAGCTCGACGCGGTAAGGTATAGGTTAATAAGGGACGTAAAACAAAGAAACGATACGTCTCCTTTCCCTTCAATTCTGTCTTAGCACAATTCCCAACCCATTCCGGAGATTTTACATATTCCCCAAAAGAACCTAGAAATTATGTATACTAGCTGGTGAATTTGACCAATAGAACATTTTTTAATCACATTCTCCATTCTCTATGGGAATTATATAAAATAACCGGGAAATTTGATGAAAAAATCTGTATTAATCAAATTACCCAATTTGGCCGGGAATTATGGAAAATAACTGGTTAATATGCATAATCCCCAAATTTATCACAATCCCCGTAACACATATACCGTGCAAAAACATTCATTATAATAAAAACCAAAAATGTAATTGGTTTTTACTTCTTTGTTGGCTGGTGTAACCGCACATTAAAAATTGTTTGTAATTGTTTGAGTAATTCTGGTTCTGGTCCTGCTACAAGATATATAAAATAGTGACTTGTCTCTGTTGTTATGGTCATATATAGTTCTCAAATTTATTATGGGTAATCAGGGTGTGGTTTTTGTCTCAAAACACACAAATGATCACTTTTAACACTTTATGTATTATATATTGGAAATGGTTACCTGTCTCCAGATCTAGACTAATGCCAAGGGAGAGAGATAATAAAAGATGAATTAGTGTTTTAAGAAACCTTAAAGGCTTTATACAGTTGATAAAGCTATGTGTTGTGCACAGTTATGTAATTTCTGCGCAGATATGTAATTATTTTGCGCAGTTATGTAATTATTTTGCGCAGATATGTAATTTTTGATCTGCGCAGTTATGTAATCGAGTGCTGCAAAATACACTATGTAAAATGCGGACTTTTTTATGGTTAAATGTTCGTTTGATAAGAACTCAGTTTTGAAGGTTTTGATTTTAAATTTGAGGGCCATTTTTCAAAAATTTGGGTAAAAAGGGGATTTTAGGCCTAATTTGGTCCAAATTTGCAGAATTTGCACCTTTTTTCTGTGAACCATTTTGATAAAAACTGTTTACGGAGAAGTTGCAGAGATGTGGGGGTCCTCGAAAAGAAAAACTTTTAATTAAGGTGATTCTCACTGAGTGAGACAGACATCTCTTATTTTTTTTTCATTTCTTTCATTTTTTTCATTTATCAATATGGATAAAGAACTCAAGTATCCTAAAAAAATCTGAAAAACCCTAACACTTTTATGAACCAACAATGCAAAACAACATTCCAGAGCAAAATCGACGTTTGATGCGCTCCTATAAATCTTTCTTTCTCCACTGGTGTCTTTCCTTCTAAGGTGAAAGAGGCGAGTGTCATCCCCATCTTTAAGAACAAAAGCTCTTCTCTTGAAGTTGGTCAAATCTTGACAAGATCTTCCAGAAACTCATGCATGCATAAACGTCTGTCTGAATTTCTCGAGTATTCCAAAATTCTATATCCTTATCAATTTGGCTTTCGCTCTAACCACTCAACCGAATCTGCTCTCCTTCATTGCATCGAAAAAATGTACAAAGCTGTTGACAATGGCAAGTTCGGCAGTACCATCTTCATAGACTTGCAAAAGGCCTTTGACACGGTTGAGCATGATATTCATCTTTCAAAGCTTGAGCTCTATGGTATTCGAGGATTGCCACTTGATTGATTTCGTTCTTTTCTTTCTGATCACTCACAGTCTCTGTTCTGGATTTAAATCTAAACTTAGACGCAATCTTTGCGGAGTCTTGGCCCTCTGCTCTTTCTACTTTATGTCAATGATCTAGCCAATGCTATTCTTTATGCGGATGTCAACCTTTTTGCAGATGATACCATGTTATTTCACAACGACTACTCTTTAAAATCCCTGACCAAGAAAGCTAACATTGACTTGAAATTTCTAACTCATTGGCTTAATGCCAATAAGATAGTCTTAAATCGAACCAAAACGGAACTTTTAATTTTCAAACCAAAACGTAAGACTATCAATTTTGACGTCAAAATTAAAATCAATGGTCAAACAGTGCGTCCGAGCAAAGTTGTGAAATACCTCGGTATCTTCATCGATGACGAACTAAGCTGGAAATATCACATCAACTTTGTCTGTAACAAACAAACTTAAGCGAGCTAATGGGGCCTTGAGTAAGCTTCGTCACGTTGTTCCCGAAAAAACTCTTCTATCTCTTTACTACTCTTTATTTCATTCTCGTCTTTCATACGGTGCTCAAATTTGGGGCCAACGTCAAAGTCTTCAAACTCGCCGTCTTCTAACTCTTCAAAAACGAGCCCTGAGAACTATGTCTTTTTTCTGTTTTCCGTGCTCTTTCCTCGCCACTCTTCCTACGCTTTGAATTACTTTCCTTTTTTGACTTTGTTAAATTTTTAAATATCATATCCGTCTTTAAGCTTATGAACAATAAATTACCTTTTCCTCATATTACTACTTTTGATTTGCTCCGTTTAAACCAACATAATCGTGGTTATCTTAGTCGCGCCAAGGCTGGGTTACTAAAACTTCCAAATGTGTCAACTGTTACGTTCAGTAATAACTCTCTTAAAGTCTGTTCAAAAAATATGTGCACTAATTTCAGTTACCATGTGGAAACCAGATTTAACAAATTACATAAATTCCCTTGAGCCTGGTTTTTATATAAAAGCTGAAATCAGTGCATATAATTTATGAACAGACTTTAGTTACCAATTGGTTTTATCCTGGAATTTAATCTTGCCCATCGACGACCTATCAACACTGGCATTAGGTCGTCTCAAATACCTTGCGATACTCTCATGTCGCTATCAATAATCAATCGTACATCTTAGATTGTTGATATTATTATTATTTTTTTGTTATTATTATTTATTTTGTATTTATTATTTATTTATTATTTATTTATTCATTTATTTTTTTGCTTCTTCTGATAATTTTATAAAGAACTTAGAAATATTTATACAATCGTCTCTGATAATAAATATTTATTGTGTTTTGTAACTTTTAATAGGGGGCCACCTCCTTAGTTTAGATGCAAATCTATGAGTGTGGTTTCCCGTCGTGTTGAAGACAAATACATGATCTAAAAAAAACGATTTGTGGATGAGTTTGTGCGTATTATAGTAAACATCAAGATACTTAAATATAATCTTAATTATTTGAATGTATGTTCGGGATTAATGAAATATGATGATGCACGCCCAACATTCTACTTAAAGGGGAACAAATCAAAAATATGTTTTTGTAGCTACTATTTAAAGCAGCTCTACAAGATCAGTTTTTTAATTTTTGAAAAATCATTGTTCGTTCCAGAGATATTGTCATAAATGAAGATCTACTCAAGCAGGGGAAATTAAATTTTAGGGATGGGAATAATTTTTACTGGACATCATTTCAAGCAATATTCGGCATAGAAGCAGTGTTGCATCTTGGTCTATAGCTTTGTCAGCAAAAAATAACAGATAATAACAGAAATCAGGAACCAAGCCAGAGTAATCATAGCAAGAAATTTCATTGTTAATTTCGAAACTGCAGTTACTTTGTCAGTCTATATCGTGTGAAAAACCCCAAAACTTTATCCCAAACCTTTCAATGTCAAATAATAATCATTCTCAACAAATATTATAACAAATTTAATAAGTATAGTAGATATTTAATTGAAATTAGTTCAAATAAATAAAATAAAATGACTAGAATAATCTTTTTCTGTTGACTGAACCATGACGTAATGTTAAAAATTAAGTAAAAATACATTGTTGTTGTTGTTGTTGTTGTTGTTGTTGTTGTTTTAAAGAAATAAATTGTTTATCATACAGGAATGCCCCATCTTCTTGTTTTTGACATGTTGGAATACACCATTAATATTCAAAAGCGATGAAAGGTTTGCGCAAATAACTTATATCAGATTCTGAATAATTTCAATTGTTTCGTTTAGTGAGTCAACTGTCACACATCACCTGTCTCGTTGAACCCTCTTTAGAAATTCAGTTTTTCTTAGAAAGGCAGGTGGAAATGTGTACCATACGTGCAAACACTGGTCAATAGGCCCAACATGGTATGCTTCAAAATGCTTTTAATATGTTCGGAAACTTTATTATCGAAATCGGATTAATCGGATGATCAGTTTGTTTTGCTGAGTTGTCAATATTTCTGTCAAACAAAATATTTTCTCCCCACCCATGTAAAAATAAGGAAAGAGAAGAAGACCTCTTATACATAACGTACGAACCTAACATTTTTTTCTTTTCATATTTTAGAGAAAGGTTTGTTTAATTTCCATCGTGAGCCATGGAAGAGACTGGCACTAGTTTCAGGTCACGTGACCTGTAAATCATTTCTTTCGTCAAAGAAACAAATAAGATTTCTTTTTAATAAGCTGAAACGGTATTGAAACATTCTATCTGTCGAAATGATCTTAATAACTGTGGTAAACTAATTGGCTATCCAGCTAAGCTCTTCCGACCATTTTCATGTCTGACGAATATTTTCATCAGCTTACAGTAAAGAAAATCTTTCAAAGGTTGTCCCTGTTGACTTAGCGCTGTATAAGTTGTTCAAAGCTAACGTGAAAAATTGCTTGCATGAATTGGCACATGATAAGTCTATTTCTCGAGCCGGGTTTTAAACAGACGAAAAATAGAGGAGTTGAAAGGGTAGCGTGTTTAGTTCCAGGATTTTATATGCTCTTATATCAAAAGCACTCAATACTCCGTGAAAAATTTCTTCTATTGTTACGTAAAGTAATTCTGTCGACTAAATTTCCAATTATAAGATTGTCAAGAAACCCACACTAACTGCTGGATAATTGCCAACTGCGAGACAATCATAGTAGAGTTTTTTTTTCGTTTTTCGTTTTCCTCTTACTCATATGTCACATGTGGGTTACATTTGCTGTCATAACAACACTGCGTACGATGACACATAATTCGCCCATGTCAAAGATAAAATAATCGTCACTAGCCTCCCTCTATTTGCTTCTTCAACGTCATCATCACTTTTTAATATACGTGCTTGAACTCACAGCTTGCTCATCTGTTGCTGTCTTCAGTGCGGCTGCCTCTTTCTGTTTTTGAAGCTCCTTTTGTTTTTTGCCTCGATGTCCCTTCACCCGTTTCCATTTCATTCTTCTGTTTTGAAACCACACTTTGACTTGACGTTCGCTTAAGTTTAGATTGACAGCTATTTCATAGCGTCGCAATCGAGTTAAATAATTGTTTCTTTCAAATTCGTTTTCGAGTTCGCGAATTTGATCTTTAGTAAACGCAGTCCGTTCTTTCCGAGATTTACCCGGTGTGGTTGTTGACACGGCTGTTTCTAAAAAACAATCAAAATAAAAAAATCATTATAACCAATTACAGTTCAAAGTATTTTGGATAAACCTCAAAAAAGTTTCTTCTCAGAAAAATTTGAAATATTTACTGAGAAAAATTGCACCATTATTCGGTAAAGTTTAACATCTTTAGTTTGTGTGATCTTCTCCATTCAAAACAATATCCAAAAGAAACTGAATTGTACGTTTTTGGAAATTCAAGACTTCTATTTTCAATTATATTTGACTGATAAAAAAGGAGACAAGAGGCATGAAGAATCAAAGCATTTTTTGAAATTTTCTGAGAAACTTTTCCCACTAACATAAAACTTTAGCCTGCCTGTGGAAAAACGACAGTATGAGACCAGTCTAGCTTTGAGAATGCTTAGTTTTAGGACTTTAAGTCTTATTTTGTTTGCAATGAGTATTTTAACAGCATTCATGAATCATGATAGCTTTTTATTGTAACTGTCACTGAAGAGACACAATCAAAATTAATCTATCACTGAAAACGTTCGCAATTTCTATAAGTTTAGGAGCGGAAGCCTTTTTAGTGTTAGATCACTTCTTTTAGATTGTTTTTAAGTAAACCTATGAAAAGGCTTTTAGTAAATGCAAAAAGTACAAAGAAATTCACCTCAAAATATATCCCCCCTCCCCCTCAATTTTTCTCGTGAGTGAATTTTGATGCTTTTGTATTTGTATTTATTTGTTATTGATTTGTATATCGATATTTATTTGTTTACATGTTTATTTACAGTGTTATTTCTTGCGTAAACTGGACGTCAAAGTAAACAAACAAACAAAATAACAGCAAAATAATAAATAAATAAAAGTAAACATAAAAAAAAAAAACAAAAAAAAGATGGAAGTTAAAAAAGGCAAGTGATGGGTCGACATGTAACAGTAACTCTCATCGTCGTGTCAAAATATTGATTTAAGACCAGACAAAATTACTAAACATAGGCAGATGTAAAATTATCATTGTGTACATTTTCTATGGACTTAAATGAAAAGTTATGGAAGAATCTTTGACAGTGTAACTTGAGATCGACGACATTTTTTATATGAGCTTTGCCGATAACACGATATTTCAATATCTCACGTTTTATTTTTTTATTTATTTTTTTTTTATTTTTATATAAAAAAAGCAGCAAGGAAACAAACTTCGTATACGATATTTTCATATTTAAGGAAAATGATTTTGATTCGCTTGATTAATATTTTATTCCCTTCTCCATTTTTCTCGTTTATTTCTTGAATTGGATTTTATTCAGGGCGTCACCTGTCTATAATCACCGCCATTACTCGTTATCATGGGCGGAAGTCAGTCAAATTTAAACTTTTGACATATCAGTGAAATTGCTATGTAACCTCCCTTGAACATTCTTTGAAACGAAATATATTAAAATACATTTTAAAATACTTGTTATGTTTATTTGAACCAAAGAGGTTTCCTCATCAGTTTCAGTTTTTGAATTGTTAAAAAAAACATACAAGATTTCTTCCGGAAACTTCATCAAATTTTACTATGACACATCTAGTTTTTTATCAACAAGAAACCATCTCCTTCATCTGTCATCTTTCTAACTTAAAGAAGACCAGGATATATCTGCCCCTGCCCTTGTGTGGTTTTATTACCTCACATATCTCTATATGAGTTCATTTACACCTTTTCAGATTCCATTAACATATTGTCAAGTCAAGCAATTAACAAGTTCCAAAATCATGTGACAAGAATGCAAATTTGTGCCATATTCTGTCGGTTGTACCGTTTAATTTATTAACAAGATTTCAACCTGACAGGTCGACATAATTATGAAAACAACATATAATTTTTACTTTTGTGAAGTTATTTAATGTCGACTTGGAGCATATGTATAATGCGGACATGTATAATGTATCTGATACGCGGAGAATAAAATTAGTTGTAAGGTGTTAAACAATATTATTGGGAAAGCGTTAGCTGAGAAAAAGCTAAATTTTGTGATTAAATTATCACTGTAAACACTAGTAAAAGCATGCAAAAGTGTTTCCCCTTCGGCATCCAAAGTCAAAAATAGCCCTTTCCTTATATAACACTAAAAAAAATCGTGAAAATTTTATGTTTGTACGCTATAGAATGATAAAATCAGAACATACCGCCAAATTTTGATAAACTGTTACTGCTAGCGTTATTGTTACTGGTGGAGGTGCTGTTAAACGATCCATCAGTGGCTGTTGTGTAGGAATTTCTATAGCTATATAAATCGTGTGGAAAGATAGGTGAAGATAGACCATTCGTGAAACTGTGGTGTGGTGAAAATGTTTCGTAAGGAGAACGAAATGTTTTTGAAGTGTCTGCGTGTGTGTAACAATCAGTTTCGGTTTTATAAGGTTGTGCTGCGTAGTGATTCATGTTTGTTTGTTTCTGTGAAACATGTTGAAATGGTGGAAAGATTCCAGTCAGAGTTCGAGTGAAACTGTTTTCGTACATATTTGAAAAGTTTAATAACGTTGATGAAAACATTTGCTGGTTTTGTTGAGACTGACGTGACTGCGCCTCTTGTTGCTGTTGTTGTTGTTGTTGTTGTTGTTGTTGTGATGGTGGCGGTGGTTGTGGTTGTTGCAGTTGATTTTGGTAATTACTATCATACATATCCACGTCCTCAGTTGGTGTTGATGTGCTATAAATCTGCCTTGTTGTAAATGATGATTTAAACTCGACAATTGCGGCTAACGCTTGCTCTTCTGATAACTGACTGGTGCAATCATTAATCGGAGGCGGTAGATGAGACAGGCGTGGTGGCACTGCAAAACTCATTTCGTTTGTACACATGATGTTATTAAGAGGGTACATACTCTAGTCTTGTAATATAATTTAGCTAGTCCAATGAAAAGAACGTAATTATCTGATTTCTTCTCTAATGGATTTCACAAATATAACGCCTTCATGTTGAATTCAAAAAACACACAAGTTGATACGATACAATAGATGTAATACAAATTCGCTGCTGATCGAAATACCAATCACTCGTGTTATCAACCAGATGAATGTCTGGCTTTCTCATTAAAACATTTGACAGCGAATGTAACCGGTTTCTTTTTTTGAATAAAGTAATTCTTTGCAATTTTCTTACTATTATTGTTATTTTTCTTTTGAAAGAAAGAATGAAAAAAAAAAGGCTTTTATTGAGAACGGTCTTAAACCGTCTTAGCTAAAACAAACTGTCATGTACAGAGCTCACAAACAAACTGGTCACAACATTACTGATTCTTTTTTATGAAGAAAAAAAAAAAGAAGTTATACGAACTGAAAGAAAGAATGAAATTACAATATGATATTGATTAATAAATAAAATGTTATTTTGTTCCCACATTTCTTCTGATCGCCATTTTAGCCTCAATCATTTTCAGTTTGTTTTGATGGATCTGCCAAAACTTCGAAAAACAATATTTATAGATGAAGAAAAGGATCGATGAAGAAGATTAAAGCGAACATATATTAAAAATAAATATAAAATTATAATAATTATTATACTCCAGCAAGAGACACACGTGTAGAACAATAATTACCAGCTAATATTAACCGTTCCGACATCTTTTCCAATGATGGCAGAACATGCAGTTGTCGAGCACTTAATCGTGCCACACGTTAATGAATACACGCTTAAATCGATAATCACTTACTAACGATTTGTGAAGTAGATATTTTTAAAGTCTCTAGAATTCTTTAAACAAATAGATCTTTCTTAAGATCGCGACGAAATTTAGGTGAAACTGTGTTCACATTCACTATAATAAATTTGTCTTTCATTCCGCGTCTATACAGTCAAAGGAAGCCGCGCCAAGGAAAAGATAAGTGAAGAATTAGGATTGATTGAAGTAGAACGATTTTGATCTTGCCAACGTTCGATTTTAGACTTTTATGGAATTCTACTGCGCATGTCCTATACCGTCGATTGATTATTAAATCAAGCATTAGTTAGCAGGCAACTTGCACGGCCTCACTTGCTAAAAATGTAGTTTGATCCACTATATTTCATGTACTGTTGATACAGTTGTAACAATAACCATTTCTTTGTCACAACTGTCTATGTTTAGATTACGAAAACAAAACGCTCTGTGTAGAAATCCAACATGCAATCTTTTTTAAACATTTCAAGACTTTGTACGCAAACACGCCGTAGACATTATAATAAGACTAGAGACTGTCCGTTCTTCACGTATCATGTCACAAATACAACAGATGTTTTGAAAAGACGTTCCTCTTCCGAAGGTTTGAATAGTGAGACCTCTCTAGTATGGACGACATATTTGAAATCTATTTTGTATCTCAATTGGCGGTAATTTTGCTGGTGGGGTGGAGTGTGAGCGGTCAGCCGATATATGATAAGCAATACTATCTCCTTGCTGAGCAGACAAAAGCAAATGATTAATGTTTGACATATTTCTATTAAATTAAATAAACTAAAAATATCACAACCACTGCGTGTCATCTCTGTTCGATACTTCCCTTGCAGTCCTAAAGAAACAGAAACGATATATAGTTTGCGGTATTGCGCGCGTAAAATTCATGTTTTATGAACGAAGTCTGTGACGCTCGGCATTGTTTATTCAAGTTATTTTTAAGTAGCTAGAATTTGAGTTCGTTAGAAATCGGTAAGTTTATACACTCCTTTTTATAAATGGAAGGATTTTTATAAATCTGCTGTATTTTCATGGATCAGAATGTTAATCTTAGACTTATTGATCATACGATACAAAACGTAGCATACCGTAAATTTAATTTTACGTTTGTTTCGCTAGTAGAACTAAACGTTTCGTCGTTGCTACTAAAATCGAGAGCTATGATGCTGTAGTGAGCCACTAACTCCAAATAGACAGGAAAGAAGAAAACAGCGGAAAATATGACGGTACCGAACGATAACCAGAGACCATTCTAAATATAGTCAATAAAACTTTCAGAATAGAGGTAATTGGAGAGTTTATACTGAGGAATTCTGGGGCTATTGGATTTTGCTCGTCTTGTATTTTGGTACAACTGCACTATGGTTACAAACTACTATTTCGTTACTAACTGCCTTCTCTTTTAGTTTTCATTCTAATTTCCTAACAGTTTTTAATGCATATAATACATAATAAATCTTTTTTAACCCATTGTATATTTTAGTTATTTAATTTTACAAGGGATGAAGAGCCATTGTAAAATATGCAAAAGCAACGAAGAACGCTTTTTGGACTGAAATACAACCTCGAACCCAGGACTCTTGCCTTCTCGATATGCGCTGCTATCTGTATTATTTCCAGGTTTGAAGTTGGAGTGAAATAATATTTCTTAATCTGATAATTTAATGGTATGGTTTTTTTAAGGGAAGATCAGGTAGTGTGACTTTCTACGAGCAATGTTTAGGTAAAAAAATGAAAGTCGTGCAAAGTTGACAATCATTTTGTAATCATTATCACGTTGAATTGATCTGAATAAAATTTGATGGCTAGGTAAACATAGGATATACATAATGATCTTGAAGCCAAACAATTAAGAGGATATGAAAAACAAACAGGAATCTAGTGAAAAAAAAGATAAAATAAAATGACAGTAATTTACGAAGAGGCTTACCACTGAGTCGGTAGCGTAGAAGCAAAACACTGTTTTAATACTTTCGTAAGTTTCTGCGAGTATTTTACACTTTCCGATTTTGCTTGTCAACTAAGGTCAAGAAACAAAAGAATTCTCATCCTGCTAAAAAAAGTTTCGTTTTCATTATTGTTGTTTTTGTTGTTTTTGTTGTTGTTGTTTTGACTCAGACGATGAAATAATATTGGAAAATGAAGAAATAAAGGTCATTTCAATTAGAAGAAATGTTCTATATACCTCTTTCTGTACATATCTACCATACTGAATCAGTTCACGCATGACGCCATTCAAATGAAAGTCTAGAGTCTATAAGTAAACGTCATACATGCGATGTTACGGGAAAAACTTTTTGAATGATTATGCAGAACCTGTATCCATGCCTTGGACACACCATGTTAAGACCCGAATGTTTATAATATCAGTGTCATCAAGTAACTTCTCGCAATGTCAAAATATTTTTGAAAACTGCTATTAGTGGAAACTTTATTGATGCCACCAATCATACTCAAGTGATCGGGAATGATTGAATAACCTTTTTGTAAGGCATAGGTATAGGATTTAAACTGAATAAAAATGATTTCCATCAAAGTTACTTGTTGAAGGAAGTCTTGAAAGTTATTTTCAAAGTAGTCTTTCCAATACTTTCTTCTTTGGTTCACTACTACAATTTGTTTCTATAAAAAAAGAAAACGGATGAAATTTCTGGAAATTTATTTTGATGGCAAAGGCTAGTCATCTATGGCTTCACGTACCGACATCAGCGACATTTGTTGCCGCAGTAATTCTTCGTAATGATCATAAATTTTCTAAATAGAAAACAGAACATTTTTTTTACGTTTGAGAAGAAGTTCAAAATTGTATTAGGTATAATATCATATGGTATTTAGACTTGATACTGGTATCCTGGGTAAACATTTTCTTACGGGTTTGTATTTCCGATATCGAAAATCATAGAAAGAGAAACAGAAAGTATGACAAAAAAAAAAAAAAAAAAAAACTGACAAAAACATGTGTGGGATCTTTTTTTAGCTACGATCTACTATTCCAGAAATATCGACGATCAAAGATTTCAATGACGTCACAGATTCGTCCCAAAAAAATTAAGACCCAAATATTTCGTCACACTCCATTGCCAATTTCAAGAGCCCTTATTGGTTCTCGCGATATTTACCCGTAAACGTTGGGTTCGATAGGGGTATGCATCATTATATCATTATGCATCTGTCTAATACAAGTAACCATCTTTATTTAGTCTCTCTCTCTCTTTAAGTAAAAATGACCAAGACGGTAATTTGAAAATTCAATACTTACAGCGCCTGAACAAACATACTTACGTATGACCTCTTAATTTCTTCACGAATGATAGTGTCGAGGATAGAGACTTGGACATATACTGAATATGATAATTCCGAAATGTCCTATGCAAAGAAAACCACCATAGCACAGTGTTTACGAGAAGGACGGAAAATTATCGAAGGACTGATAATGGTAAAAGAACTTTCTATTCACCGTATGTGTATATGATGTTTCCACATAAAACTTCCGCAAGTAGTCGATGATTATCTTTATGTTTTTTGCGGATGTGTGGTTGACGAGCTGAAGGAAATTAACACGATGAGACCGATATCATAGCTCGGTAAAAAAAACTTTCATCTTACTCTTCCCGTCGATTATCTCCATAGTAGATAAAAACTAGAACCCAGTTTTCTCAGTTTTCTAGACTGATCCGCAAATAGCATTTTATTCGCTATTTCAAATTTTTCATAAGATCAATCTTGGAAAACCCAATCTATATAATTTTCAAAGATCTTCAAAGTTCTCAAAGTCACCTAGCATTTTAACCATCGTTGATTTTTTACCTTCAGGGACGTGTATGTTTTTTTTTAGATTTTTTGGTGTTATTGAATCTGTTATCAAAACATCTGAAAGCCTTCGTAATGAAACTCTGTCCACATTTGTTATATGGAAACTCTCCATTGTCCAATTGTGAATTAAAATTTGATAGTTCCATATTCGAAGCCAAATTTCATTATAAATTTGTTTCAGACAATTAATTGAACGAAAAAATACTTCTGTTTTCTAAAGTTTCAACAAATCAAATTGAACATTTAGGTGAAGGTTTCGGTTGTTGATCAGTGACAAAATATGAGTCCATTGACAACTTTTAATTAACAAAGTATAACCGCGCCAAAATCGTGTATTTTTTAAAAAAGATATCTGTCGTACCATTTTTTACGTATGATATGTTCTGATAAATGTCACTGGTAAATTTAATATATTCGAAATTTTGAGTTAATTGTGTGAAAATTTTCAGTAAGACTGACTCACCTTGATCTCACTTGAATTGAATCCGAATATCCCAAGATTGTGATCGGTGAAATTAATCGAAAAATTCGGAACAAAATTGGTAGTGTTTATCAAACCTATTTCGATAACGTCTTGGATGTGAGGATATTTCTGAAAATACCACAAAAATTATGAGAACCACAGAATAGCAACCATCTTAACAACGAGAATACAAATATCCTGAATAGTACCGATTGAATATCCGTCATTCCAGACGTATTCATCAGTTCCTCTAATTTAAATACCGTCCACATGGACTTCCCTTGCGAACATTCAGAGAGCACCTTGGAGAATTTCAAGGGGACTCTTCCATCATTGTGTATCATACGCCCTAACGGATAGCCATTCCAGGTTTTATTGTCGTCTATAACCTTTGTTATAAAGAAAAATGCAAAATATTTTTTAAAAAAATCGTCTTGAAAATACTGGATTCCAGAATATAGAAAAATACAGAAGTAGAGATAAATTCCAGTAAATTTTAACCACTCTTAACGAATTACCTTTTCAATTAGTGAACCATCTTTTAATGAATCGCAAATATGTGTCATGTTGGCTCCAAGAAACAACAAAACTGCCAACAACAGCAAGAGGAATACGCATATAAAGAAGAACGTATGGATAAAACTAAAGGGAAATTATATATGCTTGTTGGTTTGTTGTATTGAATAACCTTGTTCTTAGGACATTTTTGCTCACCTTATAATCAGATCTTTTCCTAATCTCGCTAGCTTCATTGGCGGACTGAATTCGTCGATCTCCCATAAATCCACATGTGCAATCCCAAGCTGCCCTGCGGAGACGCCCCCGTATAACAAAACACACAAAAGAAAAACCAAAAAACATGGCAGCTTTGGTAGGAATGCGAAGTGCATTTCGGTAGTTTCAGTGGTATCTGTTTTGAGCCATCCCGTTACTTTGGTTCGGTAAGGTTCAAGGGTTTCCACGATCTATGAAGAACAAAAATTTGAAAAAGATCTTGGTAGACTAGACTAGAAACAAAAGAGGAGAACTTTTATACTTTTTCAGAAGTTTCGTTGACTTTGGTAAGGAAAGTCTTTTTGAATTCTTCTAATCCTGTTGACATCTGCTTGGTGGCTATAAAAATCAGAAATTATAATTGCTTGGAAAAAAAGAGGATAAATCATGACTAAAGGAAAAGGAAACCACCTTCGAGTATCTTTTCCCTATCTCCAAAGAAAATCGCTCCAGTGTTGTTTATGCTTTCGTAAGTCTAAAAGATGATCAAGTCATCATAATGATAAAAAGTCTTTTATTTCTTTTGGATGAACGAGTCAATACTATACAGCAAATTAGAAAAAGAAGATATTTCAGATATTTCAACCTTTGTCATGGTATGATTGAAATCATACAGAAGAAATAGTTGCATCTTCTTTTCAGAGTCGGAGAAATCCACCAGCTGGAAAAAATAAATCAGTAAATACGAACAAGTTTTGGAATTTCCGTTTCAAAGAGCGTGGAGGGTGAGATTTCGTACAAAATCAAGAACTTTGTAAGAATATGTTCAGTTTTCATGACCAAAATAAGTAAAGAACATTCCTTTCTACAAGAATATCATTCCATGTTACAGGTGCACAGAATGTGGACTGATGAAAAATTTACCCTGTTTCTTCTTCCTTCTCATTATATAAGATGCTTTCATACCTTATCAGACAAAACTTTGTCGGACAAAACTGACAAATTTGTTCGGAAGTGACGAAAGTTTTGACCGACGAAAAAGTCAATAAAGAAAAACAAACCGAATAAAATGTTTCCTAAAAGACAGCAAAATAGTCACAACTAGTCTCAAAATAGCATTTAGCCGCTTATGTAAAAACCGGCCATAGAATAAAACTACCTCCTCGCTGAAATTGACAGAAAAAGCCATTCCATTTGTAGGAAGCAACGACAAACTTCGACAATACATTGGACTGAAACTTTTTTCACATTGTTCATGCAAAGTGATGACATCTCTTTGAATTTTCTCTATTATTTCTAATTCTCGGTCTGATTGGAGAACAATGTTATTTCGCGACTGAATCAACGGGTCGACCATTAACACCGCTTCTGCCGTCACTGAAATAACAAAATGAGAAAAAACTTGTTGAAAATCCCTGAAGAAGGAGTGCCATGACTATTGCAATATACACATTCATTCAATAATAAATGCTCTTCGTGGCAGTGTTTTTTGGACGATCAGCCGAATCTCGATCACTGATTTTAACACTTGACGTTTTAAACTCAAAGGCGTGTCTAATGGCGTCAACAGAGAAATTCAAAATATTTCGAAAGGGAGGTGGTATCTGTAATGAAATCATCTTAAACTAAAAATCTGTTGATTTGTGTTACGTGTCCTCCCTCATTTAACAAACATGGAATATCTTACAATCCCACAAACGTATGACACTGTGATGAATGTTCAGACGAACATCTTCCTTTATTTCATTGATGACGTGTTGTGAAAGATGATTCGAATTTATAAGATCTAGGAGAAACGAAAAAAAGTAGCCTTTGAACTATTCAAACTATTTGTGCGATAAATAGGCACTAATCCTTTAGATGAAACTAATTTCGATATTTACAAATTGATTTCGTAGCTAGTGCATACCATTCAAAGATTTGGCAGATTTTCCAATCGCCGTATCGAAGTCGTCACCAAGAACGATTTGAAGTAGCTTTGAGATAAAATGTTGAGTTAAAACAGTTAAAAAAAAGTCTCATAAGCAATTAGAGTTTTTCGTGTAAAATTGGAGTTGTACTCAATTTTCGTTCAGCTTTAAATTCGCGCGATATAAATTCGCGTACCTAATAGAGGAAATATTCGCCCAGCTTTAAATTCGCTCACTTAAAGAATACTGAAATGCCGTCTGATCTGCACTGTTGAGGCCAGTAAAGAAGTACAGACAAGCCAGAGCTGTTATTTGGTTAAGGAAAATGACGAATTTTCTAAATACGTCAGCTACACATTTTTTGTAATCAAAATACATCTTTAGTCCGTCCAGAAATTCATGGCACTAAACATGTTTAGAATAGAGAAACCAGGCTTACTGCAAAGACCCTCATATGTGAATGTCATTTCAAAGTAAAATCAACGTTGTGACGTTGATTCGGCGTCGACTTTGCGTTAAAATGGAGTCATCTTATATATAATAGCAAGTGCGTGTCACACATTTATTTTAGAGAGTGATAAATTTTGTTAAATTTTACGGTCAAAGTCTTCTTAACCGTGGTCATATTCTTCATTAGGCCATGCGCTTTCTTACGATTATTATTATAGTAGCACGTGCCGTGACGTCAGTTTTTTTTTATCGTCGCAATTAGGTGATTCAAATTTTCGTCATGGAGTTTGTACACCTTGATTATATTTTGATTATATCACCTTTTGCGTACATCATTTTCGAAGTTAGATGTGGTAAAAAGTTTTACCCAGGTTACTGGTTTGCCTATAATGATTACAGTATCTTCCCAGCCGGCACATTTGTTAAAAAATCTCTGCGAAGGAGTGCCTTTCTATAGAAATATACACACAATTTCAATAAGAGTGCCCTCCATCGCAGTGACTTTTTGCCGATTTTGCCGCCTGGGTTGAGGAACGTTATATGAACTGGTTTCTATGTAGAATATTTTAGTGCTGAGTACTTTTAGACTATAATCGTAATAACGGTGTTAGAACTTCGCCACCTGTTTTTACTCATTTCATCGTCAGTGCGAATATAATTGTTGAATTCCGTTACCCATTTCATATGTAGTGGTTTCAAAATACTAATTTTTATATCAGATACACTTTCTGGAGCGACACCAATGTGGCTTGGTACTTGTTCCGCAAACCATGTCATTATTATTATTATTATTTACGAATGTTTACCCAGGATAGCCTCTTCAGTTCCTTAAGGTACTGTTATCAATGAGGGTCCTGCGAAGGAGGTCCTAGAGCATTTAAAGCCCCCATTTGGGCTACGGAAGCTGTAATGACAGGAACCGCTCAACTAGACAACCACCCTAGACATCATTCCTACTCTCTTGCTGAGTGCTAAGCAGAGAGGATTGATTCACACTGTTATAGTCGCTGGCATGACTCGGTCGGGGATTGAACCCGCGACCTCCCGAACAGGAAGCGAGCACTCTACCACAGGGCTACCAGTCGAGTCTGAGCTTTGTTTCGCAAAGACGATTTGCATGAGGTATTGGTACCATTTTCCTATGGTTTTTCGCGATTAAACCGTTTACCTTGTCAGTCCACTGTCCTTTGAAAACGTTGGCCATTAAAAGCCACTCTTTTGTTGAACGCAGACCAAGTTCTTCTCTTTTCTTTTTGACATAGGGTAGAAAAACCTTCTCGATCAACTCCATGACCTTCTCCTCATATGACCAGTAGTTGTCACTATGTGTGATGTTAAACTGATCTGGAATTTTGAACTTCAGATGACAACGGTTAGTCTTACCCTGGTAAATTATTTTGTATGCTTAAGAATGTACCAGAAAGCGTAATGGAGTAAATTCCTGGGGCTTGACGGTAGTCAGCAGAATTTACTATGAGAACAAGCTTTTCATTCTTTTTTTCAATTGTGTACTTGCTCAGTAGATTAATGGAAGGGACGTTTGATCGATGTTTACTCCCAGATCCTGATAATGTTTGATGCACTTCAGTAGTCTTTTGACGCAAGTTTTCAGCTTTTAATTTGAAGCTATTCACGCGTATTCATTTTCGCTCAGTTATAAATTCGCGCACCCATGTTTATCACGAATTCAAATAATGCGCGAATTCTAATACAAGTAAAGTAACGGACTCATTGAGTATGGCTTGTATAGCTCAAAATGAATTCATCCTGTCGGTTAAAATGCACAGGTATTTCGGACTTACTGATGTTGTTCCTTTAGTAAGCATAAGCAAGTCATCGATGCTCTTCGAAGACATTTCTTTCGACAGTTGAGCGCCAGAACTTAAACGTTCTGATGCCAAATAGCTGGCAATTCCAGCGATGCTAAAAGAAAAATGTATTAGCAATTTCGTTTGAAGAAAGCCCAGTTCTCTCGAATCTCAGGGTTATGATTGTCGTCGTGACAATAATTCCTGCATGAAACAGTCTCAAAGTAGCTCTTACAGTATGAAAGTAGCTGCAGTCAGTACTAAACTAGCACTAAAGAATCGTTTCACCCTCTTCTTTTGAATTACTTCTAGTTCCGACATTTGGTTTTTCTCATCTTGCCGACACATTTTGATGCAAAACAATATTCCAAAGATCGGAAGTATCAAGACAAGCAGCAGAGGGAAAGCTGCCATTATGAAATAAGGAAGTTCGAAATCTACAACCTACAAAATGAATTCAGATCAAACAATTGGAGTTTCTTGTCTTTGACAGATATAAGCTGTACACAGTGAACAAAATCATCAAAAAGCCATTGCGACGAAGTGCATTTTCATTGAAATTGCATGTACATGTATGAGCTTTTGAATAATAATGTTCTTCATCATAGCGATTTTTCAACAAATTTGCCCGGTGGGTAATGTCTTTGACAGATCATAGGTAGACATATTTTACACTGTTTCTCAAAGCAGCTTTTAAACCTGGTGGTTCAGACCTGACGGTTACGACGATTAAAATTTAGTTTACTGTCGTCGCAATCGTGTCGTCGCAATCGTCTAATGTTAACACTTTTTTTAATCGTCGTATTCGTCAGGTCTGAACCAAAGCAAACCTGTTGTTTGATGTTTGAAGGTGGCTCGGTGGTTCTGTTTACATAAATCTTGATCAAATCTTTCAATAAATCTATTAAAAAACAGATGGACACATGAAAGGATGTTTAGGACTACAGTGGAACCTCTATTAACGGTCACCTCCATACATCGGTCACCTCCTGATAAGCGGCCAGAAAAGAAAGTCCCTGCCGAATTTATGGTCAAACTCTTGTAAAAAAACCTCCATACATCGGTCACCTCCAATCAGCGGCCAAACGGCCACTTTCTATTGTCCCAATGTCTAATTTTACCTCTATTAACGGTCAAAAAAATCTTTACGCAAGCAAATGAATGTAAAAATAAAAAAAATTGTTACTTTATTTACAATAATTATTTACAAAAATAAAGTCAAGTCAAGCAGCCTTATCTATTGTAGATGATTTGAACGACTTTTGTGAAACATTAGGCGGCGCTGACTTAGTAAGTGCTTTGAATCTTGTCACACAACGACTTGAAGCACTTAGGCTCAATAATGTTGTGTTTATTTTGATCATGAATCATTCTTTATAACCCTCCCATCCTGACCAGCCCTTTTGATAAAAAAAGTATATTCATATAAAACCTCCATACATCGGTCACCTCTAATGCAACGGCCACTAAGCTGGGTCCCCCAAAGTGGCCGCTATTAGAGGTTCCACTGTATAACGTTTTCGGTTGTGAAACAAGTATAAGTATATTGAATATAAGAATTGAATCTTAGCTACCGTAGGGTGTGTCTTTTTGCGCAAGCTTTATAACATTTTCTGCAATCTGTGCGAAACTGGACAAGGCCCACTTCTGTTGTAGTTCTGTATGATTGAATTGGATATCATATTGGTTGGGTTTGAAGGTTATGTATGAGCAACGCACAGTTGAAATACAGATACCGATCAGTAACAGCAGTTTCATCATCGTTTTCTGATCAATCAAAGCGTACCGCGTCGTTATAAGCAGCAATGAATTTGACGTCATAAGATATGGTATGACGTCTTGTGGATGATTCACGTGACCCGTTGTCATGGCAAATCAAGAAAGGATATTATCATCATTAACGGAATTTTATTTCAGCCTTTTGCAAATGTACACGTACCTACTTACACAGTGGACAAAGTGTCAAACATTTCTGTGTGAGTGTGAGCAAGGTTTAAGTGGCGTTTACATGAAGATTTATTATCAGGATGGTGACTTCAACCATAATTTATTTTCATATTTCATTTTAAGGTATAATAAGCGTGGAAACTTCCAATGATATGAATATTTTATAAATCTCTGATGTAGGTAGTGTGTTTGAAAAAATTGGAATAACGCAGTTTTCGAAGGAAATATCTAACCTAAATAAAAGTTGTACTGACACCAATATAAACGCATAAGCTTCTCTATTTTTCATGAAATTGTTTTTTGTCAGATTTACGCGATGTTTACATGAAGTTTTATATTGGGGTGGTAAGTTTTACAATGTCTTTTCATATTTAATTTTCAAGGTAAAAATCCAATGTAGATAACTATAAAAGTTATGGAAAAGCCGTATTCAGCCGTTGCATTACCGACTGGTAACTTGGTGACAAGGAGATCAGAGGTCGTAGTTCACCACCCGACCATACACCATAACGATGTGAAGCAGTCTATTTTATTTAGCATTCGATCTAAGAACAGATGTCTTTAAATATTCTAGAACACGTCATTGCTAACAGTTCTAACACCCCATTGTTTGTCAAAAATCGACGTTTTTTGAAAATTGACAAGTTTTTCTTCGTGTCTCTTTAAGGAATGAACCGACTTTATTGTATGGTGCATCAAATTTACGCTAAGAAATTCTCTTGACATTAAAAGTAAGTTTACGCCTAAAAACCTTGTAGGTTTCGAGAAATGCCTTTTCAAACACCCGGATCTTTTTGGGCGCACTCGGTATCAGAACTAAAGCTGCCATTAAAACGGACTCCAAAATCATACTTTGAGCAAGTCAACACCCCCTTGAAATGATAATCCCTACGAAATTATATGTCTTAATGCCATCGATAAAATGTCATCAGAAAAAAAAAACATGAATCTCAATTCATTTAGAATATTTTGCGTTCATACAAAAATTTTATATACATCTATCCTCGGCAAAAATATCTAATAGCTAATAATACTTTCAATAAAAATTTGATTTCAAAAATTGAATAATTTGAAAAACGTATGAAATTGATACAGGTAACTAAAAACACGATATATATATTATATAACTTATTCGATTGACGCATTAATCGTAATATCGGATTGAACTGACGTAACGTCAGGCGATTGCGATTTGTGGGTGTCTGTTTTCGTGGCGTTATCAGCGAATAATACAAAACAGGAATCGCAAACTCGAACAGTTTTCTGATATCCGAAGATCGGTAAACTTCAAAAAACAAAACAAAATAAAATAAATGAACAAATGAAAATAACAAAGGAATAAATACCGTCAACATCCTTCCTAATTCCGAACGCAAAAAGTTAACAAAGATTAAGGTCATGAATATACGCATTATATTCATATATTCACCAAAATCATCACATAACACTGAAAGTAGAAATCGTGTTTAAGTTTGACTGACAGCGCGGGATGCAATGTGTTTTTGATTTATAGGACAGGTTGAAAAATGCTTTGCTTTGTGTTCAGAATTAGGAAAGGAACTCGGAATTAGGAAAGCCACTTGGAATTAAAAAGGTTGGCGGTGGAAACGTACCTGCACTTGTGCTGGGAACATTGAGCACAGAAGATGCGACCACAACAACGACAATGATGTTTTCGAGTCGTCTGTGAAAAAAAGCTTATGTTCATTAGTAAGAAAGTTAAGAATACATTACCTATTTCAATGAAAGAGAAACTGCAAGAGATATTGATTTGAGATACACAAAAATATTTTTTAAAAAGTACTTTATGCTACGAAATTTGTTGAAAAACCGCTGCGGAGGAAGACGTTTCTATAGAAATGTAAATTCAATTTCAATGAAGATGCACTTCGTCGCAGTGACTTTTTGATGATTTTACCCACTGGGAATGTCCTTTATGATTCAAGATCATTCAAGGGTTGAGAAAATACGAGAAAATGTTCCATCAAAAAAACAAGATGATCCAGAAGAAAGTTTCACATAACACATGTAGATACAAAAATTTATATGAACCAATAAAATCTGACCTGAGGCTAGCTGTTTTTTGAGTCTTTTTGAGCCTTAATTGTTCTTATTTTGTTCTTCGATTTAAGAACACAGTTTCAAATTTCAGCCTCATTTTGTTCTGTTTTATGGAACTTCCAGTAAAATAAAAAATCACCTATCATTTTTAACGAACAGGATAACTCACAAGATCGAGAGTGGAAACGATATTCTTTATCAAACTCCAGCTGAATCAGGTAAATGTCATCAAGAAAGGCTTTACAGGATGATTTTACTGAGATGAAGAATGAACATTTAAGATCCTCATCTCTAGTTCTTCTTTAAACTAAACATTCGAGAAGATTGGAAACAAATGAATGATTAGGAAAAAGAACCTTTGAAAATCCTGCCCTACATATGTAACATTCGGTGATGATATCATCGGGAACCCATGTTAACTTGTACTGTTTTTGAAGGTGGAGCAAATCTAACTTCTCCTGTTCAGATTGTTCAAACATTTCCTTCAACTAAACGATACAAAAGCATACAAAGACATATAAAAGTTTTTTATCCATTCATCAATAATCATTCATTCATTCAACCGAAGATCACCTCGCGAATTGAACAATCCGTTTCTTGGCGAATCTTCGATAATTTGTTGGTATATGCCGCTTCGCACTGAAAATGGAAAGATTGATTTATAAAGGTGAATTTTTCATTTTCAATTATTTCGGAGGAGAAATTTCGTTTTGCTAGATTAACACAAACATAATTGGCGGAATATGCAGTGAAGCGGTTGTTATGACAATCGGAATAGGGTGTTAAATTGGGGGCATTTAATAGGAAAGCATAAAAAAGAGGATTTTGTTACAAAATTTTTTATCTGAAAAAACTAAATGTCTGAATAGTGATGTTTTTCCTGGTCAAGACAATTTTGGGGACAAAAACTGAATGATAATAAAAATTAGTTTTCTCAAAATCTTTTGAAGTGGCGATTGTTCAAATAGGATATACCAATTTTTATTTTTATTTTTTTTTTTTTATTTATTTATACTTTATTTTCTGTTGGATTTGTATAATATTAGTCACAATTAACTAATTTATTCCAACAAATAAAAACGCAAAATAAAAATATCAGCCAACTGCAGATTTCGCTTGAACTCCCTGATTGATTCTGAGGCTTTGATTGATGCTAGCAGATGATTCCATGCCAATATTGCACGAAATTCAAAAGTGTTGACTTGCGCTTTGAAAATCGGAAGTTCAAATAGCAAACCGGACCACACAGAGTAAGATAGGTTCTTGAAAAATACCTTGTAGAATAGGAGGAGCAAGCCCATGACCAAAACTTATCAAATTGGTGAACCTGTTATTTCTTTCCAGAGTTCCTCTATCTCTTACAATCTGACAAAACAACTTCTTACTTTGATCATTTCCGTTGAATTTTCTTCATTCAATCTCTCCAACTGTTTTTGTAATTCTGCAATTTGCTTTTGATGTTCCTATAAATATTAACTTATCCAAATCACGAACGAAATGCCCGACAGTGAAAGACACACTGACATGGTATGAATGACAAACCTTGTTCGACAATGCTATAGAAGACATCAGTTTTCGACAGCGGACTTCCCATTCCGTTTTTTCTTCGGAAAGCTGAACAATTTTTTCTTCTAGTTCTCGAACAGTTTTCTGGAAAAATTTGATGGCAAATGGACAAAAAAAAGTGTTAAAACCAGGAAAATAACCAGAAAAAATAACATAGTTCGAAATAAATTTTAAAGAATCCCACTGGCAGTTTCCTCATCAAGTAACTTAACTGTTTACAAATGTTTCAAAGCATAAGTACATACGAAAAAGATAGAATTTACCTGATCTTCCTCGCTAGGATTTGTCTTTGAATTTGTCGGTGATGGTGTGTTCGCAGGTTTAGCAGGAGAAGCAGTCTTTACAGAACCTTACAAAAGCGTGGAGAAAAAACTTTATTGTATAGCTGGATGGATAGATCGTATGATCGTGTGTAGAGAATACTTACCACCGCATTTTTCACAAAGATTCTTCTTCAAAGTACTCTGAAATCAACAACAATAATACTGCAATACCCTGCATCAAGCAGAATCTTATGTGCTCTGACGTTTCTGATGAATACAGTATGTGTCACCCAATCTTACCCGGTCAAGAGAATGCGTCTTGGGGAGCATTTCTGCTGGTAATATTAAGTCAAACACTAAAGTAAAGATAATAAGACAAGGTCGTCCTCAAAACATAAAACTAAGCAAAAGATTGAAGTTTGATCTTGAAGAGACTTGCATACCTTTGCGTGACATTTTAGCTTGGCAATTCTCCATGTTTTTAATAAAACTGATTAAGGACAGTATTTGCTTGCCGAACCTTTTTTCTCTCACACTTGTACATGTATCTAGAAGATTCGCAAAGATGACGTTACAAGGGTTTCCGGACTGAAAGCAAAGCCAATGAAAAGGTGGCTTGACATACCAACAATGGCTGAAGCTTTTTGTTGCAGTTCTTCCACAGCACATTCAACTGAAGATAAACAAAATAAAACTGAAATTGAGCAGGATTGTTGAAAGAATGACGTCACAAATCAGATCCATTCTGTCTTTATTCTATTCAAAATAGTAAAAGTAGATATAGTCGATAAAGGCAATCTGTAAAAATTTAGGTCTTTAATATTACTTTCGGCAGAACGCAGAATTTTAATGATGACTGGTTTGGGATTGCATCTTTCTGCAACATCTGCAGCTGTTTCTCCAACACTACTAACAGCAAGAATATCAACACCCATCTAAAGATTTTTATTGAAGGTTAGTTATCAGGAAATTCGCAAAAGACAGAAATCCATATGAAGATCTCAGAACTATAGCTTGTGATAATGCTGAAATCTGTGAAAGGTTGTGAACATTGATCATATTTCAGGGTGTAGCAATGATACAGGATAACTTAAAGGCCGGAACAAACGTATCAAACTTTTTCAACAAATTGCCTCAAATTAGCTTGATGAGCGTTTTGATGAAAATTCGAATTTTTGATGAAAAAAGAAAATTCTATTTGAAGTTTCATCAAACTGATTCCATCAAATAATATAAAGTCCATTCATTATGAAAATTAAAATGGCTGCTAACTGCAGCAGCTAGTATTTTATTACTGTCAGAACTAGTTGATTCTGACGATGAAAACCTCGCAGAGGTAAAACAAGAAATTGGATGAAAAGAAGAAGTGAGAAGGGTTATTATAATAACATTATAAAAGAATTGCGATTAGAAGATCGGTTTGGTTTCAAGGATATGTTTCGAATGGATGTTGTTGATTTTGAATACGTTTTGGCTCAAATTTCCAATTTGATAACTCCATAATTCAAAAACATTCAAAAAACACTCAGCCTTCGCTGTTTTGCACTCAACGAGGTGATAAATTAACGCTATCTGATGAAATTTTGTCTCAAACACGTCAAACAGCAAATTTTAGTTTGATGGAGGCAATTTTGTCTGATGAAAAGTTTGTTCCCGAACAAACTTCATCAAACTCCATCAAACTGGATTTTTTTCTTCTTTTTACTTTTTTCAAAAAAATGTTTACTCTCAAACGTATCAAACAGCTTGTCAAACTCGCTAGTTTGATGGAGTTTGATGAACTTTTTGATACGTTTGCTCCGGCCTGAAGTCTTAAATACAAACATAATTCTATGGTCATATGAGTGTCATTATGAAAAAAAATATATAAATAAATAAAATGGAAGAAGGAATTTTCACCTCCAGCAGCAACTCAGCGACTTCAACATGAGTGTCAGATGTTCCCTTCCTGGTAAAAAATGTGTGATTGACAATATTATTGTGAAAATCTTGTACTTGCTGCATTTAGTTGAACTGAAATGCAGCTTTGTTTTAAATGCGGTGGTTAAGTTATGGAAAAAGAATTTTACCATGCAACAGTGTGGAGGAGCGTCCAACCCACCTAAACAAAATAGATCTTACATGATAATCTCAAGAGAAAAACAAAACGAAGAAAAACTACGGAAATTTGCTTCTACTTGCATTATTCACTTTTTTAACATCAGCACCTTTCTCCTGCAACCAAAATGAAATGCAACATAATAAAACACTAGCAATCAGGTAGAAAATTAAATGTATCTGAAATCAATTTTTTATAAAAATCTTTTGTTTTGAAAATAACAAACAATAAACAGTTGAAGTATGTATCAGTAAAAGAAAGATTGGCCCTACCAGTAAAAGCACAACACATTGTAAAAATCCTCCTTCAACAGCATAGAAAATTGGACTATTGAGAGAAGAATCTAAAAGAAAAGTGGAACAAAATTAATAAATCAAAACTCAATATTCTGATTATGGAGTACCATCATTCCCCCCAAAAATGAGAGTATTATATGAATAAATATTCTATACTGGAGAAATAGATGAAAACATTCCTAAAATTGATTCTACCTGTTACATTTACATCACATCCCATGTTCAAAAGAGTGACGACAATATGATCATGACCTGTAAAAAAATAAAACAAGTGATGATAATCAAAATGCAAAATTTAACCCCAAAAAAACAAATAGTTTTAAAGCTCTCCTAAATTTACAAGGTCTGAGGCACAAATTAAATTTACTCTTTCATAGTTTGTTGCAATGAAACAATCATTCCTGGGCTGTTCCAGGCTACTGGTCCAGTGGGAACAAAGAGAACTAAGAGAAACAGAACAGCAGATATCCCACTCAGCTATCACAGTACTCAAAAAAAAAAATTATGCTAAAACTTGAAAATGAAATGAATGAATCAAAACAGTGTTGTTTACTCTTATTTACTCTAGTTTTATTTCTTATTGATCAAAGCAAGGATTTTGTAAACAGCACACACATTATGACATTTTCTTCGACTGCAATTACTTGCACCATAATAAATATAATGCAATTCCACATGATAAGTTTGGACAGGAAATTAACAACACAAACAGCTATCATGTTTTCTTTCTTTGCCTGATATAAAAATAGTAGATAAACCTTTCTTTGCTGCTTCAAACAAAGCATTATTTTTCTGCTCCACTGTCTTTAACTTTGAGAAATTAGATACTTCATAAAAGGCTAGAAATCAAAATATGATTTAAAAATTAATAGTCCCATAAAAATCCCATAAAAGACAAATAAGAAAATGCTTTACAAGTGCCGAATTTTGCTTCACCAATAGCTGATAGTGCTTTTTCTGTACTTATTTCTTCTTCCCTTTGTTTCAAATGACATCTTGTACAAATCTAACCAAATAATCATTATTATTAATTACTCTTATTATTCATTCAATGGTAGAAGCCACCTGCAAAGTATCTCCACACACCTACAAGTATACTCTATACTAGTGGGCCCACAACTAGAATTTTCAAATCACAAGTTTGTTGATATTCCCAAATGTAGCAAAAAAAAGTTCATTATGACTTTATTTTTATTTCGGTAATAAGATTCTTATGTGTACAATTACAACTTATAGTCAATTTAAACAAGCTTATACTACAGTCTTTTGAAGACCTACAGTTGCTTAATCTACAAACACAAACACTTTTTGCCAAATTCAAGAAAACAATTGCTTGATTAATGTCCTGGATACAGCGTTGACATCATTTGTTCAATTAAAGTGAAAAAAAATTCTCATACCTTTTCTATGCCTTTAATCAAAACAATACATGTGATGCAAACAGGTGAAGAGCACATTCTACAGTGAGATCTATGGAAACAAAATAGAAAAAAAGATTTATCATTTAAAAAGAATTTATTTTCTGTTTTGCGTTAACGTGCGTATGTTGAAAAACCTGGTGCATGAAGCCTTTTTATTGTCATTTTCGCGCATGAATACAAGTTATTTTATTTTTCTTAAACTTTAAAAAAACACTTATAGTTTCTTCAAAATTGTTATGAACGATAAAAAATAATAATGAATAATAATAATAACAATAAATAATAATAATATTAATTTGAATCTATTAGCTAACATGATAAATAAGCGAAAAAATTCACCTTGGTTAAAAGAAGCAATATAAAAGCAATTATAAAAATTGTTAGGGTACGTAACCTTCCATGTACAAGTGGAAATCAGCTTTGAAAATTAGACGCTGGGACATGGAATACTAAGATCTGCATTACACGCAGCAATTTATCGGTTTGTATCAGGACAATACTACTATACGACATAGCCTGTCATGGAGAAATCTGTCAAATGTTTACAGTACTAACCACCTGTGAGAGTATGAATCTCAGCTCGATAGATATTGTAGCGCGTAATTGTTGAATTGAGAGACTTTTGAAAAGCATTTGGCATACTATAGACTCAAGATGATTTTTACTGTGTAAACCAAACCTTAAAATTTGAGATCAGTTTCTGCAGTTATCGTACCTATGAAACATTCAATATTATGACAACCCTTGCAGAACATTGTGCATCGTCTATATCGTAAGGAAAGGTAGGTGCGTACTTAGTTTCTGCAAGCGCGTTTCTCTGGCAGCGCATCTCCATTTTTTTCCAAATAAATTCAGTCCCTATCTTCATATATGGCCAATAATATATGGCTTATTTGGGTGTTTACATGCATTTAAACACCAAAATAACTGAAAAATCGAATGGTCCCTTTTCCTTCAACCGGTAACAAATGCTATGAAGAAATTGCCAATCAAATATTTCGATGTTTAAACCCAAGATTTTCTGTCACTGTGTTGCCAACACATCAGTTATCTCTATTGGTCACTAAAGGTATCACACACCTGAAATTGCTTAAAAAAAATTGAATTCCTAAATCTAAACATCTTCATTTTCTATTCCTAGATTTTTATGTTAATCTTCAAAACGTAACAGCAAAACATTATTTTGGAAAACAAAAATTTCTCTTTTACCTTCCTTTGATAACATTGGTACCAAAATATTTCATGAATGGCGTACCACACTTTAAACAGGACTAAAAATAACATGAATTGTGTATATATATATAAAAAATTTTCAACCGGCTTAAGTCACCTCAATGAAAACGTTTATACTAAAATTGTTATCCTAGGTAAATTTTTTAGCACAATCAATTTCACAAATGATGTATAAAAATCCCTTTTTAATGTGCCTTTCCTATGTCAAAAAAAATGAATGTCACATCAATCACCAAAAAGCTTTAGAACCAACTGTTTTCATCACTTCATTACCAATATTGAGGATTCAAAAGAACACCAAATATATACTTCATATTCAGAAATGTTTGTGTGAAGAAATTATAGCAGTTTGGAGCTTTTCTTAAAGTTAGATATTTTTTTCATCTTAACTCTGTCTTTAACATCAATAGCAGCCTCCAAAGTTTTTTTTTGCAAAATTCATTCAATTTGGTCCCAAACTAGCCCTAAACAACTTTGCAATAACTTTCGGTGATGTGACGTCAATGTTGCGGATGCGCGTGAAATCATTCTGAATGTTATATGCAATGTTATCAATGATATAAACCATGGAGGTGCATTAACTAACTCATTTGTCTCTTTTTATGGTGCCTGCTTATTAATAAATTCGAAATGCTAATTACACTTTCATATTTGTGTTTATCTATGTGACGAGGAAGTTCAAATTCAAGAACAGTAAGTTTGTTTATTAACATTTAGCACTTTTTTCACAGCTTTCGGAAAAATTTTGAATTTAGTTTCAATTGTTGGGATTCAGTTTATTAAAACACGAGTTCCATGTTATAAGTTTATTGTTCTTGAAAAAAAACATTCTAGCTAACATTTTTCATTTTTACTTTTTGGTGCTTCATCGCAGGCGTTTTGTTGTCTAAATGTAATGGTAACACAGCATAATATGAAATATGAAATGACTACGCAGGAGGGTGAAAGAATTATTTTGATGAATTAATGAGTCAAGAAAGATTAACTACCTGTTTACATGTAGAATATGAGAAACTGTGACTACTTAAAGAATAGATTTCTGAATATTTGTGAAAAAAAAGAAAACGTTTTGACCACTACACAGAATCCCCATTTTTTGCAGCTCTTCGTTGGAATACTCCAGTTCACATGAATAACTTTCAACGTATTGGCAATCATCTTCTTCATCAGAGCTATATTCAAAATTTTCATCGTCATCCAAACTCTCTACACTACACACCGCTTCTTGCTTTTCCTTCGTTTTCAGCTGTTCTTGTTCCGCTGTTCCACAACATTGACGTCATTATGCAGCATGTTTTCAAAATAAACCGTGCTAATTAGTTTCACTTTCACTTATATAAAAACAAGGAATTTGACCCCTTAGAATAAAAAAATAAAAAAATAAAAATCATTTCTATATTGAATAGGCTCTACTGATGTCATATCAACAAATATGACGAAAATTTTTTTTCTGACGTTCGTTCTCCTTTAAAAATCCTATTAAAATTAAAATCCACAAATTATCAGGGCTTTTTTGTGAAATTCTTTTGCAAAAATAAATTCGATGAATTTTCTTGAAGTAGTGAATAATGAGATTTAATTCCACGAAAATGTAAAAAATTTTCTTTTAGTGACCAAAGGTTCCTTTTATAAAACATAATTTAGAGATTATACTGAAAAGGAATTATAAATCTTCAAAGAGAGTGAGATTTTTTATGAGAAATCCTAAAAAATCATCCAAAAAATTCATTTGCATTTCTGGTAAATTTTGTTCATCTGCGAAAATAAATTCACGCAAAATCTACTTTACCTTCAGAACCATGAAAATTAATTCCAAGAAAATACAAAAATTCTTTTTTTGGTGAGGGACATAAATTGGTTCTTTAGGCAAAGTGAAGATGAAAAAATTTGATACAGACATGGGAGCAGCACACAAGAGGAGATGGATTTTGAAAAATGTATAAAATAAAAGTGTATTGTGTTGTCATACATTGTCAGACAAAAAGAATATTTCTGATTGAATTATAAATAAATGCCTCATCATAACTTACTTTGCATTCACAAGTACGAAATGAACGGCTGCATTCATAACAAATGTGTGAATCACCAGAAGCACCTTAATGAAAAAACAATAACAAGTAAAATCTCAAAGACTTCATAAGGACGCAAAAGTTTCAGGTTTTATAAACCATCATTTAGCAAATGAAAAAAGTTGGCAATATTATCTTCTTCTTGATAATAGTGCTCAACTTATAAGAAAATTATGAATTTAACGTCATGTCATTTCTTGACAATAATTACTGTTTTTATATTGGAAATGTTTTTTATGTTCGCACATAGGCATAAGGTCATATCATAATTGTTTTTGTTACTTAAATATATAATGAGAAAGATAACTAATAGGTAGATACACAACAGTTGAAACAGGTTATTATAACTATTATAATTCATTTCAGAACATTTAAAAAGAGAATAATTATAATATACTATATACATACTAAATTTTGATTTGTGTTCTACTGGGCCAGAGGAAGGAACATCTGCCATTGGTAATATCCACTCTCCTGATGCACTTATTTGACTTGCCATCAATGTGTTATCCAAATAAGATGTTGATACTACATAAAGATATTTGGTCATTCAAAAAGTAAAGAAATTTAATTACATGCAACATGTTTTTGTTTTGTAAAATCCTACTGTGGGATTCTGTTTTTCACTCAAAGGAGAGTTGATTCAGAATTTACCACCTTTTTCTTGTACTGATTGATAAATACAGTTTCCTGTGATTTTTCCTAATTTAGTCAAGTTAGACATTTTTGGTTATATATATTTGAGTGAGCAGTTTGGAAACTTAGTACTTTGGTGAAGATAGGGTGCTTATTTTCAAAATCTTCAATGTTTTTAATACCTTAAGGGAATTAATTTTTTCACGTTCAAAGGGAAATGAAGATTTTCGCAGGAATTAATTTTCACGGATTGATGATTTTTAAACAGGAATTTGGTCATATTAAGCAAAATGGTGAAAAAAATGCGAAGAGAGTGACAGTTATAAAAAACCGATAAACTTATCCTATGTTAAATGTTAATATCAATCTTGTAAAAAGTAATTACAAAGCGACTAATGAATATAATAGCTACTAACTAAGAACTATCTTATAAGTCATCATTGATGTCACCTAAAATACTAAACATGTATAAGAAAATACCTTTAAGGGAATAAATTTTGGCGGGAATAAAATTTGGCAGATTTGGGGAATTTTGTGAAAAACTGCCAAATTAAGTTCCCGGCAAATTTAACTTTTTTTGCTCACTGCCAAATTAAATGATCTGCAGAAGATATCGCAACATGTCTTTCGTTGTTTACTCTCTAAAACATGTTTTTAAGTACTACACATTAAATATATAGTTAAAAAATGTTTAATTGACAATGAATGATTGTGTTTCTGAACTCAATTCAAGATTGAGCTTCAACTACCGGTAAATGGCAGTTGGAAAGTGCTTTGAAAAATCGCTGAACAGGTGTGCCAAAAAAAAGAGGAAGAGATCACCAGACATCAAAAAACACTTCACATTAAGAAAAAAGCAATTCCAAAAAGTAGGGATATTCGAGAGCTACTTTTATCACGAAATAAGAAGAATCTCGCCACTGATAGATATATACTGTGTTATTATTGACTAAGAAACATCTATTAAACTTTATGAAAGATATATCTGATTTTTATTCTTCCTAGTTTCATTTTGTCATTTATATATTTTATTTGCTTATAAGTATGTAATATATTATTTTCATCATTAATATTTTCGTCGACCTTATGTCAACTCGTCAGCGATGCTTGGGTGAAATCAACAAAAAGATATATCTTCTAAATCAAAATCGTTGGAAATTTGAGCAACATTTCGAAAACTGTAAATTCTCAAAGAAATTGGGCAGGAATTTATTTTCACAGATTGAAATGTTTTTCTAATTTTTCATGGATAGAGGTATATATACATATATATAAATCAAACTTTTCACGGGAACTAATTTTCGCGGAAATGATTAAAAACCGCAAAAACCGTGGAAATATATAATTCCCTTGGTAGTACAAAGTTTCCAAATATAATTTATATCATTTGATATATAAAAATACCATCTGGTGATATTAGCAACCTGTCTTTTTTGCCATTAAATACATCTGGCCGTACGTATACCTTGTAAATTTAATGTAAGATTTTAAAGTATAGGAAATCCTTAGAAAATTCGAAATCATTCATTCGCAAAATTTTTCTAGTATTTCAATAAATCCTTGGTTCCCTAAAAATTATGCTAATTTTTTTAAAAAACATTCTTCAATCGCGAAAGTTTATCTTGCAGAAGTTAAACAATTTTATTCATTCGCGAACGAAAGTTTATCCAAAAAATTCCACGAGTTTTTCAGCTCGCGAAAGTTTCTCCGGCGAAGATTTCTCTGAATAAAGTATCAAATCCAAAAAAAGTTGAAAAAACCATTGAGCTTAGATCCTCTTTTAATTAGGATTAAATCTAGCATTTTGATCTTTAAAAGAAAAGTATCTTTTTGCTCTCTCTCTCTCTCGGGATCTAAAATTCCATAGAGGAAAAAAAAATTTTGTTTTGTGGCCTTAACATATGGTCGATTTATGACATTGCTACATGAAGTGTAACCATCTCAAAATGATGCAAGAATGATTTATTTTCAAACATTATAGCTAAATTAGCAGTGTGTTCTCTATGATGAATTGATTCACTTGTTTTTTTAAACAGAGGAGTTAAATTAATGTATCTGTTTAGATTTGCTTTTAGTCCACTTTTACACCACAAAATTTTACTCGCAAATGACTCTATTGCTTCTAATGGCAAAAGATCTGTATTATACGTGATGAATACTATAAACTTTACGCTGGCAGGAATGTATGTGCAGAACAAATTGGCCTTGATGATAAATTACTTTATCAACGAAAAATACCGTTCCAATGCTTAATCATCGAGACATATCAAAACAGTGATATTTTTTATTTTCGGCCCACGGTAAGACGGAAATTCTAGAAGCAAGTAAGATGTGAATATTGCAACAGTCTCGTAATATACTATTTTCAGGTTCTTTTTGAAAAAATAATTGAACATCTACCATATCTTCCAATCAATTTTCTGTAACAATGATTTTAAATACTGTAAACATTATGCTCTTACAGTACCGGTGTGCATGGAAAATAAATGCAAAGTAGATATAAACCCTTCCCGGCATGCAAACCGCCTTTGCCTTTGGAGTTTCAAACTTCATGCGAACTGCTGAAAGAAAGCGCTAAAAAAGAACTTTCTATTTTGGTTCAGGATTCATGGTCGGGATTCATCTGTAGATGCTAAAAGTTGTAATATAATTACTGCCAGCTTACAAGCGTCTATCAATTCATTATTTTTAGAATAGAATCTGGAAATCTTTTACATAGGATTTGAGTTAAGTTTTTGAAAGACTTTCTGCTGGACCATCCAGCTCCTACACCTTTGTTCCCTATAAAAGTGCACACGTCAACAGTGAAATTGAATGTAACATGTAGTTTTGATTGATAGTATGAAAGGCGTACTGCTGTACAAGTTCTCTGATTTGCTATGATGAAATTCAATGGAAATTCCATTGTATTCTAATTAATTTTACTGGGCAAAACTAGAGAAGTTGGTTATTGTAAATAACATTTTTTCGTTAGTAAAAAATAAAATATAGATTAAATATAAGTAGTTGGAGAATTCTTTACTACAAAAACGTTGATATAATTAACCCTTTTTCTGCTTCATAGCTCCTTATATTTTTCACTTGCTTTGATTTCAAAAGTAAATGATATGGAAAACAATGAAGCAAATTGGATAATACCACTGGTCATGCAGACACTTTGTTTTTATGACACTTTAACATAGAAGATGAAAAACAAAACAAGTTAAAATCTAGCAGAAGCTTTTCAGTTAACAAACCATTTTCAATGCTGTGCATATAATAAAAAGAACATTTATAACACTTGTAACACTTTCTGTCTGAACTTACAAATAGCACTTGTCATGAAACTAATGACACTGATTTGAAACATGAAAAGATGTAAATGCATGAAAATATGCATGCGTCAATCAGATTAAAATTTCTAGATACAATTTTAGGGATAACAAAAGATACAAGTATATTGGTTGTGTGGGATACATGGAGAAAACTACATCCCCTTTGCCGACGGTATCAGGCAACAAAGAAATAGTAAAAACGACACTAAGTGACGATGAAAAAAATAATCTTACCAAAGAGGAGCTAATCTTAAAGTAAGTGTACATGTAAAGTGGTATGATTTATTGAATAAAAAAACAGATTTATTGAAATGATTTTCTTTTTTTTATTACAGACTTAACAATTATGAAGAACAAAACAAAAATAAAAGTTGTAAGTTCATTTTCACTTCTGTTTTCTGTATTCTAGAATTTCATGGATTCCACCAATCTGTTTTTATTTTAGCTGTAAGGGATGTTGATGAAAAATTAAAATTGCAACAACAGGAGGCTACGAGAAAAGAAAACGTACTTGTCATGAGATTAGCTACGAAAGAACAGGAAATGCAAGAGTTATTGGTAGATAAGCCTTCATATAATATCATAACATTAAAGATTCGGTGTCATATCAGAAATGCAATTAATTTTCTCTTTTTAGACACAAATTCAAGAACTAAAGCAAGCACAAACTCCATCCACAACACAATTACAGAATATGTTAATTGATCCTGCTGTAAATTTACTTTTTGAGAAGATGAAAACCGAGTTAACTGAGACGAAAGACAGACTAGAACAAGCACAAAATGATTTAAGTGCATGGAAGTTCACTCCAGACAGGTAAAGAATTAAAAAAAACACAAATGGTTTGCAACATCCAAATGAAAAGACTGTGCTCTAACTTTGTTGGCAAGGACAGTCGTCAGAATATTTAACTGTGTTTCACATTATCTTGAAATGACTATGTTATAAAGGACGATAAACAGACTTAGGGCATGTAGAGGTAAAAAAAAAAAACAATTTATAACGAGATATGAACAAGTCGAAACATTTTAAAGGACATAAATTTAATAGACTATGATAGTTGTTTGATGGAGATTTTCTCATAATGTTTTGTTATTTGGAGTCTCCTATCAAACGATACTACATACAAATCTGGTTTTGAACTCATCTGAAAGGTAATTTTGTGCAACAAATCTTCCCATTTCTCATAATGTGACTTTTGATTGTTTCTTTTATTGACACAGCACTTGATATTGCTATTGATTAATAATTTACTTAATTTTGCAATTTTGGATTTCCAACACAACGCTCTGTGAGATTATTTATTGACCAAAAGTGATGTGGCAGATGTGATGTGTAGATGTGGTAGTTTTATCCCATTGCATTCCATATCTGGCAACTAGATAGATGACATGATGCAATGAGCACCCACAAAGTTACAAGACACTACAAGATAACAACAATGGTACTTTCTACTTTCGAGTATTAACCTGAAATGAGCTTCCAAAGGAATTGTATCAACATCTTTTAATGACCAAAACAAATGAATTATGGAAGTATCTCGAGCTGCATTGTGTGACAGCAAGCAACGTTTTCAATGGAAGAATGTGCGTAGCAACACCGATTTCCCATTAAAAATGAAATTTTCATATTGCAAGAAAGTTCCAATAGCTGTCCACACTCATCATATTCTCATTTTCAAGAACGTGAATTTGGAATTTTCTTCAAATGCTCGTTTTATTGGTTTTGGTATTGTGAAGTTAAACTTTCCACTTAAACTGTTTGACAATGCAATGCCATGATTATTTCAATAAAGACAAAAAGAAATTCATGATCGTAGGTATTGGGTTTTGAGTTATGTCTTGATTTAGAACAAGATTTCTAGTTTATGCACTAAACCAAGACTCCCAGAGAAGTATTGGAGAACAGTAATACATTAGTTGATGGATAGTTGTTAAAACAATTCCTTGGTACGATACATGTTGGAGTACAGAAAATAAGAATTCAGGAAAGTGAAAGATAGCAGTATTTTTTTCACTGATCAAATTAACTTCCCACTGCGAATATCAATTCCTGATTGAACAATGAAGGAATTTTTACGTATTTTACAGTTGGCATGTTCATAACAACATAACCTCGTTCCAAAGTGGCAAACTTCCAACAAATTACTTGTGATGAATTACCTTTCTTTCAGCATTGTTTTTTTGTTTACCTTTATGTAAAATGTAAAAGTTGGAAGCAGCTGTCTGTTCATTTGTTTTTAGCGTATCTGGCAAAAAATTGATGGCCAAATGTCGCATGTTGATACAAGAGAATCAAGACTTAGGTCAGCAACTTTCTCAGGGACGTATTGCACAGTTGGAAGGAGAGTTAGCTTTGCAGAAGAAGTACAGCGAAGAACTAAAGGGCAGTCAGGATGGTGAGTTAGTCGTTTACAAACTGTATTACAGCGTAAGTAGATCCATAGATTGAATCCCTTGTAGATGATACTGTTATCATATCACAAAACATTCTGCTTGAAACACTCATATTTTTTGTTTAAAAAAATAAGGCAAGATGATATAACCAGGCAACATGCGAGATATTCTCGAATATTCTCCCGTAACATGCACCTAAGCCTATCATTTAAATTGTAATTGGTTTTTAAAATGTCTTTGCTTTTATTTTCTCTTCTTGGTTTTTTTCTTGTTGTTGTTTTTGTTATGGATTTTTTTGTTCTTGTTTTTTTTCATTGATTTTTAATCGGATTTTTTTACCTTTAGCAGGAAATTTTGCGGAAAAAAACTGTAGCACATGGCGTTTAGCAGGATTTTGTATTTCACATTCCTTTGCTTAGAGTAAAATAATGCACGTGGAAGGTTTTACGTAAATTCTTTCCATTAAAGAACTTTTAAATCGTTCTTGTTTAGAAATGAACGAATTTGTGATTCAGTTAGATGAAGAGGTGGAAGGGATGCAGGCTACCATTTGCGCACTTCAACAAGAACTGAAACAAGCGAAATCGGAGATAGGGCATTTGAAAGAGGAAAACAAAAGACTGAAAGAACAACAAGTTCATAACCACACACAAACTCCAATCGATAGCGTAACACCAGCGAATGGTGACGTCAACGATTTTCATTCACATGATAACTGTCAATCATCGGATCTGTCGCATAATCATGTTAACACAGAATGCACCAATCATGAACTACGATCACCAAATCAACAGCCAATGGAAATTGACTCCAGTATAAAAGACTTACAAGCAAACGAGCAAATTTCAAGGACTACAAAGTGTGATAAAGAACTGGACAGCAGCAACAAGCATGCTAAGAACCAAATCACGGTAATCCGCGGAACAGACGAAAGCAAAAAAGACGCTGATGGGCAAATACATTACTTGAGTCCTACCAAGGGACTTACCAAAACTTCCTTTTCCATCAACGATCTTTTGTCCACAGACTCGGTCAAGAAAGATTTTGATGCCCCCATGGAGGTGACTTGTGAATATCATCCGGATGAAAATGGTGATACCGGTCTATTAAACGGGAAAATTGATGATGCGGCTGTATAACAGGTTGTATTGCTCGCAGAAAGTTTCAGCCGTTGATTTTCTCAACTAATCCATGTTTCTTTTTAAGAAAGAGTTTCGAATAAAATCTAAAAAAGCATTTTCCCCATCATGTCGATTTGCGCTAAGTCCACCATCTAGTGTTTATTTTATCTTTTTACCGCTTTATACATTTTTTTTTAATGATATTTATGTTGGCCAGTTTTTTTTTCTTTTATACATTATTTTTCTCAAACGTGAGTTGTTTCCGTTATCTAATTCAATTTTTAAGTTATGCGAATCCATGAACCAGTCTGACCACTTATTGTTCTGTATCATTTTAAATTTGAAAAAACGCGTCTTTGTACCATAGAGGGTAATGCTTTCATGAATAGTTTTGATGTAAATACTGACAAGAAAGATAAAGAACATAGAACAACGTACCACGCCATGTTTTTAATTCTTTCTGGAGTAAATTCCTATTGTAATCGAGAAGGATCTTACTTTTCCACATGAAACTCAAAGTCCTCAGGCAATTAATAATAGTTTAAAACAATGTGTACCAGTAAAATAGAGATTTTTAGTTTTTCCAGAAGTTCGAGTAAATGTCTACAACGAGACAATTCAAGTAACAAACAATATGAATTTCTGATTGAATATGTGTTTTGACATTATCAATCGAGAGGATGAG
This sequence comes from Turritopsis dohrnii, assembly GCA_027922465.2. Lineage (NCBI taxonomy): Eukaryota > Metazoa > Cnidaria > Hydrozoa > Anthoathecata > Oceaniidae > Turritopsis > Turritopsis dohrnii. The sequence goes on along the minus strand of BQMF02000215.1, from coordinate 211,531 downwards.
GCTTACATTTAATCCGAAGATGGATTCCCTCCCTGTTGACTAGGCCGTAAGAGGTGAAGCTCGTTAAAAGTCTGATAATATGGTGTTTTTGTGAGAAGTGTATCGTACTAGCTGTATTTCACAATTTTATTTTTCAGTAGTTCAAAATAATATGACCGTTAACGTTTTTCAGAACAAACTCTTACACGAGGCGCATTGCTATTGCACTTGCAAATATGAAGTGGTTTTTTTAGGTTAGGTATTTGGCAAACTTCGTGTCCGTGTCCGTCCAGGAACATTTTTGCCAATATCTCGTTAACCATTCCCGCGAAGAAGACGAAAGCAAGGTGACCATTACGGACTATTCTAGGACAATCCCCCCTTCTTCCGCTGTATAGCCCCTCGGATAATTATCACCATAGCCCTATATCCAACCCAATTTCGTACTCAGGGTTTCTTGCCTTTTCGATATACAGACGACGGCTTCTTCGCCATAATGATTGAGGCTCAGATTTATGACCGATTTATGACTGTTTTCTCTTTTAAGCTCCGGTACGTAATATTGGGAAATCGGGATTCACGACATTTTTATTATCGTGCTGAGGAGGAGAGGGAGAGTTTTCCTTAGATAATGGATTAATAATTAAAATAATTTTTGCAAGAAAAACAAAATGTTTTTTTTCTTCGTGAAATGAATATATTTATTGCGAATTAATACAAATAATTAAAAAGTATAATAAAGGTTAAAAACAGCAGTAAATAGGTATAAATATAGGTATAAAAATTCAAGAAATTAAGTAGAATATCACTGCACAATGTGAAAAAAGAGCATGTAAAAAAAACAAACTGAAACGAAGCAACCGCTTGTAAAAAACACAAAAGCAAAGCAATGCTACAAACGAGACAAATGACAAAAAATTAGAGACATCTGCGTACTCAAGCGTGAAATGGAAACCCAAACTTTCCCTAATTAAAATTTAAAGCCTAGCTTCATCACATGCTATGGCAAAATCTTCGACAATATCAGTGTTCCTTTTGACTGATCGATTGCCCCTAAGACAGAAGTAAGGCTGATCTCACGATAATGAAGGATAATTTGCATCTTATCCACGCCATCACTTGATCGTGCCTTTGTTCTGTCTTTCGGGCAATCTTTTCAGCCAAAAATTTGTGGTACATACTGCACTCTTTGCTCATTCCTCCGGTAACAGAAAATACAAGTGGAGAAAACGAGCCATGCTCATTATTTATCACACGGTCGTTATACTTTCGTTTTTTTTCAGTCTCATGTTTCTTATAGAACCCTTTCGATGGGAACGTTCATTTGCGAATTAGTGTTCGGGTTTGTAACTCGTACGTCAAAATATGCCGATTGTCCTGGCCTCCAAAAACCACGGGCTCTTATATCTAGCCTTGCCTCGTCATTGTCAACTGGTTGTAGTCTAGGCTCAACTTCTACATCGTTGCACACTTTCTTCAATAAATTGGCTTCTTTTTTGCAGTTTTGTGAATGATTTGAATCATATGACTCTTCACATACACATTTGGATGGTAAATTCTTAATTTCTAAATTATATCTAAGAGCTAGTGCATCTTGAAACTGTTCTTTGGTTAAGTTGAATTCATGCTCTTTTAATGGAAGCACAGTCAACCAACTGGATGCCCCTTTCTCGCAGTTCTGAGCCATAACACGTTTTTGTTTCTCATCTAAAGTATTGTCGACTGCGTCATGTTGATGTGTTCTGATTTCATTAAGTTGATTGGTACGTTCATTACGAATTTCTTGTGTCAATTCTTTTGCTGGAATTTTGTCACCTTGAGCAACAATAACTGCTATTAAGGGTGCAGTTACTACTTTGGATGATTCATAATCCATTTTAGCTTTTTCCACAATAATGGGGAGACCAAGACCACCTTCTCTAATTGAACGTTTAACTAATTCCCTGTCAGTGTTTGAAAGTGTCGTGCCGAACAATGCTGGTATAAATAAGTTATCAATTACTGTATCTAAAGGCTGTAAATATTCGTTCATACCAGAAATTGTGCGTAAGAAATAAGTAAACCTATGTATTTCACCATGTGTGAAAAGCTGATTGTGGACCCGACAAAGCAATCTCGGCAAGTTTTTTCACCTCGCTACACCATTGTTGAACTTTTTCAGTTGCGTAATCTCTTTTGTACTCGCTACTTCCGATAGTTGCTCCGAGATGTCGTTTACCAGATGTCGTGAATTCAATTTTTGATCCATTGAAGATTTTTTTTCGCTTCACTTTCAAGTAATGCATTTTTCAAAAAAATTACCGATTTAGTTTCATTCACGTAATACCCGCATTTTTGGCCTTCGGAAATGACGGTATCCCACTATTGTTTTAAAGTAACAATCTTTCCCGCTCCAGTCGTGTCATCAGCTAACCAGACTTGTTTTACGGAGGATATCTTTCTCAATTGATCTTGCAAAAGAACAGTGCTTAAAGCATAAAAGGACATTGCTAAATTGTCTCCTTGTGTTGTTCCTTCTTGAGAACGTAATTCTTTGCCTTGGTTTATGATGAGTCTAGCTGGATGTCGGTACGTATTAATAAGCACGGTAGCAAAATGAGGACATAAATATAGAATGTTATGAAGAGCGACTTGACGATTAAGAGCATTGAAAGCATTGCTCGTATCAACAAGTATAACTGCTTCACAATCTTCATTTTCATAGATTTGTCTCATCGCATGGATACCTTACCGGACAAAACTTATTCGGACAAAAGTGACTAAATTTTTTGAAAGTGACTAAAATTTTGTCCGACTAATAATTTTGTCCGACTAAAATTTTGTCCGACTAATCATTATGTCCGACTAAATATTTGGTCCAATTTATTTTTTTCAGAATTCTTTTTCTTATCAGTTTAATTACAAAATTTTAAATATTTATAATTTCTTTATGATTTTTCTTTTTGCTCACCAACGAATACAATATTTTAACATGACTTGGTCATAAATAAACAATTTCTAAAGTGGTAAAGTGTCTTGATAAATAATATTCACGCTCATTTCCATGCTGTTCATTGTTTATTCTTTACGCTCTAAAGGGATTCTTGACCCTTTTGTAAACAGATTAGACGTTTTTAATAGCCTCGCTTATTCCAGGAAGGAATCCACAGGAAAAGAGAAAAGCACTGGTAATAACAGAAACTTCCGATGAAAGTGATAGCGAGGTAGTTCAAAAGAAAATGAAGAAGACAGAAATAATAGAAGAAACGCCTGAAGCCAATGCAGGAGCCAAAATAGATTTCTATACTGATCAGGAATATGACATATGAAATATAAAATTGAAAAATAAAATTATACTACAGCCTATCTAATTAGGATTTTTCCGACGGCAAAATTGTGCCGTCGTCGTGGTATGATGATTTTGTTGGACATATGTTTTTCACGTTGGCAAAACTGTTTTTATTAAATATACCTTTCCCCTCGTTTTCCTATATATATTTAGAACTTAGAGTAATCGGCGCACTTCCGCACGCTTTTCGAGAATCCTTATCGAAAATTAAGTCAGTTCTGAAATTTTAGAAAAGGACCAAAATTTTAGTCGGACAATATTATTAGTCGGACAAAAGTGACTAAAATATTTGGAGGTGACTAAAATTTTTTCCGACTAATATTTTCGTCCGACTAAAATTTTGTCCGACTAAGTTTTGTCCGATAAGGTAGCTGCTTCTGCTCCACTTTCTAGGCCCGTTGCAACTTGTAGAGGGCCAGCTGCTTCTTCCTGAATGTCATTTTTTTGAAACAAAATGTTTTTGAGTTTTTCCTTTTTTCTTTGTGAATAAGAAAAGATATTTATAATCCCAAAGACGATCCCAATCTTGATGTACATGGAAGACGTAGCAACAGACCAACTAATATTTAAATATTACAATTGAGATTTCTTCTTTTAAGTACATAGTTTTTTTTTTAAATAAACATCGAGATATGATTGATCAGAAGCATGTATTAGAAACAAGATCATTGTAGATATCTACTCTTAACATACAGCTGACGGAAAGTGAGTGTAAAAAGATACATTCTACCTACTTAAAAAAAAAGAACTAAATTTCGCGGGAACAAAATTTCGCAGATTTCGCGGTTTTGGGAGATTTAATTCCCCCGCGAAACGATGCATTCAAAATTATGTCAGCATTACAAGTTTTTTTCCCTTTTCATGCAATTATTTAAAATTAGCCAACTTGATGTGGTAGAACCGGAAAAAGAAACATTTGTGGGAATAATCGTGTTGAAAGCTCGGTCATTTCTGTGCCTTATATATGCCTATATGCAAACTACTGAGGAAGAACAGGAAATGATTACACTTATATGGTAATTTCTTTTTTTCATACCTATATATGCCGATCTTTCTGACCAGACCGCTATGGCAGCGGAGAAATATCCCGACGAAAGAAAGCATGTTAGTGCAAAAGCCCCGTGGTTTGCTTACCGAAATCATATGTGCTATTCCAAAAATTATAAAATTATTCTAATCATCCGCGAAATTAAATTCCCGCGAAATTCAGTGTACTGTACTTTGAAGTACAGTGGGGAATCTCTATAAAGCGGACACTATTACAGCAGACACCTCTTTAAGACGGACAGTTTATCTAGGAACGGATGGATTTACAGTCAAACTTGGACAATTATAAAGCGGACACTCCATAAAGCGGATACCTTTTTCAGGTCCCAAATGAACTTTTTGCCTATAAAAAACCTCTCTAAAGCGGACACAGATACAAAAACAATTTTTCAAGTAAAATAACTTATATATTCTTAGAATATTTACATTTTACAATGTTTTACTCTCTTGTCGCGATACTTCGAATAATATTTTCACAGCATTTTCTGCCCACTGAATGTGAATGGCTTTGGCAGGTCCAAGAAGTTTGACATTCACAGAAATCTTGAGTCCGTAGCCAGCGCAATGATTTTTTTGGTTTCAAGTAAAGTAGCATTTTACTTTTTAATAATAAAAAAAATAGAATAAAAACGTTTTTCATTGCATTAAACATGTCATTCTTTGCCCTATGAAACTTGTTAACTTTACAAACCACATTAGAGACCCGTTCTCGATTTATTTTTGCTAAATATTAATTTTCATATGGAATCTCTATTAAGGGGGCATCTCCCTAAATCGGACACTTTTTTCAGGTCCCAATGGTGTCCGTTTTATAGAGATTCCACTGTAATTTTGTTGTCTATATTCTCGGCTAAACCATACCTACAACCAAGACCAAGCCATTAACGTCGCGGCACCCGAACTTTTCCAGAATTACAGTTTGAAAGATTGTTCCATGCTTCAGTCAGAATTTGGGCTAGGTAAGCAAAGAAAGCGTTCATTCAACTCAACCAAACGTTAGTGAGAACGCCGAGACCTGTCTCCTTTGTTACTTTAAAAATTACACACTGTTTATAAGAATTCTTTTCATAAAAATCAAAGACAGACTTTCACAATAATATTAAAGGGGAACTAAACTAAAAAAATTACAAGTTCATTTTTTTGCCCTATTTGAAACAGCTTTAAAAATGATGAAAGTCAGTTTTTGAATTTTCAAAAAATCTTTTTTCGTTCCCGAGATATTGTCATTTAAAGTTTTTCCTCAAAACTTGATCTCCATGGCAACGTGACATCACAATGTTCAAGAAGAAATTGCTGACATACAAATATGTAAATAACTCAAGAAATATAAGTGATGCACTGCTTAAATTTTGTATGTATAGTGACAAACCCGTACAGGTATCAAGTCACTAAAAATAATTGTTGCCATAGTTACCCTGGCTTGTTTCCAGGCCTTTTCTGTTTTTTGCTGACAAAGCTACAAATGGAGATCTACTCAGGTAAGGGAAACGAAATTTTAGAAAATGGGACAGTTTTCACTGGGCATAAGTTAAAGTGAAATTCATCATAGTAATAGTTTTGGATGATGTTATTATAGCTTTGTCAGCAAAAATTGACAGAGAGCTGGAACTGAGTCGGGGTAACAGTGGCAATAAATTTCTTTGCTGTTTTCACAACTGCAGTTATTTACCACTCTACATGCAATGTTCTAACAATAAATCATTAAAACATTCTGAGTTATTCACATATTTATATGTCAGCAATATCTTCTTGAACGTTGTGATGTCACGTTGCCATGGAGATCATGTTTCGGGAAAAAACTTTAAACGGCAATATCTCAAGAACGAAAAAAGATTTTTTGAAAATTCAAAAACTGACTTTCATCATTTTTAAAGCTGTTTCAAATAGGGCAAAAAAATGAACTTGTAATTTTTTTAGTTTAGTTCTCCTTTAAGCTCGATTATCAGATGTGAAAGATTTTTTGGGGGAAATTTGATTTTCCATCCATTCTCTCAACCACATTTCACACATGTTTACCTTCCGAAACTTTCTTACTTAATTTAGTGGCCATGTTTTTCAGCAATTATAAGAAACATTTTAAGAATTTGTCCAAAATGAAATTCTTTTTTAAAAAATAGTGTGTGATTTTAAAAAAATATCAATTTCGAAGACCTGATGATTGTTTTTTCAGTAGTGAAGATGACAAAGTATTTATCATCAATTGGATATTCAAAATTACACATAAATGATGAGTCATTTGAGTTTCTTTGGAGATTACTCGTTTTTTTTCAATGTAATCACCAATTTGTCCTATTCTTTGGTTGCCTAGAAATCAAAAACAAAAAATAAACGAAAATTGTGTCGAACGATACATCCCACGGTGTTCTTCTTCGCATTAATCATTAACGAAGATGATATTGAGTCTGTGGTTTGTTAACTTCTCACACGTGTCAAACTGTGTCGCATATTCTTGAATACATGAATTGAATGTTTACCCTTATAAAACTAATTGGCTATTTTTACGACATTGGAAAAAAGTTTTCGACTCTCGATAAAGAGTAAGGGGAAAAGAAAGAATTAAATTTTCAATCCAGCAAGATGTTGGCCCTGAATTACAAAGGTATTCAAGTGGAATTATTGGATGGAAATGATATTGCAAGATCTATTTATAAGCAAACAAAAACAAAAGAAATTTTGGAAAACATTTTTTCGCTGTTGAACATCATCGAGAAGGATTATTTCGGATTATATTATACAAACATACAAACCGAAGAAAGAGTATGGTTGAAGCGAAATGAAAGTATTTGGTCGAAAGTTGTGAAAACAATGGATCCACCGTACCAGTTGTATTTCGGCGTACAATATTTCCCCTACGATCCCTTACTCTTGCAAGAGGATATCACTTTATATATGATGTATCTACAGCTAAGAAGAGAACTGAGAAGTGGTCGAGTCTTGTGTTCCGAGGACGAACGAGCAAGAATGCTTTCTTACATTCTTCAAGCTGAAGGAGGTAAGTGGAGAGTTCTTTACTGGTATGAGATTAAAGAAATTTTTACGTATAGCCAGGTTGACATATGCGAACTCTTGTTTCAGGTGATCATGGGGGAAAGATCATTCAAAAACATCGAAATTTCTTTGTAAATCTTCAACGCTGCTCGCCGGAAATGGAAAATTGTATTTTGGAGGTATAATCTTTGCGTAAATTTTCAATTTTCAAACCATCTACATTTTGTGGTGCACATCGTTTTTTCTCAGGCGATTTTAAAAAAAATCTTTTAATCGGTGGGGTGTGACTGCTCAGGATTCGATAGATCGATTTTCTAAAGCTACTTTACGTTTTCCTCTAGAATTATAAGGAGTTAGAAGGAATGGACGCACCTACCTGCGAAATGAAAGTAATGGAACAGGCTCTTCAAGTCACTTATTATGATCAGGAAGTGTACCATGTCAGATCGGATGCACAACCCGGTTTGAAAAAACTGACGTTCACTTTGGGACCAATCGGAATCGGGATATATCAAAATATAAACAAACTAGATATATTTGGCTGGATGGAGATCTGGAACGTTGGATATATCAATCAAACGTTTTGGTTTCGAATCGTGCGTGATGGTGAAAAGAGTAAACACAAATTTCATTTTGAAAACAAGAAGACGTGTGAACATGTTTGGAAAGCGTTCCGAAAATACTTCCGATTTTATATCAAGGACCGAAAAGTTGACCCGAAATTGCTATGGGGAAGGATACCACCAAAATTTGAACGTGTCACTTTATTGACAGAACAGAAGGTCTCGCCACTTAAACAGATACTCGGGCCTAAAATATCGAGAGAAAATATTTTTGGGTTGATGTCCGATCCAGGAAACAACGGAAACTACGGTAACCGATTACTAAAAGAGCATTATGGGATAAAAGGTTATACACCACAAAAAGAAAGCCTGACGACATTTATTCCCGATAAAATGCTATCTGGAAGCGGTCGTGTCATTCCGACGGAAAATTCTGTTCAGAGATTGCAAAATGTATTTAAAAACAGTGAAGAGACTAATAGTACGGAACCGATTTATGTCGTATCTGGGCATTCGGCAGGAACAAAGAGTATGCTAACAGAACTGTAGCGGAATAATTTTACTTCTGATCTGGTGTCAATGCAACTGTATTATATTTTAGGAATGCCATAATTATTCGATCGGGCGTCGTCAAAGAGCTTACTCAATTGAAACGATTTTTACTGTGGCGTTTATTTGAGAAGGCGGGTCTTTATTTTCAGTAACCCTATTATAAACGCAATGCCTCTAAAAGAATATTTCAAATGAACGTAACAACGATACATACCTTGACTCGGCGCCTAATTGAATAATTCCGGTAACCGTTTAGAATGATAAAATAATTTTAGTGTACTTCTTGGATGAAGGATTTCTTTTACAAAGATTATAGGCGAGGAAATAATTTGACGTGAAATCCATGTGTTCAACTAACAACTCTTACTTAAGTTTTTGGAAGGACAGAATAACAGAGTTAGCTATTGATAACTTTAATTACCCAGAGGTTTACGCCATGTATTTTCGATGGAAAAATATGAGATGGTTAGATTAGAATTTTTGTTATTATATTAACAATCGGTTGAACGCGTTTTATAATTTAGGCTACATCACTACTTCTTCCTAGACAGTATTTCTCTACATAGACTATAATTTTTTGAAACAAAAAGCCAGGCAAAGAAAAATTAATTATTCAAGTTGACTTTTATAAATAAATATTCGAGAATTGCAATTTGAGTAATGGTTAAAACGTAACAATGCCTTTGGGGTCCAGAAGCAGTTTCTTTGCCGAATAAGAAAATATATTCAAACCATTCTGCTTGTGGCTGCGTCTTCGTGTTGAACTGTTATGAGCATGCTTCGAAACTTATCGATCAGAATCAGCAACTTTGATCTTGGCACATTCTCATAATACATGATGTCCTCCAAGTGATGCTCTCCACGAAAATACTTCGACATGCTTAAAAAGAAACTCAAATCCTCCCTGTCCACGCTATTGTGTATATTAACAAGGCTGCGCTTCTCCGCAGGTGAAAACTGATCGAATATGCGACGTTCTATGGGTTTCAAATTTAAACGTTCCTCAAGCGAAAAGTTATCAGCAAATTCATCGTCTGCTAAGGAGACCTCGGGCATTAGCCACACGTAAGTGTGAAGTTGTTTTAGCAATCGACGTTTCAGTAACCACGTTACTATCTGGGCTTGCTCAGCCTGCTGCTGTGAATTGCATAATGGATTCCTATATTCTCCTAACGTGGTTGGAAACGAAAACCGTGCTAAGATATTGTGTAGTGATTGTTTCGGGAAAGAGCGTACGAATTCCTCCGCGTGTTTACTGTCTATTTCAGTCGATGCATTTTCAGAAATCACATAGATGTTACTTTCGGCTAACGGGTAAATCACCGTGCATTTCCCCCAATACACCAAATGGGCAACGATTTGAAAGATCTGTGGCAAAGATATGTCAGCATCTTGACAGAGCGTTTGGAAGTTTTTAATATGGCTAGATAACTTGATCAGTCTAATAAGCACTGGAGAGGCATCATGAGGGAGCAACTTGAGGAGGTTTTCGTGTTCGCGTTCATTTTCGTCTGTAAGGAGGAGAGTGTGATAGGGTTTGATCAAACTAATATATTTGTTGAATTTGGATGTATCTATCATCGTGATGCTCCCGTTTAAACGATGAACTTTGTGCGGAAAACAATAGTTTAGATTAATCCATCCGTTGATTGAAACTTTCACCAGGCCTGTCTGGCAAATCGAGTTAAACATATGAACAAGGTCTTTTGCCAGTTGGCTCTTTTGTAATATCAGTTCATGAGGGTTTTGTTCGGATTCCGGTAAATTTTCAACGTTATCTCTTTCAGCGACCATAATCTCTCTTTGAGTGCTGAGATAGCGCATTCTGGAACAGAGAGATCAAGAAAATTTATATGAAACCTAAAAAAGTTTAAATAGAAATCATTAAAAATTGATTAAAACCTTTTATCTTCGTGGCGCAACGCTTTGCCGATCATCTTCGAAAGGTTCTGGTAATGTTCAACGATTCGCGGGTCAGTATTATGTCGTAGCGCAAATACGATGTGCACCATTTTAATCATAACATCTTGCACATAAGTATCATCTGTTACAAGACATTCCTCAAAACCACTGTCGTCATCGTGTGTAACTAATATGGGAAAGCCGACAAATTGAATATGGTCAATCGCTAATGCGAATTTCTGGTCGCACAAAGTCAACTTTGGAGCTAATATAGTCGCTAATAGCGCATCACTAAAACCAAACAAATGCCCATCTTGCAAAAATGTTTTTTCGATACCAACGTCTTTATCCAGCAAACAGTCCGATAACTTGTACGGGTTCTTCTGTAAATGCGGCGCATTTATGTCGTCCGTTAACGTTCCTTTACGTCTTAAAGACGGTGAATCATCGTCAGCTGTGACGGATGGATTTTCATACGGATACCGAAACAATAAACCCTGTCCACGACTTCCAGATGTTATAAGGATGATGTTAATAGGGTTATCATCGGCTGTCTCCATTTTCGACATCTAAATATTTGACAACTAAATGAGAGGGAAATTGAGAATGTCTGAATGGAAATAACCAGTAAAATTATTCAGTTTTCTCTTGACTGGGTAATCGAACTTTTTAAAAAGAACCTGGAGTAGATTCACTCACAGCTGCGCCCACTCATAGATACGCCCAAACTTGTCTACGCCCATAAAACAAAGATGAACACAACGGCATTATATGAAAAAAGATGTGATATTGATAAATAAATTAACATAATTTTGTCATCAAGTTAAAAAAAAAAATAATGCTAAATATGAGAATCGATAAAAAGTCAGACCGCCGTACGTCAGTCACAACAGAAAACAAAACTAAATTGAACGCAGCTGAAAACTGACGTTCATCCAGAATCAATAACGAGTTTGCGAAGCAAAAACGGTTCAATTATAACAATAAATTCAAAAATCAAGATATGGCAATTCCTTCAGAAAATATAATATTTTAAAAAGACCTACAACGGAAAAACTTCCTGCACAATCGACTTGTTGATGAGAAATTGTCCACACGCACACGTCCAACGAATCAAAGAAACTTTAAAGAATGCCAGCTAAAGACGATTTAAACTGTCAAAGGAATTCTAGATGCAGCGACAAAAATAATCCCAAAAAATCCTAAAAACAATCCAATGAATTCACTGTATGGTAAGAAAAAGCAAAATACATTAGGCGCAACTCAAGACAGCCATACAAATCAAAGTCGTGAATCGTGCGCAGTAACTTGTCTAACATCGGAAGTTTATGTGGAGTTCTGGAGAAATCTCATTCACTAGCTCAATCATTCGATCGATAACACCTTCTTTGTTCTCATCCACCTGTGAAGACATGATCATCAGCTTCTCGTTTGTACTATCCGTGATCTGTTTCTGGAAATCATCTTGACCTAATTCATTATTTTGCTTCTCACGAAATTTTTCTTCACATTCGGAACGAAATTTCTCGATTTCCGCTATGGCTTCTTCCTTTGCTTGCTTTAATCTTTTCGTCTTCTTCTTGCGCGCTTCGCCCACCATCTCGGCGGCTTTCTTCTCCGCTATCAACAACTGCTGAATACCTTGTGATTTCTGAGCCATTATTGCCTTTGTTTTTTTTAAGTACTAAATATATTTAAAAGAAGCAAATAAATTAATTGTTATCATTTTCGCAATTTATTCGAACTCACTGACAAAACAGCCAAATGTTCAAGTACACTTTACTCTCATGAAGTAAGACCAATGAAAACTTGCAGTTTCCTCAAGCGAAAGAAATTCATTACGATAGAAAGTACGGTTCCATTCCAAGCTTTTCATTCTCTCGAGAGTCCAAGTTAACGAGAGGCTGTATGTAGGGTCATTACAAAACATATGCGAATGACCTTCTGCTTTTTAAAAAGATTCTGAATATTATTCTGAATAATATAATTCCTTTTTCAATACTTCAAGACGAAAATATACACATGGCTATTCCGAATTGTAAATAATAGCTTAGTAGTAGACCTTTCCTATATACCAAAATATTCGTACATGAAATCCAAAAAAGAGACCTGGCGACCATCAATAAATAGAGCAAAAACTACTAAAAAACACAAGGGTAAGAAATTCTATCGATAAAAGAGAGAAAAACGGGAACAGTCATGATATCAAAATTGGAGGAAGTTGGATTTCGATGAAGGGGAATCTACTAATAAAACGATCTTTCGCTGAAAACATCATTGGCGGAGTTGATTAGTTCACGTTAAAGTAGTGGAGCTAAGTTTCCAAAACTCATTCAGTTAAATAAATCGACTTATAAATACGGGCCGCAGGCAAATACAATTATACCAAAATGGGAACACTAACAAAGTACTTTAAATTTGTCATAAAAATATCTACAAAATAAATTATTGTTTTTTTACATTCGCACGTCGTTTTCGTCCATTCATTCGCAATTATCCACTCAATGCTTTTCTTTCATCAAGTAGATAACCATTTGCTTTTTTTCTAAAAGAATAAAAAAAAATCAGATATAAGAAAACGTTTCGATGAACAAGTCGAAAAAAACCTAGACTGTCTACACGTCTCTTTAAATTTCCTTCATTCGATAAACAAAAACAAGACCACCGACCATGGCAGTAATCGTAACAGTTTGGACCGAAAGACACGATGGAGATTTTCGATAAGATATAAACAAACCGTTGAAACATCACGTCCTCATCCGATTCACCAACCATGGAAAATTCAGAAGGGGCAGACTTTAGTGCAACATCTGCAAGAAATGTCAACATCATCATGTTATAATGAAAGACGATCTAGTGCTGTGAAAGAAAAAAAACAACAACAATATGGCGGAGTGGCTACAATACCTCGGATTGCTTTCGGTGACGGAGAGTAAACAAAAGCCATTGTATACAAATAAAGATTGAACAATCCGAAGAAAGCTAGAAATTCAGCAGGTGCAGAGGTGATATTAAGGAAAAGAATTAATTTCCAAAAAAACAACAAACCAACAGCCCCTAATCAGGTATATAAAAATGTATAATTTCAAACCATTGATTGAATGTGTACACGTCACTTAAAGGCTGAAATACATTATCATTTTAATGGATCAGTTTAAATTGTTTTAAATTGTTCTGTTTATGACAGTTTTGCCCACGGGGACTATATTTCTATTTAATTTGCTATTATATGTATCACGTTTTCTTTTATTTCAAATAATTTAAACTGATCCATGAAATGCATAATGTATTTCAGGCTTAAGACTGACAAAAAAGAGAAAGGATATAATTTTCATAGCTTGAAGCTACATCCATCACAAAGTTATCTTTCAATAACGAGGTGCCAAATCGTAAAAATATGGCCACCAGGCTAAAATCAAAGGTAAGTGAGGGTTTAAAAAGAGTAAATACAATGATTTAAGACATAGAAACGTAAAAGTTTAGTACATACCTTATCAAAATCACCATCAACATAAGTACAGTCAAAAATTTGATGCGGACATCTGATACAAAAGAACATGTGCGTGAATGATTCTACAAAACTGTACAATGAATTAACCAGACAAGATAGCAGAAACTTACCAAAATATGGCATATTTCGCAATTCCAGGAATGCTTGTACAACCAACACAATTAAGTAAAGCAAATAAATTCCATTTATTGTGAAGAAGAAAATCTTTAAGCCCTACATGAAAAAAACAACAAAAACTGATGACATCAACACTTTCCAAAAGTGCAATAAAAAACTTCTAATTTTCTTGACTTACCATGAAGTGTCCAGTATCTACTTTGTACTGGTAAGACGGGTCGCTTATCTCATTAATTCTAGTGGAGAAGATAGTAAATGGTATAGGATAATGGCTCTTCCAGCCTCCCTCACTACTTTCAGCTGTCATTTTTTCTTTTTAAAAAAAACGATATAATATTTACTCCTGCCATGCAAGAATGGTAGTTCCTGATGCCCACAGCAAACCAACAACTATGACTTTGGGCAAGTAGAATTTTAAAAACTTCCTCTCCGTCTAAAAAAATCAAAAACAAAATGTAGCTAAATGTTAACCATATATTTTTCAATGTTTTTATATAATAGGCTACTGTCAATTGCAAGATGAAGATGAAGATCAATATTTATATATAAGTGACTATCTAATATATAATATAATGTATCTTTGTACCATACCTGTCTAATGCCATGGAAAGCACAAAGCCAAAACATTAAAAGTGCAGAAAGAAACGAAACTTGAAAGATAGCATCAAACAATTTGGGCACCACACCGTGTACCAAAAACTGAAGTGGAAACAATGGATCTGAAACAAAAAAACATTGTGCATAAAACATTCTCATGTTGGATCCTAATACACGACATTACAATCAGATCACACGGGCAACCTATGCATGTACCGAAATATTTGGAAACTACCTACTGTTATACAGCATGAGTAGTGGCAATAAACCAGACATCCACTTCTGTTCTATACACCAATCTCGTACAGGAAATTTACGAAGACTGTGTGTAAACCAACACTGAAAAGACATATATACAAACAGTACTTACTATTGATAAAAACAACTACGGATTTGTAGAACAATGTTCCTTATACTGATTGGTACATATTATCATATTATTGTATCATATTATCAGGCCACAACAAACAAATTAGAAACAAACACTTTTTAAAAATTTGTATATTTACTTAACTAAGCTTTTTGTAAAACAACTTACATTTTCAAGTTCAATTTACAATTTTATTAAAGATAATGAACTGTTATATGTAGAGGTGAGTGTTGCACTATACTGATGTCAGCAGAAATAGAACAACTGAAATGGTCTGGGAACGAGCAGCTGTTTAATATAAACAATGCGTGCAAAAGAAAACTGCTGACACACAATTTTTTTCGACCTTATGATAGTTCATTATCTTAATTATTATAAGCTTTTTGGCTTGCACCACCTTCAGTATAAAAATAAATTTGTGAAAATTTCACACCTCAAAAACAAAACTGTATGTACAAAACTTCTTTGTACCAATCAGTAAAAGGAATATTGTTCTACAAATCGTAGTTGTTTTTTATCAACAGTTGTGAAAATTTGACAAATTCGTTTTTATACTGAAGATGGCGTAAACCGAAAAGCTTATAATTAATAAAATTGTGTATTTTATTTATTGTTATCAAACATAAATATAAATAATTTGAATTAAAAAATATAGTTCAATTCAGAAAATTGCTCCAATTTCCATGATATTCAAAGATGAACCATCCAAATTACAATTACAAAGTACAATTCCCTTTTATGAAAACTAAAATTTGTAAACAAACTGCGTTATTGATTTAATCAGAAGTTGAGTTAAAACAATTTGAACTTACAGTTACTGTAAACGCTAAGACCAGAAACACAAATCGGAACCATATCTGGATTTGTGTGAATTGTTCAACAAAAAAATCCATCTACGTAAAGGATAATAAACTTTCATTAACAGAATCACTTCTCAATCCGCTATGTAACTAATTTTCGTGAAAACTTACAGTGAAGATAACATTTCGAATTTTAACTCCTTTGGGTAAATCCAAATCATACAGTGTAATTTTGATTAAATATGAAGGATGGGTCAGAGAACCAAGATGAAATAACAAGATTGATTCACAGCCCTATTGAAAGAAATTAGCATTGTAAAAGCTGCCATAAAAACTGCTTGTTATTCCAAGCCAATATATGCTATCATGAAACGATTATCCAGTGGCACAACCTGAGTGAAAACATTTAGATAAGCAATTAGAAGCTTACATCGATATTACATCGTAAATGACGTGTACGATTTTGAGTGGAACTAGACAATGGCTTGTAGCTGGTATCTTTGGCACTTCCACTGATTTCAACTACCATGTGAAATTCTCTTTCCAGTTCATACTCTAAAAACAGGAAACGTAATTGATTTTGTTATATAGAACTTTACGTAAATGGAAAATGGTCTTAAGAAAATGAAGAAACCAAATTCGCCATTTTTACTTCTCTGAGGTGGTAGTCCTGTCAACTGGAACTTGCAAAATAACCATAGCTCCTGATTAAATGATGATAACACACCAGTATCGAACCTGAATGGACCAGTCTACGAACAAGTTTGCGGAAATATGAAACAACATTGATCAGTGATGAAGGTAATAGATTTGCCATTCCAATCACACTTACATTGAAATTCTTTGGAAGGGTACCAAGTTCCTTTGCATTTTTTTCTACTTTCTTGACAGCTGGTGGTCCGATTGCTCCAATAATTAATGTAGCCAAAAATCCAAAACAAAACATAACAAATACTAACACAAACTTGTATTTCGTCAATGAATATAGTCGCATTTGTACAGGCCTAAAAAAGATTAAGAGGTAAAAAACACAGATCATTCATTTATGGTAGATTAAATTAAAGTTACTGAACTTGTAAAGGGGCATAAGAAAGCTGATTCAGCAGTTTTCTATGAAGGAATCTCCACAAGAATCACTTCAATTGTCTCATTAGTTCGTCATTTCAAGTCAGTCGCTCATTCCAGACCTGTGTTGACAACATTGCATCTTCCGGTCATATTTATAACAGCTCATCATATTTAAGTTCAAGGAGAATTTATCAGCGTTCAAATGATAACATTTAAAGGGGAGCGATAATCGATGTATATATAAACTCAATAGTTCTTTTTGCTCATCTATGTTTGCAGATGACCAATACTGTATATTTTTTCGTATTGTAAATCCAAGTCGAGGATATTTTTCATCATATCCACATGTTTTTTTTATCTTTATTGATGTAATTTTTGATGAAAATACTTTCTCAACATACTTATTAGCTTACTATTCTTGAAGTACATGAAATCAAACAAGGTGCTCATTTTATATTGTGAATAAAAAAACATAAACAACATACGAGTCAATTTCCTTAAATCCAGCCATTGCAAGTGTCTTATAGATCTCTTTTCACAATATCTAGATGAAAACATTCATTAAAAATTAAGCTATAATATTCTATATTAATACCTAATTCTATTTCTCACATCATTGGCAGCTTGTACAATTCTGGTAACTGCACAATATAGCACCAACATTATGAATTTTTCGTTAAAAAAAATGTTAAAAACTGATTGATATTCTTTGTATGGTTGATGTCTTTTAAAAATTGGAACTTGTAGAAATTTTGGGTTTTTCTCTTTTCATGCAACTGTGAGGGAGGGAGCATAATTCTAGGCTTCACAGCTTTAAGAAAGTGTATAGACAATTTACTGATGAAACAATCATTCAATAAAGTCAAATCTCACAAACATGCTTATTTTCATTACTCATTATGTTTCCCGAGGTCCAATATGTACACGTTTGTTAAGGGATTTTGTTATAACGAAGAATATTACCAGAAACTTCATGTATATGTAGGAATAAATACATAGGAATAACAACAAAAAGTGTACCCATGTTGTAGAGCCCAAAGAACTGAACAAAAAATGTATATGGGATCGTTTTGCTACGACGAACCGTTACGAAGATATAGTCGATAAAAGATTTGTTGACGTCACAGACCCACCTCCCTCCAAAAAAAAAAAAATGTGCCCAAATCTTTTGTCACTCCATCGCCTGTATCACAGACCCCAACATATGTCAGCGTTCCTTATTGGCGGCAGCTACAATTATTGCGATTTGGCCAAATATTGGGATCAAATCCACTTATTGAAAATTGTTTTCACTTTTGTAAGTAGGTGAGTAATCATCAAACCAACAAATTAAAATTTTGAAAATTCAAAGAAAAGATTTTGATTCTGCCAAATTAGTTTACAACTATACAGGGATTTTTCCAAGCACTTTCCAACTACCGTTTACCAGTAGTTGAAACTCAATCTTGAATTGAGTTTAGAAACTCAATCATTCATTTGTCAATTAAACATTTTGTAACTATATGCATAGTACTTAAAAACATGTTATAAGAGAGTAAACAACAATAAAAGACATGTCACAATCTTCATGCTATAGTTCCCAGGGAGTGCAAAGGATCAATTCAAATATAATACAACAAAAGAGTTTAGTTTCCAACTCCCTTTACAATAACACAGAGAAGCTTAAAGGAGAGAGCAAACAAATCAAACACAGACATACAACATCGAAAAAAACGTATGTTGGATGAAATGTTGGATTCATTTGAACTATTTTATAATTCCGAAAATTTCAAAAAAGAAGGAAAAAAAGAAATCAAGTGGAATCAAGTTGAATCACATTTCTCCGTCTAGAAGTACAATTTTATCATGTTGGAATCGTTTGAGATAATTTACATTTACATTATTTCAAATTCAAACGCATTTTAGAACTTTCAACTCATTCCAATGCCATTCAAAATTGTTTTAAGCAAAAAGAGATTTCTAATGTTTTGAAGGAGAGAGGAACACACCACTTGATATGATGAGCAGTCTTAGCATTCTGGTGTTTTACCTTGCTGAAGTTTTTCATCGTCTGAATTACAATCTTGTTCTTGCCGGTTATTGTACAAAAATGAACTTTTGAATAAAAACGAATGAATGAACATTCGAAAGTCTCAAATGTTGGATGAAAAGCCTCAAACAAAAAATCCGATTTCATCTAACAATGAATTTTCGAAAAAATTGGATTCGTTTGCTCAACCAACATTTTCAAAGAGAAACTTGTCAAAATAACTCTGAACAGTTTATATTCAATTTTGAACTAAACAGCCACCTTAGTATGGTATATACAGGGTCTGAATTTGGACGAAATTATAGCTTCACAAAAATGTGTGACCCAGGCGAAAATTATTTTTGGTTTTTGCGAAGCATTTTACTGAATTTGCGAAGGGAATTTATTGAATTTGCGATCTCGATTTACAACATTTAGTTGTAAAATCTTGTGCCATCTTTCAAAGTAAAATCAAAAAGGCCACATTTTTTCAAAATGTGCTATTTTAATGAGAAGCTTGCAGTTCAACATAAAATCACTCCACTATATATATAGCTGTAAAAAAAGCGGCAAGCAAGCGACTGTACAAATTGCTTGTTGGAGCTATAGTCGGTGCCGGCATTATGGTAAAAAACAGCATATGTAAAACTAACCTCTTTTCTAGGGTCCTTTTATGTTTTCCAACACAAAACCATAAAAAAATAGCGTATATACCTAAAAGCAGGGTGACGTGAAACACCCGGGGTGACTTGAAACAGCGTTGAAAAACGATATTTCTCATGAAATAATGAATGAAACTCCGAATTTTTTCCAGATTCCGTTCGGAGACTATCTAGTGCAACATTCGATAGAAAAATTTTATTAATCAAGGAAGTTCTTCGGAAGCTGAAGATGAACAAAGCGCCGAAAATCAGTAAAATAGCACGTTGCGGCGATTTAGTATATCGCCAAATATAATTTTTTTTACATTTGTAAAATAGAAAGGTCAAAGGGAGTAATTCCAGAATTTTATCGAAAAATATTTAAAATTGACAGATGCCATTAAAATGTTTCGTTTTTTTCACTCGATACACTTCGTCTCTTCGATATTGCATAAATATTCTTATCAATTATGATGCAGTCGAATCATTGATGTGTGATAAAGTTCAGCCGATGGAGTTTCATAGGTGGTATATAAGTCATTTGGTAATTATTATAAGTTCAATTAATAGAATGAGTTAATATCTAAGAATTGAACCTCAATAGACTCGTTTTACTACTGAATACTAATCAGAATTCTGCACAAATCGGTGCTGAAATTATATCCTCCGTTCAAGGCTATGGCCACACCATACTTTTATTGTAGAATTAGCGATAGATGGGACTGCGTGTTGTTACTATTACAATTTCATACTTAACCTCGTTACCAGGGGTTCTTCTTGCCTTTTTGATATGCGGACGCCGTTTCATACTCCGTGCACATGTCATATGCAATGGCGCAACAAATTCGCGTTATCCGGATGAAAATGATGAAGCGCTTGTGTGGAAAAAACAAAGACGATGATGGATCAATTTCTAAGTGACAACTCTATCGAAATGGTAAAGTAAAATCCTAAACTAAGAGAAGCACAAGAAAGAAAGTTGGATACTCTGAAACAGGAATTTTAGCGAGTTTTAATTAAGTACAGTCGTCTAAACTAGCAATAAATTCAAATTCATCTTTCCTGCTTTCGATATTGTTTCTGAAACAATTACGTTATCACACGCTCAATGATTTTAAAGGCTTCAGATAACTTATTTTTTACAATGTTTTACCATTCTGAAATTTTGAGTTTTCAAAATTTACTTATTATACACTCTCCATCACTTAATAAAAATGAAACTGGCATTAACAAATTATTTTAATTTATGTTTTATACGCAAGCAATCGTAGATCACACGTTGTTTTGGCGCTCTATACAACAACATTTTCGTGCAAACAGCACTGTTTCAAGTCACCTCCACACGATAAATTTCAGTAGGTGTACTTTGTGAAGCAATAATTTGAGATGGCATGCATCAACTAGTTTAAACACTTCATTATCTGAAAGACAAAAGATGAATGGACCTTTTTTCAAAATTTCATACTTCTTAGATTAACAGTTATGAGCAAATCTTTTCAAAAAATGGCGAATTTTGTTTCAAGTCACCCCGTTTTACGATACAAAACCAAAATTGAAAGGAAAATTTTGAATATTTTCAAATTTCTGAAAAGGTTCAAAACAGTGTTCCGCTTTGCATTGAAAATGAAAATAAATTTCAGACTTGTGTGTGGGTACCCTGACAATAATGAAATGGTTCACGGCGACAGTGCTCATCACTGACTAGTTTAAATCTCAAAATTATTGTTCAAGATGGCACTTCGCTTTATTATTATTATTATTATTATTTACGAATTTTTAAATACAGGATGACCATTCAAAAATTAGCAATATATACATACATACATATTTACAAAATTTCTGTTCTCCCATCATGGGTCCTGGTGTTCTAAGACAAAACCGAACATTCCCACCTCCGTCCACCCCAACCATGGTTGGCCCTCAACAAACCTCACGATATCAGATTCCCTAGGGTTGAAATGTCTGCTCTTCCTTTTTCATATCAATCAGCACCAGTCAAATGCCTTTCTTTGCTTTGCTTTTTGGCCCAGTCATTTGACTGGTGAATTAAATTCATTCATTTATTTTCCAGCTGGAAAATGTAGTACCTTCAATGTACTACGAAAAACAACTGCAAGAAGAATATACAAAGGCAATTGGAAGTTTACATGTAATATATTAAGATACTTATATTATATAGTTGAATGAATGAGGCTCTGCCTCCGGCGGGCTTGCCCAAAAAAAAATAGGAGAGAAATTCTTTTAGAAAATCGTAAAAAACTTTGTATTATAACATTAGTTTTTAAGTTTTTAACTTGCAAAGTGTTACTCAGACGTAAAAACTAATCAATTACTAAATGGAGAAAAGTAAAAATGAACAATCGAAAATAATCATCGGAAAGCGAACCGAAATCAAAAATGTTACAACAACAGTGCAGCGCAACCACCTATGTCTACCATCTTGAATATTAGTAGCAGGTATCAAATTACAACTCGATAGGATATCATGTGTGTTGTGTTTCGTGTGTGTGTGGCTAGAACACCCCACTCCACGCCCCCTCCCTGTGCGTACGCTTGCTTTGGCTAGCTCTACGGGCCTTTTTGCCTATTTGGGTCGCACTACAGTCGTACTACAGTCCCACGAAGTAATGGAAACACTTGTCGTGCAACATGTAGAACTAGAAGATCGTGCAGCATTTTTTGATGTCGCACAACAATGTCGTAGGTAGAAAAAATTCTCCACGACAGTCCTGCTTCAGTTGCGATAGCAAGTGCTCAAACCTGTTGGGAGTGACATTCACAGATATCGATAAAAAAAACTCGCGATCATGAAATCTGAGTTCGGCTACTAAAGTGTGGTATGCTCCTGTTACTGAACGACCTTTAAACAGTCGCGAACCCAGAAAGAGTGCTTTCTCTTTCTCTATTTCTTCTACGTTTTAAGAAGCTTAATAACGCTGCACAAAGAGACAGCTGACAAGTTAACAGCAAACGCTTGTCCATTTTGAAATAATATCATTTGTAAACAAACCACGCGACATCGTGTAAAGCTTGGTTTCCAATAACAAAAAATTATCGTGCGATCGTCGTGCAACAAATGTTGTGTTATTGGAAACCAGGCTTAAAGAAATTTTATCGTGCGATCGTCGCACTACAGTCGTACTACAGTCCCACGACGTAATGGAAACACTTGTCGTGCAACATGTGGAAGATCGTGCAACATTTTTTGATGTCGCACAACAATGTCGTAGAGATAGAAAAAATTCTATCTCCACGACAGTCGTGCTACAGTTGCAATAGCAAGTGCTCAAACATGTTGGGTGATATTCGTAGATATTGATAAAAAAATAACTCACGATCATGAAACTGAGTTCGGATACTAAAAAAGGTGGTATGCTCCTGTTACTGAACGACTTTTAAACAGTCTGCAAACCCAGGAAGAGTGCTTTCTCTTTCTCTGCATATTTCTTCTACGTTTTAAGAAGCTGCACAAAGAGAAAGCTAAGTTAACAACAAACGCTTGTCCAATTTGAAATAATATTTTGAATTTCTCGCCAAACATTTGTAAACAAACCACGCGAAATGGTGTAATGGAAACAGGGCTGTCGTGCAACAAAAAGTCGTGCGACAAGTCGCACAACATTTGTTGCACGACGATCGCACGATAATTTTTGTTGTGCAACCGTTTTGCAGCATTTTGTTGTGCAACAAGTGTAGGAAATTGTTGCAGAGAGTTTTCTATCTATTTTTATTGTTGCACAATATTCAGACTGTTGTATAACACAGTTGTTTCCATTATACGCGCAAAAGTTCTGAAAAACGGTTGCACAACCGTTGTGCAACAAAAATAATTTTACCAAGCTTAAAGCTTGGTTTCCAATAACAAAAAATTATCGTGCGATCGTCGTGCAACAAATGTTGTGCGACTTGTCGCACGACTTTTTGTTGCACGACAGCCTTGTTTCCATTACACGATTTCGCGTGGTTTGTTTACAAATGTTTGGCGAGAAAAATTCAAAATATTATTTCAAATTGGACAAGCGTTTGTTGTTAACTTATCAGCTTTCCCTTTGTGCAACGTTATTGAGCTTCTTAAAACGTAGAAGAAATATGCAGAGAAAGAGAAAGTACTCTTCCTGGGTTTGCAGCTTGTTTAAAAGTCGTTCAGTAACAGGAGCATACCACCTTTTTTAGTATCCGAACTCAGTTTCATGATCGTGAGTTATTTTTTTATCAATATCTGCGAATGTCACCCAACATGTTTGAGCACTTGCTATTGCAACTGTAGCACGACTGTCGTGGAGATAGAATTTTTTCTATCTCTACGACATTGTTGTGCGACATCAAAAAATGTTGCACGATCTTCCACATGCTGCACGACAAGTGTTTCCATTACGTCGTGGGATTGTAGTACGACTGTAGTGCGACGATCGCACGATAAAATTTCTTTATTGGAAACCAAGCTTTAAATTTTTTTGCAACGAGCCTGTTAAACAAAAAAAAAAAAAAAATTACTTGTGAGAATTTTTTTAAAAACTGTTCAACTAAAAAGTTACTTCAGAGATTTCAAGCCTTTTCCTTGTATCAAAAGAAACATCATTACTTTGCACTCTGATGATGCATGCATTTTCTGCCTCCATGGATGATGTGAAGTTTTTAATGACTTTTTGTAGGGAAAAACTCACGAACAACTCTACTAAGTTGTTAATAATTAATTTTCTCAGGGCGCTACCATCAAAAAACGATGGCGAGATGCAGATTAATCATAAATGGTTCAGAAAGCTCTAAGAACCGATGTTAGAACGCTACGGAGTAACAGAGAAAATGCTGGTCCGATAATTGAATGCAGAGCTGAGTTTGACTCTTATCTGAAAAACGCCTCAAAAGTCTTCAACGAGCTACCGAAATCGATCCGCCGTGATGTCACAAGTTTAAATATTCTCAAAACAAAAACATTCAACTATCTGAAAGATAAAGCTATGGCTAGAACGTCAAAATGAAATATATATATATATATATAAAAAAAAAAAAAAAAAAAAAAAAATGCGTTTTCTTATTACGGTTATACATATACATAATGTTTATTTGCTTTTCTAGGAGAAGAACCATGTAAATTATTAATGGATCTAGAAATAAATGGTTATTATCATTATTATTATTATTAAATACCAAAAAAAACAAACTTTTTTCCATATGACGTCACAAGTCAAGTGATAAAGAAACGATTTTCTTCGAATTTTTCAAATATTTTTCATGCCAATTGAAAGAGCTTGATATTTCAAGTAAAAAACATAGATAAACTTTGATGACGTAATTTTGTGTCTGAATCAAAAGTTACAGTCTCTTAAAAGTGTTATGACGCCATCGGTGTCTTCGCAAAAGAGCAGTGTAAAAATTAGGGATTAAAGAATTATGACATCATGTGACATTCCACTGGACACGAATGGAAAAAGTAAAATATTAGAAGCTGCTTGTAATTTCAAGGGACAGCAACAGCAGAAAACAAACAAACATCATCTTATCCTACCAAGAAAATAGTCACATCATAAACACGTTCAGTTTAACCGTAATATACTTTTTAGTATTTTCCAGGTTCATCATCTTCTTCTGTCTCACTGTCAGAATCAGCATTGTCTCTACCAGTGTCGGGGTTTCTTGTTGGCTCATTCGTGGCATCCTCATAAATCTATACACGGGAGACCGTGGGATAAACAGTTTCCTTTTTAACAAGCTGATTTCTTGCAGTTGCATGAAATCAGTTGTAGCACATCATCAGGAGCCGGTGGCAAACTCATCCACTGTATAGAAAGGGCCCCATTTTCCACAATTTTCCAACCGTCGCCATGATTGTAGGTAACAACAACAAAACTTATCATCTCTTCAGGATTGAAGATTTCTTGTGCAATCAATAATGAGGATGCGCCGGTGTTCTCCAATACATCAATAGCAGTGAAAGGACAAAGAGTAATAAATATTGTAATCCAAACCGTTCTGTAAAGGCGAGACTCTCATTTATATGCAAAGCAAAGTGAAAAATTTCGAAAGTTTTGCGGAATGTGTTTTTGCTGATTTGAGCGGAAAATTACTAATTACTAATGAAGCACTTGAGAGTGTTCACACCTGGTGATTGGCGATTATGACGATTGACCTTTGTTTTAATCGTCGTTATCGTCAGGAACCAGGCTTAAGAAGGTAAGAGATTGTTGACAAATGATGTCAACCATTTCTTCAAGAGTTTTGACCCACCTCCCCCTTCCGTCAACCTGCGTCAGCTTTACTTTCCCCCCTCTCCCTAAGTTGACGTCATCTTTTGGGAAGAGATGAGCTGTGGTATTTTTGGCATTTCCATTCCAACAAGTTTTCTTCTCCATTTCGGTCTTGCCGTTTTTGTCAGGTGCTTGTTTGTGTACTGAGGGACAATAACGGTCAAAACAATTATACTTTGCCAAAAACATTGCTTGAAACAGACAACCAAATTTTCCTTATTGTACTTTTAGTCCGTGTGGCGTTGAGTGAATAAGGACTGGAGGCGGACTGAATAGGGACTGGTGTTGGGGACGATCTTGGTTCGCCATAAGCAATGGTTTTGTTTTTCATAATCTGTATCCATGTGCTGCAAAGATTTCTTTCATGTTTCTCGTTCTTCTTTATCCTCGTTGAGATGAATGGTGCTTTCGTATTTTAGGTACTTTTTCAAGTAGACGTAAAAACATTTGCGATAAGCACTCTCTTCCACTGATAGTCCAGGAGCCAGTGACAGACTTTTTCACCCCATTTTCATCAACAGGTTTGACCCCTTGAAACTAATCATTGGGTTGCTAGAATTGAATTTTGAAAGGTCAGCTTTGTATAGAAGTACATATATATCTGAATAATCCAAAAACGATAAAACTGACCAAAAAATTGGGTTCTAACAGGTGGTCAGCCGCCCCCATTATCCCCTAAATTAGGTCTTGAATCCATCCCATAATCATCAAAGCTGAAATTTTGTAAAATGATAGGTACAAGGCTAATTGTGAAGACTAAACCATAACTGACTGAAAATTTTGGTTCTAACAGGTGGTCAGCTGCCCTTAAAATTCCCCAAAATTAGCCCTTGAATCCACCCCATAATCATCAAAGTTGAAATTTTGTTAAATGATTTTGTTAAAGTGCAAGGTTAATTGTGAATCGTAACTGACTGAAAAATTTGGTTCTAGCAGGTGGTCAGCTGCCCAAAAAAAGCTCCCTTGTCATCACACATTTTTATCACTTGGTAAGGACAAATAACAACACAAATGACAATATTTTAAACGTTTTAATCTGTATTTCATGAACAACATCTTTTTGTCATCATCTTTTCTTTGTTTATACCTGAAAAGAAATTCAAATTTCATTCAAATTATGTCAGGATAAGAAAATCATAAATCATATTAATTGGATCACATTGTCAGAAGACTGTGTAAACACGGGAGTATTTTATTGGTATTCAAAGTAACATGCACCTACTGTTACTACATCATCCAACGAATTCATCACCGCTGTCTTCACTCTCTGCATCACTACTTTTCACATATCGAAATACTTCATCTATTTCTATAAGAGATGCGGTTATATGTTTTCTGCTTAGATCAATTAAAAACGGATGTCAGTCTCAGGTGAGTCATTTTTTTTTTTTTTTTGAAAAAATCAAACCTGAATACCTCCAAAGTTTCGGTATAACTAAACAAAATCACCAAATTCATACATACGCTTGTAATAGGGACACACTCAATTAGGAGAATACTTACTTTATATTTAGCATCATTGATAGCGCTAGTGTGGCCAAGGAACGTAAGGAAAGTAGTGTCCCCTCCTCCCATGTCAACCAGGGTCGACTTCAGCAAAAATTTGTTAAGTTCAACAGGAATACAAATGTATACAATTATCAATGAAGAGTTCATAGCAAAATATCTTCAGAAAATTTTGTTTTCACAAGTAACATGTCGGGTTTTGAGGATACAATTAGCAGTTCACGAATTCTCAGCCATCTTCCCCATGGATCACGTTTTTCCATGTCTATTTAAAAACAGTAAAATATTTAACGTGTTAGGGTTAGGGTTTATTTGAGTAGGGTAGTTACAGAGAGCTTTTACAAGTTTTTAATTCTCAAATCCCTTTTTTAATTATGTGCTTGCTGTTATTTTCCGTCAAATCATTCTCATCCTAATTCATTCTCATCATCATGTAACGTAAATGCCATAGCCGGTGGACATTTTTGCATGCAAGAATGTTTTCACCAGTCAAGGTACTAACTCGCCATTTTCAGAGAGAAGGGACTCAAGTTTGTCATATTTCTCTAAACCAAAACAACGTTTCGTGTCTTGATGGCTTCATCAAACAACTTTAACAGTTTATGCAAACTTTCAAAATTAAGATTTTTAAGGTGTTTCATACATGAAATTCTATTTTGTCGTTCTAGTGAATATAGAGATGAGAACTAGTAAAATTTGATAAAGATTGAATTGGACGTTACATTGGACATTTGCAATATAACGAACTTTGGACATTGCAATAACGAATCTTGGACAATTGAATGGAAAGGACAAAGTGTGGCTATTATACATTGTTAAATGCACACGTCACGAGGTAAATATACATTTTATTAGTTTATGCTAGTTTATATTCGTTCCGTTTGTTTGTGTCTGTTTTACCTGCATCTTGTTATAGCATCTATTGATATATTTACTAGGCCAGTTTATTTAGTATGTTTGTATTTTCCTACATAGAATCGAAACATCTGTTAACGATTTTCGGACGAGACATAAGGTTTTAATCTAAAACCTTGAATAAAGCTTCAGAAATTTAAAACTTATGTATTAGAGTATATTCGCGGCGTTTGAAACATCTATGAAGGCGTAAATGTTATATCTATGAAGGTGTAAATGTTGGCGTCAATTAAAGTGATCTCCCTACGGAATAATTCATTCAAGTTTACATCACTTTGAAGATAATCTAAAAGCGAAGAAACTTTTGTGGCGTAGATAGTAAAATAAATCAATATGTCCATGAATTGTGGATCTCCATCTGTAGAAACTGAAATTGTGTTCTGCAAACCTTCATTTTCAGCTGGTGTACGCTAAAATTAATACGAAACAGGTCAGACAAACTCTTCATGTCATTGTCAAGCGAGAAAAATATAAATTCATTAAATCCTCGAAACCTGGTGGGCAAAATCGTAAAAAATCTCTGCGATGAAGAGCATTTTTATTGAAATAGCGCGTATGGTTGTATAGAAATGCTCTCCATCGTACAGTATTTAACAAATTTGCCCGCTGGGGGAAGTGTTAACCTAACGTTTATTTACCTTAATATTGCTAAATCTTGCCTCCCAACAATGCAGTATATTGAAACACAAACAAGTTTGGTTGAGGTAATTAAAGATTACACGTTCTCAATTGGTTCATCTGTATTTCCCCCATACAAAATAGTCCAGCTGAAATTCATTTTACCTGAAACAGCGCAAACAACAAAGAACAACAACAGCAGCTTCATTCTTCTAAACAAAAAAACAGAACAGAAAATAACAGAACAGAAAAAAACAGAACAGAAAATAACAGAAAAGGCAACAGCGAATGTAAAAAGTATCATAGTATCATGGAATTTTTAAACTGTTACCTTTTTGATATTCTTTATTTTTAACTTTACTGGAAGCTCCTTTCAACTGAACCTGATGCATTTTTTTTTAATGTAAAAAGTTAAATTTATTAATTCACTTGAAAGATGTGAGCATCTCCTTTAATCAAAGCAGTTATGCTTTTATTTCCTTGCTTCCAAATCTTTAAAATTTCATACTATAGTATTGTTTAGTGTACGTGAAACTTTTTCCAAATACATAATATCGGCACCTGTATAAGTAAAACCTGAATATGTAAAATCTTCACTGTTTTTCTTTGAAAAACCTCCCAAACGAGAAGTTTTTATAATAGTCTGATCTGCAGTCTGGTCTGGATAATAAGTTCTGCTGTATTGGCTGCCAACGTTTTGTATAATGACATAATTCTGAAGACTGCTACATTAGTCTTTTAGAGTAAATCACACTGAATGAG
Source organism: Turritopsis dohrnii (assembly GCA_027922465.2). NCBI lineage: Eukaryota > Metazoa > Cnidaria > Hydrozoa > Anthoathecata > Oceaniidae > Turritopsis > Turritopsis dohrnii. The sequence continues at coordinate 182,014 of BQMF02000215.1, read as the reverse complement.
TAAAGTGAATAGTGAATGAGTAAAGGCCAGAAGTTAAACTATAATATTTTTTTTGTTTTCGAACTTGTATCATGTACATTTTTTCTTGTGATTAAAAGACGTTGCAAATTCTTGAATCAGTGAAAAATCTTGAAAAAATGGTTGACGTCATTTGTGAACAATCCCTAACTGCCTTTTTTGTTTTGGAAAGTAGAGACTTTCACTTTGATTCGGGACAAATCTATGGTATTTCGGGACTTCGGGACAGGGTACCTGATTTCGGGAAAGTCCTGAAAAATTCGGCACAGTTGGGAATTTCATTTCAAAAATTCAATGATTACAGTCCAGTAACAAGCACAAGCGAAACAGTTGGTTGGAAGGTATCAACTTGTTTTTTATTTAACATTTTGTAATGTTATTTATGGAACGCCAACACTATCATAACTATCAAGTTCCAACCTAAATCTTCTGAATTACGAGTTCGAATCGCCACAAACACCATTTGATTTGCTACAAACTTTATTCGATTCGGCGCAAATATCATTAACTTATCCAAAAACTTCATTCGGTGTAGCTAAGAAATTATTTTATTTACTAGAAAAATCATTTGCTTTGCTGCTTAAAGTCTTTTTTCGGCATAAACATCAATCGGTTTGGCTCAAATGCCATTCGATTTGCTACAGACTTTATTCGGCTCGGCGCAAATATCATTCGATCCGCTAGAAACGTCTTTCTATTCAATACAAATAGACAGGACATATAGCCCAAAACAATCTGACATTCTGCATAATGTTTATTTTCTCAATGGAATTTGGTAGAGGGGACCTCAGACTACCAAAGTCTGTCAGGTGACTTTTTTGGAAATGCCTGTATGTCACGTGATTGATTACGTCATAAATTACGGTCAGTAAAAATTTTATCTTCTCAAGAGTCATATTATTATGCATCAATCGAAAGATCTTTTAAAATGGAACAAAAATTGTATAAAAAAATATGCCTGAAAATTTAGTCCTGAACTATCGATGTATGAGGGTTCTTAAAGAAGCATTCGATGCCCTTGTCCAGTTTCATGCTGAAAATGTCACCAACTGCTACCATGACATGTTTCATCCGATACAGAGACTACAAAAAATTCTGTAATACAAAATTCATGGATGAACGTCTTATTCAACAGTTGGTGAACATCTTTATAAAGTGCTCAATATATAACGGAAGACATAGAGCAAATTACTCATGACGGTTATATTTTCAACATAAATATTAGTTCATAACTTAAAGTTTCATGGTTACTGATGTATTCATCAGATGTACATAGAAAGATGGATAAACTTCTTAGCGAGTTATCTACGAAAGGATACTCTGAATTGGACTTTGACTTAATTACCAAAATTTCGACAAAGAAATTTGTGTACCAGCTTACTGAGAAAAACAAAACGTCAGTATTATAACAGCCTGTCATAAATCTGTCACAAATAATAAGACATTTTGGAAAACTGAAACCTTTATTTTTCAGATAAATCTGGCGATCACGAAAGTATTACTTTAGTTGAGGATGATGAAATTATATGGGATGATGAAAAAATTGCGGAAATGATTAGATTATTTTATCTCAAAATTAAATGTTGGTATACCGTCAGAAGTTCCGTGCAGCGATACAGGCGTATCATCCGATAAACTGATTTTGAAATATAGAAACCATCCCAGTATTAACAACATCTCTGATCGTTTCAGTGCAGAACAATTTTCTTTTCAATTTGCATCCACAGAAAATATTAGAAACAAACTGGATAGCCTAGACTCTTCAAAAGCTGTTCAGTCTAGCGACATTCCTGCTAGGATAATGAAAGAAAATATTGAGGTTTTTGCTCCATATATGCATGATTTTTATAACGGTATAATTGCCAATAGCGTTTTCCCTGAAAAACTAAAACAGTCACACGTGACGACTGTTTTTAAGCAAATCTGACTAGACCTATAAGTATTTTACCAAATCTTTCAAAGGTCTTTGAAAAGTTAATGTATGATGAAATGTCCGCCTTTTTCGAAAACATCAATGCGGCTTCAGAAAAAGTCATAGCCCTCAGCATATTGCCTAATTACAATGTTAAATAAATTTCAAGTTATTTTAGACAAGAGTGGTGAATACGGGAGCATTATTAACACACCTGTCAAAAAGCGTTTGACCTGTTCTTATGGATTTGATAAAAACTCACTTAAATTCATCCATACATAGCTACCATACAGGAAGAAAACAACGTGTTAACGTCAACAATAAATATAGCTCTTGGCCAACCTCGAACCCAGGGTCTCTTGCCTTTTCGATATACGTACGGATAGGCAAGAGACCCTGGGTTCGAGGTTGGCTCTTGGCAGGACGTTTTACATGGAGTGCCTCAGGGCTCTATCCTCGGCCCATTAATTTTTCAATATAATTTGTCTGTGTCCTGTTTTTAATAGGCAAAGGCGTAGAAATTTCAAACTATGCGGATGACAGCCACACCATAATGTATGTGGTATGGAACTACCGGGGTGTTGGCAAACCTCGAATCAGCAACAACAAAAATATTTCAATGGTTTTTATATAATGGGATGAAAACGAACAAAGAAAAGTGTCATCTTCTAACGAGTGGCCCTAAAGCAACAACCATAAACTCTTGGTACTTTTAAAATTCAAAACTCCAGCACGAGAAGTTGCTCGGAATCACCTTCGACAAGAAACTATCATTCAACGCGTAGGAAATTTATGTGATTAAACGAGCCAAAAAATCCATGCTCTTGCAAGGGACTGTTCACAAATGACGTCAACTGTTAGGGGGGAGGGGGAGGGGGTATGCTAAAGTTGACGCTGGTTGACGGGGGAGTGGGGGGATGTGATAAAAATCTTGAAAAAATGGTTGACGTCATTTGTGAACAATCCCCAAGAATATCACAAAATTTTGATGAAATCGTAAATGTGAGAAAAAAAAATCACAACTCCGATTTATTTCTAAACAAACATGGCGTCATCCAACGCGACAACATGCAAGTTATGTTATGATCAATTCTCTTTACAGTTCCCAGAAAAGATCCCCAGACGCTGTCAATGCGAACATGTATTTTGTACAGGTATTAAATGTTTCTAATCGAAACTACTGTATACTTTGAAATCTAAACTTCATATTGATTTTAAACGTTATAGGAACCGATGCCTCTCTTTGACTGCAGAATTAGCAAAAAACAATTTTATTCTGATTATTTTAGATCTAACCTCAACAACATTAAAAATATCTGGATTGGAGTGAAAGAAATAATGTCTGTTAAATCTTCTCACTTTTCTAATTCCTTTTCCTTATCTATTGATGGTTCAATCACATCTGAATCCTTTCTATTTAAGATGCCTTTTATAAACAGCTATAGCTCTTCTATAGATGAGTTTCTTAGTGACATAATGTTTATAAACACCAGTGTTCTTTGCTCGATAATTATGGTATATTGCAACATAGAATATCATTAATCAAGTCATTTTCCTGTGAGTATGCGCACGCAGCCTCACAGGAAATAAAAGTCTCTTTATACACTTCAAAATGTTGTCACTTTATTTGGTTCTCTGGAGTCCCCTTAAAGACAATCGACATTAGAAAGTTTCAATACACATTAGCACTTCCTATCTATTTTCGTACATTGTATTTGATTTTTAGTATGTACAAGGTATAAAAGTGTAATTAACATTGGAAACTCGTCTATAGCTGATACTATAAGAACCACTGTACCTTACACACACGCTTTGTTAATTTTATTGTCAAGTGGATCAACATAGACCGAAACACCTGGTATTAGTTGTTGTATATCTTGCGCCGCTTCCATTCGGTCCGTTATCTGAAGCAACCTGAAAATTTCACTGAAACTCTGAAATTATCTCTTGTTACCCCTGCTGAAATTACTAATTTAATCTCATCCCTCGCCTAATACTAAAAAAAGGCTAGTGAGTGGTCCTAATAGCATTGATGTAACCATTCTCAAACTTCTTAAACATGAAATTTCTAATCCTCTTCACAAAATCTTTAATCTTTCTTTCTCTACTGGTGTTTTTCCTACCCTTCTGAAAACCTCTTCTGTTGTTCCGGTCTACAAAAATAAAGACTCTCCTCTAGATATCTCTAATTATATACCGTCCTATTTCACTTTTATTTCACCTCTTAAAATTTATATATGTACCCTTGATCTGACTTGTCTTTATAATAAAGTTGAGTTTTACTATAGGCTTTGATTAGTAACTTCAATTCGAAAAAGTATATATGTTTTTTCAACATTTTTTTGTTAAAAATAGGGAAAATTGGAAAGTCATTTATATATTTGAGTTAGGAAAATATAACCAAAGCAATTTTCAATATACTAGTAGCTATATATAGATAACTTTGGCAAAAAAAATTTTTTCCTAATATATATATATATATACTAGTAACCTGTGTAAAAATTTTTTACAGGTTTTAATCGATGTGAGCTGAACAGAGAGAAAGGCTTAGTATAATGAATTTTAGTATGATAAAGTTCCTCAATTGTTTGGAATGTAGAATGTTTAGAATGTAGTATCCCGTTTTGAACAGGTTTTACGGGTTTTAATTCATCAAAAAAAAAAAAAAAATACGCATTGTGCGTCCACTTTTCACTGTTTACATAAATTGTATAAATTGAAGATGCAATGCAATGGTTCCCCATGATTAAAAATATCTAACGTCAATACAGAAAAAAACACTCTTCACTCTTTTAATTAAAAATCTCTAGGTATATTCCGGCTAAAGCATATTTAGTTCAACACTTGAGTTATGAACAGAAAAACTTTTTAATCAGAAGATTTGAAACACATCAAAATATTCATAACAAATCTTTCACGATACGATATAGCAGTAGTAAAAATAAATTGTGCGTACTGGTAAACAACAAAAAGATTAAAATCGCTGTAACTGTTCATGGAATCCAAACCCCAATGTAAATAAAAGCCAAACGCGAAAGTCAAGAAAGTGTCGAAATGTGAATTAAAAACAATTGCGATTTTCTTTACGAACCCAGACCGTCATGATTAAAAACGATGATATTCATTTCTTCAATTGCGTATTATTTGAAAAGTACTGACGCAGAAACCCTATTAATACTATAAGAAAAAACAAAACAAACAAACAAAAAAGTTCTAAAGCGTAGTTACCCTAAAAACATTAATAAATCTTTGCGCAATACTTTCGTTGTTGTCTATTGTTTCTTGATCTCGTGAATAATCAAAACATTTGAAACGATTAAATGCAATGCAATGTTTTCCCCTATACTAATCGTAGAAAAATATTAACCGCCGTGGTCTGACACCCCATTATGAATAAGTGACCGCAAAAACGACCCGAAATTTTAGAGAGTGAAAGCGTGAAAAAAGCGGATGCACACTCGTGATTAGTATATAGATGTTTGGCAGAATTTTTTATTGCATTTTTCTCCGGGACCGTTGATTTTCATAGAAATTTTCTGATCTCAATTTTAAATCTGGAATCACCTTCAAAAATAGTCAGGTATATACCAATTTTCAGGTCAATACCTCCAGTAGAACAAATTTATATAGTTGCTAAGAGACTGACGTCCAGGAACCACAAAAATATGCAGCCCTGAGAAAATAAGCTGAAAAGGCCCTGGGACCGAGTGTCTATATCTCTGGAACTGCTTGAGGTATTGAGCTGTAATTTGGTACAGGAGTTTCTCTCATTGATACAAGCTCACATACCAAAAATGAGCAAATTCTGAAAGGGTGGTTGACATGGCCTTTCTCATTTGACATGGATTGACCCAGTAGAAAGGTATTTACAACGATCACACATTGTGACCCTCGTAAATATGAAACAAAATTAACATACAGAAATCATTGCTTAGAAGCTATTTCTAATGATAACAAAGTTCAGTTTAAACCCAATCACGTATTATATATAGATTTAATTTGTTATGGTAGAACAAAGCATTTATCAATGCAATTCCCAGTCTTCTCCTTTTGACAAGTGCGATTGCAAACGTACATGCTGTCACATGCATCGAAAGTTCTAGGTGTGCATTTAATCGCATACGATAATGCGTGCGATTAAAATCGCATGCGTAGGAAATTTTAGGAGTGCGTTAACTACACTCATTTTATTTTGAAAAGGAGAAGACTGTTGCACCTTCTAAACGTTCTTACGTAATTGACAATTCTTTTGAGAATTATCATCTTAGAAAAGGCACACTTATTAAAATCTCATTTGTGAAGTCATTTAAACGCCCCATCAGAAACGTCGACTTTTCAGGAAGTTCTTGCGAACATGTAATTAATTGCTGATGTAAGACATTTGTGTTTTTATGAACACGATATTATCGATAAAGGAACAAGGAAAAGAACAACAGAATATGAATCAAGAACAGACTTTTTATGAGACATGTATAATTTTCTTTCTATCAGCCTCTATACTTCACATATGAACCAAAAATGCCCTGGCTAGACTCTTCTTGAAAATGGCGTAGAGCCATGACCAATCTGAGCGGTGAAATTTTTTTGTTTTTCGTTGTTAATTTTGGAAGCAATTGATCATTCCACGTGAAGACAATTCTGATGATGTTTCATAATCTAAATGAAAATATTAAAAAATCTAAAAAATGAACTTTTAACGGTTTATTTTCACTGATCGAAGTCATCCCGCTGATAGAACTCACCCCGTTTTACAATAGTTGCTTGACAGAACAGACCACTTCTTTTGAAGGTATTAAGAGATGGTGCTTGCACAACGTCCGGTGGCAGGTTATTCCATTGTTCCGCAACTGGATTTTTGAATGGATGCTTTTTATATCTTTAAGACACTTTTGTCGGGTAATTATAGATTTGTGACGACGTAGGTTGTGTTTTTGTCTATCCTGCGATCGAAAACGAAGAAAATTTCTGATAGCTTTTTTGTTGTCATGGGTGATCTTATACATCTCGATCATGTCACTTCTATATCGACGATAATGCAGGGATGGAAGCTTCATGATTTCCAATCTTTCCTTGTAACTAAAGTTTTTCATTCCAGGTATCAATTTTGTTGCGTGTTGTTGTCTATCTTTGAGAAGGAGATGTCTCATTGCAGGTGAGGGTTCCACATAGGAGCACCATATTCAAGATGGGGGCATACAATACTTGTGAACAGCAGCTTGAAACAATCCTTAGGTAGACAAACGGTCACCGTAACATACCAACAAGAGCATTAGCTTTTTTTGCATTTTCGTTAATGTGTTTTTCAAATAAAAGATGCTCATCGGAATTTATGCCTAGGTCATTCACATCTAATTTTTGCTTGAAGGCAGTACCATCCATTACATAGTGTGTTGTGTCAGGAGACTTCAACCTTGATTTTATTTTCATGTGCTCACATTTTTCCAGATGAAATTTCAATAAGAAAGTATCTGTCCATTGCATGAATTTGTTTAGATCGCTTTGTAGGTAAGCAGTGTCAGTCGTAATTTCAATTTCTCCGAATATTTTCATGTCATGGGTATACAGGAAAAGTTTTGACTCATCAGCAATTTCAACTGGAGTGTTGATGAAGATAACAAAAATCAGTGGACCTAGAACTGATCCTTGGGGCACTCCTGACGTTACAGGAAATACATTAGATTTTTTTTTATTTAAACAAACTAGTTGATATCGAATGGACAGATGATCTCTGATCCAGGAGAGAACTGGACCTTGTAGTCCGTAGTCCTTGTAGACACAAGACTTCAATTAGTCGACAGTGGGGAACAGTGTCAAATGCTTTTTTAAAATCATATGATATCAATCACGCCTCCATTTTCAAGAATTTCCGTCCATTTATTTATAATTTGGAGCAGTTAAAGAGTAGTTGATCTTCCATCAAGAAAACCACATTGGCGATTTGACAAAAGTTTATTGGCTTTGAGATATGATAGCAAAGAATTATTATACGCATTATCAATTCAAAATTTTTGGTGCAATGCTAGTCAGGCTAATTGGTCTATAATTTCCAGCAGAATGTTTGTCACCTTTTTTCTTATAGATGGCTGTGATGCTAGCTCTCTTCCAAGCAGATGAGACTTTCTTCATGGTGTAAGACTGTTCGAATATCATGTGAAGTGGGTGATTGCTGAACCACTTCACATGATATTTGAACAGTAGCTAGTTTTTTGAATACATGTGGATGTAGGCCATCTGGACCAGGACTTTTGCTAGGATTCAATTCTCTAATTTTTTTAAAACCATTTCTTGCGTCATCTCCAGTTGAAAGTCACTTTCAATTATTGGTTTCTTCAGGTCGTCAAGTGCAACAGGTACTGTTGGTTCATCTATGTATAGACGCTAGAAAAGAATGCACCCAGAACATTTGCTTTCTCTTGGTCAGTTTCTGCCATTTTTTCGGAATTTTCATTCATAAGTAGGTCTGGAATTGATGATTTAATCTTAGTTTTTGCATTCAAATATGCCCAAAAAGCTTTACTGTTTGTCTTTGTAGATCGAGCAATTTTTTCTCAAAATCTCTTTTCGCTTTGCATGTCGACTTACGTCCTTGATTTCTACATGAAAAGTAACAAGATTCGCAAAAATGCGACTATATATTTCCACAAAGTTGCAAAACTTTTATCAATTATTGTGTGTACATAGAAGACCATAAGAAAAGTGGTATAACTACCATCAACGCAAATAAAAAATGCTGTCCATACTAATCAGGGTAGAATTCAATTTAATACCACAAAGGAAGTTATTTCGAACTTATTATGAAATGAAGATATTCATGGTCATGTGACATGGTTTCTCTTATAATTTTTGCTGAGGAGTTAAAAAAAGTTATGAGTTATGAGAAGTTATTATGACAAAGCTAAAAATTGGAAGACCTAAATGCAACTAATATTTCCCCTTAAACAACTGAATATCAACAACTGCATCAATATGTATAGGTAAATTCATCATAATAAACGTATGATCTTCATTGCTGCAGAAGCTTGACATCCTTTTACACAGTAATATCATGGCAAACAATGTAATTCGACAGAACACAGCTTTTCGTAACTCGTATTAAACTATTTTACAACATCATACAATGAAATTTGTTTACAAGTTACAAAAGAAGAAAAGAAAATTGTCAAACCTAATTTTAATACTACAGTCTAAGTATTAAAAATACTTTGGGGTAGACAGCAAATAACTATCAAAAACAATCAAAATTTGTACTGTGTAGCATTTCAAATTAGGACAAGAGTTATTTTCCAAAAAGAGATGGTCTTAAAAGTGACAATTTATAAAATTAAATTCAAGTATTCAGAATAAACATCTCAGTCACAAAAATATGTGGACACTCATTATTTACTATATATGTGATAAAAATGACTTTCGTAAATCTCAAATGAAAAAAACAAACAGATTTTGGTAGTAAAAATACACATCCATAACCAAATCACTACGAAGCTAAAAAAAGAAATTTGAGTTCTGGTTTGATTTAATTTACAGATTCTTATGTCGGATTGTGTTTTGATTTATGTTTGTTGTTTGTGTAAGGAAAGTTGACAGTATAAATATTATATATACTTTTTACAAAATAAAATACCATAATACAGTATCAAAACAGTATGCGTGATCATGGAATTAATCCATAGTATCCAGCCTATCCAGGCCAAAGAAGCACATTCAACCAGGTTCTTTCAAGTTATTATCTGTCTCAATTCTGTGTATAAAAATATTGTACGTAATTTGTTTTCTGGAACATCTTATTGCATATATGACATCACGTTTTTACTTGCTGTTTTTGTAATGTACTCTTTGAATTAACATAATTGGTTGAACTACTTGTTCTCCACGTATAAAAGGTTTCCCTTGTGGTGGCTGTACATCATGTGCGTGCTGTGTCAGTTCAGTTTGGCTATACATTCTGTATATATACATTATCCTGTCAAATCAGGATGTAAAATAAAAATAAATCGTCAGCCTGTATTGATAATGAATTTTCGTCTTTGCACTGAAATCACAGCTTCAATGTTTTGCTGTTCCAAACATTTAACTACCAACCAATCATCCATATAGCATTATTGTTATCAACAAAAACAAAACAATTTTTTTCTGTATTTTACACGTTCATTAAAAAGTTTTTACAAAACCTTTCATAACAACACTGAACTAAAACGATTATTTCCATCATTTAACAACCTTTTATCTTTTGAATCATTTTAAAAGCTGGCAGGAAAAGCAAAGTCTTCTACTACTGACAATCTGCACTGACTGAAAAAAAATGGCGCACTACTTTACTGTAGACTAGCCTCTATTCTTATCTACTTTGATGGCTAGGTGAAAATTCAATACTGAACCGCGGCTATAAAAGTGAACTCAGGAGAAGAAGAAGAAGGAAAAAGCCGATTTTAACATATATTTCGCCCTAGGGGAAATATATAAAAATGAGAAACTTTATTGCATATTATCACTGCTAATGAACTTAATTACATGCAAATGACATGAAACATCCTTTATTTTGGAGATACAAAATACAATTATTAGTTTTACATTGGATCTTTTCAGATATCACAGTGATTACGTATGAAAATCACATATGCTTTAAACATTTGATATACTTCCAATCTTTTTAATTACAAACAGAATTCCCAATGTTGCAAATACAAAGAGTAATCAAAGATCTTGATTATTAAAAGTATATGTATTATATGCCCTATAAATTTATACCAAAATTTACCAAACTTTGTGTTACAAATTGTTTGAATTTATAGACAGTTAGAACATTTGCTAACATGATTAGGAATGTCATTCATAATTAGGGGCATAGGTAGAAGTTAGGTAGAAAACTTATTGCAAGATTATTATAAGTTTCTAGTATATAGGTATTAATCTTTAGTTTTGGATATGTATATCTACTTTTGAATTCATAAATGTAAATGACTTCTGCTAACATGCATAGTATGCAAAAGTTTCATGTCAAAATATAAGAAAAAAGACAAACAAAAAAACTGCAGTGTACATGCACTGATGTGGACCTACTATAAAATTAAATTATAAAAACATGATATCTGACAAATTTTAAAAGGTTAAAAATATTAGCAAAAACTGTAATAATTAAAATGATTGTTAAAAAAATTGATTTATTTGCACAAAGTCCAACAACAAAGGAGCTATTGAAAATAAAAGTTTCAGCAAAGTAAGCTGAATTGAGATGAAAGATAACAATGCAAATGTAAATGGGAAAAGCCAAAATAATTGTCACACTGTTAGTAAAGAATATTGAGAGATAAAAAATATAAAATTTATAAAGCAAAAGAAAGTAATTTAAAATTATCATGAAATATATATCATGAGGAAATTTGAAAACTAACTATAATTGTTCTGTCATAAAAACACATTTATTCTGTTAAAATATATACATTGCACGAAGCTTTTCATAAGTTGCTCTTACATTCTCAAGTGTAAATGAACTAACAAGTGATACTCTTTTTTATATACATTGTACTAATTTCCATAATTGGTATAATAAAAGAAGAACAAAGCTTAAAAGATATATATATAAAATCTGATAAAAGTATTAACACAGATTAACCAAGGAAATAAATGGAAGCTAATGAACCTATGGGAAATGAGAATAAAAGACATATGACTTAAAATCAACTTAAAACAGAAATAAGGGACTGTGGAGAACGCAAGTATATTATGTAATACCGTTTCTAAATAAATGTAAATGTCTTATATCTTTTTTTCAAACCTAATACAGATTATCTTCCGTAATGTTGGTAAAATCTTCACTAACATTTTGGTAAGAAAGGTTTTTATATCTTTACACCGATCAAATTTATCCCAACTTCGTACCAAAACAAAAAAGATACGATATTTAAAAGTTTCTACTATGCCTCGTCCAAGAAGTGACTCATGCAGCACTCCAATCGTAAATTTGTCTTCACAAGAACTTAATGTTGATTGCTTGAAATTTGGTTTTCAACATAGCTTTATTGATAAAAGTAAATTTGTTCGTAAGGATCTCGCCATTGAAATGGAATCACTAGCAGAAAAAGTCACGAATTATGTAGCTGATGATGAAAAGGAACAATTTCACGAATTTCTTCGAAAAACGACCGATTCACTTTCTAAAAATGTTTACCACGCCAAGGACGATACCTACCGTTCTACCAAACACCTTCGAGAAAACCAGGATTTAATATTCTTGTCTGGGGATAAAGATACCAGTATTGTGATTATGAATAAGAAGGATTACCGTCAAAAAGTGCGAAGAATGATTGATGATGGTATCGCGGATGGAAAATATGCAGTAGCTGAAGACACAGTTTTGAAAGATTTGTCTTCGTTTCAAGGATTCTTGCACCGCCACCTCAATAAGCACCCAGATTATGAGTTGATCAGGCCGTCCAGCAATCAACCTGCTCGCTTCTTCGCAACAGCCAAGACACATAAATTTGAATCTCTTGGGGATATAACCCTTGCGGAGCTCAAACTTCGTCCCATTATCGACCAAACAGGAACGTGTTTTTATGATACCAGCAAAATGTTAGCCAAGTATTTAAAACCTTTGGCCGATAATGACTTCATAAGTAAGGACACTCAAAAGTTTCCAAGCTTGCTAAAAAACTTACCTACACTACAAGAAGACGAAGAAGACGTTAGTTACGACGTAGAATCCCTTTTCACCAGTGTCCCTGTGGATCACACGATTAATTACATATGTCAGGAGATTTACAAAAACAAAAAACTAAAACCCATTTGTAAAGAATCTATCTTCAAAAAACTTCTCTACAAAGTTACCACAGAATGTATTTTCAGTGCAAACGGCAACCTTTACAAACAAACCGATGGTGTAGCAATGGGAGGCCCTCTTTCGGTGGTATTTACTGGATGCTTTTTGAATGACATGGAAAATCAAAAAGTTGTACCTTTGCAACCTAAATTCTACAAAAGATACGTTGATGACATTTATTGCCGACATAAGAAAAATACAATAGACGACTTATTCAAGTCTATCAACGAGTTTCATGAGAATATCAAACTTACTATCGAGGTTAACTCTGATCGTTTTCTGGACAGCCATATTACCAGAAAGCAGGATGGAAGCTGTTCGTTTAGTGTTGTAAACAAAGAATCCAAATTACCGTTCCATTGGACTTCAAAAGTTCCTACCCAATATAAAAGGAGTGTCATTAAAGGTGAGCTCAATCGTGCCAAGCGAATTGCCTGCTCTTTTGACTCTGAATTGGTTAGAATTAGAAATAAATTCCGTAAAGCTGGATATCCAAAGGCATTTATTGATTCTCAGATTGACTCGTTTAACTTACCTTGTGAAGAAGTTTTGATTCCCGATTTTCTCTTTGAAGAAAGGAAGAAAGTATTTATTAAAATTCCTTTTTGCCCGAAAAATGAAACTGTCATCAAAAAAGTCGTATCCCAAATAGAAAAGTTCACACAAGACAAAGTTCAGGTTGTTTATATCTGGAAAACATCCAAAGTAAGATCCTTGTTTCCTTTGAAAGATAAAGTCAGTCATTTAAGTAATGTTATTTACAAAGTCTTGTGTTCGTGCAACAAGTTGTACATCGGAGAAACAAAGAGGAACGCCACCACTCGTTGGGGTGAACATAATTCCAACTCAGAAAAATCTGAACCTTCCAAGCATCTTGTCCAGAACCCAACCCACCGTTTTAATTGGTCAATAATTCAACGTGCACCCAAAGACACTAGGAAACGGAAAATCCTAGAAGCATATCACATTATGGTTAACAAACCGGATATTAATGACCAAAAAGATATAAGACATTTACATTTATTTAGAAACGGTATTACATAATATACTTGCATTCTCCACAGTCCCTTATTTCTGTTTTAAGTTGATTTTAAGTCATATGTCTTTTATTCTCATTTCCCATAGGTTCATTAGCTTCCATTTATTTCCTTGGGTAATCTGTGTTAATACTTTTATCAGATTTTATATATATATCTTTTAAGCTTTGTTCTTCTTTTATTATACCAATTATGGAAATTAGTACAATGTATATAAAAAAGAGTATCACTTGTTAGTTCATTTACACTTGAGAATGTAAGAGCAACTTACGAAAAGCTTTGTGCAATGTATATATTTTAACAGAATAAATGTGTTTTTATGACAGAATATTTAGTGTGGCTTTTGTTTTATGATAACTATAATTGGATTTGAACAAATTTTAGAAAAAGTGCTCAGAGCAAACTTACAGATTAAAACAGCCTATCTTGTAAAGTATTGGTAGAGATCCAAAATGTTCTAATGAGATGTGGGTAATTCTGGTGGTTGACACAACCTCTAGTAATTTATGTATAAAGTTTGATTAAATTTTGTGGCTGACAGGCCATGAAGCTGACACTGTGTTTCATTGAAAATGATATAGTTAGATTATAAAAACATTGGTAGTTATAAATTTAAATGTTAATTCTCCTTTCAAGCCCATAATTAGATGACAATGCAAGTTCGTTTATTGAGAAAGTTGATGTTTTTGTGAAATCTTTTTGAAACTTCTGGTATATATTGTTTTTGTTTTAAATAAACAAATGTCCAGTGTGTGTGTTGTGTTTGAATTATATACATATGAATAGATTAAAACACATCTCTTATAACGAATTTTCGAAATATTACATATCTTCATCAAGTTAAAATTGTTATTGTTATTTTAATTATTAATTAATTTGTTATTGTAATTGTTATTAAAATTGTTTTTGTTTAATATATAGTAATGAACACAATAATAAACAAATCTCAAATAATTTTCCAACTTACTCTCTATGTGTAAATGTTTGGACTTCCTAGTTACATTATTTTACAATCAGGAGTGCAGTGAAGGACAACTTAACTGTTCAGGAATTTAAAAGGAATACAAATTAAGGTTGATGTCAGGAAAAGATTGTTGAGTGTTGAGAATGTGTTCCATTGTATAATGGCAACTTTAGTTGATTATTTTAGTCCATGTTTTGTGGAATTTGCATGAGGGAGACTTCTTATTGCCTGTTTTGCACCTTGAGTTGGGTAGAAATCAAGCCTATTGAAGTTGAAGTAGATTTGCAAGTCAAGTAATAGTTTTCAATTAATATAACAGCTCTGTGTTGTTGCAATAATTGTATTTAATTGTTTTTTCTTCAGGATGTATTGAAAAGCTACATTTCCTCCAAGGATCTGCAATCGAATGCCCAATTTGTTTAGTGATAACTAGCATTCCACCAAATGGAGTCGACTATCTTCCAAAGAACTTTGATGTGCTTGGAATATCAAAAGGCTCAAAGATATACCAGCAATGTAAACAGTGCAGAAAGATTACATATCCACCTAAATTAGCAACTTTACACTGTGTAGATTGTCAAAAGGTGTTTTGTGGCTCCTGTAGTGATATAATTCACCTTAAACAAGAAAACCAAGACCATCTGATTCGTCTTGCGAATTCGTTAGATGATATGAAAATTCAAAAAAGGCCTTCCAGTGTTATGGTACCGAAGCAAACAGAAACACCAAAAGCGAAACCAATTGTGACCAAAAAACAATCAAACATGGAACTTTTAGGTTGATTGATTTCTTATCGTATTCCTACTATATTTCAGCTGGATAGAATGGACTTTAGAAAAAAGATATTTTTTTATTAGTTTTGTTTAAGTTTATGTCTTTTTAGTTTGTGAGGAACACAATTTATTTCAAAATTTCTTCTGTCAACACGACCAAGTTCGATGCTGCAGTCAGTGTAGGGATGGTCCCAAGCATATTGCTCATGATTGTGATGTTATTCAATCTTATGAGGAGCATGAGCGGATCATTTTGGCCGATCTAAAAATGCAGGTATATAATGCAATATCTCAATGGTTGTTTGATATAAAGAATAGTAAATAATAGTTTGGTTATTTTTTTTTTTTCTCAGTTGGAGCATCATGTTGATAGCTTTAGTAAATCAAGAATTGACAAACAAAAGCTGGTGGAAGAGTTACAAAGAAATGCTGTGATAGCAACAGAAAATGTTAAAAGATGTTTCCAAGAACTTCGGAATGCAATCATTGGTGCTGAAAGTGAATTGTTAGAAGAAGTGAGGCAATTTTGCGATGCTAAAGTTAATCGAATTCAAGACCAATGCAGGTATGTGATAAAAGTTCTTGGACTTGAAACTTTCACCTGCTCTACTTAAATGTGGTTTGTTGTAGTTAAGTGATTGTTTGGAATACTAGTTGTTAAATGTGTCGTTTCCATGACTTGTTTCTTAAAACATTATATCTCATTGTTTGAAAGGAAGTCAAATATGTCTTCTGGGCTAACTGACCTAAGTAAAACATAGTTTTTCGCTTGTTTCATTTTAAAAGTATCAGTGGTAATAATTTCTTATACTTCTATTTTTAGTGATATGGTTGAAATTTCCAATGTGGCCAAGGTACTCAGTAGAAATTGTGAAAAAGCTTCTGAAATGGAATACTTTGAGATGTTTGTTCAAAAGAAGAAATTGGAATGTGAAATATCACGTTCGATTGATGCAATGAAGAACTACAACGCCAAAGAAACCTCCGACATTTTCATTCAATTTCCTCAACACGAGACCTTGTTGGCATCCTTACGAAATTCTGCATACATTATCCGAGGTTGAATGTCTTTACTAATAACTGCTATATCTATTGAGAATCAAGTTTATTCATGTAGCTGTTTTCTCCTTAAACTTCTGACATTTTGATTGATGGTTTCTGAGATTTTATACTATGAAGAAAAGATGTTTTTATTCTTGAAAACACATGAATATATCATATATGCATCTCTTGACTAGGTTTTTCTCATTTACAGTTCCTTTACCGCCGTGTAATTATAAGTGTACTATATCGAATGGTGGCAATGTGTTATTATCATGGGACACCCAAAACGGAAGATTTACCTATCCTCCTACATTATACGGTGTTTATGCTGGTGTCGGTATGTATTCCTTATTCTTGGTTTTCATGTTTACCAAAAAAGAAACTTATTTTGTAACGAAATTCAAAATATGAACCAGTTTGCATGCAATTTTATTTAATGCTATCAACAATTCGCCGTAGATCCTTGCTTAGTTGAATTATTGTGCGGGATATTTTTGGCCTCAGCGTATTCCTTTTTTACAGGGGAAAAGGACAGCTTCATTATGCTTAAGAAGGTCAACGAAAAAAGGTGTGAAATCCAAAGAAATCACGAACTGCTTGCTGGTAAATTGCTGGTACAATTTCAAGTCACTGCTATAAATATTGTTGGTGAAAGTCCACCATGCTTTCCGTTATGTTTACGGCTGGGAAAATCTCATGTTTAGTTTCAATATACTTTTGTGTAATTTTCACTAATTTTTACTAATTTTTACTAATTTTTACTAATTATTTGATAGAGCAAACTATTAAGCTTATTTTTAGAATAAGGGTGCAACCCATTTTAAACACTTTTAAATAATTTCATGAACTATTTTATAAACTGAAGAGTGGCTATTTTTGATATGATTTATAAGTCATTAAGATAATATAATATTTTTTGAAATGTTGTGTAACTTATTTATGGAAGACTTAGTCTTTGAATTTTGCATTCATTTCTTTTGTTTGGGCTTCGTTTACCTAAAACGGCTGGAAATATTGCATTACTCCTCTCGATACCTTAGATGTCATAATAGAGGTGCGTGCATGCAAAGTTAGCACTAAATTGACAGGTGTAAATCTGCACTAATACAGTCAACTCTCTCTAAAGCGGACACCATTCGTTCCAGCAAAAAGTGTCCGCTTTATGGAAGTGTCCGCTTTATAGAAAGTATTTTTAAAGGAAAACTTCAATTCGTTCCGAGAAAATGTGTCCGCTTTATGGAGGTGTCCGCTTTATAGAGTGTCCGCTTTAGGGAGAGTCGACTGTAATACCTTTGGATATCAAATTCGTTATCGCTTTTGATACTTCAGGTGAAAACAAAGAAACCTTGAAATGAACCATGGCCTCAAAGGCCTTCTTAACAGATTTCTTTTGCTAGTTTGTTGACTTTACGTTACCCGTGGTGGAGTAAAGTATTTAAAATACCCGTGGTTCTTCTTCTCCTCCCACTACTATTACTGCTACTGCTCCAAGTGATGAAAGATTTCGTGCAATGTTCACATGACAACTTTGCCGAATTCACATTTTTCGCCAAATATGGACTTCCAGTTCACCAATTTTCATAAAAATTTGCACAAAAAACAATTAAAAGGTGCTGATTTCGAATTTAACATCAATATTTCACCAAAGTTTGAAACTTTCCAGATTTTCATAAAAAAATTAGCACAAAGCATATCTTGATGGTGCTGGTGTTGAATTTGGAAGTCATTTTGTCGCATTTGACCAAAATTTGACAATTCGGCAATGTTGGAGTTTTGAGGCTAGTTATGTATCTTTGTGTTACGTCCTGAAGTCTTCAAGGCAAGCGGCTTCTTGTCAGTTTGTTAAAGTTCCCCTACTTAAGGTAATAGCTACAATTAGCGATATAGCTTGATAAGCGGTTGTTTCTGACAGGCACTGCTGAGTCTTCAGTATCTGCAAAGGTAAAGATAGTTATTATCAACAAAGAATACACCATGAGAACAATGACGAAAAAATATTTATTTCCATCTCTGTTCTAGAATGCACTTGCTTGGCCAATTTTGAATGCAAAACTTTGGTTGTAAAGTGAGAGAAAAGGTGGATCGAGAAGAAAAACATGCTTTTAAGATACCATATTTTCTTGAATAAAAGCGAACTCTTCAATCAGCAGAAACTATTTCTTTCAGAGCCTGAATGTTTTGAAACAAAATACTAGATTTGTTACTTTATTACCAACACTTTCTAACTGACATCCATTGACACAAAACGGTATAGAACAAATCTTCAAAAGAATTCAGGCATTTATGTTCAAATTTTGGCACTCTTTCGTATAAACCCACTTGCAAAGCTTGTTTTGTTATGTCCTCGATATCTTCATGTGAGGCGATTAAAAACCTTCGCCATACATAGATCAAATCACGTCGAAACCAATATTTTGCTATCCGAAATTTAAAGAATAAACAGAAGTGGCAAAAGTAGTAATAACTAAAATTACATTATAATTAATAAAGCCATGTTTTATTAAATATATTCATATTATTAAAACGAAGCTTTTCGTAATAGTCAAGAAGCTGAGAGCCAAATGAAAAGTCAAAACATGGCATTTTTCTTTGGGACAAAACAAAAACTACACCAGGTAGTACCTAAGTAACAGGAAACAAACTCTCTTTGCTGGGAACTCTAATTTTTCTTGTGGATCAAGTTATTAAGAGTTAAATGACCGACTAAAAAGTTTGAATTCCTGGACTGTTTTAACCTCCTTCGCTGCTGGCTTTATTGCTTAATCACACGGTTGGGTGTTTTAACAAAAACGGCGCCTCATATGAGAGTGCAATTAATCCGTAATCTCACTTGTGAAATTACAAGCGATCATGAGACTTTTCAAACAATCCAATCTTTTGTTTCAAAACATTCGAATCGTTTTTGTAATGTTGAGTTAAGAAAACTAAGTTTTTGTTGTACACTACGAATCTGCCTTACCGTCCCCTCGGCTCATAAAGTGTGATTAGCATGTAATCGCACGTTGTATATGCTCGTGCAATTAAGGATAAATTTGTATTCGTTATTTCTGGACAAAAAATTTCACGAGTCCGTAGGAGAAGACAAATACGTTCCTTGTGTTTCAAGTCTTGCATGTGCTAAACTCAGCCGTTCATTGTCGCGGTTGCATTTAAAATGTCAGCAAACTTTCTTGCTTTACACAATGCAATTCGAACGTGAATTTCTATTTACAATTTTAAACCAATCAATTATCAGTTTAAACAATGGTTCCAAAAAAGCTACATTTCATGATGTTCTATTTATTTTACTTAAACCAATCGTTTATCAGTTCAACAATACACTCAAAAAGGAGAGAGAAAAAACTTCAACTTATTATTAGTTTTTGTTTTACAAAGTTACGCGCTCTAACATGGGTGGTATCAAAAGTAGGGGGGAAATGGTTTCTTTTCTTAAAAAGATCACACGGGAGGAGAAGAAATGGCACGTGCTAAATGAATGAAGTGAATAAAAAAATATGTTCGATCAGAAGCGCATAACAATTTAAAGAAATTAAATTATTAAAAGAAAAGCAAAAAATATTTTGTTTCGTGACACACTTTTTCACCTGTCGGCTTTTAAACATTTTGATTGCTTAAAAAAAGGTTCGCCCGTCTCAGACAGTCAGGCAAGCGTAAGGATACAACACTGGCAAACCGAACACGCTACCATGTTGTGCCACCACTGCTTTGTATCCAAAATGTTTAGTCAGTTAGTTTCTTTGTATTTATAGTCAGGGCGCTGAGACGTAAAAAAAACTGGAAACGAGAGGGACAAATTATTTTTAAGTGAAACTGGTTCGGTAGATCGTACTGATCACGAAATTCTTTACCGGACAATCTGAATTTATTTAAGGGCCATTTCCTGGACCTATATTGGTTTTGATGACGTCATCCATAGGACAAAAAATATAGTTCACCTAAAATTGTTAATATATATACCATTCGATAGCATTTTTTGAACTGAACAAAAGTTATGAAAACGTCATATAGAAATTATCTGTCTATGCCGAATTATACATGATAGAAAGTATTTCTATGACGTCATCGCTTATGAAGTTTGACGAATTGGAAGAACAATTCTGAATGAAATTCACGGGGTAAAGATCAACACAACACAACGTTATAAGTAAACAAAATATGTAAACTATTCATTGTCGCTATCAAACTCATCACTGGAATAACAATCATCTTCCATCGGAAAAAAGATTCTCGCAGTTCACGCAGTTACATAACTCGGAGCACTTCAAACCATGCGATCTCCAAACAACTAAACGTGCTTTTTAGTGCAATATTTTCCTCCATGTGCATTAAAGATGATATCTTGGCAGAGGCTACTTTAATCGGAGAAACTTTCGCGAGAGAAACTTTTGCGAATTTCGCGAATTTCACCCCTTTTCGTGAAAGTTTGTCCCGCGAAATTTTGCTCTTATTTCCAAATCGCGAAAGTTTATCCAGTAAAATTTCGATTTTTTTTTGCAATTTTTTAAATTTTAAAGCTACCAAAATGTCAGAGATCTATTTCAAAACCTATGTATATAAATAAAGGAGAGAAAGATTTGCCAATTTGATTTTCTTGAAAACATTTTTTTTCTTGTAACAAATCAGTCATATTTTGATACACAGATATAATAGACGCTGTCAAATATTATTTATGTAAAAAATGTTTTTCAGTCGTCGATAATGACAATATCAGTTGATTCCTTTCCCTGCAGTATATTATCTCCGATTCGCGGTTTCTTTAGTATGGGTATGACAATGGCGGCGATGATGAGGAGTGGGGACCAGAAGGTGCTAGAAATGTTTTTTGATGACGTTTTCAACGAACTTGACGACGAACAATCTTTGTAGTTTTTTAACCATTTAACACATATTTGAACCATTTGATTGGCTGGCGGAATATTCCGCGGCGGAAAAGTTGAACTTGATCCGACTTTTCCGCGGACGCTTTCGGCGGAATTTCTTAAAAAAACAAAAGCCGCTAGACTCAAGCGGAATATTCCGCCTAGTGGAAAACCGGCTTTAAAACTGTCCTAAATTATTTCAAAAAATTCCTTCATTCGCAAAAGTTTATCTCGCGAAAATTTATCAATTTCTTCATTCGCGAAAGTTTATCTCGCGAAATTTTGCGACTTTTCCAATTCGCGAAAGTTTATCCAAAACATTTCGCAAATTTTTGACCTCGCGAAAGTTTCTCTCGCGAAAGTTTCTCCGATTAATCAATAACTCGTGTCTTTTTGTTAGATACAGTTGTTCTGCTACTGACCAATATGTTTCGCATTAGCCTTTAAGGACGATGGAACGATTGTAAAAAATTCAAGTAAAGAGTTTTCAAGTAGATTCAAGTAAAGTGAAAGTTGGTGACAATAAATGCATTTCCTCGCGAATTACAGCAGCAACTTTGCATATCTTATCGTCAATGGACAATCACGACTTTTCAAATCGGTTATCTCCTTACATAGGATTTCGATAATTCGCCCTTTCTCTTCGTTTTTTTAAATAAGAGCGATTGTCCATACTTTTGTCGCCAACAGTCCACTTCATCTTTGTGACATTGAATAATTCTATCCAGTTCGTTTATCAGGAATCATAGAAATACCAGCCTGTTTTTGTATATTGAGAAGTTCCTCTGTATCTATAATCACGAAATTATCAATGACCTTCTCTTTCACAATTTTTGCAACAGATACAATAACTGTATCAGTAAAAGAAGAAAAACGCTTCAGTGGTCGAGTGTAATCCCGGTTGCATATTCGATGATATTGGAACTCAAGAGATACAATGCTCTGCCAATCTTTCCCAGAAACATCAGTTAGCAAACTGTTATTGTCATTCCTTATTGTGAGGTAAACCATGGACGTGGGTAAACGTTGTAGCAGCAGTCTCGGTCACACACTTCTCTAAATCCTCATATCCACCGCCTTGTTTGGATGTTTTTAACACCACAGATACAGCAAGTAGTTACACACAAAGTATACGGACATCATCCATGCCACATTATTCGAAGTAAGGATTTCTGAGAATAAGAGACGTTTGAACAAACCATGACCATCTCTCTTTCTCTCTTTATGCTAAAGTTGACGCTGGTTGACGGGGGGAGGGTGCTACAACTGTTGACGTCAACCTTCACAATTTTCAAAACCTTTACTTTTCTTATTAAGTATGAAAATGTTTACACTGAATGTGATCTTGATGTGGTCCGTCGCGGCGTGGGAAAGTCCTTCCGTATTGCTTTTGTTAGCTCCGTTGTTCCGTTTTTTCGCTCACGTGATGTACGAACGTAAAACAATAAGCACAGATGGAGACAACCTCAAACCCAGGGTCTCTTTGCCGCTATCCGTATATCGAAAAGGATGGAGATGCAGATGGAGATTGATCAGAGAAAAATTACACGAAGATCATTGCAAATGTTTTTACGTCTAATTAAAAATGCGTAAGAATCTAAGATACAAAAGGACCAGTGGGGTGGAGGTTGTTTTTTTTGGTTTTTTTTGGAGGGGGTGGGGGATCTCTTCTCAAACGATGACGTCAACTGAGGGGGAGGGGGCAACGCAAAGTTGACACAAGTTGACAGACGGGGGAGGGGGGTCAAAAATCTTGAAAAAATGGTTGACGTCATTTGTGAACAATCCCTAATTAAGAATTTACATTGAGAAATGTTCAAATTAAAAGAAATGTTCTAAAGTTATATTATCAAGTAGCTTTTTAAATTTAATTTACAAGTTTACAATCGATAATAATATCGCAAGATTTTTCCTTGTTTCATTATAAACCCCCGTCTTTCAAATCGAATGTAAAATAGAAATTGACATTCTAAAGAAGGTATCACGAAAATATGGCGTCAAAGATGTGGATTTTTAAAGCATGTTTTTAATCAGACATTTTCGACCTGGATAGCTTTAATAAATAAACTAATTTTGTCCGGTAAGGTTTTTTGTGTTGCTTTATAGGTGTATATCATATCTATCAAGCTTTTAATTTGTCCCCCGATTTTGCATAGTTATTTGATTTTTTTACGTCTCAGCGCCCTGACTATTAGTTGATGTATTTGTTTTCAATGCCAATTTATTATTTGTTCCAAATAATAAATTCTTGCTACAAAGAAATTGTTTTCTTCAAAAGAAATGTCTTTCTTCTTCCGTCAGGAAAAGCTGGCAAAGATTACATCACAGAAATGACATCCTTAGTCAATTATTGGAATCGAAAGATCTATCTTCAATTTCCATTAAAATGCTTATGTGTATGCCAACACTTCTTCTTCAAAAAACAAATCATCGAGGAAAGTCAAAGGAAAATTCCGAAGCTCTTTCCCGGAGACTGCCTCTCTGGAAAGACAGAAACTTTGAAAAATCAATGACGGAATCAAGAGAAATTCAAAAGAGGATAACGGCACACACTCTGAAAAAACACCCCGAAAGTGTATCAAAAACATTTTCCAAACACATGCTTAGAGGAAACGTCAAAGCAGCTCTAAGAACAATCGACGAGAAGTCCTCGTCAGGTGTGCTTAATCTGACAGACGATGTGACAGAGAAGTTGAAACAACTCCATCCACTAGGTCAGGAAGCAGACAGAAAGATGCCACTTGAAACACCTACACAAAAAATTGACCCAGTCGTTTTTGAAGCGATTGATGGACAGGCTATCTTATCTTCATCTCTAAGGGCAAAAGGTGCCGCAGGTCCTTCTGGACTGGATGCTGATGGATGGTGAAGGATCTTAGTCTCCAAGTACTATGGCTCAAAGAGTGGAGACCTCAGAGACGCACTTGCTAAAATGCTGAGATTTATGTGCTGTGAAGATATCGACCAAACTGAGAGGAGTATGGAAGCCTATGTTGCATCCCGACTTATTCCGTTGGACAAAGACCCAAGGGTAAGACCAATAGGCATTGGAGAAGTACTGAGAAGGATCTTTGGCAAAACTGTGATTAATGCAGTAAAACAAGACATTTTGGAAAGTGCCGGCTCTCTACAGGTTTGTGCTGGACAAAATGCTGGTTGTGAAGCGGCTGTACATGCACTCAACCAAATTTTCAAAGAAGAAGAAACCGATGTTATCATCCTAGTTGATGCATCAAATGCCTTCAATAGCATCAATCAAAAAGCGCTGATACAGAATCTAAAAGTCCTGTGTCCTGCAATAGCGCAATAAGTGAATAATTGTTACAACGAACCGTCTTTTAGTTGACTTTTCGTTTTAGGAGGCAAAGAAATTTTGTCTGAAGAAGGAACAACCCAGGGCGAAAACGCTGGAGAATTCGTCGGACCAGTTGACCATGCTATGAATCACGATCTTATTCTTGCATTGACAGAAGGCCACGTGTGCAACGGTACAGCATGGAGGTATAAAACAGAAGGAGAACGAACTCTTATTTTTCTATTATTCAGATAATGACTATTCTATTCATTGCGGTATCACTTTGATGTCATCCGTGATGCGCTTTCGGCTGGTTGTCGGTGAAACGAATACTTTTTTAAAAATTAACGACAATTTAAAAACCAAATATCATCCATTATAACAACGGATCAACTTGCTGCATAGTGACAAGCAGATTATTAAACCTAAAGCTTCCTTGAGAAACAAATGAAAATCTATGTTTTTATACAGAGTTGAAGATTTCGCGTAATTCATGTATAAGTTCCAATCTACATATCTTCTGACTTAAATGCGCCTCGATAGTGCCGCGGTACGTGCAAAAACTTAGGATTATTCTCTCTTCAAAAACTGAAGCTCAGCGAAACTGCTTGAGGGGATCACGAGATATATAGACCTATAAAGTTGCAATGTTTTCGTTGCATATTTGTGACGTTTTTGCATAATTCTCCCAATTCCTACAGATTATGCATGCTAAGAACTTTACCCTAACGATCTTTAATCACATTGGAGAATTGATATGAACGAAATTTTCACGCAAGAACGCCAAAATTATAAAAATTATGCAAGATGATAGCAATTATATGTTATTACACACTGAGGACTTAAACAATGCAGTGCATTACGGATAGTACAATAGCAGATTTTGAGTTCGTTCTCCTTCTGTTTTATACCTCCATGGGTACAGGTACAGGTGGGATTTGAAGCACCTACCATCTGTTTGCGCTTGTGGGAAATCTTTCACTATAGATCATGCGCTTTCATGTCCGAAGGGTGGTTTTGTGTACCAAAGGCACAATGAGCTGAGAGATACCATTGCAGCCAATATAGGAGAGGTCAAGAAAGATGTGGTAATTGAACCAGCACTGGAACTCCTGAGTGGAGAACAACTTGCTCGTGGTACCATTACGACTGACGGTGCAAGAGCAGACATCAGTGCTTCAGGCTTTGGACGCGTGACCAACGAGCATTCTTCGACGTAAAGGTATTCAATGCCTACGGCCAGAGGTACGCAAAACAAAGTCTGAAAAACGCTTTCACCATCAACGAGCGAGAAAAGAAGAGATCCTATAACGACAGGATACTTCAAGTTGAACGAGGATCATTCAGTCCGCTGATTTTTACGACAAACGGGGGTATGGGGATAGAGGCTCAACACTTTCTACGAATCGGCTAATAGAGGCTTTTACGATTTGGACCATAATGCAACACGATGAACAAAATCCACCATCTTGGTAGTAATTAGAAGACCTCCCGCAGTGTTAGAAGCAAAACTTGGTTGTCTCTTAAATTGATTGAAAGTTTTCTTATAATCATGTCGTCTTATTTCATTTCCTCCTCTCACCTACATTGATATGGTGAATTATCTTGTTCTTGGATCGAGCCCCTTTTATAATCTGGAAGACTTCAAAAATTATAAAAGTTTGGAATGATACGATCGTTTCTTATCCGAATGGGTTTAAAAGGTTCAGACTTTTCAACACACCACGGAAAACAAAACTTTCATTGTTACTCGAGCAAGAGTTTTTCATAGTCAACGCCTTAGTGAGAAACCGGTGTCTTCTTGGATAATTTGCAACAGCGATGGAGAAATCTGCTGCTGCCATTGTACATGTATAGGTTTGGGTGAAAGTTGTTCCCATGCAGTCTCCATTTTGTTTTTTGTTGAGGCTGCAGATACATTGCAAGAGAAAAAAACCGTAACCCAAGAACCTGCTTATTGGCTATTACTATCATCAAAAAAATCGATTGAGTATGCTGCAGCCAAAAATATTGATTTCACTTCATCTGCTAATCAAAAAAAAATATTGGATAATAAAGTCAATGATCCCTATTCTACTGCATCATCATCTTTATCATCAAATAAAGGGCAGAAAAATGTTCCGAAAGCAACAGTTGACAAATTTTCCATTTTTTTACAAACTATTTCTTCAACTAAATCTGCTGTTTTGTCTGTCTACCCTGGATTCAGTCATGAATATAAGCCGAAAGCATTATCAGAAAAAGTTCCACTTGTTCTGACAGAATTATGTAATGAATCTTTGATTGGGTTACAATTAAATGATATCCAAAGTTATTGCAGCACTCTTCATGATAAATTAGCTGTTACTAAAGAGGAGAATGCTTCTGTTGAGGAAGAAACTCGTAGTCAGTCGCATTCAAATGGTTTCAGTTCCATGCTGGAAGAATTACAGCTTCAAAATTTAAAGCATTCATATCAACATCTCTTACGAATCCTTACTATTTGCTATCCATCTACATATAAATTCACTCCAAAGTACACAGAATGGGGTACTAAACATGAGAAAACAGCCATAAAGAAATACCTTGATATGGAAAGTCATAACCATGTCAACCTACGCGATGCTGAATGTGGTTAGTTTCTTGATTCCGATCATCCATACCTTGGTGCTACTCCAGATGGAATCATAAAGTGTTCTTGCTGCCCTGATCGTTTGTTGGAGATCAAGTGTCCATATACCTTGCGTCACCATACACTTGATGAATTACCATCTTCATTTCACCTGGAAAGATCTGAAACTGGTGCTAATTTAAAAAAGAATCACCAATATTATTTTCAAGTACAAGCACAAGTGGCTATCACTAAAATAAAGCCTATTTTTTGTATGGATAGAAAAGGACCTTTTCCTCCAACACATACCATTCGATGAGTCATTTTGGATCAGTCACTTGGAAAAATGTAATACCTTTTTCAATTCTGTAATTCTTGTAGAGCTTGTCAGTAAATATTTCAGCCAATCAACAACGCGAACTGCTTCCACCGATCATGATTATGGCTATCCTTGCTCTATGGAAGAGTGATTATCAAGAAAAACGGCTTTTTTTATAGCCACAATTATGAAAAAACAACACTTAAGGGTTATTTTTAGTAAAAATCTATTATCATTTAAACGCACTTTACTTACGTCCTGGTCGTTTAACTGGTAAGACCCCTTGTGTTAACCACAGGTAATCCAGGTTCGATCCCTGGTCAGGGCAAACATCAACCAACTTTATTTCTGATAAAATGTTGCCAAAAAAATGTTTTTTTAAATATGTGGGCTATGAAAATAGGTATCTTTGTCTTCAGACATCTTTGATCCAATTAAACAGCAACTGAAAACAGAAATTTCTAAAAGACACAATCAGTTATGTAAGTTGCCATTAATGTTTTTATACATATGTGGCTTTAAAAAAAGCCGTTGTTGCTTATCTAACAACCAGTTACTCGTTAGGAACAACTGAATGACACAAGTTAGTGATAGCACATGCCACAGTGGTAATTTTATCCAACATAGGTAGATCTTGTCCAGGTCTTTTCATGACTAAACTAGTAGGTATGGTACTTTCTAGCATGGTAAACTCTTGTCTAACTACACCAATGGCTCGTTCTACATGAATTCGTACATTGGCAATAGCTCTTGTTGACTCAATTTCCTTCCAACTCAGTTGATGCTTTCCACGTGTAAATGCTGGTATTTTAACACTTGTATAGTGCGTTCACTCTAACTTGGATAATGTCCTTTTGCACGATCTGGTGGAAATTGAGCGTCAATTCCCACAACACTTAAAAGTCATTGATCGTCTTTTGTCTTGATAAGGGTAGAAAAAGAATTTTTAAACTTTTAATAAGCGTTCTGTTTCATTACTTTAACGTGTCTGATAAAAATCATTAACGATTATCCAAGTTAGAGTGAACGCACTATACCAACTGTAGCAACAAGTTCGTTAATATCAAATCCACGATTAGCCAGAACAACATCACCTGGTAGTAGATTGCTGAGAAATTTGGACTCCCTGACCAGATGCTTATCACTTACCCGGCCTCCCCAACCAAATATAAAGCTAACAGAACCCTGTGGTATGATTCCGATAAGATTAGATATGGTGTTGTGTTGTATGTAGTTAGACCATGTTTGAATCAGCACGATGGATAGCAGCCAGCCAACAATTTCTTCGCCTCTCTGTTAGTGCTTTTATCTGGCCTCCTTGGATTGTAATTATCTTCGGCAATCGATAAAAGCTTTCATTTTGTTTGCCCTGTATGTTATCACAATTTACAACACCGCAAGCTGTAGGCATCTTGATAGTGATTTGTGAACCGAGTTGTTTACTTTACTACCTAGTTTACTACCAAGATGGTTGACTGTGATGCATTTCGGGTAATCTCGGAAATCGTAAAAACATCTATAGCCAATGCTTTGTTTGTTTGTTTGTCTGTTTGTTTGTCACGCAAAATGGTAGATAGAGTTGTGAGAGAAATCAGTTCTTATCTTTTGTGCGATGC
Source organism: Turritopsis dohrnii (assembly GCA_027922465.2). Lineage (NCBI taxonomy): Eukaryota > Metazoa > Cnidaria > Hydrozoa > Anthoathecata > Oceaniidae > Turritopsis > Turritopsis dohrnii. The sequence goes on along the minus strand of BQMF02000215.1, from coordinate 152,771 downwards.
CATTCCATTGAGACCCAAATCGAACGCGACGTTCAGGGAAAATTATTTAGGGATAACTGACGTTTATTGGGGTCCGCGATACAAGTGATAGGTGACGAAAAATTTGGGCATAATTTTTTTGGGGGACGGGTCTGTGTAGTCATCAAAATCTTTGATCGACGATATATCTGTAGCGGTTGGTCGTAGCAAAGCGATACCATACATTTTTCTTATCAGTTTTTCGAGCTCTAAAACTTAGGTACACTTACCATCAACAATTCCTTAATTTTATTTTTGGTGAACTCAACGCAGGCTGAACATGGGCGGCGAGCAACGCCAAGTATATAGATTAATTTTAAGTAACATGTAATAGTCAACGATCAGATGCATTCGGGGTCTAGATCGAGAAAGCCTTGTTCGCTGGAAAGTCTGGACCTCATTTATTTCAAGGGCAATTCATATAACAGGTAACATACGCAAATTATACTAAGTAATCATTGAAATGTATAAAAATGTTGAAAAAAAAATTGTTATTCCAATTATTTGACGTTCGAATTTATCGGTAGGATTTTTGCTAAAGAAGGTGTCTTTTTCACTGTTCAAAACATCTACTGAATTTAGGAGTGTTGGAGTAAAATCTTTAAAATAACCAAGACGCTAAAATAACCATGTACTTCTACTTCTACTCCGAATTGTCAACGATTTCGTGCAAATCATCGTTGACAAATTCGCAATTTTGTCCAGCTTTGAAATTTCAGTTCCTCAGATTTCATAAAAATTTACACAAAGCACAATTGGAAGGTGCCAATTTCGAATTTGACAATTTCTTTGTCAGGTTTGATCAAAATTGGGCAATTTGGGCCAAATTTGGACCAAATTTCTAAAGTTTTCCGATTTTCGTGAAAATTTGCACGAAGAACACTTAGAAGGTGCTGGTTTCGAATTTGGCAGCCATCTTGTAAGGTTTGACAAAAATTGAGAAAATCAGAAATTTTATATTGCTGAGAGTAGATATGCAATTGTGACACGTCCTGAAGTCTTCAAGCAAAACGACTTCTTGTTGATATTTGAAATTCCATTTAGATTTTAGTAATTTTTGTTAGCCTGTCAATAATGTAAATGATACAGTTGAATATCTCTAAAGGGGACAGTATCAATCGGGGAATGTATCAATCGAAATGAAATACCAGAATATGTGACAGTTGAGTGTTGTTGCTCGATCCAAATGGAAGTCAAGCATGCGAATAGAGGTGTAGATGTAGGCTGGATGGATTTTCTAAATGAAATTAAGTTACCTTTAAGTTGTAAGAATACCCTTTTGGTTGCTAACTGTTTGCGCTGAGCCCCCACACTTGACAGCAATATATAGTCAAGTAGTAGCTACTTGCAAAAAAAATTGGAAATGAGAGGGACAATGTAAAACTACTTTGAACTGTTAGATATCATCCCTTAGAACTAGAAAATCATTACCGAAATATCTGAAATTATTTACTGGGCGTGTCCAGTACGATTTTTATTTTGGTGACGTCACACAATAAAACCAAAATTTTTTTCGAAATTTTTCAAGTATTATTATATCATTCGATAGGTTTTTATATGCTGAATTAAAAGCCCAATTATGTCATGGTGTGATTTTGAACATAAAAAAAGTTATTAGGAATAAACGACTTGCAACTACATGGTGCTATTTCCTTTCCGCACCCCTCACTCTCCTTCTAGGATGTTTTAGGGTCAGGCTTAGGATTATTTTTTATCAACTGTGATGAAGAGCCAAGTAGTAAAAAAATATGGCAGATACATTTAGTGGGGTTGCGAAATGGAAATAGCGCCCAACTACATTATGTACATTATTCACTAAAAGATTTCCATCTTCATTGTCACTATCGCCATCATCATTATCTTCATCAGAAGTATCATAATCAAATTTCAAGTTTTCGCATCATTCGCCACAACCACATAAATCAATGCATTAGGCCGTGCGATCGATACTCGCATACTTGGGTGCGGCATTTTGATTTCGAGCAATTACAGGAAATCAACTCGATGACGTCGACTAGTGCTGCAGGAAGCAACTTCCAGTCAATGGTTAAGACACCAGCCTCCATCTTCCATCCATGACCAATGGGACTTGGTATCTCGGGGTTGTTTTCGAGAGATCTCTTTATGACTGCTATCACATATGACACTCGCTTGAAATGGCACAGTAAAGCGCCTCTTGTTGGTGGTAGTTTCTGTGGTTCGGGAGCCTTGCGACTCGAACAAAACTTTTTGCAACGGGCTTTGTTGGTGTCATTACATTTAACTGCGCACATATCGCAGACAAACGCCTCTATGTTTTGGAGCAATGATGTTGCATCGATGCCAAAAGAGTTTCCCAAATGACGCAAAAGTAGCTTTGAATTCTTCAGAAGCTTGCAACAACTTAAATGCTGTAGTTTTTCCAACTCCATAGAACACGCTGGTATAATCGTTACCAGTGAATGCGTGGAGTGCTGGTATCGCATGACAGCATTCAGCAGGACAGGGCCCGCGCAGCGTTTTTGAAAGTGAGGGGGGCGAAATATCCTCTTCTGAAGCTCAAGAAAATTATAAAATTTCGGTTTTCTAGATTGGCTAAAACGCACTCATAATTTTTAATTATAGTTAAGCATTCAAGAAATATTTTCATGGGTAAAAGGTGTAAAACACGTGTCAAAAAGGTTTTCCTCAAAAATATCTATCAATTCGCACGAACACAGTATAAAGAGGTCCCACAGGTAGTTAAAAGTTCGCTGATGCGGATTAGAGTAATGCTATCATCCCCTTCCTCAACCAATAGTTTGATTGATTGCAATTTTTGCTCTCTTTTCCGTGAGTACTCAATCAGAACAACGATTTCGGCGATGACGTCCCTACCAGAAGCTTCATTTGTTTTGTGGTCATCTTCACCAATAGATTTAATGTGTGACAATAGCAATGGGTAAAGACCCCCCACCGGTTCTGCCGCCCGTGAGGGCTATGGGGAGATGAAGATTGCACTATGACGATGTCATCAGAAATAGAACAATAGGAAAATGGCCTGGAAACGAGCAGCTGTTTATTAATAAAAGTGTTCAAAGAAGGTAAAGAAATGATTCGCTCTCATATCACAAGAAAACCACCGAAACACTTTTTCTCAATCTTAGCAAAACCGTCCAAAAAAATATCACAGCTCTGAAAAAAAGTGTCGTTTGGCACAAAGGAAGACCTTTCGTCTCTTCTCCTGCCGACAGTTTTGTTTTTCGTGCACCCGATAAAACATTGTTTTATCAATGTTTTTTTCCAGACATAATGGAATCTTTAAGCGTTCGAAATAATAGACGGGGGTTCAACATTTTTGAAATAAATCATGCTACAAAGTTTTTTTATTAAAACATTGAACAAAGACATCGAACGTATATTGTTTTAAAACATTTTATTTAAAAGTAACAAGGGTTTTGTTTGTTTGTTTTTTTAAATGATACAATAAATGATTTTTTTTCATATGTTACACCCCCTGAATATGTACTTTCGATTTTCCGATTTGTCTAGAAGGAAGGAAAGATGGCGGAGAAATTTTAGTTTGTTGTTGTTGGAATAGCGTGATTTTTCTTTTTGTGATAACTTGTTTAATAAATAATTTTAGGTGCTCCGGTAAAAAAATAATTAATACTGAGTATCTTTAGAACATATTTCAGTATCTTTTGAATTGTCCCCTTCATTGCATGGTTTCTCATTTTTTTATGCAAGTAGCTGCCTGACTAATACCTTTCTTAATTTCTTTAGGTTCAATGAAAACTTTATCATTGACGTGATGGTATCGTACAAAAGGATTAGCATGTAAGGTTATGCCAGATTTTGATTTAAGTGAACTAATATTTGTAATGAACAACCGAGTTGCGCTTAATAGCTCCTTACATATCATTTATAAATCTTTAATTAAGCAATGGGCAGATCCAAGATACTTGATCCTTGAACAACAGCATGAGAAATAGACTAGATAATTGATTTGACACGTCCAACTGAAACAAATCATGGATTATTGAAAGGAAAGACTGAAACAGATTTGGAACAATTCTTCTTATACCATAATTATGTTGAAATTTACTGGAACTTCAAAAAAATACCACATGAAATCTTTTCCTGTTTAACAATGTCAATCTGCGTTCTGCGATTTGCATTTAATGGTTAGCTGTGAAATAAAATTGTATCCGCAAAAAAAGCTCATAATTTTCAAAGTAACTAATCAAAGGTTTGTTGGACAGTAGATAAATAAGAAGAAAGAAAACTGCAGACAAGACTCATTTGTTCATGTTCATTTTTGGCAGTAAAAATTAGATACATTTGCAACATAATGTAAAAATTTAAAAATGTCCTTTGATTCGGAATTTGGTTAGGGGCCATTCATGGGGAAATAACATCCAACACTGTCTATGGTTTTAATACAGATTGAATTAGGTACATGCTACGTACCACTTGCGCCAAAACATGCGTCCCAAACTTGAGCAAATTGGCGATACAAGGGTCGATCAGGAAAGAAGAAAATTGTTTCACTACTAAATGTACTCTCATCAAATTAATCGATGTTTTCTAAACTTTTACAATTAAGCTACGTCTCATAGTGTTAATCTCTTTAGTCAAGGCATGAGCTATCTTTAGGTCTAAACCACGATTAAACATTTCATCAAACTGGAAATGGAATTCAAAAAGTTCATGCTCAACCTATCTTTGAATAACGTTAGTTATTTCTTGTTAGGGGCTGATCATATGGAGCGGGATGGGCGGGATGAAAATTGTCTCGAGACGGTTTTAACATTGCGATCATATGAGATTTTTGTCCCGCCTTGGGATAGTTTTTATGTTATTGTTTATACAAAAATTGTAATTACTGCGCATACAATGGAACCTCTATTAATGGTCACCTCCATACATCGGTCACCTCCTGATAAGCGGCCAGAAAAGAAAGTCCCTGCCGAATTTATTGTCAAACTCTTATAAAAAAACCTCCATACATCGGTCACCTCCAATCAACGGTCAAACGGCCACTTTCTATTGTCCCAATGTCTAATTTTACCTCTATTAACAGTCAAAAAAAATCTTTATGCAAGCAAATGATAGGAAAAATATCTTATTTATAATAATTATTTACAAAAATAAAGTCAAGTCAAGCAGCTTCATCTATTGTAGATGATTTGAACTTCAAAACATTAGGTGATGCTGACTTAGTAAGTACTTTGAATCTTGTCACACAAGGACTTGAAGCACTTAGACTCAATAATGTTTCACAAAAAAAGTAACAGTTTATTTCAGTAAAAAGTTGTAACATGATTGTAGATTGTACTGATAAGATACATGTATTTACTTGTGTTTATTTTGATCATGAATCATTCTTTATGCCCCTCCTATCTCTCCCGACCAGCCTTTTGGATAAAAAGGTACATTCATATAAAACCTCCATACATCGGTCACCTCTAATGCAACGGCCACTTAGCTGGGTCCCCCAAAGTGGCCGCTATTAGAGGTTCTACTGTACGTAAAATATTATCTCGTCCCGGTAAGACGGGATAACTGTGATCATATGGAAAAAAAATACCTCGCTTAAGCGGGATCCCGGCAAAAAATAAACGTTATCCCGCCTAACCGGGAAAGGGTGATTTTTTCGTTTTCCATATGATCAGAAAAAATTTGTTAGCGAGAATTACACAAAAGGTAGGATCTCGTCAAAACGTTCCGCCTCGCCTTGCCGGGATGAAAAGCTCCATCATATATGATCAGCCCCTTAGAAGAAATAGCTATTAGATGATTCAAATTTCAGATACCTATTAAATGACTCACAAAATTTTGATCATTTATATTCAGGGAAATTATTTTATTACTGGATTTTTTTACAAGACATGATTACATGTAGCCTTTATAATTTTATTATAACATCTTTCATACTCAAAGAAATTCCATAAAATAAGAAATTTAGGAAGGTGCTGATGGTTTTGGCACTTCGAAAATTCCACAAGTAGGGTTGATGTATTAGTAGACCTTTGTTGGTCTTATCATCTCTGAAAGGGGATGGCAACGCAGATCATATAGATGTGAAAGACGTCAATTATAAATTAAAAATCCAAATATTAAGATGGAGGGTAATGGATTTATTGTTAATATATTAATAATTCATTTCCGATCAAGGCTATTATATTAGTATATTCAATGTTTTCTTCTAATTACTCCTAAAATGTAATGAATCTTTTCTCCACAACCCTGTGGAGTGTGCATGATTATGCACTATCTATTTAGATATACACATCATCTATTAGATAAATTATAAATTAATCTTTACAGATTAAAAATGGATAATATATATATTTTACAGAAATATAATATTATATACAAAGAAGGTTGATGACTTTGTGTTTCTCACTCAGGTTTATAATAACTTCGTTCTGGAAAAGGTTTTCCTTTACAAGATATTTTGTGTCGTTAGAATTTTCGTTAATAGATGTGTCGTACATGTGTCGTTAGAATTTTTTTTGAACTTACAAGATATTTTGTGTCGTTACAATTTTCTCCGTGTAGATACCGCCTTAATACACAGAAAAAAAAGTTACGGAGCCTACCATATTTGTTTATTGGTGGATGTAATACAATTTAATTCTACAGACCATAAATCTGTAAGAAATACGCAAGACAAATCTTGTCAATGCCAATTAGCATTATGAGATAACAAGATATTCTACATTATTTTTCAATTTGAAATTGCTTTTTTAACTTTTGATGGAGTTTATAGAGTGTTGTTGTATACATTAGTTTCCAAATATCTCTTTCTGAATAGTAACAGGATAAATTACTGACTGAGTTTTTGTTTTAGGCCTTGATCCCCTACGTCAATAAAGTTTCCTTCGCCAATTTTTTTTATTTCGAAGATGGATGACTTTCAAGGGTCTGAAGAGGTATATATACCTTGTTGTTTCTTACAATTTCGCCAATTATCTTTAAGGAATTTAATATTCCGATTCAATTTTTAGACATCGTTCGTTGTTGAAGAAGTTAGTAACATCATAAAGGAGGTATATGAGTGAATGTATTTTTTAAGTCTGCCCTCGAACTTTCCAAAACAGGTTTTTCATTGTATATACTGAATGTTTTTATTGGAAATATGTGCTAAACTGTGTTTCCTAGTTTCTTGATTAATGTCTCCTAAACTCAAAAAGGTAACACGTTATGGAGTAGAGATAGAGGTTTTGAAATTCGTATTTTTCATTTTTGTCTCTGTATCAAAAATGTATTAATAAAGCAACCTCTGTCTGTATGTTATTTTCTGAATTTGCTATATGTTTGAAAAATATTAGAGTTATACTTTCATTACACGCCAAAACAGGGGTTGGGTAAAGGTATATTCTATACTTTTGAATTTGAATGTCAAAATTGGCAAGATCTCCAACCCGATTGAGGTACGGGTAGGAGTTGAAATAAAAGTATATAAACAAAAAAAAACATGTTGTGCATTTTATGTCACATTAATTGTTTCAGCTTGCAATTTAATCATGTTATGGTGTTAGGAACACACGAATTTATATGGCCATTTGTATACTGTTCTGTTTGTCAGAAAAATCTAACAGTTTTGTATTAAAAACGTTCTGCTATATATAATGTTTCCTGTGAAATTTTGCAGTTATGTATTTATTATTATATTTTTGATATTTAGTCAATTGAAGGATCCATTGGTGGAAATGCGTATCAGCATAATAAAGTAAATCAGTGGACGTCAAGTGTAGTGGAACAATGTTTGAATCAACTTACGAAATTAGGGAAGCCTTTCAAATACATAGGTTTGAATGTTGTTAGGTTAATTATATAATTCAAAAAATCTTTAAAATGTTTTATATACTTGAAAGAATTGTGTGGAATTCATTTTGCAGAAGAATTGATTGAGTTAATTTCTGTTGGTTTTCTGCATTGTTATATAAGCAATGTGAAGTACCATAAATGACTGATTTAGGGCCCAGGACTCAATTAAGCACCCCCTCCGTATAAGCACCCAGGTTTAGAAGAAAAATTTGTAATAAGCGCCCAGGTTCCGATTAAGCGCACAGGTCCAAAACTGAAACTGGGTGCTTTTTCAGCAAAAACATAGAGAAAAACATGGTTTTTAGTTGAACGTTATATTTCAGCATAATGAAGGAAACTTAATAACGCGGGAATGAATTATTTTCATCTCAAAGTGAGAGTATTTATTTGAACATGATGAAAATCCTTTTACGAGGTTCCAAATCGAAGAAGACAATATCGCCCTTGCAACGCCAGACTTCATGCTGGTGAACATTCAAGATGGTGAAGATGATGAAGAAGAGAAATTCGACTTATTGGATTAGTGTTTCTTTGTATCAAAACGGAAAAAAACATTCAGTGAAAAGATAAACTGTATATATTAGCGATTTTAGTGATTTTCTTATTAACTGCCCATGACTCAATCAAGTGCCCCATCTGTATAAGCGCCCATCGTAAAAGTTCAAAAAAATTTTAACTGCCTAAGGCACTTGTTCAGTCATTTACGGTATATATTTCAGCATCAACGTATCCAGAAAAGCTGTTCTATAATACAAATTATAAATAACATCAAAATTTGTCTTCTCAAGCATTCAAAAAATTTGCTACAGACTATCAAGAAAAACATTCGTAAAGATGTTCAATTTGCACATATTTTTCACCTGCAAGTTTTATATTGTTTAACCATAACCTTGGCTATAAACTGTGATTATAATGTTTTTTATAGTAACATGTGTCATTATGCAGAAAAATGGTGCTGGGTTACATACCGCCAGCTCTTGCTATTGGGACAATTCATCTGACGGTAAGTCCCAGTAAATCTATTCACTTCTTGGTACTCCATGTTTTCTCTTATGTAAATCAAATGGATTTTCTTGTTTATTACAGGTAGCTGTACTGTCAGATGGGAAAATAAAACTATGTACTGTATAGTGAGTGTGTTTGGGTTGGCTATTTGAAAGTCCTTGTTTGGTTTTTATTATGGAGTTGTGCTATTTATTTTTTGATGAGGATCCACTGAAACATAATTTCATGTACTGTCACGTGATGTCAGTCCTTTGCAACTTCAACATTTTCTGCATGTGAAAAGTCATTTATTTTTGGAAACTAAAGTTTTGAGTATTATAGTTAAGTTATTGATGAAAATGTACTTGCACTTAATGTTTTTAATCAGTGAAAAGAAAGAATTTCATTCAAATCTGATTTTTTCTTTCTCCTATGACATCCCTTCCATTGACCTTTCCATTATTATATGTATTATATTCTTGTGTTGTTCTTCTTTTTGAAAGGTGCCCTAGTACTATCAGCCATTTCTGATAACAGAATGTTTGCATTGCAATTATGGCGATCTGATTTTATTTGCTAATTTCACTGACAGATATTCAATTATTATGGTGTGAAAAAAGAACAACACCACCATAAAGGTTCATACTATTATGACATGGGTGGCAAGAAAAAGAATGGGAAACAGAATGGAAAGAAATCTGGTGACCGAAAGAAGAATGAAAGTGGAGAAACTTTGACTTTCAAGGAAGCAGTTTTGACATATCAGTATGTATCTCTGTTTGTGAAGTTGTAATGTCTGAACTAACAAGAAATCGAGAAAAATTATGTGCATTAGTGTTAGTCTCAATTACACATACTTCACTGGAAAGTTGGGTTCATATGTTGGACAAAAGTGTTTTAAGTCTTTTAAGACTAAAAGGTTTTAATAACTTGAAACACATTTTCACTGATAGGGGGCATAGTAATTTTACCTCTATTGCATTAAAAGCCCATTTCAGTACAAATATGCTATACTTTTGCTTTACTTGTGCTCTTTATTATTTTTCAAGGTTGACGTAAAAAACGTTTTAAGGAGTTTAAATGTTAGTACATGTGAACCTGCCTTAGGGTATTGCCAATGACGCTTTGAACAGACCAGGAGATTTTGATAACAATCAATGTTTCTTTAATGATTAGAAGAGTTTCTACACTTTCATAGAGTGGAAGTAAAACAATCTCAGTTGAGTGAATTGAAAGAAGATGTGGACGATTTGAAGTATCGCAATGAAAAGCAAAGACAAAGAGTAAGTTTCAAACTTGCTTGAGATAATTATGAAAGGCCATGGTTGCTACAAGCCTCCATGAAATATTTAGGAAGATACCCTTCCCAGCGAATTCATTTAAACTCATAGGGGATATCCGCTTATACAGTGCATTGTTTGAGTTCATATTTTGTGGAGGGTTACAAATCCTTTCTTTCTCACAGTCATTCATTTTGTCATTCTACAGAACGTATTTTTAAAAAAAGAGCAAAACCGTCATATTAAGGAGGTGATCAATTTAGCAAGATCTAAGGAAGAAGAAACGAAAAAGGAACCGAAAACACCATTTGAAGATGTTGAAAAGTCTTTGTTTGATCAATTACATGTTGTGAAAATTGAAGAAAATAGTTTGCAAGGTAAGTTGTTGATTGTACTTTATCATTTCATTATTATTGATTATTATTGTTATACACTGTTCTGAAGATGTTTGTGGAATATACATTGTCTTTAATTTATAGATGCCAAGAAAAAAATTGAAGATTTGGATGTAGAAATTGCGTTACGATCAAGTGAACTTCATCAAATCCTGAACTACAAAGTGTGTTTGATCAGGACATTTGTCGAATACCTGTTGATTCCATATTCCTTAAATTTGTTATTCGGTTTGACAGGAACAGTTCGACATTTTTAGGAAAGTGGTCAAGTAGTTGATAAAACCCACATTGAGTTGCTGAAAAAGGATATGGCTGATATGCAGGAATCCTACAAAGAAATGTCAGGTACATACATTTTCCACTGACCTAAACTCGTGAATTTCGTTGGTTTTATATCGTGCATTTCTGGTAATTGTAGCTTTTTTTGAGAGAAGTTTGGAAGGCGTAAAGCACTCGATTACAAAACAGAACGAAGAAACCATCACGAAGCAAAAGGCGATTGCCTCTGAGGTTGAATATGCCGTTGTATTTAAATTTGATGTAAAGAACTGACAATTTACCAAATTGCCTGTCATTAATAATATTTATCCTTTATCACTTAACAGAGAGCAATTCAGAATATGGATAAACATGCGGAGCAAGAATTTCTTGATAATGAATGGCTTCGAAGAGAGGTTCACACATCGTTTTTTAGTTTTGATAAATTCACATGATGGAGTCTGAATCTGCAGATATTTTTGTTCTGATTAAGGTTGAAATTAATCGTCGACATACATCTTTTGCTGAAGAGGAAGTCCATCAGTTGGAAAAATCTAATATTGAAATCATCTCTTTGCTGTTTGATAGCCAACTGGAGGATGTACAAGCAACGAGGTGTGTAATACTGTCACGCCCAACGTTGATATGGTACACATGTTGAGTTCTACCTTCGTAATTTAGACAATTTTACCTTGCATGCAAAATGGAAGAAGACAGTGACAGTAAAATATTATCCGAAATGCCGACCGTTCAACCGGAACATAGTGAAGGATGTGAAATTGAATACGAAGAAATTTTTGTACAGGATGGTGATATGAATGAAGAAGAACAGATTTCCGATGATATGCAATGGCTTGATGAATATTTTCCAGAGTTTGGACCCAATCAAGTATGTGTGTTCATTTGCATATCTGTATTTTTTTCATTCTTTGCTACTTCAACTCATCAACCTGCCATTTTCAAATCCTTTGCATTTCTGCAGAAGAAATGCAAGAGCGGTCTTTAAGCCTGCTTGAGACTTTATTATTATTATTTTATTTGTGGCATGTTGTATCCTCCAGGACGATTATAAGCTTGATCCTATGGAAGTGAAGTTGTTGTGCGTGACTGGTCGCAAAGCTGTTCTGCATCACGTTTCTCAACATACTTCAACTGATAAAAAAGATAATTATAAAAAATGGATAGTTGAAAGAGAAGACTTAACGCGCTTGTGTTCAACTCCCTCATAAATGGTTTATACTTTCAGTCTATACTACGTTCGTGCATTTTTAACAAGAAAGCTTTGTTCTCATTCTTTTGGTTTTTTTTAGAATACGAATGACAGTTAGTTTTTTTTGTAGCATGTCTTTTATACTTCAATTCCGTTGAATTATATCTCTGTTTTTTGTGAAACTGCGTGAAGAATATCAGGTCTGTTTAAAGGCCTTACCGATCGTATTTGAAGAACGTTTGTTCTATGAGTGTCAGTTTTTGTTTCCTATGTGGTCGCTTCAGTTTACGATCATGTGGTGAATTTCTAGATGTGTTAAAAATAGAATACTATTTATTTTGATTATTTATTTGAATTGTTTGTAAATTATTAGTTGGAACCATTTGTTTGAACTAAATTTAAAAATTGTGCTATCTTTTCCGTTCTCAAGGGGATAACATGTTGAGACTTCCCGGATTGTGTCCTCACTGTTAATGTTGTTCTGAAACTCCACATGGTAAGAATGAGAAAAGACATCCACCGTAAACTACAGTTTTTGAATCTACCGGTTTTAAATCTACCAATTTACAACCATTTCGGTTAAAGATAATGAATTGTGTTATATGTAGAGCTGAGGGTTGCACTGTGTTGATGTCAGTAGAAATAGAACAGTTGATAATTGATCTAGGAATGAACAGCTGTTTATATTATTACGGTAGCAGCGATAGCGAATACCGTATTAAAACACCCGTGGACTCCGACTCCTACTCCTCCTCCTCCTCCTACTCCGGCCGAAATGGCAATTAGTCTGCGATTTAGAGTCTGCGAGTCCCCGTTAAAAACTCAATATACATTCTAATGAACGAACGCAGCCTTTTGAATTTTCGAAGGTTTTAAATCACATACATTTAAAATACGTTTTCTTTGATATTTTATCACTTAATTGATGAAGGAATGGATATTAATCAAATAGGTCTACATAAAACTGGGATTTTTTAGTTACTTATGGTACCGATCAATGAACTTTGGCACTTGAAAATAGATATGTTTTTCCTGTCAGTAAAGCACAGACTTTCTTATTACTTTCTACGTTTGTTAGCTATCTGTTCTGTCTTTGAACATCAAAGTTTTCAAAAATCGAGTTAGAAAAAGGCAGTTATCTGTTTGAATTCATTTTCGGTTTCAAAAAATTATAATTCAAAACATACATTTTTTTTTCGAAGAAACGCGTTTTTTTTCTACATAAGCTCTTATAAAAAAACGTACGTTATAAACAGCTCATGCATGTATAATTCTTTTGTCTTCTAATAAATTAAATTGCTGGTGTGTTACAATTAGACCCTATTCACACGAGTTAGTAATTTAAAACATTATTATCGTGTATGCCTGTTTTTCACCAGTAAGATATTTCAAGAAATAACATTTACAGAACTTTTAAGAACTTTAAGTAAAATTTCGGAAGTATTCTTGTGATAAGTACTTGCTGCTACCGTTTTGCGCCATCTGGCTCTTGTTATTATATTATTACAGCTGTTTATATTATTGTTATTAACAAATCATCCAAACAAAGTAAAGGAAACGATTGGCTCCCTCGTGGAGATTATCTCATAAGGAAACTGATGGCACACTTTTTTTCTCGACCTTATGATATAGTTTATTACGGTAGCAGCGAAAGCGAATACCGTATTAAAACACCCGTGGACTACTTCTACTACTACTACTCCTCCTCCTCCGGCCGAAATGGCAATTAGTCTGTGATTTAGAGTCTGCGGACTCTACCGAAAACGCAATGTAAATTCTAATGAAGGAACGCAGCCTTCGTAATTTTGAAGTGTTTTTCATATCAAACATTTAAAAGTAGATTACCTTTTATTTTAAAAGTACATAACCTGATATTTTATAACTTAATTCATTCGAATTCTAATCAAATAGGTGTACATAAAAATGGGACTTTTAGTTCATTACGCTAACTGAAAATACTTGATATGTTGCTTTTCTTGTTAGTAAAGTTTATTAGTTCAAAATTTCCTATTACCTCGTTTGGTTTGTTAGCTATTACACTATGTTTGTTTATTAAAGTTTTCAAAGATCTAGTTCAAGAGGCAGTTATTTGTTGGAATTCAATTTTGGTTTCGTCATAAATTATTATTATAAACGAACCTTTTTTTTCTACATAAGCTCTTATGAAAAAATTTCTTAAGCTCAGGGGCCACGTGCAACATTTTTCATCAAACTGCAGCAAAAAAATGCTGCAGATTTTTTGCTGCAATTTTTATCAGTGGCCCATAGATCATCAAAACGCAACAAAACTCTTTCTCAAACGAAAGATGGATCTGAAGAGAAAACAAGTTCTTGCTGCCGCTTTACTTCTACTCGATGATGAAGAGGAAGAAAAAGCTAAAAAACGGGCCAAACGAAGCGTTTGGGTGAAACCCTGGCTTGAGAAAAGGTCTGACCTTGGAACCTTTACCAACCTGTTTCAAGAGCTTATTCATTCCGACGATTTAAAAGATTATATTCGAATGGATATAACGCAGTTCGATTATTTGGTGGAGAGGTTATACCCATATCTAGTGAAGGAGGACACTATAATGCGAGAGAGTATAAAGCCAAATGAACAAGTTTGTTTGTTTCTGCGATACGTCACAAGTAGGGAAACATTTCGTTCTCTAGAATATCAATTCAGGATCAGTAGGCGATCAATTGGACGCATTGTGGAAAGGGTAGCAGAGGCTATTATTGCAGAAATGAAAGAAGAGTACCTAAAAACCCCAGACACGACAAGTGAATGGTTGAGTATCTCAGAGAAGTTTTCGAATTTTTTTGGGTCTTCGTAATTCCTTGCGTAGTCCAGAGTTCAACCTTGTAAAACTCAATTAGTTTAAACTTTTCGTCATCGTTCAATTTTTGTTCCGGTTGTTGAGAAGCCATTTTGTCGTCTTGTTGCAAGAAAAATCAAAAGAAAATTCGAAAGAAACGCACGTTTTTGTTGCAAAAATTTGCTGCAGCTATGGGCCACGAGGAAATTATGCTGCAAAACTGGATTTTGCAACAAAAAGCTTAAAAAATGCTGCAAAAATGTTGTTTGCAGCAAAATTTTATCGATGGGCCACGTGCAGCATTTTTCATCAAAATGCAGCGCAGCATTTTTTTGCTGCAGTTTGATGAAAAATGCTGCACGTGGCCCCTGAGCTTTAAACATATGTTACACAGCTCACGCATGTATAATTCTTTTGTCTTTAAATAAATTATTGCTGGTGTTTTATGGTTAGACCCTATTTACACTAATTAATCATTTCATCAAATTTATCGTTAATGCCTGTTTTCCACCAGTGAAATATCTCAGAAAACACCGGTAAAGTAGTTTTCAGTACTTAAAGTAAAATTTCGAAAGCGTTTTTGTAAACTTGCTGCTACCGTGTTGCGCAATCTGGCTCTTGTTATTTTTAAGACACGATCAGCTGCTGTAAATAGAACTGAGGATTATGTCAGCAATGAGAAGCCGACAAAACAGTAAGGAATGTGTCTGGAAACGAGCAGTTGAAAAATAACAAACATACGAGATAAACAAACGAGATAAACCAACGAGATAAACATACGAGATAAACAAACGAGATAAACCAACGAGATAAACAAACGAGATAAACCAACGAGATAAACATACGAGATAAACCAACGAGATAAACAAACGAGATAAACAAACGAGATAAACAAACGAGATAAACAAACGAGATAAACATACGAGATAAACAAACGAGATAAACCAACGAGATAAACATACGAGATAAACCAACGAGATAAACAAACGAGATAAACAAACGATTGTATCTCTCGTGGAGGTTTCGTTTTAGAAAACTTTTGAATTACTTCAAAAACTCGCAAAAAGTTTTGGATTTATTTCAAGTAGGCACTTCGAAAAATTTCGCGTGGATTAATTTTCGCGAATGGTTGTTTCGAAAAATTACTTGTGGATTTTTTCACGGCCAGAAGGATTATGATTGAAAAAAAATAGTCTCTTCAGGTAAAAATCAAGGTAGCCTTATTATTATTTTATCAACTGCACGATTGTGTAACGCAATAACATTTGTGGTCACCTCTAACGTTGAACGTAAATGGACATCCGCCTCTTCCAAATCCTTTCTCCTCTCCAACTGCTAAGAGATTTGGTAGGAATACATCTTGGTTCCATACTTAGCAACAATTTGATTCAACTATTTCGTGTGTTTTCGCGATATAAACATTCGCGATAAAGGCAAAAAATCGCGAAAAATGAATCCGATTAAAGTAACTTTTGTCGCGAACTTAGTACCTGTTCATTATCCGTTATGAAAATGTCTTGGCTTCCTCAATGCTATTTCCAGCACTGAAATGTGATTCTATAAAATTTCCGATATCGGAATACCCGGGATACCTGATGTAACGATCCACATATGGCTCCAACTCCTTCGCATCCATTTTACAGAATTAATAAATCTTAATTAGTTTTCGAGATATTAAGATCAGAAACTTAGTGATTGAGAAAAGCCATTGCGGAGCGCCATGGAATGCTCAAGCAGCCGTGTCATCAAGCTCTCCCTAGCTGCATCATCACTTGCACACCATATATTTATTCATCATCAGTGTAGAATGTTTTTTCACATCAAACGTCAAATATATTATGTCCTGGGGAGATAGTATAACTTAATTTGACGTCACTTATGAGCATCACATAGTGAATGAATTCACAAAGCCGTTATCCATTCGGAGAACAGATTAACTAAACATGTTTTTTGATAAAGAAAATTGCATTTGCTCCAAAGGAAGAAAGTGGTATTCTCTAACAGAATTTGATGAGAAAGATTCTTTGACGGTGGCGGATGAACTAACCATCAAAAACACAAAGAGTAAAACAAAAAAATATACAACTGAAAAACTACAAGAGAAAGTTGTGAAGTTGTCAGCGTCAATAAAAAACATGAACGCCAATCTGGAAGTGACCGCAGATAAGTTACAACATGAACTTGCAATGAAGGACGAGCGGATAACTGCTTTGTTACAAGAACTGAGGAAAGCAAACTTCGATTTAGCCAGTAAAGATATACAACTGCTTGATCAGGAAAATGAAATCTATTTATTGCAAAGGCAAAACAGGAGATTGGAAGCAGAAAATAGTTCATTTAAGTTGAATGGTACCTTTGTGAATAGAATGAGCGAATGCCAATCCAATGAAAAGGTAAATCAAAGCGCTTCCTTTAATGAAGTCCCAAAATTGACCAGTACTCCGCTGTCGTCAAAAATGAAGGTTCAAGCTGGAAATGAAGACATCGTCGGTGACTTCAAAGACAAAACAATGTCCTCGCGCCAGGCAAATCTCGAAAAGAAATCACAGAACAATTTTTACTCAACTTTCTATTACGATGTGAACAACAATATGGCTCGAATAAAGGATGAACTTCGTAAGGCGACGTCAATTTTAGAGAATATTTCAGAGATTTCTGTAGACAACAATGGTGTAAATAAAAGTGATGTTTAATTTTTGAAAAAATAAAACATGTTTTCCAGAGGAACTGTTAAAAATGTTGCTTTACGTTATAAATATGGTCATTATTCGAATAATCTTGATAATCTACATAAGTCGTGGACCTCAACATTATATAGGCCGAGAATCAATTAAAATTAGACATTTAGGGATAACGAAAGACCTTCAAAAATTCTATAGCTTAAAAGTAACATATGGTTACTTCTGCGCCATTTATTCATAAGCTAATTGAACAGTCACTTTCGTCTCCACCATTTACATCGATTTTGCTAGAAGATGTTAGCACAGTCTCTTCATAAACATAATTTCATGTGATTGCAATCGCATTCCGCTATCTCTGGAGCTGTAGCGCACAACAACCTGAAAACTATCGATCTGCACTAGACAGCTTATTCCGATAAATATCATTTTACCGAATAGGTTGAAGAAAATTGTTCTCCATCATATCAAATAATTTTTTAAATGTCTTTCTTTTTTCGAAAACATTTACAACAAAACGTGGTTTCAATTGGTTCTGATTGATTTAAGGCAATTTTGAATTTGGCGTAAGACTGTCTTGTACGTATTATGGTTGGAATATTGCTTCAGAAGTGTTAGGAGTTCTTTGCTTGAACTAGGTAATCAGCATCAAAAGAGTGTTTTGTGTCTTGCGGTATAGTTGCAAATATATGTCGAATATCTGAAAATGTGACGTTGTTTTTTACATACTACAGACTTGTTTCCTGCATATGAAATTCGAATCAAGATCAAGAAGGTGTGGTTTTTTTGAAGTGGTATTACTTACCTGAATCTGTTGTGAGTGAAAATTTACTGATCTTGCGATTTGCAAATCAAATCTTTTGTGACTAGAGATTTTCCAAGATTACGTTACAAACGTCTCCAGTCAAGGTTGGTAATAATAATATCGTTATAAAGCAGGTCCTGCTCGTTGTATACGTGGAAGCTGTTTCCAGTTTGAGGTGATATAAACCTGTCAATCCAAAGTTGACTTCTTCTTCTTTTCCATTGTGGTGTATAGCCTGCCAAGTGCTATAGAAATTTGAACCTAAAACGTTCTGCCCTGTAATCGAAGTTGGGGTCAATATGGTTTATACCTTGACTCAAACATAACTCTTTAATACAGACGTGTTTTCCGCATATGAATGTTGAATCAAGATCAATATTCAAAAATTAGGATATTTCCCAAGCTTTTTCAAAATCAGGATTTGCGCAAAGAGACATAAATGCGTTTCAGTTTCATTCTTACACTTAGGCTGATATAGTCAATTTTTAACCTGTAGACAAAAAATATAACAAAGTTAATTTGGTTTCTGGGCTGTCGTGTTTATAACGTCAGGATAACAAGGCATAAATGAAAAATGAAAGATATGTGTAGGTTGACAGTTTAGACTTAAGAAACCTCTGGTCCTTGTAGATTAGCCGTGATAGAGAGGATCTAAGTGTTCATCACCATCTTTTTGATGTCTAGTGTGGAGTGACCTTTTAGTATTTTAGTAGAAGAAGGATAAAAGATTCTTAAATAATGAATCAAGGGAAAATAAAAGAATTCACGCACGCCAGATTTTCATTCTGGGTTAAAAAGTATATGCATGTGCAGTAATCGGAAAAAGGGACATCTTTCCAACGAATATTTTTTCATTTCTCTTGAAAAACTAAGAAAATGAATAGCTAATTTTTTACTCCCAGAGCAGACGCACCAAAGTTTAAATATACTTGCTACCATTATTGGTTCTAAGAAAACTGGATACAGTCAAAATCAAATTCATGAGATTTTGGAACGTAAGGTGGAGATGAAAAAGGGAGGTATAACAAGAGAAAACAAATTGACTTACGTTACACAACTTTTCAGTTCTTTTATACATAACCACAGATTCTCCATAGAGATGATTATTATTCCCTGCAGCCTGGCCTCACCTAGAGAGTCTTGAAACGTAAGTTAGCTAACTCTTCCAGCTTCAATTACTACCTATGATTTCGTGATTGAAAAATATTGATAACTTTCACCAGAGTTAAGAAATATACGAAAAACTTACATAGAGGCATCTACATATTATCAGGAATATGCAGATTATCAATTTATAATAATAAACATAGTTTAGGGTATGTGTTTTTTTGCAACTACAACACTTTGAATTATAAAAATGATAAATTTTGCCTAGTAGTTATACATTGAACATATTTGCCTTAATCATTCATACTGATATTACGAGATATCAAGAGGATTTTGACCCAAGCAAGCTTGTAGTGTCCAAAGGACCGAGAAAAAAGTACCGAAAAGTTCGAGATATCGAGAGTCAATTGTAAAACTGAATACCTATGAAAATATGAGTTTTTGCTTGTGAACCGTTTTATTATTCCATTCAATAATTTTTTGATGACATTGCATTGTGGTAGTTGTGGTTGGTTGTTGTATTTTGTATTAAAGGAGTGGTATCGTCATTTCAAATTTTATGACAAATTTTAGTTTAAAAAATGTATAGTTAACCTGCGTTAAAGCTTTTTTAAAAAACGTTTTACTTCCGAAGATATTGAGTTTTTAATTTTTTTATAAACCCCCGTCTTTTTTTCTGATGAAAAGCGTGTGACGTCATTGAAGAAGTTTCATTTATTTTTACTTGTTATGTCAGTGCAAAGGAGCGTATTAGTTTCTCATGTTTTCAAAAGTTATGAGTGAGAATTCAAGTGAAGAGGAATCAGATGTTCTCAGCGAAGATGAAGAATGTAGCAATGAGTTTTATTCAAGGATTTCACAGAGAATTTTAGCGGTTTGAGCAATATAGTTTTGACCCAGTTGCTGTAATGAACATGAAGAAGTCCGGATGATGATTTTGATGACGAAAATGCTTTACTGGAGAGAGTTGGCAACAAACAGTGATGCAAATGTGTTGCAAAGAAGTTTATGCGATCGAAGACGATAAATTTCAAAATAATTTTTGTACAAATCAAAACGAAAAAAAAAATACATGCAATATTGAGCTGATCATTGATCGTAGTAAAATTCATTATATTGAAAGTTAACGTTTTTCCAATTTTCCGTTTTCCGTGCAGGAGTTCAAGAATCAATAGCTCATTCCATGAAAACAATAATGAAATAATCGGTGAAACGGAATAATATTCAAATGCCCAGTTCGAAGAGAAACACGAAAAAAAAAATCGAAAAAACACTTGCACACAGAAAGTAAAAGTTCACCTATGTATAACGAAAAGTGTAGATAAAACATTAAAGTAAAACTCCTTATAACATGTTTACCATCACATTTTTTCCAAAACATGATTCTTTAAAATATAAGTGAGGTAAAGATGGAAGATTGGCCTCGCTTCAACTTTGAAATCCATATTTTTTTTAAATATGAATTTTAGGTAATTTAAACAAACTAATGTACTGTCCTTTCGTTGAGTCACTGTCACATCCCACAGCAGCACAAATAACCATGTTTTTCATTAGATTTTAAAAAAATACTTAGTTATTGCTTGAATTTCAAAGAACACTCGCTCGATTTGAATGCAAAACATCGGATCAACACTGAATATAACTTCTTCAATGACGTCACATAATTATTACTAATTTATTCAGCGTTTTAAGCCTATGTTTTAAAGTGGCATTTTATAGCGAAAAAAAGACTTTTTTTTTCCAAATTAAATTTATTTTGTAGTATCTACATTAAAACAAGGGATATACGAAGAAAAAAAATTTTTTCAAATTTTCATGACACCACTCCTTTAAGCAGATAATAACATTCATATTAACATTTAAAGGAAGTACATATATTTAATTCAAATAAGTTCATAAAATATACAAAATATTAAAAATTATATACTACATTTAAAATTGAAGAATGCTAAAAAGTTTCAAATGAAATATGATTACTGCACAAGAAGAAGAAGAATAGCATCGGTTGAGAAACAAGGGGAGGATCACAGAAAGCATTGGAAAAGGTACACTGACACATCACTCTCACAATTCAAAATTAACACTATCATTATTTAAAAGGATCTTTGCAAAGATTTATGATGGCGTTTGAAAGTGATGAAATTTCATCATGGATTTTGATTTGCACCTTGACAGTTCATTAACATTTGATCATCTTGACTCGGTTGGTTTGCACGGCTTCGAAAGAGACCCACAATAATTTGGTCAAACCATTATGTAAACAAACACAGGAGACATAGAAACTAATCTAACTTCATAAATTTATATGTCAAAAGTTATTCTAAATATTGTCAAGAAAATGATAAAATATTACAGTGATTTAACTTCTTGTCAGCAATTGGCGTACCTGTTTCAGATAGTTCTTAATGGCAGACTCGTCCGCCGACAAAATTGATGATTTTGAATTTTGCCGATGAAAACATTTTCCGGACGAGTATTTTTCATGTGTGAATACATCTTACTGATTTGCCACTGATCAAATCACACGGTGACGAGGATATAATGTTTGTTTTCACAACTGAAATTCAAAAGGAAAAAAAGTTTACTTAACTCCAGAAACAGCCACTTTGAATTTCTATGCACGCCGTAACAATGGCAAATTTGCCTAATAGACAGGACACATAGCCTAACAATCTGACATTCTGGGTAATGTTTATTTTCTCAATGGAATTTGATAGAGGAGACCTCAGACTACCAAAATCTGCCAGGTTTTTGGAAATTTCTGTGTGTCACGTGATTGATTACGTCATAAATTAAGGTCAATAAAAATTTTATCTTCTCAAAAGTCATATTATTATACATCAATCGAAAGATCTTTTAAAATGGAACAAAAATTGTATAAAAACATATGCCTGAAAATTTATTCCTGAGGTTTTTTAGGTCCTTAAAAATTTTGATGACGTCATAGAAAAGGACTAGAAAAAATCTTGCGAATAAATTTAATTTGCTAATTTTCGACTATTTGTGACATGTAACCCCTCAATTTTGGTCAGAATTTGATTTCTGATCTTTTCCACATAAGTAAATTCACTGAGCAAAAAATGCTGACTCGCCAGTTTCGTTCTCATGGGGGCTTCCACCAGCTGAGAGTTAGGCAGCGGTTGATCTATAAGCGACACTCGTGCATGGGATACAAGGACTGGTTTATAGATTCTGGTACGATATCAGCAGGATCTGTCGACCAGGCCTTCAGTGGGAACACTACTATCGCTGTATGCGGGTTCTTATAATAGCTATACTTTGAACACTATTTACCTTAATCAATCATACTAATATTAAAAATCAACACCTTTGCAAACATCAACAGTAAGTGAGTCAATTAAAATTTCGGTATGTCCTGTAAGAATTTTCAGCGAAGATTATCAGATACCACTCATTGGAGAAGATCTCGGACGACTTAAAAAGGAGGGAAATAGAGAGATAGCATACATAGTTGATTTTGATGTATAATAGCATTCCCATTGCAGTTGTAGATTATTTTAATGTCAACAAGAGGCCCTAGGCCTTAAGGTCAGCGCGAACTGTATGCTCAAAAATCTAAAGATCATAATCACTTTACAAAAGAAATGACTAGCATTCTAAAATAGTTCGATTAGTACCGAGTAAGCCCGTATTCGGTTGATGAACAATGCAGACATATTAAAAACCCCTCGTAATAAAAAGGGGCATGTAGTATTTTCACAAAGGAATTAAGTCTTCGAAAGAATATTAACCGAAGAAGCCCGACATTGCATACAGATTATTACCACTAAATTTATATCCGATCTACATATGTCTCATCGAGACAAAAAACGCAAGAGCCGAATAACTTGCAATACGTAATGTATATTTCTAAGGGAAGTCGCCTTAACCAAATCTCAATAAAACCTTGCGTTTCCACAACAATTAAATCCTTTTCCTTATTAGTGGGGAAGTGTTTGTGGCAGCATATAAACTACGACAATTGCATCAACAGAAATCATACGCGCATTACAACTACAACTTTGATACTTTTTCGGTTTTATTTAAGCTTCAAATTTCAGTTTTACAAGTTAGACCTTCCAGCTTACGTTCTTACAGGATTACGTGTTTGGTTAATCACGCAGGTGAACTTTCGTTTCTACCAATTAACTGGTCCTCAGATGAAGTTACATGAAGATCTAATGCCAAGCAGTTGTTGATTACTAAAAATAAAAATGTAAAAGGTTATGTATAACTGTATAACGCACCAATCAATTCTAATTTATTCCATTTAACAAAATTCAGATCTTATAGAAGCATCAATTACAGGATCGTGATTTTAACTCTTATATTATGCCTGAAGGGAAATTAGTTACTGAATTTCTCTATTTCATGGTGGCAGGCGAGTGTCTAATCTTAAGATTTTATCTGGGTGTCATGCCGGGCCATTGACATCATTGGCTTTAGGATTTTTGGTTTGCAATTTATATATTTTTTACTCCTGTCCAGTCGTGCCACCACAACGAGGTTTTCAAACATTTTGGTGGCCTGAACTGCTAAGATCAGACACTGCAGGTGAGTCAATGTTAGTCAATAAAACTCAGTAAAATAAATTTATCATTCCGAAAAAGGTAAAATTCAGTTCATGAAAATTCATATAAATTTTTCTTGGAAAAAATTTGTATTGAATTTTGTCTGATCTTCAAATATTTTTCATAATGGCACAAAAATGTAGAAAATGACGACTAAATGTGCTTTTGATATTTGTCAATTCAGAACACAAATCAAACCCAACTGTTGTAAACTGACTGCACAACCCATACTGTCAATCAAACTAAAAGCCACTTCTGCCAATGAGTATGGATGTAGCTCATTGATCGGAATCTTTTCGAATTCAGAATTGGGAAAATTGCTCGTCATCATTGGTAATCAGGCATCATTGCTGCCTGAATGAATTAATCCAATTTACCAACAAAAGACCAACACTTAAAGTATCTCTGGTAGCAAGTTCACTACACACACTTACCTTAAGGGAAGAAATTGTTTGCGGAATATATTTTTGCGGATAAATGACCCAAAAATGAAATAATTTGCGGAAGAAATTTTTGCGGATGACGATTTCAAAAGAGATTCTGCGGAATTAATTTTTGCGGATGCAAGAAATTTAATAAAATCGAAAGTATATAAAGGAAACACCTAAATCAGTGCTTGGGTACAAACTTTATACATACTTTAGTTGGAATGGAAAGAGCAGATTTATGGAATAACATCTATTTTTCATCAGTTATAATATCAAAAAAGAATGCTTAACTGTAACAAACAGATAATGTGGCTGGCTCTTATCTTTGTTCAGAGGAGGTTCAGAATATTACTCAGTCTAGGTCTACTTCCCATCCATAAAGGAAAAGTGCAAATAACAATAAAAACTGTGATACCTCCACCGACATCGTTTCTCAAAGTAAAAGCAACAGAGCGCAAGTGCAGATGCTGCTTGTATTGTTATTGACGAAGAGTAATAAATGGGCCCTTAGATGTTCAATGACCTCGACTTTTTTCCGAGTACACGCTTTTTTTTTATAAGAACCAGTAAAATCTGACCCGAGGCTGGCTGTTCTTATTTTTTGAGCCTTTTTCAGCCTGAATTTTCTTATTTTGTTCTTAGCTTTAAGAACACAGCTTCAAATTTCAGCCTCATTTTGTTCTTATATTATAGAACTTCCAGTAAAATTTAAATTGATCTTTTTAAAAACAACTGTTTAAAAGCATGATTGCTGTTCGGCAATGACCCGATATGAGTATGCAAGGTAAAAAAACAAACTTCTAAAGCATTTGCCAGTGAGTGAATTCACATCATGAGTTGTTCCTATCATGAATTGTTCTTATTTTATAAGAAAATTCAGGCTTAGGCTGTTCTTAATTTTTGAAACATTAATTTGAGCCTCAGGTTGTTCTTATTTTGTTCTTATGTTTTGGCCAAATCTGAGGCTCATGTTCTTATAAAATTGTTCTTATAAAAAAAAAGCGTGTAAATCTTTTGGCGGATGAAAAATTTCAAAAATTTTGTGGAATTTATTTTTGCGGATGACCAATATTTATTCATTTTTGCGGAATTTATTTTTGCGGATTTGAGCGAAATCCGCAAAAATAAATTCCGCAAAAAAAACGTTCCGCACAAATTTCTTCCGCAAACAATTTCTTCCCTTAAGGTACAAGATTTTAGGCAGAGGCATCCATAAGTATACAAACAATTCAAGCTCTTGTGACACAAAAGTTTTCACAGTAAAATAAAATTCCACAAGGCAGAATAAAGTAATCTGTCTTGCTGAGAGACACTCCTAGATGGGGAAGGAATTTGTACCAAGGGATGGTAATTTTGCTGGTGATTGTTTCCATACCGATAATGAAAATATTGTTATTAATACTTATCCTGATTTAAATAGGCAAGTAATATATGTTACCTTATTCGTATAAATTGTTTGCGGGAGAATTAATTTTAAATTAATGCGAATTGGACCACAAAAAATACAAAATTTGCGGAACAAACTTATGCGACTCAAAGACGTGAATAAATAAATTTATTTTTTTATATCTAGAATATCAAACATATTCCTATATCTATAATACAATCTAAAGATGCTCTCTCATTTATAAATAGAGATAGATTGAAAAGTAAAATATTATGTCTTCTTGTTTCGGGGTCCATTATTTCCGTTGTCTGCAGTACAATTCACTTCCTCTTTACGATGAGAAATAGCTTATTAATTGCCGAGTAAATTTTTGCGATTTCATTCATAGCAAAATTACAAAAAAGAATACTGCAATTACTGCGCAAGAAATTCTCCAGCATTTATAAGTACGAATAAGGTATAATTGTACAATTATTTTTGTTTGTGTTTTTTAATGTTCTTTTCTTCATCTTTGTCTTCTTATGAGTTGATGTGTGTTATTGCTACTGTAATTACATAACAATACTTTCTAAAAATGTACATTTTTGTTCATTCAAAATGTCAAGCTACAAAATTGAACTGTTTAACAGTATAAAAACACAAAGTAAATTATTCAGTAAGAATCACCTAGTTTTCCCTCAAGGTATGTAAGATAACATCTTATCTTTAATACATAATGGAGAAAAAGAAATTACAATTCGAGTGCGAGTGACAAGAGATAAATAATCTATGCAACTTGCCTGACTTTTCCTTTCTCCTAAATTTTTATCCCATCCAATTAGGATACGTCTAATGTCTTGATCCAATACACTTCAATGTAAGTTTATACTGCTGTTATATATTTGTATCTGTAAACCCTAAATCGACTGTTAGAGGAACCATATGTACTTCTTGGTTCTTGTTGATACGTTTGAGCAGCGTTTCGCTCCCAAAATGCATTACGTTTAAATAAAGGGTGGAGGGAGGGCGCATTAAAACAAATAATTTACGTATTCATTCGAATGAAAAAAACTCTTTTTGTATTGTAATATATTTACTTCGTCACACACAAGTGATATATTTTCCAAAAATTAACGTTGTGCTATAAACTTTCTGATTTTGAACTGAAAAATTAGTAACTACGGGCGTATAACTAGGGCGTGAAGAACTGCAACATTACACACACACGGACTGACTGACGGACACGGGGAAATGAAAGATCAGCTACCTTGCGGCGCTGACCAATAATAAATAACAATATACGCACGAAAAAATGTCAATGTCACGTATTAGGTTAAAAAGTTTTGCCCATAAGCAGTACCTATAAAATATAATCAAACCAGGAAAATTGTTGCTGCTGGAGTTTCTACCAAAAAGGTGTGTGATTTCACAGGTCTTATTATCAGCTTTTCACACTCTTTATCATGCTACCACTGTTCCTTCATGGTTTTTGTTACATTTTGTTTTGGGCCCACATTGTACCAAAATTTTAAGTACGTTTGGGAAGTGAAATGCTGAAGTTGTTGATGTTGAGCATTTTTTATTGAAGATATCTCTGAAATGAAATGTCGTCAACATTCGATTTCATGCATATTTTTGAGTAGGATTTCGTGGCTCTACAGCATGGTACCACTTCCTGTATGTGGTTAACTGACATTTTCACGAGTATAATGCATTTTATATTTTTTGACTTGCTCTCAGCAAATAACTGTTTCTTTCAATCATTCAAATTTTGTGGTAAAAAATACAAAACACAAGCTGAAACCCATGTTTTACTGAACAGTTACAACACGCGATATTTAGTGGCAAATGTCTACCTAATCAAAATGGATAACCAATGTTTAGTTGGATTCACATTGGCCTCCAATGCTGTGGCAAAAATCTGGGGAGATTTGGGAACGTCCTATGCTGACGTCAGTGAACTATTTAATCGATGATATCTTGGAAACTGGATTTTTTCATTTTTCTATGTACTGTGTAATACAGTTCCCAATTTTTCTCAACGACTCCGTGATTTGAACTTTAATGTAACTAAAAGAGTGAGACCTTTTCTCTTCTTTTTCATGCTTATGTAAACATAGTTGTGAAACAGAAAGTAGCCATTTAACAAACGATTACCAAATTTCATGATTTTACGGCCTAAATCTGGATTTTACTTTGATTACAGCTTGAGAAGCATTTGAGATACACATTCGAGAAATTGAAAACGATATTAAGGCGGGAAGAATATTTCTTTCAAGACTCATGCCAAAATGTTACAAACTTACAATTTCATATAGAAAACATGTAAGCGTATGTAAACGCATAAAATTGCGTACAAAAGATCACTTAAAGTGCACTCAATCAACTTAAGAATTAATTATACCCTGGGTTCTCAAACAGAACTGAGTTGTCAAACAAAACAACACTTATATCACAAACAATGATATTTGATATTTAAAATAATGAAACTGCATGTTGATCATACTTCCTCACACTTTCAAAAAATGACAAACTGGTGAAAGGAAGGTAACACTCGTTGTATTAGTTACACAGACCCAGTTTGAAGGAAAACTCCGAACCAGGCGGGATTCGAGTGTCACCTTCCTTTCATACCATGAAGGAGCAAAACCTTGTATCAACAAACTAATGGTGCACCGAACATAATTTGTATTCTATTCATTGTGACCCCTAATTTGGTTCCAATTTTCATTTTTCATTTTTTTGACAACGAAGACAACGAAATCATGTAGCTAACATGTCATTTCTCTTAATATTGCATAGAGTTCTATTTGCAATCGAGTGGTTTATAGCGATTTTGGCGATTTAAGACCTTAATTGCAGTACATTCTCATACTTCTCCTGGAAAAGCTACAATTGTATTTCCGTTTTCTGCTCTGCATTGGGATTACTTATAACAGGTAGATCGATATTTTCCTGTTTCTCATCGGTTCTTTTCGAAAGACACCAAAACACCCTAAATAAAACAAAATATTACAGTATTGCTGCCATTTGTTACAATGAAGTACTGCAAGAGTGTTATTGAATAGTTAGAGCGGTTGTTTAGGCAAACATTTGACCTTTCTCTGTTGGAGAAAATATACTCACAATATTAATAAAAGTGGTATCAAGAACACAGCAGCGGGAATGTAGAAAAATAAATTTGGTGAGCGAGCAGCAATTAGTTTGGAATACGCAAAATTGAAAATTGAACCGCCTACGGCTACAGCTACCGTATCCAAAATTGCCACAGCAGAATATATTGACCCTGTAAGCAAAATAATGACCAACATTGTTAACAAACTTAATAAATGTTGAAAAAAAGTAAGTAAGTAAGTAAGTAAGTAACGGGAGTTTTCAGTCCTTGGGCTTCCATCCGTAATGGTTGGTTCTTCCGCCCGCCGACTTGCAACTGTTAGTTGACTTACCGCCAGAGATACGTATAGCATTGCTCTAACTTGCCCGAAGGCCAGTGTGCAGTCAGTCGATGGCTCCTAATGGGCTGACACGCTGCTTTTAAAGCGCATCGGAGTGGTGTATTGAGATACGACATGACTGGACTCGAACACGGGTTGCAGCGGTCGCTCTCAAAGGTACGAACCACTACACCATCGCTGCACAAAAAAAAAAAATGAGTACCCTGTTCTGAAAGTCCGATCATTCCGGTAAGGGCTGCTCGAAATATTGGAACGTAAATCAATGTAAACGCTCGAAAACCAAGAGCTAGAAATGAAACATGATACATGATAACAGTATCTTAAGATGCTACCTTAACAGTTACTTGTTGTTACGTAATCAAACAGAAATAGATCGAGCTTAAAGAAAGGGAGTTCATCATAATAAATACACAGTATTTGAATTCTTTCATTCATTCGAAGCAAAATAAAATAAAATTTACCTCCATAGACCATTTCGTTGCTTTTTGCAAATGAGAGCATTAGATAATTAACCACCCCAAAAATTGGCGAAGCAATGGCCACAAGGTAACTGGACATATATCGTAAGAATACCTTTACAAAAATGAAGGTCACTCCTGATGTAGCAAGCATCTCTACAGCGAAGTATTTTCCAATTTCAGTGGGAGGAAAACAAAAGGGTCTGTTCATAAGGTAGTTAGTTATCACCGGAAACATTGCTACTGTCAAACAACTGCCTACTGTCAAAATAGAAATTATTAAGTATATCATTGAACGCTTCGGTCTTTTCTTCGTTAGGACACCCCACAGAATTTTTGGCTGTTTGTAAAACTGGCGAAGTGTATATTTAAGTAGGCTTCGCTTTGCTTCCACATTTTCAACTTGTTTGTCATCTGAGGTCCCCGTCGTAGTGTTTTCAATAGTATGGGATTCTTTCAAAACGAACGCAATATATAATGTCACTGCCAAATATATTGCTACTACCAAAATTTGTGGTGGAATAAATCCGTACTTTTGTATGAATGATCCACCAGCATAAAAACTTGAGCAACGAGCTATAAGACCCATTGATTCCAAGATTGCTAAAGATACGATAGAAAATAGTTTTGGGATTAGCTCATAATTGAAATGTATGGGATCGTTTGTCTCCCGAAATACTTTGTTTTTAAATTTTGGGAAATTTGGATCTACAATGGCTTGATTTCATACCGATGACACACAAGAAATCATATTTAGGTGTTTAACCCACTCCTGAAAGACAGTTATAGACTTAAAATGTATTGGAAAAACTCTCTGATCAACCTGATCTCTTAACCCAGTTATTTTCGCAATCCAAGAAGCAATTGTTGGTTTTTACTTGTTCTTAGTTTTAAGCTGACAATAAACAAAATAAATGAAGTTGAAGAATCAGGCAAACATTTGACCAAAAAATATTTGAACCAAACGTAAAGAAATTGTCATCAATTCTGATACATACACGAATTAAAACTGAGATTACTAAATACCTATCCTTATTGGTAATTGTTCCTTCGTTGTTATGTCTCCTAAATACGCATATGCTATCATGACAATCCCATTGTAGGCTCCACTAAGTCCACTTATGAATACTCCGACATAAAACATATACACAGGAAGCCTTAAGATCATTCCAACTAACATCAGGCTTGACTCAAGTAAAGAACCAACGCTATTTATCAAGAAGATGAAGCGACGGCCAATTCGATCCGAAAGTGTTCCGTAAAATAAACAACCAATGATTGTAGCCAATGACCAGCAGTAGTTCAATCCAATAGAAAAATGGGCCATTGATGTCTGTACCTTTAATAAAAAAAAATCTTTTCTGAATTGTTTCCGGAAGATGAAAGTCGCCAAATAAAACGAGCTAGTTTACATGTTACCTTTTCTTGTGCTGTTCTCTGAGTGAAATTAAGAATGGCCAGTCCAAACGATGAAGTATCATTCTTAAACTCATAGACAAGGTTAAACATTTTACTGTACTCTTTATATACATATTGTTGAGTGAGTGGAACTTGAACCATCGATGCAAACATAAACATTACAATAACCGGTTCTACCAAAAATCGAACTAAAAATTCCATTGTCAACAACTTCAATGTTGAAACGGAAAATGCAATTAGATATTTGATTAGCGTACAATCAACGTCAGGTTTCTGTAGTAATAAAAGTAATTAGTCCATTCGTAATGCCAAGCTACTTGTTCTGATTTTTTATTGGCCCGGCTAGAGGCGTTTTTATAAACACCAAACGTGTTATAAACAACGTGTCGATGTGTTTTGATTGATTAGTGAAGTGGTATCATGATTTAATCAACATTAATTTGACACACTATCAATGTCGCGTATTGTGCATAAAGATATTAGAGAATCAAAAATTTCTCAGAGTAATTTGAAACTTGCATAGTCATTCAAAAATTGTCACACTTTCCGTTTTCGACTCACATAAAGCTTTCACAGTTTTGGTTCCAGCATCGCGCTATTAATCACGAAAATGCAGACAGACCACGCGCAGACAGATCAGGGATAACAATTGTGTCATATTTCTTAAACAATTTCGATAATGTTGCTAAAAAAACATGTTAATCTCCTTTGCGTGTATGGTGGATGTGTGTATTTTTCTTATCTCGTTATCTCAAGTTGAATGCTCGATAAACTAAAAGAACAAGATCGTAGAAACTAAAAACATTAATGTATACAATAGAGTTTTTCAAATCTTTTTAGAGTTTTTCCTTTTGCTTTTTTTTGGATCTGAATGCTTTGATGGAGTACTAGATTCAACATATTTGAAATTGACAGCTAAGGAGATAAAGGTTCTGTTCAGAATTTCATTTATACCTGTATAATATGGTACATAACAAATTCTTTAAAAATATAGATTGAAATACACACAATACAGAAATGGGTTGCATTGCAGTGAAAAACGAATCTGGTATTTACAGAACAATTGAACTAAATAATCTTTTTGAATTGTATTATTCTTAAATTTTCTCTGTTTTGATAGACTATTGTTTCTAAACGGTCTGGTTGATGAAAAACCGACGATTTACGTCAGAAACCAAATGTTAATGATGATTTTGGATCGTGAGGTTTTGATTAGGTAATGAAAGATATATAGAGACATACAAGTTTTCAAAAGCACGACCTTTTTATTTATAAACAATAGTCACACAGTAACCAAATATTAAACAATCATGAAAGGAAACGCCTGCAATCATTAACAAACACCTAGTGGTATAATTTTGAAAGGTTTGAGTTACGATAACTATCCGAAATATGCAGCAAAATATTGTTTTTAACGTCAACAAGAGATCTAATGATATGATCAATGCTGCCTTTAATAAATTGAGTGTGAACAAGGAATCTGCTGATACGTTTTTTTGTGACGGCACAAGGCCTACCGTGTGTAATATGAATACGGTCTTACAACATAGGCACGATGTGACAAAATTATCATTAACTCACAAATATGGATGGTCACGAATTCAACAGTGAAATGAAAATGAGTTAAAGATGGTCATATCTAAATGTTATGTATTTGATCAATTCTTGACTCTAAAATTGTTTTATTTGTTTCAATCATCTCTGTTTGGCACTATTTCTTACTAATTGCCTATCCAGCCCTGTTTACCCCAAAACAAACACCCTGAAACTGTAAGAGTCGAACCCAGAACTTCCGTTGGGTCAGCTAAACACCTTACCGCTATGGAATGGCTGCTTATCCATAGTTAGGGCAACAACAATAAAAATGGCAATAATAGAAGAATTGGGTTCCTTCGTCTTGATTGGTATCGTACATGTATCATTTGCACTTACTATTTTTTGCGGACCAAAGTGTATCATTCACATATGTACCTCAGTTTAAGTTTAAGGGTGCGTTTTTGGAAATCATGCATTTTTTACTTTTAACAGTCAATGTTACAGCATGGCATGTAAAGGAACAGGAAAAGTTTTGCATTCGTATAATCCCATTGAAAAAAAACTCTTGAACAATTGAAGAAAAGAAAAACATGCTGTGAGTGGCGATGGTTCAGAAATATTACGACACCGGTAAAAAAATGCATCTAAACACAAAGATCCTCATTGGAAGGTACTAATAGAATAGTCTAATGCAGGTTCAAATTTCGTAACTAATTAAATCATGTAGAACATTTAATACAATTAATCCATTCTTGGTGCAGGATATGGAAAAAAGATCAGCAAAATTCAAACTCAGTATCTTCAAGTTAATATTTGTGGAAGGTGTCAAAAAATTGAAGAAGAAATTTATAAAATTTAGTTCCAATTAGATAAAAATATCGGTTCCTAAGGCTCTATATCTACACTGCAAGTTATAATGACCCAACTTACCCCACCGACCCATCTTACCCCATATTACCCTACATTGCATAAGAATTCATAGTCTCCAAACATAAATACTCTGAATTTCTTCCCTGAAAAGATGAAGAAAAAAAAATGTACTGTTTTTTTTTTTTTTTTCATTTATGTTTTGCACATGATCTCATTACTCCCAATAATCATTTTGCAGGGCATCGACATGGTTTTTGAATCGACTTAATGCTATCTTTAAATTTTTGCGATAATCTTTCGCCTCAAACAAGCTGAATGCGGTTGTATTACTTTTGCTATTTGGTTTGTCAGTTTTCGCAATTTAATAGCACATTTTAGAAGACCCTCCTCCATGGTCACCACCTATCTTGATATGTACTTCATTCGAAATTTTGTTGAAATTGAGCATATCGTGCGTGGAACTTTAATTCTTTATGTTAATAATTTTTAACAGTTAAAAAAGTTTTTTCCTCTTAACTTTTATGGTCTATTATTTAATTTTTGCAAAATCCAGGCCAAAGAAACTTTTTAAAGATTGTAGTAACTCCAGAAGATGTGTATATTATATATTTGTTATATAACCCCACGGTGCTGTTTCAATTTCGTAAGAGCCTTTGCTCTCTTTTGATTTAAATGGAAAGGGTGCTTCCTCAACTAAAAAGTCTGCTCCAACCATTCTGTTGCAACCTTTCGATGTTTGTTAATTGTGTGTCCATGTTGAATATCTTTAACCGTCTATGAAATATGTCTGATTTTGCAATGTATAATCATAGTTAATAGAAATACAAATGGTTTGGAGCCTTTCAATAGCCTATTCAAATATGTTATTCATCGATTTGATCTTTTTTAAAGTGACATGAAGCTGCAAAACAAAAATGTTTTGAAGAATTATTATATGATTCTGACGTAGTAAAGTATACCCGAAGCGATGTTTTCTAGATACTTTCATTTATTTTTCATATTCTGAGCTGTGATCTTTGAAAGTATGTCAGAAATTGTTAACGTAATTTTGATCTGAGAAAAAAAGACAAGAAAAAAAACCCGTAGAAAACAATACGACATGTTTTTTATCTTTCAAAAATAAAAAATATAATTACAAAATCCACACTTGTTCTGTTAAAACATAGTTAAATACTGAAGGTGCTGCTATTCAATATTTTGTGATAGAAATATTGAAGCACAACGCGCACTGAAAAATGTATTTACAACTCGTTATAAAAAAAGTTTAACTCATGCCAGGCCAAAATTGTTCAGTAGTTGGTTGTGGGGTGTGCATGAGTACAAAAGGTATAGGAATTTTTAAAATTCCATCCGCAGATCTTGACAAGAATTGGAGAACACGTTGGTTGGCAGAAATCACGAGGACAAGAAAAGTTGATAAAAATTTCAAAGCCTTGATAGAAAAAAGTCACGTACATGCATGTGAAAGACATTTTAAACCTGACGATATCGAAATATGTAAGTTAATTTCCTAGTCATTTCAGTCTGTTTCGGTGGTTTCGGATTTTCTAAAAAACATCGATTTTTCGTAATCTAGAGTATTTTGCTCGTGAATAACTGTCGTTTTATTATAGTTGCCGGAGAAAAAGTAACAAGGAAAAAGCTTAAACATGGCGTTGTACCAACACTAAATATGCCGGTAAAGAGTCATGATACCAAGTCAACTGTACAAAATGAAAGAAAACATCGTGCGATCGTTCAAATTCACGAACAGAAAAACAAATCTTACTACACAAGCTTCGACGATTTGAAATCAAGACTAAAGAGTTTAAAAACACTTGAAGACTGGGAAATTCATATAAGCCATGAAATTACGTTGGCCTATAAATATAAAAAACAAGACCTTTCCGTACCTTACTTAAAATTGACGCTAGATGAAACTTTAGCCTACACTATTGAAGTTTTTGGTTGGCTCCTTCCGGAAGACCACCATATTTATAAAACATACAAACGTTCTTTGAGAAACATCACTATATCGGAATTAGCAAAGCTATGTTTGGCTAGTACACTATGCAATGGAGTCATATCAGAAGGCATATCAGCAAATGTTATTGTTCAACAAGTGCCTATTTCACACAAAGCTTTAAACTCAGACGAAAATGAAGAAAGTATTTTGGTGCCTTATGGGGCATTAACTTTCAGAAGGGTCAAAAGTTGTGAAGTACTGGTTGCTAAAATGGTATCCTCGAAAAACATTCAGTGTGAGGATTGTTTACCTCAAGAACTTCTTTTTAAAGGGGCATTGGCCGGCTTAAATGTAAATATTATTCTCACGTGATCAAAACAATCAAAATCAAAACAAATATGGCGCGAAGATCGCGATCGCTTTGAACATCGTTTACTGAAGCGTGAGAAAATAAAATAATAAAATAATAGAAGCACATGGCTTTTAATAATAGAAATACACCTGACACATGTATCTTGTGACATATGATTCAATATTTTACACAAAGATTAAACTTCAATTTTTTTAATTCTGTTCCCTCCTATAAGAATGCAGCAGTGTAGGGACGGGAAGAGACAAGATAACAACAACAGTTCAATTTGCCAAATAATGTTTTTTTCTCAGATTGAATCAGGTGTTCTTCTTTCTTCATGATGCCATGGCCATATTAGAAATCATACATGTGAATGAATTGAAAAGACAGATGTATATAAACTAAACCATGCATAAGTCGTATCCAGTAAGCAATCAAATGCCCAAAAATCACAAAAAGAACAAACAAATACAATTTCATATGTTTAATAAAAAACAAAAGTTATTAGCAATGATTATCCAGATGCAATAATGTATAAACACAAAAAATTGATTAGCCACAGAAGTGACTCCAGGAGGCAGAAAAAACGGATATGTCATTCTGACAAAATCAAGATTTGTGTTTTGATTAAAATTTTGGAAACAGAAAAAAAGTAAGCGTTATGAAGATTTAGGAGAGAAAAACTATTTAAAAGCAAATTGTTTCCTTATACAGTGTTAAATGTTGAAACTTATTCCAGCTACAGTGTACGAATATGTCAAAGTAGATTCAAAAATTGTATAGCTTGCAATTGAATCCATGCCAGTAATGTTCTTATTCACTAGGATATATTTTTCTGTGATTGCCAAAAAAGCAAACTGGATTTTCTTGTACATTTTGTTTTTGTTTTCTAGAGAGGAAAAGCAAAATAAATTCTCATGAATAAACTCAAAATCAAAACTAATGGACCATGGCCACAAAACATGCCACATAAATGAAAGTAATTTCAAGAATCTTTGTGATCTTTCAGGTAGGAATACCTAGCAAGCTAAACAACAAAAAATGCTACCCAAGAAAGCAATCCAAACGACTTCTCCGTCTTCCTCTAAATTATCTGTGGGGTAGGACTCAGAAAAATCAAAAGCAGTAATGCAAGTTATATACAATAGCAAATTTAAACTTATTTTGTATAAACTATGTATAGATGTGAATGTAGAGGTTTCACCCGGCACTCACGAATCCGTGTATATCTTTAAAATAACAAATACTCTCATTCAATAACTAGCACTGAAATATTCCTTAATAAATTCATGATAACTTCGTACCAATATTTAGTACCATATTACAATTCACGCCCATAGACAGGACATTGAAAAAAATAATTCTGACAGCAATGAAAATCTTCCGTCCTCTTCGCCATGATGTTTACAAGTTGTCTCGATCATTCTAATTTTTTAATCGTCAAATCACATGGCAGATTTGAATAACCAAGAGTAACTCAAATTCTATTGTTTTAAGCCGGCCAATGCCCTTTTAATAAGGAGAATTTTATTTTTTTATGGAGATTATGTATTACATATCCTGCAATGTACTGTAATCCTGCAAGTTGCTTCGGATGTATATCATGAGGAGTTTCATTAATAGTCTTTTGTTCTTTATTTTGGTATTTCGATATTAGTATGTCTGCAAGTTTAATTAATATCAATTTCGATGTAGACTCTGAAAGTCCAGTTTGAAATATTTCTGTGCTCTTCTGGACAATATTCGAATAATATGTTGCATAAAATAAATCTGTATTCTTGAACTTTATGTCATTATTTACTGCCTCTGTCAATCGGGGAACACATTTCTCAAGGCAGTTAGGAAATTCTGCCAATTCCTTATGAATATTGACATAAACGGTATTCTTGAGTAGCTTTTCTACAACTTTATTTAGACCATCCTGCAAATCTTCGTTTCTTAACATCGAAGACTGTTCTTCCTGCTCCATTACGGTGTCGTCTACCAACACCACCTCCTCTTGTTCTGTTGTTCTTTGTGAAGAATGTTTTATCAGTTTGTGTCTGAGTAAGCCTCCAGCAGTCTTGTACGGTTTTTGACAGAACTCACAGATGGTAATATCTTGTTCTTCCATCTAGAGAAAAGCGATCACACTTTTTTCTCTGGAGAAAAATTAACAACCAATAAGATAACAAAATAAGTCACCATTCTGTGTTCATTTTGAAAGAAAATATTCTTTAAATACTTACATTTTCCACTTAAACATTATCTTCACTTCCAAAAAGCTCAGATTCCTTTAACCTGACAAGAATACTATCAAAATCGTCTTCTAATAAGGGTTTGTAATCGCTTAAATTGCCAGTATATTCACTATTGCACGCCATATTTATTTTGATCTTTGCAGCTTCACGATCACGTGACATGCACTTTCAACATCCGGACGTATAACAATAGGAAAAACACAAGTCACCAAACCATGTGTTTCTATTAACTATGGTATAATAACAATAATGATTGTAGTAGATTTTATATAAACTACAGCGTGTCCCAGAGAATTTCGATCTGAGATTTTAACAGCCCAACTTTTCACACATATATCATATTTCAGCGATCTTTACATCATTACATAAGATGTTATTCAAGTATTTTAAAAATATACATTTTGTTCTCCAAAACCTTTCATTTTGGAAACAAATTGCGTCAACAATTTTACTTCTCAACTCTGATAGACTCTGGATCTCAGTGGAGAAAACTTTTTGTAGCTACTAAAGATTGCTCATATGAGGTACAAAATTTTGTAGAAGCCCCCATTTTAATTTTTGTGATGAGATATTAATTTTAGTGTGTCCAATAACACCATGGCATGTTCTTAATAAACAAAACAATAATTGCTTACTTTTATTAACCATTAAGGAATTAATCACCGTGACAGTTTAATCCTATTTACTACAATAGGTTTTTAATATCCCTGAAAGAAATTCTATCGAATGGTGTAAAAATTACTGCAATCTGATTTATGTGCGAAAAGTTATAGCTTGTTAAAATCTTGACATTGCTTCAAGTTTATTCCATGGAATTCCCATATCAGCTTTCAGAGATACCATTTCAGGTGCTGTTATTTGTACACGACCAATGTTTGCTTTGGACAAAAGATGCTCTTGTGTTTTAGTGTCAAAACTTCTTATGAACGATGAAGTTTGGTTTGTTTCCTGCTGTAAGCTTCAGATGTTAGTTGAACAAACGATTCCATGTTCTCAATGTTCGATGAAATACATTTATATATTTATACATTTACCTTATCGGGGAAAAAAAGTCGGGATTTATTTTAGTCGGGGAAAATTTTAGTCGGGGAAAAATTTAGTCACCTCGAGAAATTTTAGTCACTTTTCCCCGACCAAAATTTGGAAATTAGTCGCTTTTCCCCGACTAAAATTTGGAAATTAGTCGCTTTTCCCCGACTAAAATTTCTAAATAAGTCACTTTTCCCTGACCAAAATTTGCAATACAAGTAGAAAATGGAACACAATTTTTGTCGACACTTTCAATTTGAACTAAAAATTATATTACAAAATAACTAATTAAGAGTTCAATCTAATACAATAACAGTTTTTGAGGTTTGATCGTCATTATTTTCATCACTGGCATCCATATTGCTTTCACAAACATCAATTATATCTTCACTGACATCCATTTTATTTTCACTGACATCAATTTTGTTTCCCTTAATCGTAACAGAAAAATCTGTATCGTCCTCATTGAATGATTCAACTTCATTCGATTCCCCTTCCTTTGCTTGACCGTCATAATTCCAGTCGAAAATCGATAGATAGACTCTACTTGAGATTATCAAAAATCGGGGAAAAGTTTCGGTCGGGGACTAAAAAATCGGGGAAATGTTTTGAGCGGGAGTAAAAAAACCGGGGAAAATTTTTGGACGGGGAAATGAAAAATCGGGTGAAATTTTTGGACGGGTGTTGAAAAGTCGGGGGAAAATTTGGTCGGGGAAAATTTTAGTCACTAGCCCAAAAAATTAGTCACTTACCCCCGACTTTTTTTTCCCCGATAAGGTATTTGTCTTTGGTTTGAAATTGATGTAACAACAAATGGCTTACAGTAACAAATATAAATATTATATACACTTGAGTATAAATGAAACGGATTATTACTAAATGAAGTAATTGTTACATGAACAAATTTGTTTCTTTAGGTTATACAAAAAAATCTATACACGAGGACCTCCAGAAAAAAATTCTGCAACGTGGTTTTGCGACTGTTTGGACATTAATTCATCACATATCGGACATAGACGGCTTTTGTATGAACCAATCAAATTGGAAAAACAAGTATGACTAGGTTTAGACAGTAAGATGAAATTCCCTAAAATGGCACGTCGGGGCAGGCCCTCATCAGAAACTCGCTAAAATCGAAGGTTCCTTAAAACCGAAGGTCCTCAAAATGAGTCAGGGAAATCCCCTGACTCAGTTCTGTCCACTCATAAAAAATTTCCAAGTTGAAAAACTTATAAAGGATGTTGAGTTATTTCAGAAACGCAGTATCTAAATTATACAACGCTATTTCAGCGCCTGTAACAGCAACTCGTGATGCACTTGCAGATCGATTGCAGAATATTCGCGAGTCTGTTACTTCTTTATATAATCAGATGAAGGAGAGACTAGGTTATGGACAGTCGCCATTGATTTCGGCTGTTGAACGCCAAGCTATGAGAGAAGAGGAGGCGAGCATGCAAGATATCAAGCATCTGTTTCCCACTTCTCAGGATCAGCCGGATGGCGACGCTGTACTGGAAGATGTTCAGGAACTCTTTGACGAGCAAGACACACGAGTGTTAGAATATGGAAATCAAGCCAAGACATGGCGGTTTACCAAGAATCTTAACCGACCCTTGGCAGATGCTATTATGCGGAAAATCACGCGGCATATAGATATGAGGGTCAAGATTGTCTACAGTTTTGTCTGCGATGTATATGATGGTGATGGTGGTGTTTGTTCCTATCCAAAAACGAAAGGATCTAAAATTTCAGTTACAAGCCTAGCAGAGATCGAAGCATTCGTAGAGCGATATGAGAACCAATGTCTTGATCTTGGCGATTATGAATTTTGGAGCAACGCTTACTTGCCAGAGGAGAGGACTATTGAGTCGCCTGAAGCGTATGAAGGGAAGGTTGCGTTCGACCATGTGCAGATCAAGATCATAGCTACTAGAGAACCGTTGATAGGTTGTGGGCCATTACAAGATTGGCTACGAAAGAAGCGTTGCATCTTCGCTGTAG
Organism: Turritopsis dohrnii; assembly: GCA_027922465.2. Classification (NCBI taxonomy): domain Eukaryota; kingdom Metazoa; phylum Cnidaria; class Hydrozoa; order Anthoathecata; family Oceaniidae; genus Turritopsis; species Turritopsis dohrnii. The sequence goes on along the minus strand of BQMF02000215.1, from coordinate 111,771 downwards.
ACAGTAAAGACGAAAGAATCGACAACTTGTGCATGTGGCGATGCTTGGCAATCTACACGAGACGAGATAAAGCAAGAAGAAGTGAATTTCTTACAAAGCAAGCCCTCAGATTGGCTACAGACTACTATGGGCAACCGAAGCTAAAGCGAAATGATGTGCACGCAACAAAGCTGAGGGACATCAAAGGCATTGCGAAGCATTTCAATCTAAATCTTAGAGTGTATGAACCAAAGGCAAACGCTGAGAAGGCACCTTGGAGACTCGTGTATGGGCAGAAGCAACAGAAGCAAGGACTAGATACCATCAATCTGGGAATACTACACGGACATTGCTTCTACATCAAGGATTTGGATGTTCTCACCAAAAGCTGGGAATGCGAAGCTTGCAAACAGGTGTTTACAAGAGTCACTACACTCACCCGACACATGGAAGAAGAGTGCGAGGGAGCAAAAACGAAGGTCATCCGCAAAGGTGAGAAAGTGACACGATTACCAAGCAAGTCGGAGCTAGTGTTTTACTGTAAAGGCTTTAGCTATGGTGCGTGTCGGTGGATAGAGTACATGTCGCATGAGACGGGGAAACACATACATCCCGCACTCTGTGGGCATAGTGGAGAACGCGTAATACGAGATGGAGTTCAAGAAAAATGGAAGGTGGCTGGTTACGAACCTATCACCAAGACGGTCTTTGAGTACAACGGTTGTAATTGGCATGGCTGCATCTGTCAAGGGGGGCTGGAAAACAACATCGGTACGAGCAAACAAAAGCCAAAGAAGCACGCATAAGAGAGCTTGGATACAACCTCGTGTCAGTATGGGGATGCGAGAATCCACCAAAGGTCAACCAGTACTTCAAGAAAACATTTACACCATATCCTCACTACATAGTGTTTGACTTTGAAGCTTTATTGGCAGGCTTAAACCAGCAGCAAACAGATGATCTGAAGTACTCTTCGAGACAAATACCAGTTAGTGTTGCGATTTACGATAGTTTGAATACAGAACCAACGACGTTTCTTGTGCATGAAGATCTTCAGGTACTGATAGCGCGGTTTGTGACAGAGTTGGAAAGGAGACAAGCGCTCATTGCAGCTGAGGTAGAGAGAACGTATGCGAGACCTGAAGATTTTGATATGCTACCGAAAACGACGCAAGATAAGTGGAATGATTGGTTAAACCAAGTCGCAGTCATTGGCTTCAACAGTGGTAAATACGATCTCAACTTGATTAAGCGGTATTTTGTCGAAGAAGTCGCAAAGATTGAAGACAAGTCGATCATGGTGGCGAAGAAGGATAATAACTACATGTACTTAACCACAAACAAGTTCAAGTTTCTCGACATCAAGAACTTTATCGCTCCACACATGAGTTACGTAAAATGGTGCAAATCTATGAAATGCAAGTTGAAGAAGCTAGTTTTTTCGTCTGAGTGGCTGGATGGCTATGAGAAACTTAGTCAAGTAGGGCCTGCAAACCTCGATAGTTTTTACAGCAGTCTTAGCGAAAGAAATAAGTTATCTCTCAAAGAGTATGAGGAATTTCGTAGGGAGTTCTACAAGCGTGGATGTGTTACGATGATGGACTGGTTGCGCGAGTACAACCTGGAAGATGTAGAGTCATTTGTGGAAGCAGTGGATAAAACGAGACAACAATACTACGATGATGAAATAGACATCTTGAAGAATGCTGTCAGTATCCCGGGTGTATCGATGCGGTGCGTCTTGAACAAGTCACTGCATTTAAACCCGAAAATAGAGCTGTACGCACCCGGGGAGCCATTTAAACAGAAATGCGCAGACAGTTGTTACAAACAGACCTGTGGCGCTTGTAAAGAAGTGCAAGAAGTCTGTGAAGAATGCACAAAGAATCGAGCGTATGAGCTGTTGCAAACAGGTATGGTAGGTGTAGGTATCATGAGAGAGACGTGACCACGATAAGATCGCATAAACACGAGAATGCAAAGCTGTGCAAGACAGTCTTGTGTCTTGATGCGAATATGTTGTATCCTAGTACGTTGGAGTATGACTTTCCCTGTGGCAAAGAAAAGGTGATTGAGATTAACAATCCTACGGATGAGAATAACCTCAAGGTGCTTAAGTCTAATGTACAAAATGGGTTGTTCTTCGGGTTTGCACAAGTGGATATCGAGGTACCGGCGGAGTTGTATGAGACATTTAGTGAGATGTCTCCGCTTTTTGTGGTGAAAGAGATAGAAGACAGGCAAATCCCAGAGTATATGCACGAGTACCTGCAGACTACAGGTCGCAAACGCATTTGAGGTACACGTAAACTTTGTGGAGTGATGAAAGCGAAGAAGATCTTGCTGTATACTTTGAAGTCAGAAACTTTCGCGTGAAGAAAGTTTCGCGGATCGGCGAATCCGCGAAATTTTTGCATTTCGCGGGAAAAAACTTTTGCGGATGACCAATTTTTAAAATCTTCGCGGGAAAAAACTTTCGCGGCTGACCAACTTAAAAAGATTTCGCGGGAAAAAACTTTCGCGGAAGCAAACAAAGAAAGGACAAAATATTTGGTAATCTCAGTTTTTTTTTTTTAATCTATTTCCACAATATCTGGAATATTCTTTTGGGATTCGGAAAATTCGCGGGAAAAAACTTTCGCGGATAGGCCATTTTAAAATATTTCGCGGGAAAAAACTTTCGCGGATCAGGCATTTTGAAAAATTTCGCGGAAAAAAATTTCGCGAAAAGGGCAAAAAAACGCGAAACCGCGAAAGTTTCTTCCCGCGAAAGTTTCTGACTTTAAAGTACTCTATTGCTGAAATTGTACCTGGATCACGGATTGGAAGTCACAGCATTCCACAGCTTGATCCAGTATAAGCGTGGTAAACCATTTGCTTGGTTCCCACAGGAAGTTGCAGACGCACGACGAGAAGCTGATAAAAATGCTGACAAACGAATTACTGGAGATACGGCGAAACTCAAAGCCAATTCATTCTACGGAAAGATGATTGAGAACGTGAGTAGGCACTGCAACACGACGTTCACGAGAGATGAAATGAAAGTTGATGAAGCGATGCGATCCCCGTTCTTCGAGGATCTTGAGGAGATAGGCAATGCGTTTGAGATTTGCAAGCGTAAGCAAAAGCTCACCATCAATGGAGCGTATCAGTGTGGCATCGCGGTTTACCAACTAGCAAAGCTTCGTATGCTAGAATTTTACTACGATTTCCTGGACAAGTACGTAGATCGTCGTGATTTTGAGTACATTTATATGGATACCGACAATGCCTATTTCGCGATATCTGGAGAGACTTTGGAGGATGTGTCGTGAAGCGAGAGTCACTCGATGAGTACAAAAATAATGTAAAAGACTGGTTGGTAACCGACGAGTATTCTAGTCGAACAGGAGGTCTTTTCAAACCAGAATTTATAGGTTATCGAATGGTTGCTCTGACAGCTAAATGTTATTTTGGGGAAGGAAAAAAAGCTACAAGTACTTGTGTAAAGGCATGTCGAAAAAGCAGAACGAACTGCTACAAGAAAACTTTAAAAGGGGAGCTAGACACCGCGCAAAATAGAGGCTTTCGAGTCCACGAACAAGGCATAGTGACCTATGAACAAAACAAGCTAGGTTTATCTGCCTTTTACGACAAGTGTTGGGTCGAGGAGGACGGTATTCATACACAACCGCTACCATCCTAAAAAATTCTTAAGAGAGTTTTGTTTTCAATAATAATAAGTTCATGGTTGGGGTTTTTGTTGTATATAAATAAGTAAATAAGTAAGTAAGTAAGTAACAGGAGTTTCTAGTCGTTGGGCTTCCATCCGTTATGGTTGGTTCTTCCGCCCGCCGACTTGCAACTGTTAGTTGACTTACCGCCAGAGATACGTAAAGCATTGCTCTAACTTGCCCGGAGGCCAGTGTGCAGTCAGCCGATGGCTCCTACTGGGCTGATACGCTGCTTTTAAAGTGCATCGGAGTGGTGAATTGAGATACGACATCACTGGTCTCGAACACAGGTTGCAGCGATCGCACTCAAAGGTACTAACCACTACACCATCGCTAAAAGGAGATGGATCAGCAGCAAATCGTAGAAGCTTTTAAAAATATCTGTAGTTTGCAGAAGTGGTAGATCAAACGTTTGATGAAGGGGAGAGAAATAATAGATGGAAATGTTGACACCAAGATCGTCAAGCTGTGCAAGGAATGGTGTGCGGAGGAATTAAACACGACAATGAGAATGGCAGCTTACAAGGGTCACGTCGAGATCATCAAACTCTGCAAGAAGTGGGGAGCAAACTATTTCAACTCAACAATGCTAACAGCAGTTAGTTATGGTCACACCGAGGTGGTTCGACTGTGTTTGAAATGGGGTGCAGATGATCTAAACGGAGCAATGTATGAAGCAGCTAAGAGCGGGCATATCGAGGTAGTTCAACTGCTAAAGGAGTGGGGTGCGACTGATTTTGACCGGGCAATGTGGCGAGCAGCTTCTAATGGTCACATTGAGGTAGTTAAACTGCTAAAGGGGTGGGGTGGGAGTGATTTTGATAACACAATGAAAAATGCAGCTAGAAATGGTCACGTCGAGATCGTCAAGCTCTGCAACGAGTGGAAGAAGGCGCTGTAAAATAATATTGGTTTCATGTAGTTCACTACCACCACATGAAAAGAAAAATGTATGAAGTATTACTATTTGTCTGTTTCTGCGTTCAGACAGGACTTTTGATGTTTATTTTCTGGAAGACTCGTCATATAATAAAACTAGTCATGAACATCAATGGCTTTCTAGACGTAGTTGACACTCAAGCAGAAGCTATGAAAAGAGCAGAACTTATACGTGGCGTACAAAGTGGTCAACATCTTGGCAATAAAAAACATTGGACAGTTGAAAGGGTTAACAAGTTGCAAGACAAGACCATCCAAAGGCTATACAAAACATACAAGGAGCCGCAACAGCAACAGCAAGAAACGCTAATTTCAAGGCTCTGATATCTAATTTGGTAGGTGTGAGAGATGTTTTGAAGATGATGGGGGAGATCAACGAAAATCCACTTATCACTAGCTCCATCACAAGTTATATGGCGGCATCTATACCTAACGCTTCACCTATGGATTTGATAGGGTCTACTATCTACTCAAATTTCATATCTTTTCTCGGAACATTTGCGCTGTTTGCGATCATTTTCACTAATCTTGATTGTAATAAGTACGCAAAACTCGCTGAAGAGCGTCAAATAAATGAGCGACGAGAAGAAGATAGAAAAATCGAAGCACCCAGGGAGGGGAGCGAGTGGGGAGAAGTTAGTAGAGTGGAACCGAAAAAATAAAAAGACAATGTTACAAGCAAGTACCTACTAAAACCTATATGATTGGAGCTGGTACAATGGCTGTTTTGGCAGTGGGGTTGTTAGTATACTACTACACACGATTTTCTACTAAGCCTTCTGCTGACAGTGGCGTAAAGGTGCAAGCACAAAAACATGATCGTTTTGATTAATATAAATGGAGAAAGAATTCATGGATAGCATGTGGCAGACGGCACGTTTACTAGGCTACACCAGCTTGTACGCATACGCTGGAAAGAAATTCAGTAGAGGAGCTCCATCCGCAAAGCTAGATTGAGCTGGTGTGGGAAAGCTTGGACTATACCTTGAGATGGCAATTTTGTCAGATGATTACGCACTCAAGCAAGAGTGGTACAAGAATAAGATAAGATAAATAGTTACCATCTTAATAGGAGAGGCAGTAAGTGCAGCACTATTCACGTTTGGAAACTACGCAGAGAGGGCTCTCTCTGGTGATGAGGAAGAAGCAGCAGAGAGAGAAAAACGCGCTATGGCAGCCGAAAAAACGAGAGTAGCACAAATGTAATGGGATCGAGAGGGCGCGGCACGCCTTGATATTATCAACAACAAACTTCGACAAAAAAGTAACTCCTCTGAGTACATCTTTGGTCTTGATCGAGGTATGCACGAGTACTACAAGGCAACACAACAACATCTGCAACCATTACCACCTAGACCTGAATTAACGGATTTTTTCTAACCCTTCTGAAGCTCAAAAGACTGGTAAATAAGTAGCAATCGCTGGAACTCTAGGTATTGTTAGATTTCTGCTCTACCGTATGTAAGAAATGACTGAAAAGTTGCATGACATCTACTATCAACCAGAAAATCTGTGGAAAGGGAATAAAGCTATTAAAGAGCTTCGGAAGGCTGTGTCTGGATTCACTAAGAAAGTTTTGGAGTGGCTAACTCGTCAAGCCTTATGGCAGATACTTCTACGAAGGCCTAAGCACATCGACTATCCTCACTTTTACGTGACCAAGGTGAACGACATACACCAGGCCGATCTTTTGTATCTTCCTCATGATAAGGTCTATCAGAATACATATAAGTACGCTTTGAATGTGATCGATATTGCTTCGGGCTATAAAGCGAGTAGACCTTTGAGAACGAAGAAGGCGAGCGGTGTAGCAGAGATGTTTGAAGATATTAACAAAACGGGTCCAACAAAGTGGCATCAGCAGCTCTATGTAGATAACGGCTAACAGCTAAGCGGCTAACAGCTAAGCTCTTCCAGAAGCACGATGTCGAGGTAGTGAGAACTACAACAAAGCATAATCATAGAAAGTAAACCTTTGTGGAAAACTTTAACAAACTCGTCGTGGAGAAACTGTTCCCTATAAAAAATGCGCAGGAGTTGGAAGATCCACAGAAAATCAGTACCACGTGGGTAAAGCACTTACCAGAAAGTGTGAGCCAACTGAACGACAATGATCTTGACAAAAATGGCATGAAGCCCTCAGAGGCCATTGAACTCGTGGAAGTTCCGCTAAAAGTTGATTTTTACCCTAAGAAAGAAACTTTACCTGAAGCAGGATTATACCGCTATTTGCTAGCACCGAGTGAGGAAAATGACGAGACAAAACGACGCGCGACGGACAACAACTGAAGTCGGCAAACGTATCGGTTTATTAAGATGTTGCAATACCCAGGTCAGCGTGTTTTGTACTACCTAAAAGATGGGCCGGAGAGAGCTTTTGTACGTGAAGAACTTATGGCTATTCTCGAGGATACGGAAGTACCTCCAGAATACGCCAGAAAGTGGTAAATTAATTTTTTTGGAAGTTGGGGCTTTTGTTGCATATAATAAAGATGTTGCGTTTTGGACAAATCGAAGTTTCAAGGAAGGACTTTAATTCTAGTGTAGAACTTATTGATATTTACACTATCGACATCTCAAAAATCACTATAGCAGAACCTATTGTAGCAAACAAGAACGACATGAGGTACTACATCGTTTATGAGAAGGAACCGACTAAAATCGTTCCTCCCTTGATCAAGAACCCCAAGAAGTGCCACTCTTCAGGTGTATCGAGGTATAACGAGACATCTGCCTGGAAGATGGGATTCAACGTGTTCGATGATAAAGCTTGATGTGATACCTACAACGCGATTGCTGATTGTGTGCAAGAGCTTATCATCAATACCTTGACAGGTACTGTGATAAGTACTACAGGCTGGATCAACCCAAAGCTCGTTGTCTGAGATGGTGACATCAAAACAAAGTTTATTAAGGATTGATGACGATGAACCACCATATAACTAATCCTGCAAGGCAACTGGTGTGTTGAAGATCCGAAGTGTGTACACACAGACCCATAACCACTACCTCCAAGTCCATTTGAAAGAGTGCAAGTACATCCAAATGGGTATGTATGAAAGCCTCCTCACCAGCAGTGATGATGATAAGTAGAGACTTCAAAGTTAATGTTCTAACTTTGAAAAGAAAATGGCTACACTGAAACAACTAAGGTTGTAAGTGAAAGAAGAAGGTGTTCAAGGCTATTATTTGACGAACCTAAATGAACTTAAGATGGTCTTGAGTGGCGGAATAAGGTACAAGCGGAACCAGCGCTCTATAGGAGTGCAGACAGATTTCCTCGAGTGTCAAGATTGTGCACTGAATAGACTTTTTTGTAATCTCTCGAAGAAAGCATCAAGACAAATTTATACATCACCAGAAGGTGAGGAGATTGATGTTGAAACTGGAAAGTATTAGTTCAAGTAAGTGTCTCCACTTACTTGACGTCCAACGTTGGAAGTTTTTTTCTATAAGTAAAAAAAGATGACTTTATCTTTATTCAACGGATTGGCAGCAGTCGAAGTACTTTTTGATGGACAAAACCAACCATTCATTCATAGAGCCCAATTTGGTAAGTTCTTAAGTTTGAAGCATGTAGATACCTCTGTTCCAGATACTATGAAGCGTGAGCAGATCACTTAGAGCTCGCTCTCTGTATCGCAATGCGTAGTGAAAAACCTACTTCAGCTTTAGCACGAAACTGGTTGCTTAAAGAGATTACCCCGAGAGGCTTTAACAAGCTGATTGATGCAGAGTGGTAAAAAGTAAAAAAAGCTACGGCAACTATTGCTTTACTCAACGATGACCTTGTAGAGCGTGATCAAACAATCGATAAACTCCTGCAAAGACATGTTCCGCATGCCGAAGACCTGCGCAAGGATAATGTTATCCTGATTGCACACAAGCACTCTACCTCTGAGGATGATAAACATTACAACTTGCCTTACTACGTCGCACGGATACAGAGACGTGCAATCACAAGTAAGAGACGATGGTTTCTCAGCCAGTTTCCGAGGAGTGAGGAGATCGTTGTCATCGATAATCCTAACGGTATACATGCGTTTAATAGATTCGAAGAGGATGGGCATGTGGAACGTTTCCAGTGTCACTTTAGATTGATCGACTTAACTCGTGATGCTCTATATGACTTAGGTGTCCCTGCTCTCGAGTATTGAAGAGGGCCCTTGGGAGATGTCGTTTTGTAGCTTTATCAAGCTACAAAACATAAAGAGGAGGTGCCTCATACATCATATAGCAGCTGCACTCGGGGTATCTGAACTGCTCACGAGCTTTTTTGAGATTTCTTTACGACCTTCTTTCCTTCCACGTTCCAACAGATGTTCCTTCTGATGTTCATAAAGCTGTTTGATCACCTTCCTAGACCGTTTTCACAGATCTCGCTTCGTATCTTCGTAACGCCGTTTCTCCGCTATAATTTGAGTAAATTCAGGATGATCGATGGTACCGTCTTTGTAGACTTTTGATATTAGCACGAACAGGCTGTCTAGAGCGGTTTGTGCAGCCCATGCGATATCATGATCTTTTTGTCTTTTTACATCGAAAATAGAGCCACTTTTTTGAATGACTATCGTTATTACACCCACAACGAGAGCTGTCACACACAGAGCGATGCTTATCGAAGAATCCATTCCTGATACCAAGCATGTAATCTCAACACCAGAGAGTACAACATTCACCGAGATCGGAAAGTAAGATATATATTTCGCAACTGTTGAGTAGTATGAAAATTTGCGCTCTAAAAATGTTCGGTATTCTAGTTCCCGAGATAGGTCTGCTTCCGTCTCCTTAACCGTTTGAGCTCTGAACTTTTGTACGTATTTACCCTCCTCAGGGTCTGTTAAAACAGGATATAGCTTCTCCGTATTCACGTCGTACATAGCCATCTGTTTATTTGAAGACGACGAGCATATTGATAGCTTGTAAATCAACTGTCCTGCCTTGATCGTCGGTGACGTAAAAATTCAACGTTCGCGTTGAGGACCTCAATTTGTTGGTGAACTTAGGGCGTTCATAGTGATACGACATGATGTCGCCATACTCATAGTCCGGCGACTGAAGTCTAAAAATGTGTACGATTTTCGTAATTGCACCGTTTAACAGAATATAGCTGTTTTCGAATTCCTCACAGTACAGCCGTATGGACTTAAACGGAGAAAAGTTCGGCACCGATCTATATTCACCTTGAGTATACTTCTTCTTATCTAATCCTAAAAGTTCCCCTAAGTTTTCAGTTATCTCTAAAGTAAACCCTTTTTGTACTGATAAGTGAAGCTTACCATCCTCTCTTGGATCGAGATTTGCGCATCCAATTGATCTTGCATTTATTCTTGAACGAATACTTTTTGACGTATATAATCCAGGCGGAAAGTCTATATGCAGGGGGAACCTTGGTTCGACGGGGTCTTTTTTTGATGCTTGATCAATGGTAAATCTAGCGTTTTGAACTAGGTTGAGCCACCCCACGTATAACACTGCTTCTTTTATCGCAATCTATGTTCCTTCTTTTAACTCTGTTGGTAACTTGGTTTCTCCAAGATGAGTGACGTTCAAATATATTTCACGCTGCTGCATTGTTATAAAAGAAATGAGCTACAAGATAAAGTATACGCCAAAATTTGGGCAACCCAGTACGCTCTTAGCTGCTAAGGAACTCTGGGAGCAAAGGATCGCTGTGGATCAGTAGGGGCACTTTTTCATCGCTAAGTTTAGCGATATATTCTCATTTCCCTTCGTACCCAAGGAGAATGACAAATGGATCGATATCGACACGTACCCAGGACAGTTATCTTTTGCTACCTGGTTAGCCACGACTGGCTGCGGCATATCCACGCAACATCTGCACCATAAGAACCGTATGATTGCCAGCATCTACCGCTTTCACGTCTATTTCCAGATACGTCTCATCTTGAAGCAACTTGGAATTGCTCTGCCAAGTGAATTAAGCTTCAAGCCGCGAGATAACAAACACAATTCAAGTGGGTTCACGAGGCTCTCTACAGAGTATGAAATACCAGCTGACAAGTTCTTCTGGCGATACCCCGCCCGCATGCGAAGAATTGAAAAGAGTTGGGAATTCTACGTTCAAATCAATGTTAAGGCTGGCTTAAGTATAGCTGGCATACAACGCCTGTCGCAGAGTACGCGGATGTACGCTCGAATGCTTTTAGAAAGTCAGGCGAGTGCACGTTCTTTTATAGCAGGTGATACCGGACGTGCCTTGGATGCGCAAAAGATCTTCATTACGGCTGTAGAACAAGCGATCCTGAAAGACACCTCGTTAGCGGAAGAGATTGGTAAGTTCCAGAAAGCCTTAAGTTACGCTAGAGTGGAACCTGATTTTGGCGTTGCGGTCGGTACATACCTGATACCCAGCGATTTAAAGCTTAGAAATCTCGACAACATCCCTAATTTTTCGACAAAGCTTACCGTTGCGACGCACAACGGTAAACTACCGCCACATAAACAACACTCCTTGGTGGCATTTCAGGGTCGCAGAATGGCTTTCTCCCATCCTCCACCACCCCCACATAAACAACACTCATTGGGAGGATTTCAGGGTCGCAGAATGGTTTCTTTACAACCTCTCTCGTTAAGCAAGTTGCAACGTCTTCCGTGGCTAAGCAACACGAAGAAGAAAAGCAGGCTCTGTGGGTAGGTGGCGGATTGATTGCACTTCTTCTGTATTTTAAACCATAGCCAGTTGCCTATCAGGCCAACCCCCAAAACTACGACTAGCCATGCATTGCTCCCTAGAGCTATGACACCTTTCTTCAGAAAGTTTAAGAGTCAGCTTACAACACTTCCGATGATCCCCGTCAATGCAGCTCCAAGTTTACTTGCAAGTTTTCCAAGAAGGCGTCCAAGTGCTTCAAGCTGCTTCTTCAACCATTGTTGCACACCAGCTCTTCCAGAAGCAGGAGGAGGAGGACTTCCTCGAGTAGGTGCACCACCACCTGTGAGAGAGGTTACTATCGTTGATATTACCAGCGAAAACGCTGTTAAGATTGAAACGATTTTGATCCCTTGCTCTCGAAAGAGGATACGAAATTTCTTCCCTAGTGTTCTATCCTTGTCGAGTACTTTGAATACCGTCTCTTTGATGCGCGACCATTGCCATGCACGCTCTACTTCCAAATTGGAGATTTGTAGCTTAATCTTTTCTTGTATTTCAGGTTCACTTATTACGGTAGCAGCGAGAGCGAATATCGTATTAAAACACCCGCAGACTCCTCCTCCTCTTCCTCCTCCTCCTCCTCCTACTACTACTACTCCGGCCGAAATGGCAATTAGTCTGTGATTTAGAGTCTGCGAGACTCTACTAATAACGCAATGTAAGTTCTAATGAAGGAACGCAGTCTTCGAATTTTGGAAGCTTTAACAAACATTTAAAATTAGATTGCGTTTTGTTTCAAAAGTACATAATCTGATATTTTGTAGCTTAATCCATGAAAAAATGAATTCTTATCAAATAGGCCTACATAAAAATGGGACTTTTAGTTCATTACGCTAACTATGAAAATACTTGATATGTTGCTTTTCTTGACGATAAAGCTTATCAGTTCAAAATTTCTTATCAGTTGTTAGCTAACTATACACTATGTTTCTGTATTAGGGCTTTCATAGATCTAGTTCAAAAAGGCAGATATTTGTTTGAATTCATTTTTGGCTTAATGAAATTATAATTAAAAACATTATATATTTTTTTTTTCAAAACGCGTGGTTTTTTTCTACACATAGTCTTACAAAAAATAAAAAAATCACGCAGCTCACGCATGTATAATTCTTTTGTCTTTAATAAAATAATTTCTTGTGGTTTATGATAAGACCCTATTTACTCTTATTAATCATTTTCATCGAATTTATCGCTAATGCCTATTTCCACCAGTGAGATATAAAAAAACACAAGCCTCAATGAACTTTGTAGTAACTTTTCATAACTTTAAGTACAATTGCTGCTACCGTTTTGCGCCATCTTGCTCTTGTTTCATCTAGTTTACGTTGTTCTTTTGCTATTTGATTATCGAGTTCGCCTAGTTTTGCTGAGTCTCTGTCGATGGCTTTCCTGTTATCTTAGCTATCCATTGGAATGAGTTCATTTCTCATTTGTTTCGCTAGTTTACGGCTTACCTTACCCATCCGTTTTGGTGCACCTGTCAGTTTTTTTATAGCATCCTCTCTACCTAGGATTCCTTTAATACTATTTGGAGCTAAAAATCCTCCTTTTTTTGGGTTACTGGGTACCATTTACCATTTTTATAAAATTTAGCTTCCATAATACCCGGTGTATCCGTTGATGATAGTTGAAACCGATCCAAAGCCAAATTGGGATTTCCACCAGAGATACAGAGATATTCGTATAAACTTTGTATTGTCTGTCTTTTAATTTCTATTCCCCGCTAAGTTGATGCGCTTAGTATTTCAGAAGAATCGCCTGTGTCAGATATAAGCGGTGTAGTGTCAGATGTAAACGATGTATCTTCTACATTTTCAAATTTGCTGTAAGGTGTTTCAAATGAATTAAAGGCCATTTCTCTTATAATAAACATGTATCGTATTGCAAACCCCTATAAGAAATATATGACTCGCTTTGGCTTCAACACACGGCGTCAGCATGTCAAGATCTCGCATACACCAAATACCATTGACCAAAGTCTATCTCTAGATGTGTGGCGGCTGAATCTAGGTGCTGATGATGTCATTCTACCAGAATCGCTCAAGCTTACGTTTGATATCAAACTCAACTCCACCAATACAAGACGCTACACCGTCAACAACTTGGGAAAGGTTTTGATCGAACAGTTGACTATCAGTTACGAAGGAAATATCATCCAAGACATTCAAAATGCGGATGTGATGGAAATTTACAAGGACAGATGGCTATCTGAAAAAAGACAGCTGAAACACATCGAACAAGGGATAGATTCAGAGGGTGATGTGAACAAGCTCAGAGTCACACCGGGTGCAACGAATACCTTAACGAGTAAGTCCGCTCTGGCAGCTGCCTATGATAACCGTTTTGCCATTCCTCTATGGGAATTTTTTGAATCCGTCAAGCATCTCCCCTATGAACAGCTTGATGATCGCTTATGCTTAACAATTAAATTTGCAGAGTATGGAAAGGTCATCAAAGATGCAGGATCAGGATCAGGTGCTTCGAAGAAAGATCCTGATGGCACCTACACTATCTCCAACATTACTCTAGAATTCGACAAGGTAGAAGACTCTGAGTTCCAACTAAAAGTCTACAGCGAACTTGCCAATAAACGACTACCCTACACCCGTGTGCATAGGCATATAATAATTCCTTTGGACAAGAAAGATACCGCCTGGAATATACAGATAAATGTGCCCAGCGAGAGTTTAAAAGCTCTCGTTCTATTTTTTCTTGATCCAGAAAAACGAAAAGCATACGCCATGGATAACACCCATTGGTACAACCCGAAAATCAGCAAGGTAGATATTATCATCGAAGGAAAGCCTAATCAGGTCTTTACACACGGATTACTTCCGAAAGACATGTATGAACTGGCATGGAAGTATTTCAGTTTCGATAAGCAGACGGCCATTAGTCCTGCTAACTTCGTCGATTCTAATTACGGTCTTTGTATCAACTTTCGAAGTGTTGCTGACAACACTCTACATGGTGCGGGGAGGTACCTCAAAAACACTTCAGATGGTGTCACACTGCAGATCACCAAAAAAGCTGATGGTGCGGGGGCCATTCAACGTTACCTCTTTGTGCTACAAGATGGACAGGTTAACTTCGCGAATGCACGCTTCAGCGTGTCCGCTACTAAAAGAAATAGACATTGTTAAAGATCCTTGTACCGCAATTTTTTCAGGACCGACAGGCTGTGGCAAGACGGAACTGGTTCTACACTTATTACGAAATCAGTTCAAGCACCACTTTGACTATATCGTCATTCTCTGTCCTTCCCTTAGATTGAATACAACCTACAAAGCCTGTACGATTCTCTGGGAAGATGATGATGTTTTTATGATCGAACCTACACCACAGCAGGACTTACTATGTTGCATTAAGAGATTCACCAAGTAATTTGCAGGGCACGAAACCTTATTCATCATCGATGATTCTATAGCTGATGAGATACTCGATAAGAAGAGAAGGTCACTTCTTGATCTGACTACCAAAGGACGTCATCAAAAACATAGTCTATGGCTTCTCACCCAAGTCTAAACAGCTCTTCCAAAGAACATCAGATGACAGGCAAAGATGCTATTAACTTGGTATCCTAAGCAGTTGAGCGACGCTAAGTTTATCTGTGAGGAAACCAATGTCATCTCTAAAGACGACTGGCGTGACGTCTTCCATCATTTGAAGAATTTGAAACACGCTTATGTTTACATGCGATGTGAGTGTCCTTGGAGTCACAAGGTTGCTCAATAAGTATACAAACTACTTATTGAAGATAGGCACCTAAAAATTTCTTATTCTTTTTATCATAGTACCAATCCCACACCCTATCTGGATGCGTGGCAACTTGTACCAATTCGCTGTGGAGATCTTTCTCGAAGCAAGGCTTGTGATGATAGCGAAACAACTCTTCATGTATTCTATCGTAACCTAACCAACTTCGACATAGTGATGCCGTGACAAAGTGACCATCTCTTGTTGCTACTATCATTGCCCGGTCAAAAGCCGTCGCTGCCCACTCCTTTTGCAGTGTTTAACGATTTCGGCGTGACCATGTTTAGCTGTTGACTCCATTACCATGTCAAAATCAGTCTCTCCCTACTCCTTGCAGAGTTTGATGATCTCGACTTGACCCTTGTAAGCTGCTACTATCATTGCATCATTAAACTCTGTTGCACCCCACTCCTTACACAGTTTCACAGTATCGATGTCACCCTTGGAAGCAGCATTCCACATTGACTCGTTTACATCTTCTTCATTATCAAATTTAGATTGGTTTTTCGACATCCTTTATTACAATATTGCGGTTGAATATTAATATTTTTTCCAGTGGCCAGAACTGACGCATGAATCAGGGAGTTCCCTAACTCATTTTGAGGACCTTTCAATATGTATGCAAACTACTTATTGAAAATATGTCGCTAGAGCTTTCTTCTTCTCTTCAACAAAGTACCAATCCAACACCCTGTCTGAATGCATGGCAACTTGTATCAATTCGCTGTAGAGAGCTTTACCAAAGCGGCGCTTGTGGTGATAGCGAAAAAATTCTTCATGTATACTATCGTAACCTGACCATTTTAGGCAGAGTTTAGCTATCTCAATGTGACCATTTACAGCTGATACTCTCATTGCCCAGTCAAACCTAGTCGCACCCTACTCCTTGAACAGTTTGATGATCTCGATGTGACCATTGCAAGCCGCTAATTCCATTGCATAATCCAACTTAGTCGCGCCCCACTCCAAACAAAGTCGAACGATCTGGAGGTAAGCTTCTCCAACTGCTCGCCACATTGCCCAGTTAAAATCAGTCGCGCCCCACTCCTTGAGCAGTTTGACGATCTCAATGTGACCTTCCTCAGCTGCTGCATCCATTGCCCGGTCAAAATCAGTCGCGCCTCACTCCTTTAGCAGTTGAACTATCTCGACGTGACCTTTCTCAGCTGCTACACATATTGCTTCATCAAACTCCGTAGCACCCCACTCCTTTAATAGTTTCACGATCTGAATGAGACCATTTGTAGCTCCTTTGGATTTCCCTGACTCATTTTGAGGACCCTCGGTTTTAAGGCTGATTTCCATACAGCAACATTTTGCGCTATAGCTCAAAAAGCTCCAGAGATTTTTGCGCACGAGCGGAACTCATTTCCATTTGCAGCATAGAGTGCGTGTAAAATATGAAATGTCAAAACAAATATGGCGAATATTTATAAAAGATTGTTTATGCTGAAAAATTTGAAATTATCAGTTTTAATTATGTTATGGCGTCGCCGTAGACAACGAGAAAAACTTACAATCAAAAGAAAACGAATGTGGGTTAGAAAATTGTTTTTAGAAAGAAAATCAAAAGGATTATTTCATGTTCTAGTAAAAGATTTGATGTTATTTGATCATGAGTATTTTTTCAAGTCGTTTCGAACGACTCCTGCTAGGTTTGAGCAGGCCCTAAATTGGATAGCACCGTACATTACCAAATCGTCTAAATTGCTTTTCATCATTTTGAGTTTCTACCTGATTGGCAGCCTTTTTTATGTCATAGAATCTCAACAGAGAAGAAAATCTGTCTTCATTGGCAGCCATCTTGAGTATTTTTAAAAATATACAGCGTGGGGATGATGTAATTATTATCTGATTCTCAAATCTGATTGGCTCATTTTCTGTGGCGACAAAAATCGCGTAGGAAAAGTAGAATGAATTCAACTTTTGAAAAAAGCTCCTGAGCTTAAAAATATCTCTGAGTCAGCGGTAATTTTTGTTTAGTGCGCATGAATCTCTGGAGCTTTTTGAGCTATAGCGCAAAATGTTGCTGTATGGAAACCAGCCTTTAGGGAACCTTCGAGTTTAGCGAGTTTCTGATGAGGGCCTGCCCCGACGTGCCATTTTAGGGAATTCTCTGACTCACCTTTGGTATCGTCACACTTGAGTGATTTCGAGGAGGACCTTCGATTTTAGGGTAATTCAACCGTGACCGACTAGTTATCAAAACTGCTGACGTCAGCATTAATTTTCTGGTCTGTAAAATTCCAGCGTGTATTTTACAGACCGGAATGGAAAAAAGCGAGAGTCGCTGCGGAGGACGTCGAAAGCGACGGTAGCTGCTGATAAATGAAAATAACTATATATATTAGCACCCTACTCTAGCTTATCTTTTGTTTTTCGCGCTTGTTTTTTTCAATTTTTATATTAACAGAAAGAAAATTTGTTGGTCTTTCTAAATATATGACCTTTTTTTATAGAAAAACAAATTTTTCGGAAAATATAATCGATTTTGCCATGGAACCATGACATTAAATAAATAATGATCAATTAACGCTTGCTTGAATCGATGTTAACGACTCGAGTAGCACGGGAAATCATAAAAAGCTAAAATATTGTAATAAAGCTGTGTTTATACAAGGAAACTGTACGTTTTTACAAGGTTGAAACATGAAAGTTGAAACTCTTTTACAAAGATTTAAAAAACTTTGAATCGTGCTTTTTGATGGTGGATTTCTATCCAGAAACTGTTGTCTAAAAGCCTGACTAAAAGCTACATAACTTTTTGTCTCCTGAAACTTTCTTCTGATTGTCGAATGAATACACCTTTCCCGAATTTCTGTTTAAATGCCGAGTTAATGCTTAGTTATCAAGTTTAGCCTCGTTTCTATGTGTTTTATTGTTTTTTTAATTTCATAATGTTTTCAGTAAGTAATAGTTACTCGTTCTTTCAGTTCCCCAGTCGAATAATTAGAAGTAATTAAAAGTTTGAAAAAGAGGCGAAACTTAGAGGCTAGGCTATAACACGGTGTTTAAACAGAAATTCGGGAAAGGTCTATTTCATAAAAAGTTTGCTTTCTCGCTTATACAGATTTTGGCAATGCGTTGGGAATATGAAATTATTAAATCATAATAAAAAAAGTTAAGGTATGTTTACACAATGAAAAAAAGTTTGTGCCTTTTTAAAGAAATTCGTGACAACATTAGCACAACACCACCAACAGCGGTTGTTTCAACGAAATAAAAGGCTAATTGCTCGTTAAAAGTCTGTTTTATTGATCATTACAAAATTAACAACCGTATCCAAACAAAAAATACATAATATTCTTTTAAATAAAATTTTTTATAAATAACCACTAATTAGCGGCATAAAAACCGCATTGTATTGTTAAAAATTTATAAAGTTATTTATGTTTTAAACGAGGTGCCCACTTTCTGGTGGACACACTGTATAGTAACACGTGCACGATTTTTTATCGTCACGGAGGAGCTATTCCATTGCATCCCCAGGTGATTTAAATTTTCGTCACGGGGTTTGCACAACTTGATTATATTTTTCATCATCTTTTTTCGACACGGTATTTGCGTACATCATATTCGTTGATAAAAATTTTACCCGGGTTACTAGTCTTGTGCATACCACTTTTATTTTAGAGGGTGATAAACTTTGTTGAAATTTACGGTCAAAATCTTCTAAGTTGTGGTCATATACTTCGTTAAGCCAGGCGCTTTTTTACGATTATTATATAGCGGCACGTGCACGTTTTATTTATCGTCACGGGGGAAACATTGCTCTACAGTGTGTCCCACAGAATTTCGGTCTGAGATTTTAACAGCTCATAACTTTTCACACATATATCAGTTTTCAGCAATTTTTACACTATTCGATAGGATTTTATTCATAGATTCTAAAAATATACATTTTGTTCTCCAAAACCTTTTAGTAGTTAGGAAACAATTAAGGATTTTACCATGAAAAAATCCAATTGTCTTCTTAATGGTTAATTAACACATCTTTCAATAACAGCTATCAAAGGTCATTATCAAAAACAACATCAAAGTAAAGTGACTGTTAAACACAAGGGTCATTAAAAACAAAACTTTAAGCTATTTCAACATGTCCCCCGTTTCTCTTGACACAGCGATTTTCTGTTGCTGTCATAAAGAGTACCGAATAAAATTTTTATTTTGTCTAAGATTATTTGCTGAGTCAACAATTTTACTTCTTAACACTGATAGACCCTGAATTTCAGTAGAGAAAAGTTTTTGTAGCAACTAAAGATTGCTCGTATGATGTCAAAAACGTTTGTAGAAGCCCCCGTCTCAAAATTTTTAACTTTGTGATGAGATTATAATTTTAGTGTGTTCAATAACACCACGACATGTTTTTAATAAGGACGGCTTTATACAGCCGCATAATCGCCGCGTCGAATTAAACTCTTTATTAAATGCGACGAAAATTCGACTGTATAAAGTGAAAAATTAATTAAGTGCGACATAATGAGTTAAGTTTAGCAGAGTTTGTCGAATAAAACGGCAATCTTCGACATAAATTCGGCATCACTTTATACGGCCGCATAATCGTCGAATTTAATAACAGCTTGATTGAACTTCGTGAAAAAAGTGCACAAAAGTAGTGACAGCGTGTAAGAAACACACGATAATAAATTCATTCGACATTTATGCGGCTGTCTAAAGCCATATCGAATTTGATATGCGGCAACAAAACCTGTATAAAGTGACTGTCGCATTTTTGTCGAATTTTACCCGAATAAAAGTAATTTAATTCGACACGGCGATTATGCGGCTGTATAAAGCTGTCCTAAGCAAAAGAATAATCGCACGTGAAAACTTACTTTTATTAACCATTAAGGAGTTAATGACCGTGACAGTTTAAAGAAATCATATTTACTAGAAAGGTTATGGACTAAATTATTTAAGATATAGGTTTTTAAAATCCTTGAAAAAAATGCCATTGAATGATGTAAAAATCTTTTAAATCTGATATATGTGTGAAAAGTTATAGCTTGTTAAAATCCCACACCGAAATTCTCTGGGACACACTGTACAACATGATACACTATCCGTTTCCAATTCAGTGATTTTTCGTCACAGGGTTTACACACGGAAAAGGCGAATATGACACATCCTTTTCGAAGTGAAACTCGGTAAAATTTTTACCCGGGTTACTAGTATTGTGATAAACACTACAGTACAAATAAAAACAGTTTTCTGATGCAACTGTGAGGGAGCATGAACATGAATTAATACAGCTTACGTTTTCATTGAACTGTCAGTAACCGTCAGTTCCTAATAAAGATAACAATTGAAGTTGTTACTTCTTACTAATGATTCTTAGAAAGTTTATAACCAACACTTAACCAACCATATGTTACTTCTATTAATGTATGTTGATAAATCTATGTCTGCTTTTCTCACAGTATACTTTCCATGTTCGACCTTTCATTGTGAGATTTCAAGCTTGCTTAATTTAATTCTGTGTCAGACACTATGCCTCTTATCATTATTTTTCAAATCAATGTGGAAAAATTCAGAAAAGGTGAGCCTCATCTTTGAGAGTTAAGAGATATTTGATTTGTTAGGATGAGACTTGTTTGTTTACTTTGCGAAAAAAAGAAGTAATTGGTCTATAATTGGTGATTAAGAAGTTAATGACGGCATCGTAAAATACAATTTTAAATATTCTAATGAGTAGAATCTTTCATGCCACAAGAAAAAATCAATTAACTCATTTTAAAATGACAGCCATTTGTAAACATCATCAAAACATTAAAAATTATCACACAGTAAAAATTTTTTTTTGAAAATTTTAAGATTAGTTGTTATGGTAAACTAATACGCAAAGCTATACTTAAAATTTTCTAAAGTTTTCATCTGTAGAACAAAAGATAATTACTTCATTAACAGGTCATTAATATTTAATGATATAAAATTCACAAGATTTTATCAGACATCTATAGTCTGTTCAAAAAATATGTGCACTAATTTCAGTTACCATGTGGAAACCAGATTTAACAAATTACATAAATTCCCTTGAGCCTGGTTTTTATATAAAAGCTGAAATCAGTGCATATAATTTATGAACAGACTTTAATGAGAAATACGGCTTGAAAGTTGGTGGATAAGACATTTTGATACACACTGTAGGTTTCAAACATGTCGAAACATTTTTCAAATACATTTAAATGTACTTAATTACTCAGTTGTTGGAAAACGATGTCATACATTTTTGATCAGGTTTTCGAATGTCACAATATGAGTAAGCTTTTGAAATTCTATGGTTTCATTTTTCGCATTTTATTACCCCTCAAAGACTAAACTAGCTGCAAGTTCCTTACAACCAGCGACATATGTGAAGGTGGTTAAGGCTCGTTTCCACTTAAAAAAATATGAGCAAAATGCAAAATATTTCAATCGAAATGTGAAGTGAGCATGCGCAGTATGTACAAATTGATTTTTCCTGCGAAATATTTCTGTTCGAGAAAAGTTGAAAAAAGTTCAACTTTTTTCTATCAAAATATTTCGAAAAAAAATTCTGACAAATCAGATTGCAGCTTCGATGTTTATTTTTCCCGCTCTTCCCCGCAAATAAAAAATCGTTTGATTTGATTGATATTTGATTTAAAATTGTTATGTTTTTTTAATTTAAGTGGAAAAAGTTTTTTTGATTGGCGAAATTTTTTGATCGAAAATTTTCGCATTTCGCTGAAACGGGCCTTAAGAAGAGCACTATTCATGCAGGTGTCTTTAACAATACACCAAAACATCAAATAATATGTATAAGAAATTATAACAAATAACAAGTGCAGAAGAAGAACAAGAACAATAAAAGCACGTTGTTCTTCACATATATTTTTTTGAAGAAACTCACAAGAAAATCCAGTTTTATATAAAAAATTCAAACGATTAGAAAAGTTCATCATACTACTGATTATATGGAAGAAAAATTTTTTAAATTTAGATAAGAGTTACAAGATTTTGATCTTCTAACTGCAGGATTTCGCTCATTTGAAGGGTTTCTACACAACAGAATCTACACACAGTTCCTCACAATTTGCAAGATTTATTAGGCTTAACCCAATCCTAATTCAGCAAAATTTTACACACCTGTATTCCCCCAGCTTTGTTTTAAAAAACCATTGTCGCGCCAGAACTGGCATTCTCTGTGATTGTACATGTTATCGAAAAATCGGATATCATTTTCCCAGAATACGGCTGTTTTACCTTCGTGCTCACGCTTAAATTTCCAGTCAGCGTGTATAAAGTTCTTGTAATATTCTCGGATATTTATTTTCAAAGCAATATCATCTTCGGTTGGCATATGAAAGAGACCAAAGAAATCCATCTGCTGATAACCAAACAATGCACGCATGTCCCATATGTGAGCAGCTGTTTGTACTTCTCCGTTGATTGGACTTGGTGGTTGGCTAATCACGAACCGATACACATTGTAACCAGGTATTGTTGATAAGTGAGTTGCTAAATCGTTAATGGCACATGACAATAAGATATCTGTAGCCATGACTGTGTATAAATGTGATGGCGATAAGACTGCTGGGCGAACTTTTTCATTTTCGTAATGTTCCCGTGTGTATATCTCTAATATTTCATCATATGAAGCGTTGTTGAAAGAAGAAATTCGTGGTTCAAGTACTTCTCTCAAGGAGCTAAACTCATCAGTCACAACAATTGGTGGGAATACCGGTATATCCTGAGCTGTGTTACTTATAGCGACGTCTACATGATTGCTCTGACAAGACATGATTTCGTCCGGTGATCTTTGTACCACCACAGGATCTATAACATCAATAGCAAAACCAATCACAGGTTCGTTGAATGGGAAGTAAAATTTGTAGGATAGTAAATTGACACTTCCTGGGTTCACATTAGGAATGAGTGTTTGGGCCCAAGGTTGGTACTTTACGACCACTTCTGCTGGAAGGGCTTGCAAACAATTTCGAGCTTCTTCACGAGTGCTTCTCATACAGTTTGTATCATTGATGAAGAATCGATACATCTCATTTGCTTCGGTATGCGTCACACGAATGTTAGGTGCACCACTGGCAGAAATTACCTTTCGAAATAACCCTTGTGCAGGTGTTGATGACATGAGTGCGTTTACTGCTGTACCGCCACCAGATTGACCTAAAATTGTCACTTTGTTTGGATCACCTCCGAAGAACTTGATATTGTCTCTTATCCATTTCAACGCCATGATTTGATCCATAATTCCATAGTTTCCATATGATTCCATTGGACCAGACTTCACCCATAATTCTTCCAATGATAGAAATCCGAATGCATTTAGCCTGTAGTTGATATTCACTCCAACCACATCCAATGATGCTGCCAATTGGCTGTCTATTGAATATCCTATCATTTCCTTGTTTCCCGATATCATCGCACCACCATGAATCCAAACCAATACGGATTTTTTTGCTCTTCGGTTAAGAGAAGGGGTACGTATGTCCAAAAATAGACAGTCTTCTTGGCCAGAAACATTCAGAAATCCGGGAAAATACTGTGTGCATTGTATCGTGTTGTTAGTGTACTTCAAAATACCTTTCCAACAGGTCTTTTTGCTCATTTTCTGTGGTGGCCGCCATCGAAGTTTTCCAACCGGAGGTACAGCATAGGGAATGTTGTTGAACTGATACATTGATGTTGTGTATCCAGAATCCGTAACGACATCAACTTTCAATCCTTCGACTTCTCCGCATCTAGTCCTTACGACCTGCAGGTTGCTGTCGCTTGATGTCCTCAATGTCTTTGAAATCGTGCCGATTTTATCATGAAAATGTTGTAAAAGCAGGGTAAAAATATACTTCAGCAGAAACGATGGATCCATTGCTTTTTCAGGCTATACTAACAGTGCCATTTATACTTTCATTGCGTCTGTTTTATTTCAACTTAATGATTTAAATTTTTTGAGCTGCATTTATAGGTTCTCCACGTAAACATTTTGTCCCTAAATTGGAATATTTTACAATTTAAGCTTACATAACATAATTGTTAGTTGATAATCAATTTACAATTATATTATGTAAGCTTAATTTGGTTGTTTGTGGATGTGGTTTGTTTACGAACATTTAACGATTTATATCACAATACATCATCATTAATTGATCTGGTCTTTGTAAAAAGTAATGCATCAATCACAAGGAGTTATTATCATCAAAAACTGCTGACATCATCACTATTGTCGAAAACTGGTATCATTCTGAATATAGATATTGAATGAGTCAAGGAAATATCTAACTCAGTTCTGTCCACTTGTAAAAATTTCAAAGTTGAAAAACAATATTGTAATAAAGCATGTCGAGTTATTTCAGAAACGTTGTTACTTCTTTATATAATCGAATTAAAGAGAAAATAAGTTATGGAGAGGTATTTGAGTTTGACTTTGAAAAGGAGGAGTCTGATGAAGGGTGGTATGATGAGTCTGATAAAGACTCTGATAAAGACTCTGATGCGGGTGGTAATGGTGACATCGAGATGGGAATGATGCTAGCAGCAAGAGGAGGTCACATTGGTACTGTTGAATTATTCAAGGAGTGTGGCGCGACTGATTTTGACCGGGTAATGGAACATGCAGCATTCAAGGGTCACGTTGAGATTGTCAAACTGTGCAAAGGGTGGGGCGCGACCAAGTTTGACTTGGCAATGGAAAATGCAGCTTACAAGGGTCACATCAAAATTGTCAAGCTGTGTAGGGAGTGGGGTGCGACTGATTTTGATGAGGCAATGACTTAGGCAGCAGAGGAAGGTCACTTTGTTATTGTAGCACTCTGTCGAGGTTGGATAGTACATGAGGAGCTCTTTCACTATCATCACAAGCGTCGAATCGATAAAGATCTCTACTATGAGTTGATAGAAGTTGCCATGTATCCTGATCGAGTGTGGAATCGGTATTATGATGAGGATGAAAAGAAACTTCTCGCGACATATTTTCAATAAGTATATAAACTTCTTATTGAAAGGTCCTCAAAATGAGTTGGAAAATTCCCCTAACTGATGTCTCAATTCTGTCCACTCATAAAAAATTTCTAAGTTGAAAAAGTATATATAATAAAGGATGTCAAATAACCAAACGATTCGAGAATTGAGAGAAATTGTCTCAAATGCATCAAAATTGAGAACCAAAGCAAAAAAGCGTGGCTTAAAGGGGTACTATACTAGGAAGACTGAGCTTATCAATTTATTAGATGCTCTAGTAAGACCACCTAGCAGAGCTGGAGTAAGGAAACCTCTTAGACAACACCCAAAGCCTGAAGACATGGATATTTTTGAGCATCAAGAGATGATGAAGAACCTGTCAGTAGTAAATTCTAAGCCAAACAAATAGTATGACTGGCTTGTGAGTTATGTACCAAAGTCAAGTAAAGAGCCTATAAAGAGCGCTTTCTCTAAAGCAAAAAGAGGTATTTTAAAGTTGTATAACAAAAGAAAGGAAAAAGGTTGAGTTAATAGGTATGGTTGAAGAACAGGCGATGAAAGGCACCAACAACGCAAGTATGAGTGATGATTTTATACCTATGAAGCATAAGCATGCACTACGTAAAACTTTCCAAAGCTTTCATATAGCTGGTATAGCAAAAGCTGATGTTGATGGCTACTTCACACTAGTGAGAGCAAATGTGAAGAAATTGATGGAAGAGTAGGTTGAGGACATGGGATCTGCTAAAGTTCAACATTCTCTATGGATCATGTGGAAGAAGCGTATCAAGAATTTAATTCAACTTGAAGATGATGATATAGAAGGAGATGAAGATGATGACACAACGGGAACTGAAGATGCATATGAAAGGATGGTCAAGGTTTTTAATAGCTTGATGACGAAAGTGTTCCAAGGTAGTGACACGAAAGAGATATTGGATGAGATGTTTGCATATATCAAAACCCAAGTAGAGCATCCTACGTTACCACAAAGCGGCTTCACCATCGATCACATCATGCACCTGGACGTAGACTTTCACAAGCTGCAGCTGCTAAGAGAATCTTCATACATCGAACTACCATCCTGGATAGCGCCGAAAAAGGCAATCATCAACCCTAAAAACGATGATGAAGAATGTTTCAAGTGGGCTGTAATAGTGGCACTACATCATGAAGAGATCGCTAGTCATTCAGAAAGGATGCCAGACCTAAAAAAGTATGAGAATAAGTATACAACTGGAATGGTTTCGAATTTCCCGTAGCAATAGACAAAATAGGAAAGTTCGAGAAGAATAATCCTGACATTGCGGTGAACGTACTATATATCGAAGAAAAGTCTACAAAGAGGGAAATCAACACCACGCAAGAATCTCATTGTAACATAAGCGCAAAGAAACAAGTCAATCTGTTGATGGTTTGTGATGGAGAAAAGAAGCACTATACAACCATCAAGAATCTGTCAAGGTTGATGGGTCAAGAAAACACAAACCATTAACATGCACAACACTTTTGAATCAACTGTCTGAATGGTTTTAAAAATGTAGAGTCACGAGACAAGCACTATGTCTACTGCTCTGGCAATGAAGAAGTAGGAGTGGAGATGCCTGGAGAGAAGGTAACATGGTTGCATTATAACAATGGAGAGATGTAGTTCAGAGTACCTTTTGCATCTATGCAGATTTCGAGAGTATTTTAGTACCTATGAAGAAAGATGGAAGAGAGAAGAACAGAAAAACACTATCGAAGCATGTACCTTCAGGATGGTGTACGTAGAGTAAGTTTGCGTATGGAGATGTGCCCGTCCCCCTAAAAGTATACAAAGGGGAAGATTGAGTAAAGAAGTTTGTGGATCATCTGGAAGATGAAGTAAAGCGATTGTATACGACATTTCCTGAGCTGTCAATGATAGACTTGACGGATGTTTAGAAGCGTGATCATCGGGATGCAGAAACTTGTCATATATGTATGCAGCTATTTTCAGATCCCCAAAATTGCTAAGTCAGAGATCACTGTCACTATACAGGTTTATATCGAGGTGCTGCACATAACAATTGCGACTTAAGAGACAAGATACCACATCATATCCCCATCATCTTTTGCAACTTGAGTGGGTACGATGCACACCTCTTCATTAGAGGACTTGAAGAAAAGTACAACACGAAAGAAACAGGGAAAAGTATATATCCTCCAAGTCAAAATAGCAATAACACTTGCTAGTGTTGTAAACTGTGACGGTGCACAAGTGTACAAGGAGATCGAACTCATATTCATCGACAGCTGTAGATTTATGGCATCAAGTTTGGATAAATTGTCCTCTAATCTTAGCGATGAGCAGTGAAGAAATCTTCGATGGTTTTGCAAGCAAGATAGCATATTTAAGTTGATGCGCTGCAAAGGTGTATATCCATACGAGTATATGGATAGTTGGGAAAAGTTTACTGAGACATAGCTACCTCCAAAAAAACATTTTACAGCAAGCTGAACATGTGTGGTATAAGTGATGAAGACTATGAACATACATAACAGGTATGGAATAGAGTGTCTCTACAAAGTGATGTGATAACACTTGGAGATTACCACGATGTGTACTTGACAACGGACGTTCTACTACTAGCAGATGTGTTTGAAACGTTTCAGGATACATGCTTGCATCACTACCAATTGGATCCACTCCATTTCTACACAGCACCCGGTTTGGCGTGGAAAGCAGCCTTGAAGTATAGCCAAATAGAGTTAGAGTTGCTCACAGACATAGACATGTTGTTAATGTTCGAGAGAGGTACAGGAGGTGGTACAAAACAAGCTGTACACCGCTATGTAAAATTAAACTACAAGTATATGGATGATCAATATGATCCGAACGAGGAATCCTCATATGCAATGTACCTTGATGCAAATAACCTTTACGGTTGGGCTATGGCATCTGACTTACGAACACGTGGGTAAAAAATGTTGAAAAGTTCACACCTGAAGGTATTGCGAAGTTAGTTAAAAAGAATGAATATGGCTATCTGCTGGAAGTAGATTTCGACTATCCAAAGAGGCTACATGTTGTTCATAATAGTTTACCATTTCTACCTGGAAGAATGACGCTTGCAAAGGTGAAAAAACTCGTACCAAATCTCCACAACAAGCGTGAGTATATCTATTTATTCTATTATTTATTTATTTATTTATTTCATTATTTAATGTCGAGTTTACAAGATAGCTTTAGAGCTAATAAAAATCGACTAACTACGTAAAAAATACAATAAAATATTAATGGAAAATAAAATTAAATATAACCCAGACCAACAGTATAGGTTTTGCAGAGACGACATGAAAAAGAAAAGTTTTCAACTTCTTTCAGGATACGAATGAATGTATCGAGACTACTACATGGCTTTATGGAAGGAGCTAATACATTCCACAGTTGGGGACCTCGGTAGGAGACTCTTTCAAGACCATAGTTTACGGTCCGAGGACGCTCACTATGGAAGGCTCTGGGTTTGCGAATAGAATAAGGTACGTATCTGATAGCAAAAATATCTTTCATAAAAACTGGATTTTGACTATTTATTGTTTTAACCATCTCCTTCAATAAGATAATAATATTTTGCTCATGCATACCCCTCTGGCCCGTTAAATCGCAAAGCTCTTTGTAGGATAAATTTTCATCACATTCAATCAAAAGTCTCATGGCTCTTTTGTGAATATGAGAGATCCTATTATGAGATTGTCGAAGACAAAACATCCAAAGCAAAGGGCAGTAATTAAACTGAGATTTTACGAACGCATTCAACAATCTCTGCAGTTTACATTGGTTTAGATAAGGACTCAATCGAGTATTTAGCTTCCTACTAGCGTTCCTACTGTGTTAACTGTGTTAACGCTTTTTATCATAGTTGAACCTGGATTGATAGTTGTAAGAAGGACCTAGTACCATAAAATAGCACTTTTCTTTATTTGAACAGAGAAAATTCTTCTGAAACCACGATGTAACAACCTTCATTTCTTTGGTCAATCTAAGCTTCACATAGTCAAGATATTTGCCAGAACAATACATGGAATTATCATCGGCAAAATTGCAAATGTCTAAATCAATAAATTCAAATAGATCGTTTAGAAATATATTAAATAACAGAGGTTCAAGAATTGAACCCTGTGGAGCTCCAGCTAGGATATTCAAGAGGCTGCTAAAAAACGAACCAACTTTAACCCTTTGCTTTCTGTGAGATAGATAACTAAAGATAAGCAACAAAGCTGATTCACCGAGACCATATTCTTTCAGTTTAGCTAATAGAAGATCATGATTTATTGAATCAAAAGCTTTACTTAAATCCATAATAATCACTCCTACAATATTACCCTTGTCTAAATAACTGCGCCAATTTTCGACCATTCTCAGAAGCGCATGTTGGGTAATAAACATCTTTCTAAAACCGCAGAGAAAGGGAGATAATTTTGGTTCGATGTATTGGGATAGCAAATAATTTAGCAAATATTGGCAGAACACTTATCGGTCGATAATTACAGATTTTGTCGCGTCATCTTTCTTGAATACTGGCGAAACTTCTGCTTCTTTTAAGACAAATGGAAAGTCAGATGATTGAATAGCAGCATTCATCAAATGGTAGAATGTGCTCATTGTAATCGTTAACAAAAGCTTTCAATAATCGGATTGGAATATCGGTTGTTGGTGTTGCTTTCTTTACATCTAATTTTGATATCTCATCAACAAGTTCTTGTTTGGTAATTTGCGTGAATTCAAATTTTTCGCATGAGTCATTTTCATGAGATTTTATTGCAACGATACTTGTGTGACCTTCGAATTGAAGTATTGCTTTCTTAAGACAAGATGACTTA
Organism: Turritopsis dohrnii; assembly: GCA_027922465.2. Lineage (NCBI taxonomy): Eukaryota > Metazoa > Cnidaria > Hydrozoa > Anthoathecata > Oceaniidae > Turritopsis > Turritopsis dohrnii. The sequence goes on along the minus strand of BQMF02000215.1, from coordinate 81,927 downwards.
TTCATATTTTCGAAGCCAAGATCATTGGTTTTGTTTAGGAAGTAACTGTTGAAAAGGGTAGCTATCTCGACGCTTCCTTGTGCTATCTCATCTTTTTCTACAATTACGATTTTATCGCGAGATGAGCAGTCATTCGATAAGAAAGGTTTCATCGATTTCCAAAAACTTTCATCATTGCTAACATCGTTTATCTTGATGCTATTAAAATAATCAAACTTTGCCTTTCTGACTGTAGTGACACATTTGTTCCGCTGTTTATTATACATAATGAATTTCTCCTCTGAAGGACTGCTGTTGTATTTGTTTCGGAGTTTCGACCGGTGCATGATCTCTTTGCATATTTCTTTGGTAACAAAAGGATTGTGATTTGCTCGTAGATGTTTCTTCTTGAGCGGTAAATGCTTCTCTAAGATTTCAGAAGATATCTTTTGTAGGTCTGCAAAACTTGCATCTTTTAAATTCCTATTCAAGTCTTCGCGATATAACTCTTGATTGAAATTCTTGAAGTTTCGGTAAGTGATGGTTTTACTTTCTGACTTAATGAAGTTTGATTTCAGAACGGTTAAAACCATGCTGTGGTAATCTGATTTTCCACTTTCCACTGTACTTGTATGTTGGAAGTGTTTCTTGCGATTTGTCAGGATTAGATCGATACAAGTTGGATTCACCACAGATTTGAAACAAGTAGGGGCTGAATTGAGAACCGTTAAGTCATAACCTGACATGAAAGATTTCAGATTTTCATTTGATGGTACCATGTTAAAGCGTTGACTCATAGCTTAGTTCTAAAGAAATTACACCGAGTCATCAGGTATCATCAGATCGCCTGGCTCAAGCCTTATATAAACTTAAACACAAGACTGAGAAAAGAATCAAAAAGCGACTTCGAAAAAGACTTTTTCAAGCTTATGAACAATAGCGTGTTTGGTAAGACCATGGAGAATATTCGGAACCATCGTAATATGATGTTAGTTATGAGCGAAAAGAATTACAAGGAGTTCGTCATGAAGCCTAACTTTAAAAGTGGAGTTCGCTTTAGCGCAAACTTGATGAGTGTGGAGATGGGTAAGACAAAGATCAAGATGATGAAGCCTGTATACATAGGTCAGGCTATACTTGATCTAAGTAAGATGTTAATGTATGAATTCTACTCTGACTACATACAGCTGAAATATGGTAGTAAGCTGCAACTCTGCTATATGGACACTGACAGCTTCGTGTACCACATCAAGACGAGGGATTTCTATCGAGATATAGCCGAAGATGTACAAAAGAGATTTGACACGAGTAATTATTCAGAGGAAGACAGATTATACACATTAAAGAATGAGAAGGTTATTGGTCTGATGAAGGACGAACTTGGTGGTAAGATCATGACGGAGATTGTGGCTTTACGAGCTAAACTCTATGCATACAAGACGCTAGAGAAGGAAGACAAGCGATACAAAGGCATGAAAAACTGTGTGGTTAAAAAATCAATCACATTGGAAGATTATAAGAGGTGTCTAGAGGATGGAAGAAATCTATATAGAGAGATGGTAGTGCTTCAGAACAAGAAGCATCAAATCTATACACAAAAAGTGAACAAGATTGCTTTGAACAGAACGATGATAAACGCATCATGCAGGCAGATTTGATCACAACGCCTGCTCGAGGATTCATAAATTCATAAAAATCATGCTGAATTGAGTAATTCACGAGAAGTTTTTTCTCATGAAAACATCACACAAATTGTACGTAAAACTTGTAATCATGAGATCACTAGTTCGATCCCTACTCGGAGTGCGCACTTCCACGCAGTTGCTTTGGATATATCGCGGTTTGGGTAAACTTCGATCTGGGTGATTAATCGATCAAATCGATCGAATTTCAATAAAAGGGTCATGGCTGGAAGGTGTTAGCATGAACCTAAACTACTATCACATGTGGCTGTCGGAAAAACCGACAGTTTTGTTTTCAATTACAAGTTCATGATTGGAGTAAAACAAAACTATAATAAAAAGAGAAGGATCAGCAGCAAATCATAGATGCTTTTAAAATTAGTTTGCAGAAGTGGGAGATCGAACGTTTAATGAAGTGGAGGGAAATAATAGATGCTACACCAAAATTGTGAAGCTGTACAGGGAATGGTGTGCGACGAAATTAAACAAGACAATATGGAATGCAGCTTCCAAGGGTCACTTTGATATTGTCAAACTGTGCAAGGAGTTGAGTGCGACTGATTATAACGAAGCAATAGATTCAGCAGCTTACAATGGTCACCTCGAGATCGTTAAAATCTGCAAGGAGTGGGGTGCGACTGATTTTGATAAGACAATGGAAAAAGCAGCTAGAAATGGTCATGTCGAGATTGTTAAATTATGCAACGGGTGGAAGGGTAAGATCGAAATTAATAAGTTGTTATCGGGGTTGAAGACATTAAAAGATGAGATTAACCACATTGACAATGATGAGCTGTTATCGGAGTTGGAGGCACTAAAAGATGAGAATGGTAACATCGACATTGGTAAGGTATTATCATGGTTGAAGACATTTAAAGATGAGATTAATCACATCGAGATTGATATGGCATTATCAGTGTTGGAGGCACTAAATGATGAAAATTGTATCATCAACATTGATAAGGTTTTATCATGGTTGGAGGTATTAAAAGATGAGATTAATAACATCGAAATTGATAAGCTATTATCAGAATGGGAGGGCAAAATAAGGATGAAGCAGTGATAGTAAAAGGTCTATTGTCAATATATTTTAATGCTCATTTCATGTAGCTCATCACCGCCACATGAAAGAATAAAATGTAAGAAGTAGTACTACTCGTCTGTTTTTGCGTTCAGACAGGACTTTTGATATTTGTTTTCTGGAAGTGGTGTCATATAATAAAACTAGTCATGAACATCGATGGATTTCTAGACGTAGTCGACACTCCCCTAGAAGCTGCGAAAACAGCAGAATTTATACGTGCCGTACAAAGTGGTCAACATCTCGGTGGTAAAAAACCTTGGATAGTTGAAAGACTGAATAAGATGAGTGAAAAGACCATCGAAAAGCTATACAGAACATTTGCAAACCCACAGCAACAGCAGCGGCAAGAAACGTCTAATTTCAACGCTCTGATATCTAGATTGGTAGGTGTGAGAGATGTTTTGAAGATGTTGGGGGAGATCAACGGAAATACACTCATCACTAACTAATCACGAGTTATATGGCGGCATCTATGCTTAACGTTTCACCGATGGATGTGCTAGGGTCTACTATTCACTTGTATTGCAAGTCTTATTTCGGCCCTTTCGTGCTGTTTGCGATCATTTTCACTAATCTTGATTGGAATAAGTACGCAAAAAATCGCTTAAGAGCGTCAAATAAATGAGCAACGATTAGAAAAAGATAGTAAAATAGAAGGACCCAGACAGGGTCGCGAGTGCAAAGAAGATAGCAGAGTGGAACCGAAAGAATAAAAAGACAATGTTACAAGTACCTAGTCAAGTACCTACGCAAGTACCTACACAAGTACCTACACAAGTAGCTACGCAAGTACCTACTCAGACGTATATGATAGAAGGAGTTGGGGGTGCAATAGCTGTTTTAGCAGTGGGGTTGTTAGTGTACTAATAAAACACACGATTTTCTGGTAAGCCTTCCGATGACACTGGTATAAAAGTGCAAGCACAAAATCAGGATCATTTTTGCTTAATACAAATGGAGAAAGAATTCATGGATAGCATGTGACGGACGGTACGTTTACTAGGCTTCACCAGCTTGTACGCGTAAGCTGGAAAGAAATTCTTCAGTATAGGAGCTCCTTGAAATTTTGTCAGATGATTACGCACTCAAGCAAGAGTGGTACAAGGATAAGATTTCGTCTTAGATAAATGGTTAGCACCTTAATAGGAGCAGAAGTAAGTGCAGCACTTTTCACGTCCTGAACTATGCAGAGAGAGCTCTCTCTGGTGATGAGGAAGCAGCAACAGAGAGAAAAGAACGCGCTATGGCAGCCGAACACGCGAGACAAGCACAAATGGAAGGGGATAGAGAGCACGTGACACGCCTTGACTTTATCAACAACAAATTTGGACAAGAAAATAACGCCTATGCGTACATCTCTGATCTTGATCGAGGCATGCACGAGTACTACAAAGCGACAGAACAGCATCTCCCTCCTTTACCACCTAGACCTGAATTAACGGATTTTTATAACTCTTCTAGAGCTCAAAAGACTGGTGAATTGCTAGCGATCGTTGGAGCCCTAGGCATTCTTGCATTTCTGCTCTACCGTATGTTATAAATGACTGAAAAGTTGCGTGACATCTACTATCAACCAGAGAATCTGTGGAAAGCGAAGAAAAACTAAAGAGCTTAAGAAGTCTGTGTCTGGATTCACTAGGAAACAAGTTTTGGAGGGGCTAAATCATCAAGCCTTAAGCCAGATATATCTATCAAGGCCTAGACACATTGACTATCCTGTTTTTTACGTCACCAAGGTAAACAAGATCCATCAGACTGATCTTTTGTATCTTCCTCATGACAAGGTCTATCAGAATACGTATAAATGCGCTTTGAATGTGATAGATATTGCTTCAGGGTATAAAGCGAGTAGACCTCTGAGAACAAAGAAGGCGAGCGACGTTGCAGAGACGCTTGCTGACATTTACAAAAAGAGGTAACTGCTGAAGTGGCCTGAGAAGCGCTATGTAGATAGCGGGTCAGAGTTCAAGTTGGAAACAACCAAGCTCTTCCAGAAGCACGATACCGAGGTGGTGAGAACTACAAAAAAAGCATAATCATAGAAAGGAAGCCTACCAGAAAAGTGTGAGTCAACTGAACAACAATGTTCTTGCCAGAACTGGAATGAAAGCCTCAAAGGTCATTAAACTCGAGAAAGTTCCGTTAAAAGATGAGTTTACCCAAAGAAAGAATATTTAGATGAATCGGGATTATTCCACTATTTACTAGCACCAGATGAAGAACATGACGAGACAATAGGACCCGTGACTGACAACAACTGGAGTCTGAAAACGTACCGGTTCAATAACATATTGAATACCCCGGTCAGCGTGTTTCATACTACCTAGAAGATGAGCTTGAAAGTTTGGGCTTGAACTTGAAAGTTTCCAGCAAAATGAATTTGTTTTCAGCATAGCCAGCAAGTTCCATTTGGTTAATTATTAAAACATTAGGGATGGTAATTTGTGGTTCTCGACGATTTGGTAAAATGATGTACCTTTTTAACGCTACTTAACCGCTTGGAATTAGCGTATTTAATAGTGATCTGCCTGATTTTGTGTAAGAAAACCTCTTATCTTCATCAAAGCCTTTATTTTAGAAGAGGCTTTCTTGCACATACTAGCAACATGAGGATAAAAAGATAACTAACCATCTAATGTGACACCAAGGAAGGTGACGCTATTGGAGTCAACAATTTTGGCTGGACCTAAGTCTAAACAGATATTATTATCTTCAGTCCCCAGAAAAATTGCCTGAAACCTTTCAGGATTTGCTACCATTCCGTTACTTGAGAACCAATCCAACACAGAACTTAGGTGACTGTTAATTTGACGTATGATATTTGTGATATCTGAGCCGCAAGCATGTAAGGTGTTATCATCGGCAAAGTTGCATATGTTTTCTTGGACTGAAAGTAATAATTCTTGATAAAGATGTTAAATAGGATAGGTCCAAGCACCGATCCTTGTGGAACCCCAAGTAAAATTTCAATTCAATCTCTCAATGTTGAACCAATACGTACCGGATATTTACGAGCACTCAAATAGCTGTTAAATAGATTGAGTGTTTTAGTCTCAAATCCTGAAGCTGCAAGTTTTGCAAAAAAGAGGTCATGTGGAAGACAATCAAAGGCCTTAGAAAGATCTATTAGTACCGCCTTAAAATTCTGGAAGTATTGAGACAAGATTGCCATTTGCGGATCATGTTAATGATGGAATGTTGGGTGCTGAAAGACTTGCGAAAACCACAAAGAAACTGAGATTTATTGATGAAAGGTTTAATTCGTTTCGCAATAAGTCTTTCAAATACTTTTGACTCTATACGTAAAGCCTAATAGGTCTAAAATTTGCTTTTGCGGTGGTGCTGTTTTTCTTATGGACTGGGATAATATCGGCCACCTTTAGTTCATCTGGAAAAATTGACCTGTCAATAACCCAACTATTAAAGATTGAAGTTAAAACGTCAGCACACTCAAAAGCACAGAGTCACAAAGCCTTAGTAGAAATAGAATCCACTGAATGACTTATCAGGATTAAGGCCAAGTATTTCCCTAATCACCGCATCATCCGTTACTGCTTTGATGTCAAACTGGCTAGCGAAGTTTAATGTTGATTGGATGGCTGCAATGGATGGATGTGAAGAATATTTAGCAATAGCAGATAATACAGGATCCGAGTTGCTTGTATTTAATCCTGGAACAGTTGGATTAAAAGTAGTTGGCTATCAGTAGTTCTATTAAAAATTGATTGAAATTGAATAATAGTTCATCTTCATTGCTTAGAACTTCATTGTTTTCGACAAGCAAAATTCTCTCTTCACAGTTTCTATGTTTTGAACTTAAAAAGGGTTTAAGTGCCGTCCAAAAGCTTTTCTGGTTAGTGATGCTTGCAAATTGAGATTTTTGGCTTGTCGGCTCATGTTCACAACTAAATTTCTTTGCGTCTTGTAACAAGCTATGTCCTCAGGATCTTTTGTTTTATTGGCTATGTTTCTCAATTTTGAGCATTTCATGATAGCCTTCCTGAGGTCATTAGTCAGATGCTGCTTGTTATTGCCACGCAAAATTTTAGTTTTGACAGGTGCATGCTTATCTAAAACGGCGGTGAAATGTTTTTCAAAGTTAACATGGTTATCGACATTACAATCTAAGTGATAATATAGTTCACTTTTAAATTTGTTGAAATCAAAGTATTTCCACCTATAAAGTATTTCCATATATAATGTATAATTTTTCGAGGCAATTTCTCATAAATTGTCTTAAGCATTGAAAAAATTAACAAATGATAATCACTTAATCCTGTCTCGAAACTGCCAGTATTCAATAGAGATGGTTTCCTATTGTAGATAATCAAGTCAATGCAAGGGTCAGTTCAGCAGGGATAATTTGAATATCACTTGTGAACTTAAACTGAAACAGACGCCGGGAGGGAATATCACATTTCAAAAATATTAAAAGGCCTTTGCTATTACAAGAAATATCTAGTTTGTAAGGGGTTTTGAAATTTGAAAGTTTAAATTGTGCTGTTGGGAAAGTATCATCGAGTTTTGTCTCCCCTATTGATAGGACAGTCTGGTAAACCATTTAGGAGTAGCTTCTTTTTTGCAATACAACTATCGTCTATGTTTTTATTGTCGATCATTTTTAAACCATATGCATCCGCAATTTTTGAGATTAATTTATTCATTTCCGTACATTTTGGTTCAAGACTTGCGTCATCCTTCCGCATACAGAGGTTTGAAAGTATGATTTCTGTGTTGGGTGATATCTATCTCACAAATTTAATGACAGTTTCTAAATTTTCTTTGGTGTTTTCAACCTTCTTGGTTAAATCATTCGTGCCGACATGAAAAATGCTTGTCAGGCTTATAGTTTATTACAGGTTTACAATAATCAATCATATCTTTGGATGTTGCCCCACAAAAGCTACGATCACTGACCTGGTTTAATTTTGATGAGGCACCGTTTCTGTCTATTCTATTTACCATTGAGTCACAACATGCAATACCCTTATATTCACTATCGCTTTATCAACAGTTTTCACTTGAACTTAACGTGTTTTACACTTGGTACTCTTGACTTATTTTCTGATGATTTTGATTCAAATTTTGATTTCAAATAAGTGTTATGATTGGGTTTTCTCACCTATGCTAATTGATCTTTAGTTTTGTCCTCCAACGCTACTTGATTACTTTCAGTAAAAGTAGATCTGTTCGATGTATCGAGAATTTCAGGGACAATGAAGTTCTTAGCGTCTGAATCATTTTGATCTAATCGTTCTATCGACTTTGAAGTGGGTGTAAAACACATTTGTGTAAGTTGATTTATTAAAATGTTTTTTGATCGAAGTTCCTCTCTCAAAAAATCAACTTTTTTTAGGAGATTTTCAGCTACATCAGTTAAATCGTTTTCACTACGTTGCATACGTTCAACCTTAATTTTATCAAATTCATTTTTCAAGAAACATTTCAGTTCCCGCAAAATGTTCTTTTCCGTACTCCGTAAGTCATCTAAAACATTTTGTCAATGAATTTTTCTGACTCACTCATATGTTGTTGTGTCTTGATAATTTTAACCTCTTCATCAGAATTTTTTAGCATCTGTGATACCAAATCCATCTTAAAAATAAACGACCAATACCTTCACAACTTTATATCTTTCAAAGCTACTTTATAAGGAGACGTCCGTTCTCTTCAATAGCGCGACTAACACCGATGACATTAATTGAAACTACATGTGCGATGAGGAGAATCTTCCCAAATGGAAATAACCCAATGTTGTTAGTTTATAACAAAATTACTTCAACAATGTTGCAGTGTTATTACTTATTAAGTGAAGCAACTCAATAAATAAAATAAAAAGTAAAAGACACAAAATATCACAGTAGTAGAATTCACAAGTAGCGCTACAAGCCCTCACAATATTACAGAAGTGCGTCATAGGTTCGAAAAGGCTGCTAAGTATTTTTTCGTAGAAGGTATTTCTCCTCAATCTATCAATACAAATAGGAATTATCATTTGATGCAAATGAAGGACAATTCGACTGTCACATGTCCAACGCAATTGATAAACGCGTATTTAAGGAAGATTTTTGTTCATTTCGTCAACCGTATAAGTTATTACAATGAGACAATGTAGGATGTCATTCCTTCTAATTTCAAAAGATACCTTAAAGAATAATAGAAACATTAACCGACTAATAAGTTTACGCCGTAATTGGACTTCGTTCAAAAAACATTTTGATAAATCAGCTTACACAAATGTGTTTTACACCCACTTCAAAGTCGATAGAACGATTAGATCAAAATGATGCAGACGCTAAGAACTTCATTGTCCCTGAAATTCTCGATACATCGAACAGATCTACTTTTACTGAAAGTAATCAAGTAGCGTTGGAGGACAAAACTAAAGATCAATTAGCATAGTTGAGAAAACCTAATCATAACAATTATTGGAAATCAAAATTTGAATCAAAATCATCAGAAAATAAGTCAAGAGTACCAAGTGTAAAACACGTTAAGTTCAAGTGAAAACTGTTGATAAAGCGATAGTGAATAAAAGTGTAAGACAAAGTGTTAATACATGTTGTGACTCAATGGTAAATAGAATAGACAGAAACGGTGCCTCATCAAAATTAAACCAGGTCAGTAATCGTAGCTTTTGTGGAGCAACATCCAAAGATATGATTGACTATTGTAAACCTGTAATAAACTATAAGCCTGACAAGCATTTTTCATGTCGGCACGAATGATTTAACCAAGAAGGTTGAAAACACCAAAGAAAATTTAGAAACTTTCATTAAATTTGTGAGATAGATATCACCCAACACAGAAATCATACTTTCAAACCTCTGTATGCGGAAGGATGACCCAAGTCTTGAACCAAAATGTACGGAAATGAATAAATTAATCTCAAAAATTGCGGATGCATATGGTTTAAAAATGATCGACAATAAAAACATAGACGATAGTTGTCTTGCAAAAAAGAAGCTACTCCTAAATGGTTTACCAGACTGTCCTATCAATAGGGGAGACAAAACTCGATGATACTTTCCTAACAGCAAAATTTAAACTTTCAAATTTCAAAACCCCTTACAGACTAGATATTTCTTGTAATAGCAAAGGCCTTTTAATATTTTTGAAATGTGATATTCCCTCCCGGCGTCTGTTTCAGTTTAAGTTCACAAGTGATATTCAAATTATCCCTGCTGAACTGACCCTTGCATTGACTTGATTATCTACAACAGGAAACCATCTCTATTGAATACTGGAACTTTCGAGACAGGATTAAGTGATTATCATTTGTTAATTTTTTCAATGCTTAAGACAATTTATGAGAAATTGCCTCGAAAAATTATACATTATAGGAGGTAGAAATACTTTGATTTCAACAAATTTAAAAGTGAACTATATTATCACTTAGATTGTAATGTCGATAACCATGTTAACTTTGAAAAACATTTTACCGCCGTTTTAGATAAGCATGCACCTGTCAAAACTAAAATTTTGCGTTGCAATAACAAGCAGCATCTGACTAATGACCTCAGGAAGGCTATCATGAAATGCTCAAAATTGAAAAACATAGCCAATAAAACAAAAGATCCTGAGGACATAGCTTGTTACAAGAAGCAAAATAAATTTAGTTGTGAACATGAGCCGACAAGCCAAAAATCTCAATTTGCAAACATCACTAACCAGAAAAGCTTTTGGACGGCACTTAAACCCTTTTTTAGTTCAAAACATAGAAACTGTGAAGAGAGAATTTTGCTTGTCGAAAACAATGAAGTCCTAAGCAATGAAGATGAACTATCATTCAATTTCAATCAATTTGTAATAGAGCTACTGATAGCGAACTACTTTTAATCCAACTATTCCAGGATTAAATACAAGCAACTTGGATGCTGTATTATCTGCTATTGCTAAATATTCTTCACATCCATCCATTGCAGCCATCCAATCAGCATTAAACTTCGCTAGCCAGTTTGACATCAAAGCAGTAACAGATGATGTGGTGATTAGGGAAATACTTGTCCTTAATCCTGGTAAGTCATTCAGTGGTTCTATTTCTACTAAGGCTTTGTGACTCTGTGCTTTTGAGTGTGCTGACGTTTTAACTTCAATCTTTAATAGTTGGGTTATTGACAGGTCAATTTTTCCAGATGAACTAAAGGTGGCCGATATTATCCCAGTCCATAAGAAAAACAGCACCACCGCGAAGGCAAATTTTAGACCTATTAGTCTTTTCCGTATAGAGTCAAAAGTATTTGAAAGACTTATTGCGAAACGAATTAAACCTTTCATCAATACATGGTTATCTCAGTTTCTTTGTGGTTTTTGCAAGTCTTTCACCACCCAACATTCCATCATTAACATGATCCGCAAATGGCAATCTTGTCTCAATACTTCCAGCATTTTGGGGCGGTACTAATAGATCTTTCTAAGGCCTTTGATTGTCTTCCACGTGACCTTATTCTTGCAAAACTTGCAGCTTCTGGATTTCTGACTAAAACACCCAATCTATTTAGCAGCTATTTGAGTGGTCGTAAATATCCGGTACGTATTGGTTCAACATTGAGGGATTGAATTGAAATTTTACTTGAGGTTCCACAAGGATCTGTGCTTGGACCTCTACTATTTAACATCTTTATCAAGAATTATTATTTTCAGTCCAAGAAAACATATGCAACTTTGCCGATGATAACACCTTACTTGCTTGCGGCTCAGATATCACAGATATCATACGTCAAATTAACAGTCACCTAAGTTCTGTATTAGATTGGTTCTCAAGTAACGGCATGGTAGCTTATCCTGAAAGTTTTCAGGCAATTTTTTTGGGACTGAAGATAATAATATCTGTTTAGACTTTAGGTCCAGCCAAAATTGTTGACTGCAATAGCGTCACCCTCCTTGGTGTCACAATAGATCGTTAGTTATCTTTTTATCCTCATGTTGCTAGTATGTGCAAGAAAGCCTCTTCTAAAATAAAGGCTTTGATGAAGATAAGAGGTTTTCTTACACAAACTCAGGCAGATCACTATTAAAAACTAAATATCGTCGAGAACCACAAATTCCCATCCCTAATGTTTTAATAATTAACCAAATGGAACTTTCTGGCTATGTGGAAAACAAATTCCTTTTGCTGGAAACTTTCAAGTTCACAACAGTGTTTAAGTTTCGTGTGAAAGAATTAACGTTTTCTTATTTGTTTATTCATTAACTATTGGAGTTTTCTGTGTATTTAGAACACAGAACTAACAGGTTGAGTTGAGCGTACAGTGCAGAGATTCTTTGGCAGGGAAAATTCAAAATGTGATTCAAAAGTTAATAAAGGGAGGTTGTGTTATGGACGAGAAAATTGCCGCTTATTGTTGTAACACACTCAAAGTTGCAGAATGGATGGGGAGATTGAGGCTTGTGTTAGATTTCAGACGTGAACATTTTCATTGATATTACAAAATTCAAGTACGAAAGTTTAAAAACAGTGTCGGAAATAATTATGTCTGGAACTTTCGATTTGAAACATGGTTACCACTACATACCAATTGCCTCAGAGCATCAAAAGTATTTGGATTTTGCATGGACTTTTCCAGTCGGTGTCACCAAGTATTTTGTATTCGATGTTTTACTTTCTGGATTGGTCAGTGCTTGCTACGCCTTTAAAAATTGATGCGACCATTTGTCACAAATTGGCGTTCTGAAGGCATATTTTCAGCGATTTATCTCGACGATGGGATATTTGGTTTCATTCGTATCAAGTATCTGCATTCCATTCTAAAACAACTCAAAACGACTGACGACGTGCTGCCTTAATAATAAATTTCCAAAAATAAAATTTAAAGCCTAGTCAATTTGACAAATGCCTAGGTTTCGAGACAGTAAGTTGATGATTTCTAAAGTACCGCAAGACTAGATAAAAAATTTAAAAACTCTTATTACGAATTGTCTCCTTTCTTCGTTAGCAACAGCTGAACAAATGTCTAAGATTGCTGGTCACTTGATCTCAATGTCATTAGCTTTAGGAAATATCACCAATTACTACTTACCGAGAGATATTTGCTGTAAAATACGTCTTGTAGTCCGTTGCTTCTATGTTGCTAAACGAGCGTGCTATGTGGAATACTGATAACGTTAATATGCGCTGAATCATCGAAGCGGGAAGTTCAAAGCCTCATTGGCGGTCATTAGCCATTGAAATATTTAATCTATGCGTATCTAAAGATGTCGAGATATTACTTCAATGGATTCCCAGGAGTGAAAACATAATTGCTGACGAAATTTCAAGAGCACGTGATACAGATAATTGGAGCATTGCTGATGACACGTTCAAAAAGATTGAGGAGACGTTCGGGAAATTAACTATTGACAGATTCGCGGATCACTTAAACAAGCAAACAAAAAGGTTCATTTCAAAGAGTTATTGTCCTGAGGTCAAAGCAGTAAATACGCTCACCACCAATTGTAGAAACGATTTTAATTGGCTAAGTCCTCCTGTTAAATTGATTGCTCAGACCTTGAGTTATCTAAAGTTTTATCAAGGGAAAGGAGTTCTGTTTGTGCCAAGTCCGCTATTGAAAATTCTTGGAAAAATAAAATTAAATTTTTAATGGTCGATTAAGATGTGAATGAAAAGAAAAGTTTTTTTGAAACACTGACAACAATTTCGAAAGCAATAAACAAATTTAAGCTGTGTGTTCACGAAAAAACCTTTAACTTTTATGTTTTTAAGTATCAATTTGGAGGTTTCAGCGTTTGAAACAATAAGCACGATGTAATTAAACTACGTGTTAATCGACCATCAAAAATTTAATTACATTCTCCCAAGACATTTTCCTTCATTTTTCAAAAACCGCTTTTTCATTTTTCACAAAAATATCCTAGCCTAAAAAACTTGACACTGGCTTTCCATCGATGTAAAAATTATTTTGAAATTCGGTATATTCATTCAAAAAAACAGCTTTAAATTTTCTGTTTCCAACACTATGAAACACACTGTATTTTTGGCCATTGTTAACCGAAAATGCTATACGGTGTGTCCACGAGAAACTAAAATGTCGTGATGAAGCTGCATTTATACGTGGAAGCATATATTTTTTTGCAAACTTGAAACATAGAAGTTTCATTTCTAAAAGTCGTACACGAAGATTTTAAAAACTTTCTTAAAGTTTTTTTTCCTTATAAATATTTTGGCAAGGCGTTGGGAATACAAAATTATTAAATCATAATAAAAACCTTAAGGTAAGTTTACAAAATGAAAATAAGTTTGTGCCTATTCCAAATGTTTCGTGACAAACTTATCGCAACACAACCAACAGCGGTTGTTTCAACGAAACAAAGAATTAATTGCTCGTTAAAAGTCTCTTTAATGATCATTACAAAATTAACAACCGTTTCGAAAGAAAAAATAGTAAATATCCTTTAAAACAAACATTTTTACAAATAGCAACTTGTATGTTTGGAAAGCTTAAAAAATCTTCTTTCCAACGGTATAAAAACCTCATTGCATTGGTGAAAATTCAAAAAGTTATTTGTGTTTCAAATGAGTGACCCATTTTCTGGTGGACACACTGTAGTGTTCAAATGACAAGTGTTGCAGTTTAACCTTTACTTTTTAAATAGCAGTTCCACACAGACTGTTTTTCTAAATTTTCGTCCGTCGCATTGTTAATCGATTTTCAACAACCTTCATTACTTTATCCTAATGCTACCTGTCTACATTTTCAATAAATAATTCGTGTACACATCACCATAGTCAATGTATAAACCTTCGCCTCGTTTTTAGTATTTCTATTATAGAACAATTGTAAGTGTAGTGGATATACTCCTGTTCCACCGGAAAACAGGTATTCATGATGTTGTTTCCTGAAGGCTCTAAAACTATGTTGAGAAAAACTCCTGTCCCATTGGGGAGCAGGTAACTTTTAAATAGTATTGTAACGGTAACGAGAAACCGTTTTCCGAGGCAGAATACCTATGTCTGTGAAGGCTCCACGCGGTGTTAAGAGAAAATCCTCTCTTACTGAGAAGCAGGTACACCACTGTGAAGGCTCTAAACCATGTTGAGAAAAACTCCTGTTTCATTGGGAAACGGGTACCCCCTCTGAATTGTATCGGTAACAAGAAACCATTAGTGGAGCAAGGATATACATGACGTTGTTACTTTGCATTAATGTTTACTATAGATGGGTTAAATTTTGGGTTTTGGAGAAAACTTGTTAAAATACAGCGTCCTCATCTTCAAATGAAAGCTGGAGCACTTCCTGAATTAATGAAAGCTTTGTATGCTAGTACGACACTGTTAAAATGCAAGCCAGCTTGGAATCAACAGTTACAATGGTCCAGCCAATATCAAGATGTCCAATCTTGTCCAGCTGGTCCATTTTTATGGCTCTGTATTTCAATGACCTTGTTTCAGCACAATCTTCCATATCAACAATGACGAGCGCCTTTTGCAGCATACGTTAGGGTCACATTAACACCGGTTTCCAGTCCCCGACAAACTCTGCATTTGTGAAGTTGAAGTTTGAAGGAGCTAAAAGGATATCATATCCTCATATCCTACGATCTCTTTCTTTTCAACATCAATCTCCACACCTTCTGGTGATGTATAAATTTGTCTTGATGCTTTTATCTTCGAGAGTGTAAACACGTCTATTCAGTGCACAAAGTTGACAATCAGGGAACTCTGTCTGCACTGCTATAGAGCGCTGGTTCCGCTTGTACCTTATTTCACCACTCAAGACCCTCCTATATTCATTTAGGTTCATCATAGAATAGCCTCGAAGAACTTCTTTTGATGTCAGTCTTAGTTGTTTCAGTGTAGCCATTTTCTTCAAAGTTAGAACATGAACTTTGAAGTAGTCTCTACTCATCGTCATCATTGATGAGAAGGCTCTCATCAATTATCACATATGTATTTTATACCACTTACACTATTTCAGATGGACTTGGACGTAGTGGTTGTGATGGCTCTGTGTGTACACGCCTCCGATCTTCAACATACCAGTTGCCTTGAAGGATTGGTTGTGCGGTGCCGGCAATGAATCGTTAATAAACTTTGTTTTGATGTTACTATCCGAGACAATGATGTTCGGGTTGATTCAGCCTGTAGTACTTATCACAGTACCTGTCAAGGTATTGAAGATAAGCTCTTACACACGATCAGCAATCGCGTTGTAGGCATCACACCAAGCTTTATCATCGGACACTTTGAATCCCATCTTCCAGGCGGTTGTCTCGCTATATCTCTATACAACTAGTGGCAATTCTTTGGGTTCTTGATCAAGAGAGGAACAATTTTACTCGGTTCCTTGTCATAGTCGATGTAGTACCTCGTATCTTACTTGTTTGCTACAATAGGTTCTGCTATGATTTAACCATGAGCGTCATTTTAAATACACCTTACTTTCTAACCTACCAGAAAAAGATTTCAATACAAATAAACAGTGAAAGCATCACTATAATTACCATAATGAAGCATACAAAACAAACACAAAATAGCTTTTAGACAGGCAGAAAAAGCACCAAACATCGTTAATCTACTAAGCCAAATTAATTTCACAGGAAAAATCTATTATAAAGATAAAAATGCAGTGGACGATCTAGAGGGAGGTATGTCGAAATTTGTGTAGGAGAGCATTAATATAATTTGTGAATTCAACTTATATTACCAATGAGATTATTTGAACGCTTTTCTTTTATTGTTATATTGCTAACACTCTCCTACACAAATTTTGACATGCCTCTAGATCAACCACTGATATGAGAAGCAAAAATATAATTTTTTTCTCTCTCTCTCCCTCCTCTTTGGCTCAGTTTTCATCTGCCATTATTGAAAGTTAAATTTTTTGCAGTGTCAGCGGAAAAACATCGGAACTCTAATAGCGCCTAGTTTCCTTTTGGAGCACGCCTTGGAGCTCGGACAAAATTTGTCAAACTTTCTTCCTGGAATATTGCGAAAAAAAATAATGATGAAAAGCATTAAACTGTTAGTGAATTACGAACACAAAGTCAATATCTTTGCACGCATCTGTTGATCGTTTTGAAGCATTCCCAAATCAGATGACGTCAGATAGACTATGCCAAGACCAGGAATAGAAACTGGGTTATTGCGGCCACAACGCAATGTACTAAACGCATACTATCACGGTTTGATTGCAGTAGCCTTCGAATAATCTTTCAAATGCTTTTCATCTAAATACGGCACAAACATATAAGGCAGTTAATGCTTCGATCATTCCTTACGGAATCCTTTGAAATTAGAAATAATGACATCCTACATTGTCCTATTTTAATAACTTATATGGTTGACGAACTGACCTAGAATCTTCCTTAAATACACGTTTATCGTTTGCGCTGGACATATTACAGTCGAATTGTCCTTCATTTGTATTAAATGTTAATTCCCATTTGTATTGATAAATTGACGAAAAAAAAGCCCTATGTCAAAATAATTAACAGAATATTCGGACCTTTGACGCACCTCTGTAACATTGTGAGAGCTTGTAGCGCTAATTTTGAATTCTCCTACTGTTATGTCCCGTGTGTATTACTTTTTATTTTATTTATTGAGTTGCTTCACTTAATAAGTAATAGCACTGCAACATTGTTGAAGTGCTTTAGTTATAAACGAACAACATTGCGATATTTGCATTTGGGAAGGTTCTCCTCACCGTACATTAATTTCAAGTGTTTTGTGCAAAGCGTTAATATAATTTCGATTTGGACATCAGTAAAATTTACTAGTTTTTCATCGATGAAATATATGCTGGAGTAGAAACAATTGAAAATCTATGTCAGTATCGTATCTTTCGTAATTGGTAAACTTTGTGCTAATTAAAAGCTCAGAACACACGAACTGTTCTTTTCCTATTCCAGTGCGGGGAATCGAACTACGGCCGCGGCGGTAAGAGCGCTGGATCCTCATCGCTAGACCACACGGAAGTTAGAAGTGATCGATAGCGATAAGAGGATTTCGGCCGCAGTGCAATAATACTTTTTGTCCGTTACTCCTAATACCATGGTAATCTCGTTACATTCCCGTCAATAATCATTGGAAGATACAATCAAATGATTCGTTACTTTCCAGACCTACAATAAGTTGACAAAAATTTTCAACGTGGAATCTTTGAATGCCTGGAATAACTGCATATTGCTCAAAAATATTGATGAAAAGCATAAAACTGTTAGTGAATGATTTTCTAATCTGTGAACCGAAAATAACTTATTATATATACTTTTTCTAACTACTTGGAAAGGAGCAAAGAATACTATATCAATTCGAGACAGGTTTTATATTATACTTCGATAGTAGATCGAACATCGTGACTAGAATGTGTACATAATTACAAGAACAAATTCTATGAACTAATATATTTTATTGCATAAAATGCAACTTTAACATGCACAAAGTCATCTGATAACAAATGTTGAATAGCTATCCCTTTCTCTTTCTTTCTTTGTTGAAAACTGCTGTTCAATTACCCCCGGATAAAAACTTTTAGAACCCCGATGCCAAAGTGAGTGCTAAGCCTGTTTCGTTATAAAAAACTGAACTTGTTCTAAAAGAAACCGTGGGGAACTGAACAGCACGTTTACAAAACTTTGTAAATGCAGCAAGGTGGTTCTGATACAATATTTACAATTGACTAATATTTCCCTCGAAATCGGTTTTCAAACTGATGGTACTTTCAAGCGTTTTTATAAAAAAAATTTTTTTTGATGATCAATTTTAAGTGACGTTTGATTGCTCGCTGGTTCGATCAGATAATCTGCGAATATCAGTCAGCACATTAGCAGAACATTTGAACCATAAGAGCAAAAGAAATGTAAATAAATGTCCGAACGGTCTTCATATGAGCCTTTCGCTCTGAAGTTTGAAAGATAACAAGTAAGTGATTTCGTTCTAACTTAACTGAATTCGTCAATCTTCCGCGAAATTCGTATTGTGATTGCTTAAAATTTGTTTGTCCCATGCCGTTTTATTTTGTGGAATATATTTAGAGAGTGATATATAATTAGATAAGGGTATTTTTTTCGTTTGTCCTCCCTTCTATTTTCTTATCCCTTTTTTCATTGTGTTGGGTATGGGATCTAAACAAAAGGATCACGTTTATAAAGAGGCCATAGGGTTGAAGGAGACTTGGTCCAAAGAAGCAAATTTTTCCTTTTGTTTCTAGGGTGGGGGATCCAAAGAAGATTAATGTTTTTTCTTCTTAATAAATTTCTTGGGAGTTACGTAATATTACATCAGTTCTTGGGCCACTTGCTCGCAGTTGATTTTGCCAGGTGTGTCTAAAATAAAATACAAATTAATTAAAGAAAAGAAAACGTTGTTATCAAGATAAAAACACAGGAGCACTTTTCTTTCAGGGCACAACTGCCAGCGCTGGAGAGTCACAACCTAAAAATCAAAAGGCGCAGATGCAGACCCATTTAAGGAACATCGAGAAATTTATGAGGCTCGGCTCCAAAGCTTTATGATTAAAGACCAGAAATCCAAGAATCAAATCGATTCATTGATTTCTGAGCTAGGTCAGCATGTGGATCTCACCGCAAAATTGAATGTGCAGGTTAACACGCTGGAAGCCGAGACCCACTCTTTACGTGCCAGGAATGAGGATCTTGAGTCGAAAATTTTGTCTCTTGAATCTCAGCTAGGTCAGTACAGTGATAAAATTAAAGATTTGGAACTTCAGCTTAAGGCGGCACAAAAAAATTTTGCATCTGCTAAGGGAAAAATTTCTTTAGGTCAGAAAGCTGCAAGAAAAATTGCAAATAATTCTGATGTCACTGTTGGTGCTTGACAGTGAACGGGTCATAATGAGAGCGATATCATTGTGATTACCTCCATCCAGGACGGCAGCGACATCGGTACATCATCCATCTTTAAGGGTTTCATCTTAGGCAGGAAAGATGGCAATGTGAAACATAAGCAGGCTAAGTCTTATACTTTTGCTAAGGTGATTTGTGGTAAGCCCGCTTCCCAAATCAAGGACACAGAGCTGTGGCAAAGATCCAACCTCGTCGCGCGCTTAGTTTCTATCATTTCAGGTTCATCAAAAGAAGAAGATATGATGGCAGTCGCGAATTACCTGGTGAAGCAGATGCCGTGGTTATCAGGGACATGTGTAAGAAATTTGTCTGTGCGCGACGCGGTGGATTTGCAAGCGAACCTCCGTATGCCGACAGCTGCATTTCGTAGGCTGCGGACCATGATGACCAACCTGAATTGCCCTATCCTTCTTTTCGAACCAAAGATGCGGGCAGAGCAAACCAAGTTGACCCGCCACGTAGATAAGGCTTCTATATATGTAGAACGTTTTCTTCTACAAAGTGGTGGGGTCAGGGATTTGAAGTCTTTTATAAGGGAGATGTAGGGGGATTTGAAAGTGCGCAATCATCTGAGGCAAGATGATTGCTTTGAGAACGAAGTATGGATTTTATTTGGGGGAGGGGGGATAAGGGTTGAAAGCACATGAAGTTTCACTTTGAAATTGTGAATATCTTTTTTCCATCTATGAGGTTCGATTGTCCTGAAAACATGGCGAGTGTTTTCAGGCCATCTTGCTGTTCTGCACGAAATACAGTCGTCGACATTCCTTCTAGATGAGCGTAGGGTGAAATTTCTCCTTGGAGGAGACTTCCACTTTATCGATGATGTCCTTGGTCACCAGGGATCTGCAGCGACTTATCCTAGTGTGAAGGACTACGTTAAATTGGAGTCTCTAGGAAACCATGCTGATTCCCCACATACACCTTCTCGTTGTAACATTCAACACAGGAATGCTACAATGAAAATCTATGTGAGGATAGGCAAGGTGGGAACCTAAGGAAAATTGGTAAGTATCATGATAGTATTGTCAGGCCAGTGATCTTCCCCATAACAACATTAGCCAATGTTGTCCCCCCTGTGCTGCATATTATGCTGGGAATCACCTATAAGTTATTCGAGTTACTAATGAAAAAGTGCCGCGAGTTGGATGCACGCGATGCAGACTCTGCGTCCTTAGATTTTAACAGGTCAGGTGAATGGGCGGCGAAAAGCATTTTGCTTAAGGAAGCTAGGGTAGATTTAAGGCGCTTAGGTTGCCAATTTATTGACCTAATTAATTTACAGGCTAGGTTACGTGCTGCATTGAATGGCGATTTGAATGAGCTGCAAAATGTTGCAAAAAATTCCTCAAATCGGTGTGATAGCGGTCGCAAAAACATTGGGTGTCGTGTGCGAGCGGCTTGTGCCTGATTACTCGTTTTGACAAAAATATTTAGTGGGTTCAGTGTTATACCTGTGCAAAATGGTATCACCAAATTTGTGAATTAATAGGCGAATCAGAAACTTTTGTTGATGATGCAGATAGGTATGATTGCTTAGGATGTAGGTGCCAAAATGATGATCTCATTTCAGTTTGTGGAGCAAGAATTGATGATCATCGTGAAAGACAAGCTGCTTGATAAGCCTGTACTTTGCACTTCTTTTCTGCTCGTTTTTGGGGTGTTTAGTCAGATTCAACCTCTTTTGTTTGCGAAAAGATTTTTAACCGACACAGAAATAGAGACGCTTACTAGTCTGTGCAATAAGTTTGGTGAGGAATTTCATTCCTGTTTCCCAATGGAAACCATTACGAGGAAGATGCACGAACTTACTTTCGATGTGCCGCGATTTGTTCAACAGCACAAGACTATAGGATTTTTAAGCGAGGAAGAGAGTGAAAGCCTGCACAATTTAGTCAATAAGGAGCTAAGGCAGTTGTATGGCGTTAGGGAATAGGAACTGAAGCTTGCGTTGCTCATGCGCGGTTTGGAACTGTGGAGCACTGCCGGTAAAAAGCTTCAGTTAGGTAAGGTGAGGCGATGTGTTCAGTGTAAGGAAAATGGCGAACAGGCGCACTACAGAGCAGGTAAGTGCTATGTCTGCTGTCATGTAAGAGAAGAGTGATAAATATGTAACAGTATATTTAATATATCTTATTATAATAATCTGCGATTGTGTGTCACACTTTTATTTTAGAGAGCCATATATTTAACTAAATTTTACGGTCAAGTTCTTCTTAGTAGCGCGTAAAACCACGTAGATGCGAGAGACACTTTTTTCACGATCATTCCAAAAGGACGTGGCATTTGACGTCAGTTTTTTTATGATCACGGGGAATCATTGGAGAAAGCAAAAATCCAGTGAGATCAATGTGCACTTCCCGCGCAAGTGAAAAGCGGGCGAGTCTTGTCAAACTGGCTAGACGAAGAAAACGGCACTTTTCTCTCTTGCGTTTGTGGAGTTATGTGTGAAAGCAGAGATATGTTAAAAAGAAAGATAAACAACTCACTGTTTCTCGTAAAAGCTATCCGTGTCCCTTTTTCTGGTGTGAGTATTGTTTCGCGCGAATATTTTGAACATATATTTAATTCTAATTGTTAAAATTCCAAATGTTCATCGGTTGAAAATTAAAATCATACTAATAATCATTGCATAATTTTCATAATTTTTCCTAGTTGCGCATATTTCAATATTTCATAAAGCTTTCGTTCACCGAACATGCCGAACTATAGACGAGTACATTAATTATGAAGAATATTTCATCTGTAAACACCGAATTTTACGTCTAACTTTTCTCAAGATATCTCGTTTTAAAACGAATGTTGAATAATCTTAACCAAATAAACTGATAAATAAAAGCATACCTTAAGTGTTATTAGCCAAAACGAATGTTGAATAATCTTAACCAAATAAACTGATAAATAAAAGCATACCTTAAGTGTTATTAGCCAGACTTGCATCAGACTTCAGTACTTTTTTTGAAAAATTGATTTCAATGAGAGTCACTTGTTTTTACGAGAAAATTTACCAGTATATGACTTATTGGTTATTTCTTTTTCTAAAATGATAATCTTTTTTACAAACATTAAGAAAAATGAAGAGTATATGTGTGAGATTAAGATTCACCTGTAAAATATCAAAATCTCTCAGGATATATTTATGAAAGACAAATCAACAACAACTTAAATGGTCGGTAACACTCGTTATATATTTTAATCTTTCTAAAATTTAATTATTCTCCAAAAAAAGAGTCTGGATCTGGGGACACGGATGGCGTTGTATAGAAGCGCAAAACAAAAATATTAACAAGAAGCTGTCAATCAAGTTCAAACGAGTTGTTTATCTTTCCTTTTTTACATATCTCTGTTGAAAGTGTTTAGAGAGGATGCACAGACAGACAAGTTTAGGGTAAAAAAAAAAAAAATGTTTGCTTACTACAATTCTGATGTGTAATCAATCAACCCACAATTTGTATACATCAAATCAATATGTAGAAACAATTTTTGTCAAAAGTGAACAGTACAGTTAAAATCAACGTAACAAATCAAGAAATTATTGGGAACAGACCATGAGCTTTGTAAACGATTTATTGATAAGATAACTTTCAAAAATGTTTTCTGCTTTCAAGAAGGGCATACCTATCTAAGTTATTATTATATTATAGTTTGTAGTATCATAATCATTTTATTTTAATACTATTATTGTATTAATATTATCTACAAATGACAGATAAATTAATAATCGTATAATGAATTAAGTGTGTGCTAGGCATCAAAAATTGCAGTCAAAATTGGCAGTCAGTTGTTCTTGATTAACACAGACTACTAGACTACGGCATTGTTGAAAATTTGCCTTATCAAGTCAAATAAAAGCAAAACATATATATAACATAGTTAACATCTATTTTTTATCTTTTTATCTCTGTAATTCAATATAATTTGTGAAATATATTTTTATTAATAAAAGCAAAAAACACCATTTGCAAGCCATGTGGTTTATACCTAAGTCATCTAATTTGGTGTTAAAGAGTACGAATAATATATAGTGGGACAGCAACGCAGTAGTGACTGAAGACAGATGTCCAATAAGTAAAGTTATTTTTTTTTAATAAACGAGAACTTTTCACTTTCCACCCATCTGCATTGCCCTTCATCAGAATATAACAAGTTAAGTAGGGGCTATTACATAGATGTTGTAATTGTTGAAGTTATTTCGCACAGAGAACACAACTTTTCTCACAGAGTACTTTTTTTATTTTAACATATATAACTCGTTATAAAACTCACATGTACAGACTCGTTAAAACCAAGAACGTAAAAAAAACAAAAAACTTATAGAGAAACTAAACAATGCAACACGCTACATACATAAAAAAGAAACCAACGTACTGTCGAGATCGAAAGAGACATGCATCATACAAGTCACATATGCAGTATAGAAACAATCTTTTGTCCTATTATCAACAGTAATAAGCAGTTAAGCATAATTAAAATGATTAAATAAAAAGTATAGTGAAAATGAAAAAGAACTATATATACAATAGTCATCAATGAACATCACATCGATGACTTCGAAGCCATTTCTGAAGTTTTGCAAACAATTTTCTAAATATTTTTTTCAAAATGGGGTTTCGAAATGTTTCGAAAACATTTATTCTAAGCTTTTGTTATCTGTTATTTGCTCTGCCTAAAAACAGACATAAACACCACAGTTATCATCTTGTACTTTGTGTTTAGGTAAAATCACATCGAATTCATCAACATTTGCTTTTAATAACTGATGCAGCATTTCTCAAATGCAGATTTGATGCTGTTGTAATTGGTTCCATTGGATCTATATGCATGATTGATTTCTTTTTAAGTACCCAGTGACAATTATTTATGTTGTATGGAGATAAATGAATTCACTTTGGATAACATCTTTATCTGCCAAAGAAAGATTGAAAACATGGAGAATGTCCCATCGCTCAAGTTAAGATATAGTTGATTCACATACAAGGACTGCATTGTTGATGAGAGAAAGTCATTGAATATCAATCAATAACTTCATCAAACAGTCAATGCTTATGGAAATTTGGAGCAAAAGATTTTATTTTGTCATACTCCCATTGATCTAAACTCCATTCAAGAGATTTTGAGCTGGCATATGTGAGATAGTCACTATAGGAGGATTCAGAATTGGAATGTTGATGATTGACTAGAGATAATGATGTATTTTTATGCAGTTAATTTATAAATTTATAAAGTGTGATAATATTTTAATATAATATTTTACTTTCGTATAAATCATATTTCATAAGTGTAAGTCAGAAAGAGAATACATGTGTAGATCTACCTTTTACTTTTTGCTGTCATGGTTTTCTTGTTGCTCACTAAGATAAAGATAAAGTCAGGAATACTAAAGTGATGGGACTTTTTTTATAATCTGAGCATAATTATTTAGATATATACTTAAATATTCTATTTTAATTGTCCTGGGAAGAGAGGTTAGCAAATCTGTTATGCAATTCACCTTTTATGAAATTTCATTCATTTTATGAATCAAACATTGTTTATCCTGTTAAGTGACATACCTGTAAACTGCTTCTGGGACACATCCATTTTGCAATTACAATATTTTGAAAATACATCTTTGTCCATGCTTATAAAAGGGCTACTGATGTATTATTTCGTGGGACATAAGCATGAGCAGCTATCAAAATGATAAAAGGTGGCTAAGATAATTTTACAAGGCCAAAGTTGTAGCAGCTACACGAACGGGTGGATAGATCAACGTCTTAACAAAACTTAACTTCCTGGTGTTTGTGATTGAAATTTAAAAATGTCCTTCAAGCATTCTGTCTTTTCAAAACATGTTTAACAAAATTGCCTCTCATGTAGGTAGATGTTCTCATTATATGCAGAGATTGTCTGCCTACTGTAGTCTGTCATTCCGTAACTTTCAACCCCATTGTGGCTAAAATAAACTAAAGAAAATTAACCCTTACTCTCAATCATGTTGTATTGTGTATAGTAACATTCACTGCAAAGATTATAATCAAAAGATGCATATCCTAATTTGTAAAATTATAATCATTTATGTAATATGCGGAACTAACTTTACGTAAGTTATAAATGCAACTGAATCCAGATCGAATCCATTCTTTTAAACCAAATACACAAGCCAACAACGACTTTTACATTTATTTAATACTTGATTTTACTTCTGAAGCTTTTAGAATTTGCATTTGTATACTACGATATTTGAAATATTCGTGCGAACTGGAAAGTTAGTTCTATTATCAATTTGATCCATATTACGCAAGAATTTGTTCGAAAATTTAATTTTAAACCATTCGCAATTTTGTTTCCTTACCCTCCTTCGCTTAGGAAAAAGTTCAGACTGAGCACTATTAGTGTCAGTAATGTTAGTCTAATAATATCACTCGAAACACGGAACTCGTCCAATTTCGGTGCACATCGATCTCACTGGATTTTTGCTTTCCCTTGATCTCCTACGTCAATAAAGTTTCCTTCGCCAATTTTTTTTTATTTCGAAGATGGATGACTTTCAAGGGTCTGAAGAAGTATGTATATCTTGTTGCTTTTTACAATTTCGCCAATTATCATTAAGGAATAATATTCCAATTCAATTTTTAGACATCGTTCGTTGTTGAAGAAGTTAGTAGCATCATAAAGGAGGTATATATGAGTGAATGTATTTTTTAAGTCTGCCTTCGAACTTTCCAAAACAGGTTTATCATTGTATATACTGAATGTTTTTATTGGAAATATGTGCTAAACTGTGTTTCCTAGTTTCTTGATTAATGTCTCCTAAACTCAAAAAGGTATATACACGTAATGGAGTAGAGATAGAGGTTTTGAAATTCGTATTTTTCATTTTTGTCTCTGTATCAAAAATGTATTAATTAAGCAACCTCTGTATGTTATTTTCTGAACTTGCTATATGTTTGAGAAATATTACAGTTATACTTTCATTACACGCCAAAACAGGGGTTGGGTAAAGGTATATTCTATACTTTTGAATTTGAATGTCAAAATTGGCAAGATATCTCCAACCCGTACCTCAATTGAGGTACGGGTAGGAGTTGAAATAAAAGTATATAAACAAAAAAAAACATGTTGTGCATTTTACAAGTCACATTAATTGTTTCTGCTTGCAATTTAATTATGTTATGTGTTAGGAACACAAGAATTTATATGGCCATTTGTATGTTGTTGCATACTGTTTGTTAGAAACATCTAACAGTTTTGTATTAAAAACGTTCTGCTATAAAGTTTCCTGTGAAATTTTGCAGTTATATATTTATTATTATATTTTTGATATTTAGTCAATTGAAGGATCCATTGGTGGAAATGCGTATCAGCATAATAAAGTAAATCAGTGGACGTCAAGTGTAGTGGAACAATGTTTGAATCAGCTTACGAAATTACATAGGTTTGAATGTTGTTAGGTTAATTATATAATTCAAAAAATCTTTAAAATGTTTTACTTGAAAGAATTGTGTGGAATTCATTTTGCAGAAGAATTGATTGAGTTAATTTCTGTTGGTTTTCTGCATTGTTATATAAGCAATGTGAAGTACCGTGAATGACTGATTTAGGGCCCAGGACTCAATTAAGCGCCCCCTCCGTATAAGCACCCAGGTTTAGAACAAAAATTTGTAATAAGCGCCCAGGTTCCGATTAAGCGCACAGGTTCAAAACTGAAACTGGGTGCTTTTTCAGCAAAAACATAGAAAAAAAAACATGGTTTTTAGTTGAACATTATATTTCAGCATAATGAAGTAAACTTAATAACGCGGGAATGAATTATTTTCATCTCAAAGTGAGAGTATTTATCATGCTCCATTTTATTTGAACATGATGAAAATCCTTTTACGAGGTTCCAAATCGAAGAAGACAATATTGCCCTTGCAACGCCAGACTTCATGCTGGTAAACATTCAAGATGGTGAAGATGATGAAGAAGAGAAATTAGACTTATTGGATTAGTGTTTCTTTGTATCAAAACGGAAAAAAACATTCAGTGAAAAGATAAACTGTATATATTACCGATTTGAGTGATTTTCTTATTAACTGCCCATGACTCAATCAAGTGCCCCATCTGTATAAGCGCCCATCGTAAAAGTTCAAAAAAATTTTAACTGCCTAAGGCACTTGTTCGGTCATTTACGGTATATATTTCAGTATCAACGTATCCAGAAAAGCTGATCTATAATACAAATTATAAATAACATCAAAATTTGTCTTCTCAAGCATTCAAAAAATTTGCTAAAGACTATCAAGAAAAACATTCGTAAAGATGTTCAATTTGCACATATTTTTCACCTGCAAGTTTTATATTGTTTAACCATAACCTTTGCTATAAACTGTGATTATTATGTTTTTTATAGTAACATGTGTCATTATGCAGAAAAATGGTGCTGGGTTACATACCGCCAGCTCTTGCTATTGGGACAATTCATCTGACGGCAAGTCCCAGTAATCTATTCACTTCTTGGTACTCCATGTTTTCTCTTATGTAAATCAAATGGATTTTCTTGTTTATTACAGGTAGCTGCACTGTCATATGGGAAAATAAAACTATGTACTGTATAGTGAGTGTGTTTGGGTTGGCTATTTGAAAGTCCTTGTTTGGTTTTTATTATGGAGTGTTGTGCTATTTATTTTTTGATGAGGATCCACTGAAACATAATTTCATGTACTGTCACGTGATGCCAGTCCTTTGCAACTTCAACAATTTCTGCATGTGAAAAGTCATTTATTTTTGGAAACTAAAGTTTTGAGTATTATAGTTGAGTTATTGATGAAAATGTACTTGCACTTAATGTTTTTAATCAGTGAAAAGAAAGAATTTCATTCAAATTTGATTTTTTCTTTCTCCTATGACATCCCTTCCATTGACCTTCCATTATTATATGTATTATATTCTTGTGTTGTTCTTCTTTTTGAAAGGTGCCCTAGTAATGTCAGTCATTTCTGGTAACAGAATGTTTGCATTGCAATTATGGTGATCTGCTTTTATCTGCTAATTTCACTGACAGATATATAATTATTATGGTGTGAAAAAAGAACACCACCACCATAAAGGTTCATACTATTATGACATGGGTGGCAAGAAAAAGAATGGGAAACAGAATGGAAAGAAATCTGGTGACCGAAAGAAGAATGAAAGTGGAGAAACTTTGACTTTCAAGGAAGCAGTTTTGACGTATCAGTATGTATCTCTGTTTGTGAAGTTGTAATGTCTGAACTATCAAGAAATCGAGAAAAATTATGCGCATTAGTGTTGGTCTCAATTACACATACTTCACTTGAAAGTTGGGTTCATATGTTGGACAAAAGTGTTTTTAAGTCTTTTAGGGCTAAAAGGCTTGAAACACATTTTCACTGATAGGGGGCATAGTAATTTTACCTCTATTGCATTAAAAGCCCATTTCAGTACAAATATGCTATACTTTGCTTTACTTGTGCTCTTTATAATCTTTCAAGGTTGAAGTAAAAAACGTTTTAAGAAGTTTAAATGTTAGTACATGTGAACCTAACTTAGGGTATTGCCAATGACGCTTTGAACAGACCAGGAAATTTTGATAACATTCGATGATTCCTTAATGATTAGAAGAGTTTCTACACTTTCATAGAGTGGAAGTAAAACAATCCCAGTTGAGTGAATTGAAAGAAGATGTGGACGATTTGAAGTATTGCAATGAAAAGCAAAGACAAAGAGTAAGTTTCAAACTTGCTTGAGATAATTATGAAAGGGCATGGTTGCTACAAGCCTCCATGAAATATTTAGGAAGATACCCTTCCCAGCGAATTCATTTAAACTCATAGGGGATATCCCCTTATACAGTGCATTGTTTGAGTTTATATTTTGTGGAGGGTTACAAATCCTTTCTTTCTCACAGTCATTCATTTTGTCATTCTACAGAACGTATTTTTAAAAAAAGAGCAAAACCGTCATATTAAGGAGGTGATCAATTTAGCAAGATCTAAGGAAGAAGAAACGAAAAAGGAACCGAAAACACCATTTGAGGATGTTGAAAAGTCTTTGTTTGATCAATTACATGTTGTGAAAATTGAAGAAAACAGCTTGCAAGGTAAGTTGTTGATTATATTTTATTTTCATTATTATTGATTATTATTGTTATACACTGTTCTGAAGATGTTTGTGGAATATATACATTGTGTTTAATTTACGTATGCCAAGAAAAAAATTGAAGATTTGAATGTAGAAATTGCGTTACGATCAAGTGAACTTCATCAAATCCTGAACTACAAAGTGTGTTTGATCAGGACATTTGTCGAATACCTGTTGATTCCATATTCTTTAAATTTGTTATTCGGTTTGACAGGAGCAGTTGTTCGACATTTTTAGGAAAGTGGTCAAGTAGTTGATAAAACCCACATTGAGTTGCTGAAAAAAGATATGGCTGATATGCAGGAATCCTACAAAGAAATGTCAGGTACATACATTTTCCATTGACCTAAACTCATGTGAATTTCATTGGTTTTATATCGTGCATTTCTGGTAATTGTAGCTTTTTTTGAGAGAAGTTTGGAAGGCGTAAAACACTCGATTACAAAACAGAACGAAGAAACCATCACGAAGCAAAAGGCGATTGCCTCTGAGGTTGAATATACCATTGTGTTTAAATTTCATGTAAAGAACTGACAATTTACCAAATTGCCTGTCATTAGTAATATTTATCTTTTATCACGTAACAGAGAGCAATTCAGAATATGGATAAACATGCGGAGCAAGAATTTCTTGATAATGAATGGCTTTGAAGAGAGGTTCACACATCGTTTTTTAGTTTTGATAAATTCACATGATGGAGTCTGAATCTGCAGATATTTTTGTTCTGATTAAGGTTGAAATTAATCGTCGGCATACATCTTTTGCTGAGGAGGAAGTCCATCAGTTGGAAAAATCTAATATTGAAATCATCTCTTTGCTGTTTGATAGCCAACTGGAGGATGTACAAGCAACGAGGTGTGTAATACTGTCACGCCCAGCGTTGATATGGTACACATGTCTGAGTTCTGCCTTCGTAATTTAGGCAATTTTACCTTGCATGCAAAATGGAAGAAGACAGTGACAGTAAAATATTATCCGAAATGCCGACCGTTGAACCGGAACATAGTGAAGGATGTGAAATTGCATACGAAGAGATTTTTGTACAGGATGGTGATATGAATGAAGAAGAACAGATTTCCGATGATATGCAATGGCTTGATGAATATTTTCCAGAATTTGGACCCAATCAAGTATGTGTTCATTTGCATATCTGTATTTTTTTCATTCTTTGCTACTTCAACTCATCAACCTGCCATTTTCAAATCCTTTGCATTTCTGCAGAAGAAATGCAAGAGCGGTCTTTAAGCCTGCTTGAGACTTTATTATTATTATTTTAATTGTGGCATGTTGTATCCTCCAGGACGATTATAAGCTTGATCCTATGGAAGTGAAGCTGTTGTGTGTGACTGTTCGCAAAGCTGTTCTGCATCAGGTTTCTCAAGATACTTCAACTGATAAAAAAGATAGTTATAAAAAATGGATAGTTGAAAGAGAAGACTTAACGCGCTTGTGTTCAACTCCCTCATAAATGGTTTATACTTTCAGCCTATACTACGTTCGTGCATTTTTAACAAGAAAGCTTTGTTCTCATTCTTTTGGTTTTTTTTAGAATACGAATGACAGTTAGTTTTTTTTGTAGCATGTCTTTTATACTTCAATTCCGTTGAATTATATCTCAGTTTTTTGTGAAACTGTGTGAAGAACATCAGGTCTGTTTAAAGGCCTTACCGATCGTATTTGAAGAACGTTTGTTCTATGAGTGACAGTTTTTGTTTCCTACGTGGTCGCTTCAGTTTACGATCATGTGGTGAATTTCTAGATGTGTTAAAAATAGAATACTATTTATTTTGATTATTTATTTGAATTGTTTGTAAATTATTAGTTGGAACCATTTGTTTGAACTAAATTTAAAAATTGTGCTATCTTTTCCGTTCTCAAGGGGATAACATGTTGAGACTTCCCGGATTGTGTCCTCACTGTTAATGTTCTTCTTAAACTCCACATGGTAAGAAGAAGAAAAGACCTCCACTGTAAACTACAGTTTTTGAATCGACCGGTTTACAATCAGTTTAACATTTCGGTTAAAGATAATGAATTGTGTTATATGTAGAGCTGAGGGTTGCACTGTGTTGATGTCAGTAGAAATAGAACAATTGATAATTGATCTAAGAATGAAGAGCTGTTTATTATTAACAAATCATCCAAACAAAGTAAAGGAAACGATTGGCTCCCTCGTGGAGATTATCTCATAAGGAAACTGATGGCACACTTTTTTTCTCGACCTTATGATATAGTTCATTATTTTAAAGAGACGATCAGCTGCTGTAAATAGAACTGGAGATTATGTCAGCAATGAGAAGCCGACAGAACAATAAGGAATGTGTCTGGAAACGAGCAGTTGAAAAATAACAAACATACGAGGTAAACCAACGAGATAAACAAACGATTGTCTCTCTCGTGGAGATTTCGTTTTAGAAAACTGTTGAATTACTTCAAAAACTTGCAAAAAGTTTTGGATTTATTTCGAGTAGGCACTTCGAAAAATTTCGTGTGGATTAATTTTCACGGCCAGAAGGATTATGATTGAAAAAAAAATTAAGGTAGCCTTTCATTTCATCAACTGCACGATTGTGTAACGCAATAACATTTGTGCTCACCTCTAACGTTGAACGTAAATGGACATCTGCTTCTTCCAAAGCCTTTCTCCTCTCCAACTGCTAAGAGATTTGGTAGGAATATATCTTGGTTCCATACTTAGCAACAATTTGAAAAAGGAGTAGGAGCCTTCAGAAAAGAGGATATGCCCTAAGAATGCCATAGCAATCAATACATAAAACGGAACCTTAATCCACGGACAAAAGAAAAATGTTTCTTGAAGTTTTTTTTTTTTTTAGATAGATAGATATTGTATGGAATGTATGTGATGTATGAAAGACTTTCTTAAGGGAATACAGTCTACTCTCGATAAGTGGAACCTCCACAGTACCGAAAAAAATGGTTCGACTGATCCGAATAAAATAAGAGAGGTTTGTTAATGCAGGGACGGGAGAAATTGGTTCCACTAAACGAAAGTTCCACTTATCCGGGGTTCCACTTATCGAGAGTAGACTGTATATTGATTTAACTTGCGTTATGCACCATTTTGTCATTTCTTGATCCAATGAAAGAACAAAATGATAGAATAATAAACCGAAAAAGACGTAACTGGATTTATTTTCGAGAAAGGGAACTTTGAAAATTTTCTTGATTCAACTATTTCATGTGTTTTCGCGATATAAACATTCGCGATAAAGGCAAAAAAATCGCGAAAAATGAATCCGATTAAAGTAACATTTGTCGCGAACTTAGTACCTGTTCATTATCCGTTATGAAAATGTCTTGACTTCCTCAATGCTATTTCCAGCACTGAAATGTGATTCTATAAAATTTCCGATATCGGAATACCCGGGATACCTGATGTAACGATCCGCATATGGCTCCAACTCCTTCGCATCCATTTTACAGAATTAATACATCTTAATTAGCTTTCGAGATATGAAGATCAGAAACTTAGTGATTGAGAAAAGCCATTGCAGAGCGCTATGGAATGCTCAAGCAGCCGTGTCATCAGTCTCTCCCTAGCTGCATCATCACTTGCACACCATATATTTATTCATCATCAGTGTAGAATGTTTTTTCACATCAAACGTCAAATATATTATGTCCTGGAGAGATAGTATAACTTAATTTGACGTCACTTATGAGCATCAGATAGTGAATGAATTCATAAAGCCGTTATCCATTCGGAGAACAGATTAACTAAACATGTCTTTTGATAAAGAAAATTGTATTTGCTCCAAAGGAAGAAAGTGGTATTCTTTAACAGAATTTGATGAGAAAGATTCTTTGACGGTGGCGGATGAACTAACCATCAAAAACACAAAGAGTAAAACAAAAAAATATACAACTGAAAAACTACAAGAGAAAGTTGTGAAGTTGTCAGCGTCAATAAAAAACATGAACGCCAATCTGGAAGTGACCGCAGATAAGTTACAACATGAACTTGTAATGAAGGACGGACGGATAACTGCTTTGTTACAAGAACTGAGGAAAGCAAACTTCGATTTAGCCAGTAAAGATATACAACTGCTTGATCAGGAAAATGAAATCTATTTATTGCAAAGGCAAAACAGGAGATTGGAAGCAGAAAAAAGGTCATTTAAGTTGAATGGTACCTTTGGGAATAGAATAAGCGAATGCCAATCCAATGAAAAGGTAAATCAAAGCGTTTCCTTTAATGGAGTCCCAAAATTGACCAGTACTCCGCTGTCGTCAAAAATAAAGGTTCAAGCTGGAAATGAAGACATCATCGGTGACTTCAAAGACAAAACAATGTCCTCGCACGAGGCAAATCTTGAAAAGAAATCACAGAACAATTTTTACTCAACTTTCTATTACGATGTGAACAACAATATGGCTCGAATAAAGGATGAACTTCGTAAGGCGACGTCAATTTTAGAGAATATTTCAGAGATTTCTATAGACAACAATGGTGTAAATAAAAGTGATGTTTAATTTTTGAAAAAATAAAACATGTTTTCCAGAGGAACTGTCATCTTTAAAAATATTACTTTACGTTATAAATATGGTCATTATTCGAATAATCTTGATAATCTACATAAGTCGTGGGCCTCAACATTATATAGGCCGAGAATCAATTAAAATTAGACATTTAGGGATAACGAAAGACCTTCAAAAATTCTATAGCTTAAAAGTAACATATGGTTACTTCTGCGCCATTTATTCATAAGCTAATTGAACAGTCACTTTCGTCTCCACCATTTACATCGATTTTGCTAGAAGATGTTAGCACAGTCTCTTCATAAACATAATTTCATGTGATTGCAATCGCATTCCGCTATTTCTGGAGCTGTAGCGCACAACCGTAACCTGAAAACTATCGATCTGCACTAGACAGCTTATTCCGATAAATATCATTTTACCGAATAGGTTGAAGAAAATTGTTCTTCATCATATCAAATAATTTTTTAAATGTCTTTCTTTTTTCGAAAACATTTACAACAAAACGTGATTTCAATTGGTTCTGATTGATTTAAGGCAATTTTGAATTTGGCGTAAGACTGTCTTGTACGTATTATGGTTGGAATATTGCTTCAGAAGTGTTAGGAGTTCTTTGCTTGAACTAGGTAATCAGCATCAAAAGAGTGTTTTGTGTCTTGCGGTATAGTTGCAAATATATGTCGAATATCTGAAAATGTGACGTTGTTTTTTACATACTACAGACTTGTTTCCTGCATATGAAATTCGAATCAAGATCAAGAAGGTGTGGTTTTTTTGAAGTGGTATTACTTACCTGAATCTGTTGTGAGTGAAAATTTACTGATCTTGCGATTTGCAAATCAAATCTTTTGTGACTAGAGATTTTCCAAGATTACATTACAAACGTCTCCAGTCAAGGTTGGTAATAATAATATCGTTATAAAGCAGGTCCTGCTCGTTGTATACGTGGAAGCTGTTTCCAGTTTGAGGTGATATAAACCTGTCAATCCAAAGTTGACTTCTTCTTCTTTTCCATTGTGGTGTATAGCCTGCCAGGTGCTATAGAAATTTGAACCCAAAACGTTCTGCCCTGTAATCGAAGTTGGGGTCAATATGGTTTATACCTTGACTCAAACATAACTCTTTAATACAGACGTGTTTTTCGCATATGAATGTTGAATCAAGATCAATATTCAAAAATTAGGATATTTCCCAAGCTTTTTCAAAATCAGGATTTGCGCAAAGAGACATAAATGCGTTTCAGTTTCATTCTTACACTTAGGCTGATATAGTCAATTTTTAACCTGTAGACAAAAAATATAACAAAGTTAATTTGGTTTCTGGGCTGTCGTGTTTATAACGTCAGGATAACAAGGCATAAATGAAAAATGAAAGATATGTGTAGGTTGACAGTTTAGACTTAAGAAACCTCCGCTCCTTGTAGATTAGCCGTGATAGAGAGGATCTAAGTGTTCATCACCATCTTTTTGATGTCTAGTGTGGAGTGACCTTTTAGTATTTTAGTAGAAGAAGGATAAAAGATTCTTAAATAATGAATCAAGGGAAAATAAAAGAATTCACGCACGCCAGATTTTCATTCTGGGTTAAAAAGTATATGCATGTGCAGTAATCGGAAAAAGGGACATCTTTCCAACGAATATTTTTTCATTTCTCTTGAAAAACTAAAAAAATGAATAGCTAATTTTTTACTCCCAGAGCAGACGCACCAAAGTTTAAACATACTTGCTACCATTATTGGTTCTAAGAAAACTGGATACAGTCAAAATCAAATTCATGAGATTTTGGAACGTAAGGTGGAGATGAAAAAGGGAGGTATAACAAGAGAAAACAAATTGACTTACGTTACACAACTTTTCAGTTCTTTTATACATAACCACAGATTCTCCATAGAGATGATTATTATTCCCTGCAGCCTGGCCTCACCTAGAGAGTCTTGAAACGTAAGTTAGCTAACTCTTCCAGTTTCAATTACTACCTATGATTTCGTGATTGAAAAATATTGATAACTTTCACCAGAGTTAAGAAATATACGAAAAACTTGCATAGAGGCATCTACATATTATCAGGAATATGCAGATTATCAACTTATAATTAATAAACATAGTTTAGGGTATGTGTTTTTTTGCAACTACAACACTTTGAATTATAAAAATGATAAATTTTGCCTAGTAGTTATACATTGAACATATTTGCCTTAATCATTCATATTGATATTACAAGATATCAAGAGGATTTTGACCCAAGCAAGCTTGTAGTGTCCAAAGGACCGAGAAAAAAGTACCGAAAAGTTCGAGATATCGAGAGTCAACTGTAAAACTGAAGACCTATGAAAATATGAGTTTTTGCTTGTGAACCGTTTTATTATTCCATTCAATAATTTTTTGATGACATTGCATTGTGGTAGTTGTGGTTGGTTGTTGTATTTTGTATTAAGCAGATAATAACATTCATATTAACATTTAAAGGAAGTACATATATTTAATTCAAATAAGTTCATAAAATATACAAAATATTAAAAATTATATACTACATTTAAAATTGAAGAATGCTCAAAAGTTTCAAATGAAATATGATTACTGCACAAGAAGAAGAAGAATAGCATCGGTTGAGAAACAAGGGGAGGATCACAGAAAGCATTGGAAAAGGTACACTGACACATCACTCTCACAATTCAAAATTAACACTATCATTATTTAAAAGGATCTTTGCAAAGATTTATGATGGTGTTTGAAAGTGATGAAATTTCATCATGGATTTTGATTTGCACCTTGACAGTTCATTAACATTTGATCATCTTGACTCGGTTGGTTTGCACGGCTTCGAAAGAGACCCACAATAATTTGGTCAAACCATTATGTAAACAAAAACAGGAGACATAGAAAATAATCTAACTTCATAAATTTATATGTCAAAAGTTATTCTAAATATTGTCAAGAAAATGATAAAATATTATAGTGATTTAACTTCTTGTCAGCAATTGGCGTACCTGTTTCAGATAGTTCTTAATGCCAGACTCGTCCGCCGACAAAATTGATGATTTTGAATTTTGCCGATGAAAGCATTTTCCGGACGAGTATTTTTCATGTGTGAATACATCTTACTGATTTGCCACTGATCAAATCACACGGTGACGAGGATATAATGTTTGTTTTCACAACTGAAATTCAAAAGGAAAAAAAGTTTACTTAACTCCAGAAACAGCCACTTTGAATTTATATGCACGCCGTAACAATGGCAAATTTGCCTAATAGACAGGACACATAGCCTAACAATCTGACATTCTGGGTAATGTTTATTTTCTCAATGGAATTTGGTAGAGGAGACCTCAGACTACCAAAATCTGCCAGGTTTTTGGAAATTTCTGTGTGTCACGTGATTGATTACGTCATAAATTACGGTCAATAAAAATTTTATCTTCTCAAAAGTCATATTATTATACATCAATTGAAAGATCTTTTAAAATGAAACAAAAATGGTATAAAAACATATGCCTGAAAATTTAGTCCTGAGGTTTTTTAGGTCCTTAAAAATTTTGATGACGTCATAGAAAAGGACTAGAAAAAATCTTGCGAATAAATTTAATTCGCTAATTTTCGACTATTTGTGACATGTAGCCCCTCAATTTTGGTCAGAATTTGATTTCTGATCTTTTCTACATAAGTAAATTCACTGAGCAAAAAATGCTGACTCGCCAGTTTCGTTCTCATGGGGGCTTCCACCAGCTGAGAGTTAGGCAGCGGTTGATCTATAAGCGACACTCGTGCATGGGATACAAGGACTGGTTTATAGATTCTGGTACGATATCAGCAGGATCTGTCGACCAGGCCTTCAGTGGAAACACTTTAATCGCTGTATGCGGGTTCTTATAATAGCTATATATTGAACACTATTTACCTTAATCAATCATACTAATATTAAAAATCAAAACCTTTGCAAACATCAACAGTAAGTGAGTCAATTAAAATTTCGGTATGTTCTGTAAGAATTTTCAGCGAAAATTATCAGATACTACTCATTGGAGAAGATCTCGGACGACTTAAAAAGGAGGGAAATAGAGAGATAGCATACATAGTTGATTTTGATGTATAATAGCATTCCCATTGCAGTTGTAGATTATTTTAATGTCAATAATAAATAACAATATACGCACGAAAAAATGTCAATGTCACATATTAGGTTAAAAAGTTTTGCCCATAAGCAGTACCTATAAAATATAATCAAACCAGGAAAATTGTTGCTGCTGGAGTTTCTACCAAAAAGGTGTGTGATTTCACAGGTCTTATTATCAGCTTTTCACACTCTTTATCATGCTACCACTGTTCCTTCATGGTTTTTGTTACATTTTGTTTTGGGCCCACATTGTACCAAAATTTTAAGAACGTTTGGCAAGTGAAATGCTGAAGTTGTTGATGTTGAGCATTTTTTATTGAAGATATCTCTGAAATGAAATGTCGTCAACATTCGATTTCATGCATATTTTTGAGTAGGATTTCGTGGCTCTACAGCATGGTACCATTTCCTGTATGTGGTTAACTGACATTTTCACGAGTATAATGCATTTTATATTTTTTGACTTGCTCTCAGCAAATAACTGTTTCTTTCAATCATTCAAATTTTGTGGTAAAAAATACAAAACACAAGCTGAAACCCATGTTTTACAGAACAGTTACAACACGCGATATTTAGTGGCAAATGTCTACCTAATCAAAATGGATAACCAATGTTTAGTTGGATTCACATTGGCCTCCAATGCTGTGGCAAAAATCTGGGGAGATTTGGGAACGTCCTATGCTGACGTCAGTGAACTATTTAATCGATGATATCTTGGAAACTGGATTTTTTCATTTTTCTATGTACTGTATAATACAGTTCCCAATTTTTCTCAACGACTCCGTGATTTGAACTTTAATGTAACTAAAAGAGTGGGACCTTTTCTCTTCTTTTTCATGCTTATGTAAACATAGTTGTGAAACAGAAAGTAGCCATTTAACAAACTATTACCAAATTTCATGATTTTACGGCCTAAATCTGGATTTTACTTTGATTACAGGTTGAGAAGCATTTGAGATAGCTGCATATTCGAGAAATTGAAAACGACATTAAGGCGGGAAGAATATTTCTTTCAAGACTCATGCCAAAATGTTACAAACTTACAATTTCATATAGAAAACATGTAAGCGTATTAAAGTGCACTCAATCAACTTAAGAATTAATTATACCCTGGGTTCTCAAACAGAACTGAGTTGTCAAACAAAACAACACTTATATCACAAACAATGATATTTGATATTTAAAACAAGAGCCAGATGGCGCAAAACGATAGCAGCAAAAGTACTTGCCACAAGAATACTTTCGAAATTTTACTTAAAGTTCTTAAAAGTTCTGTAAACGTTATTTCTTGAAATATCTTACTGGTGGAAAACAGGCATAAACGATAATAATGTTTAAAATTACTAACTCGTGAAAATAGGGTCTAATTGTAACACACCAGCAATTTAATTTATTAGAGGACAAAAGAATTATACATGCATGAGCTGTTTATAACGTACGTTTTTTTTATAAGAACTTACTGACACGAAAAACATATTTATTTTCAAGTGCCAAAGTACATTGATTCAGTACCATAAGTAACTAAAAGTCCCAGCTTTATGTAGACTTATTTGATTAATATCCATTCCTTCATCAATTCTTCCTTACGGATAATCACGTGACCTCGAAAAGCGTAATCGCAACATTTTGCTACCATCTTGAAATGGGTGAAAACATTCTTCCATTCTGACTGTCTTCAGCATAGAAGCAAGTTGCCAAAGAGCTGTTGTGTCACATTTTGCACAAATAATAATAAGAAAAATTCCCTCTGATTCTCAGAGAAGAAGATCGTGGCTGATAGCCATAAATCGTGCTGGAGTTAATGGAAAGTTGTGGTCACCCAAATCGAAATGGATTTATGTTTGCTCAGACCATTTTATTACAGGTAATCTCTATAGTTTTATTAATTTCCTTAATATTTAATTTGGCTGTGGCTAAAAAATTCACTTTTATTACTAGGTGAAAGATCTTTAACCACCAGTCATCCAGATTATGTATCATCTATTTTTCCAAAGAAGCAAGGTTCTTTAGTGAAGAAAGGCTCCCCTTCGAAGTCTCCTCATCGCCAACGACTTAATAGATATAAAAGAAGAACTGCACATCAAAATAAACCAGGTAAAATGTAACTTCTGTATAATGATAGATGAATTTCTGCCAATTATGATCCTAATCATCTGTTTATATTAACTTTCATTTTAGCCTTTTCTAAGAAGATCTTGTGTCAAAGCCCTGACTTTGAAATGATGGATGAAACTGATTCTTCATTGTCTATTGACAAAAATTCTTGCATTAATCAACAGCAAGAATTTCAGGAAGACATGGATTCACATGATTTTTCTTTGGGCTGTGCTCCTGATAATGATTTATGCTCTGATAGATTGTCCTTAGCATCACCAGTTTCAAACTCAGAGAGAAGTCAAATTTATTTAGAAATGAACACGTTACGAAAAGAGCGTGATATGCTGAAAAATTTGAATGAGGAGCTCTACAGATCATCACAACAATCTGGTTTACGATATGCTGCTATACTACAAGCACCAGAAAAATGTTTGATGCTAACAGGATTAAAAGTAGATGGATTCATGGATTTTTTTTCAATATGAACAACTTGTAAGAGTTACGATGATTTATTTTGGGATATATATACACATGTGAAGAAAACAAACAAACAAACTGTGACATTTTGATGGTTAATGTTTATGAACGCAGCCTTAACCTTGTGAAAATTTGGAGTGTAATATAGAAGTCAAATGTCAGTCATAATACATTGGCAGCTTGCACAAAGAACAATAGCTCTTCTTTCAATCACTGAATCTTGTTGATTAACAATTTTTGATTTCGCAGAATCTCAATAAATACGTATTTCAGAAACTGGGCATCCCATTATATTTTTCGTGAAATTTTGGTTCCACTTGCAGGGAAGATCGGTAGGAGCAGCTGATGTCTGTCCAATTCGTACTGCAGCTTATACTTTATAAAGGACTGCTGCCACATGTGAACACGTTTCACCAAGCCTAAAATAAAGTGAACTTGAAATTATATATATAACATAATAGCATACAGATTATTATCTCTTCTCTGAGAGTGCTCGACAGTCAGGAGCAATTTACTTGTAAAAGGATGAAAAGAAGAAAACTTTTTTTTGTTAGAACTTTAAGTTTCTTCCTTTTACGGATTCATCAGCTAACTGAAAAAACGTTACAATTTTCGCAATGTGGTGGTTTCGTCAAATTTTAACGTCAGAGTTCATTTTGTACTTGTTTTGGTGGCGGCATTTTGATATTAGCTCGTCGCGCGAATTCATTAGATTTGCGTCAGGATCGTCAAACAATTCCAGAAGTATTAACTTTTCGTTGAGGCATAGGTCGCATTTGTCCGATGTCGGATTAAAGGGACGGCATTTCTTTTTGATTTTCCATGTGATCCTCGGTGTTTCGTTGTTACGTTTGATTTTCCAGACTTCTTTCGAAAGTTGGGTTTCTTTTTCGTACTTTTGATGGTTAAAAGATTTTTTGTGGTTTGCAAATCGTACTTTGAAAGTGGGTTCAGTTATTCCTATGTATGTTTTCGGGACGTAGGTTGGGTCATTCGATGTGAGTGTTGCTTCGTAAACAATGTTAGTGGTTAGGCATTGGTTGTGCATGGGACAGTTTTCTTTCTTGACGCAATTACATTTACGGTCTTGTGGTATTGCGCTCGTGAAAACTGTTTTGTTGTGGTTATTTACGATGGATTTAATGTTCTGCATACAACTGTAACTTATTTTTACAGTGTTTCGGTTGAAAAGCTTGTGATATGTGTTCTTTTTCGGGAAGTGTTTGTCCAGTAGTGTCAAGAAGTACTTTCCGATGTTTGTGGCGACGTTTTTGGAAAAAGGTGGATTGAACCATATTATATTTCTTTTCCGTGGTTTTCCAGTGTATGTTGTTTTTTTTTTTTTTTTTTTGGTGATGCTGGAGTTCTGGTACTTTAAATCGTGTGTGTATCCGGATTTATGCAGTGCCTCTTGGTAATGCCTTGCGGCATTCTGAAATATTTTTTCGTTGCTTGAAAGGTTTGTTAGTCGCTTTTCAATCGATATTGGCAGTTGTTTTATAATGTTAGGTGGGTGGTTGGACTTTGCATGTATGTAGATTGTTTCGTCATTTGGTTTGTGGTACGGGCGTTGGGTTCCGTCTTCCAAGTTCAGCGTAACGTCGAGGTAATTTACAGTTTTTAAATTGCACTCAATTTCGAGTTCCAGTCCGTTTTTCTTGAAAATAGCATGAAAGTGTTTTCTTGTTTTGTCTGCTTGTGGTCCACTTTGGTTTCTGAACAATGCTAAACCATCGTCCCGGTATAGTCCTATGTTTTCTTTGTTGTAGGATTTAGAAAGGACTGATAAGAGAAAGAGTCCCACTAGCTCACATATCTCGGCCCCGTCATACGCACCCATGGTAACATCCAACGATTCGTTGTTTTTCTTTACCCATGGTTCGCCGTTGTTGAATAAAAGGGATTTTCGGGCGTGTTTGATTATTTCCAGGTCTTTATTGTTTATTGTTATGTGTTTGCTGGCAAATGAATGAGACTAATTGCCATTTCGGCTGGAGTAGGAGGAGGAGTAGTAGTAGTAGGAGTCGGAGTACACGGGTGTTTTAATACGGTATTCGCTATCGCTGCTACCGTAATAATGAAACTGCATGTTGATCATACTTCCTCACACTTTCAAGAAATGACAAACTAGTGAAAGGAAGGTAACAGTCGTTGTATTAGTTACACAGACCCAGTTTGAAGGAAAACTCCGAACCAGGCGGGATTCGAGTGTCACCTTCCTTTCATACCATGAAGGAGCAAAACCTTGTATCAACAAACTAATGGTGCACCGAACATAATTTGTATTCTATTCATTGTGACCCCTAATTTGGTTCCAATTTTCATTTTTCATTTTTTTGACAACGAAGACAACGAAAACATGTAGCTATTATGTCATTTCTCTTAATTTTTCATAGAGTTCTGTTTACAATTGAGTGGTTCACAGTGATTATGGAGTAATATGGCTTGGCGATTTAAGACCATAATTGCAATACATTCTCATAACTTTTCCTGGGAAAGTTACAGTTGTATTTCCGTTTTCTGCTCTGCATTGGGATTACTTATAACAGATAGATCGATATCTTCCTGTTTCTCATCAGTTCTTTTCGAAAGACACCAAAACACCCTAAATAAAACAAAATGTTGCAGTATAACTGCATATGTTACAATGAAGTACTGCAAGAATGTCATTGAATAGTTAGAGCGGTTGTTTAGGCAAACATTTGACCTTTCTCTGTTGGAAAAAGTATACTCACAATATTAATAAAAGTGGTATCAAGAACACAACAGAGGGGATGTAGAAAAATAAATTTGCTGAGCGAGCAGCAATTAGTTTGGAATACGCAAAATTGAAAATTGAACCGCCTACGGCTACAGCTACCGTATCCAAAATTGCCACAGCAGAATATATTGACCCTATAAACAAAATAATGACCAACATTGTTAACAAACTTAATAAAATGAATGTTGAAAAATGCAAAGAAAAAAATGAATACCCTGTTCTGAAAGTCCGATCATTCCAGTAAGGGCTGCTCGAAATATTGGAACGTAAATCAATGTAAACGCTCGAAAACCAAGAGCTAGAAATGAAACATGATACATGATAACAGTATCTTAAGATGCTACCTTAACAGTTACTTGTTGTTACGTAGATCGAGCTCATCATAATAAATACACAGTATTTGAATTCTTTCATTCATTCGAAGCAAAATAAAATAAAATTTACCTCCATAGACCATTTCGATGCTTTTTGCAAATAAGAGCATTAGATAATTAACCACCCCAAAAATTGGCGAAACAATGGCCACAAGGTAACTGGACATATATCGTAAGAAAACTTTTACAAAAATGAAGGTCACTCCTGATGTAGCAAGCATCTCTAAGGCGAAGTATTTTCCAATTTCAGTGGGAGGAAAACAAAAGGGTCTGTTCATAAGGTAGTCAGTTATCACCGGAATCATTGCTACTGTCAAACAACTGCCTACTGTCAAAATAGAAATTATTAAGTATATCATTGAACGCTTCGGTCTTTTCTTCGTTAGGACACCCCACAGAATTTTTGGCTGTTTGTAAAACTGGCGAAGTGTATATTTAAGTAGGCTTCGCTTTGCTTCGACATTTTCAACTTGTTTGTCATCTGAAGTCCCCGACGTAGTGTTTTCAATAGTATGGGATTCTTTCAAAACGAACGCAATATATAATGTCACTGCCAAATATATTGCTACTACCAAAATTTGTGGTGGAATAAATCCGTACTTTTGTATGAATGCTCCACCAGCATAAAAACTTGAGCAACGAGCTATAAGACCCATTGATTTCAAGATTGCTAAAGATACAATAGAAAATAGTTTTAGGATTAGCTCATAATTGAAATGTATGGGATCGTTTGTCTCCCGAAATACTTTGTTTTTAAATTTTGGGAAATTTGGATCTACAATGGCTTGATTTCATACCGATGACACACAAGAAATCACTTATTTAGATGTTTAAC
Source organism: Turritopsis dohrnii (assembly GCA_027922465.2). NCBI lineage: Eukaryota > Metazoa > Cnidaria > Hydrozoa > Anthoathecata > Oceaniidae > Turritopsis > Turritopsis dohrnii. The sequence goes on along the minus strand of BQMF02000215.1, from coordinate 37,100 downwards.
CCACTCCTGAAAGACAGTTATTGACTTAAAATGTATTAGAAAACTCTCTGATCAACCTGATCTCTTAACCCAGTTATTTTCGCAATCCAAGAAGCAATTCAAACAAGACAATTGGCAATTTGCTATTGTTGGTTTTTTTTTGTTCTTAGTTTTAAGCTGACAATAAATAAAATAAATGAAGTTGAAGAATCAGGCAAACATTTGATCCAAAAATATTTGAACCATAACGTAAAAAAATTGTCATCAATTCTGATAGATACACGAATTAAAACTGAGATTACTAAACATACCTATCCTTATTGGTAATTGTTCCTTCGTTGTTATGTCTCCTAAATACGCATATGCTATCATGACAATCCCATTGTAGGCTCCACTAAGTCCACTTATGAATACTCCGACATAAAACATATATACAGGAAGCCCTAAGATCATTCCAAGCAACATCAAGCTGGACTCAAGTAAAGAACCGAGGCTATTTATTAAGAAGATGAAGCGACGGCCAATTCGATCCGAAAGTGTTCCGTAAAATAAACAACCAATGATTGTAGCCAATGACCAGCAGTAGTTCAATCCAATAGAAAAATGGGCCATTGATGTCTGTACCTATAATAAAAAAAAAAAAATCTTTTCTGAATTGTTTCCAGAAGATGAAAGTCGCCAAATAAAACGGGCTAGTTTACATGTTACCTTTTCTTGTGCTGTTCTCTGAGTGAAATTAAGAATGGCCAGTCCAAACGATGAAGTATCATTCTTAAACTCATAGACAAGGTTAAACATTTTACTGTACTCTTTATATACATATTGTTGAGTGAGTGGAACTTGAACCATCGATGCAAACATAAACATTACAATAACCGGTTCTACCAAAAATCGAACTAAAAATTCCATTGTCAACAACTTCAATGTTGAAACGGAAAATGCAATTAGATATTTGATTAGCGCACAATCAAGGTCAGGTTTCTGTAGTAATAAAAGTAATTAGTCCATTCGTAATGTCAAGCTAGTTGTTCTGATTTTTTCTTGGCCCAGCTAGAGGCGTTTTTATAAACACCGAACGTGTCATAAAAAACGTGTCGATGTGTTTTGATTGATTAGTGAAGTGGTATCATGATTTATTCAACATTAATTTGACACACTATCAATGTCGCGTGTTATGCATAAGGATATTGGAGAACCAAAAATTTCTCAGAGTAATTTGAAACTTGCATAGTCATTCAAAAATTGTCACACTTTCCGTTTTCGACTCACATAAAGTTTTCACAGTTTTGGTTCCAGCATCGCGCTATTAATCACGAAAATGCAGACAGACCACGCTCAGACAGATCAGGGATAACAATTGTGTCATATTTCTTAAACAATTTCGATAATGTTGCTAAAAAAACATTTTAATATCCTTTGTGTGTATGGTGGATGTGTGTATTTTTCGTATCTCGTTATCTCAAGTTGAGTGCTCGATAAACTAACAGAACAAGATTGTAGAAACTAAAAACATTAATGTATACAATAGAGTTTTTCAAATCTTTTTAGAGTTTTTCCTTTCGCTTTTTTTGGATCTGAACGCTTTGATTACGGTGGCCCATAAGTGACATTTTTCGAATGATGTTTTTTTATATATATTCCAGTATTAATATTACTCGCCGACTGATATTACTAGTCACCGAGCAATAAATAGTAGTCGCCGACTAATAATAGTACTCGCCGACTAATATTATTACTCGCCGAGCAATAAATAGTAGTCGCCGACTAATAATATTACTAATATATTACTAATATTACTAATAATATATAATTTCCGCGCGCTATGCGTAGGAAATTGTTTGGTTTACACATTCTATCTATCAATCTATCTATCTATCTGACTGTCTATGTAACAGTTTTTTGCCGTTTTCGGAAAGTCCGTTCGGATTTCAGATTGTTTGTTTATTCAGAATAGTTAATGAAAGACCCAAAACTCTATGCAAAATGTAATACAAAAAAGCCACTTTCAATATTAATTCATGAAAATGTTAACTTTTTTATACTTTTTTATGCTTTTAGAAGTTATTTTAGCCGTTTTATGTTGAAAACTTCCCAATTCTATTGTCCTTTAAAACTTCTTTAAAAGGTCAGTAAAATATGCACACCGAGCACATGAAACGTTCTAGAACCGATTTGGTTTATGTTTTGAGGAAGTTGTATAGATTATTTAGAAGAAACTTTGAAGAAGAATTTTAAGAATTTATCTACTATTGCAATCGAAATATAATCATGAGAACATTCCAGGAAATATTGATATTTAGCTGACTCTGGAAAAAAATTCTTGAAAAAGAAGGTGAATGTTTGATAGTAAACGAAACTTTGCTGTGAAAAAACTTTAAATATCACAGCAGAAATTATGTAGTATCAAAATTACTGGCGAATACGTCCTATCAATAAATGCATGAAATATGTTCGTTTCATTTAATAAATATTACACCGAAAGTTGAAGATATTGAAAAAAAAACAACAAAAAAACAAATGACATTGTCATACATAGCAGCACAAATCACTTGTGTTGTGATCCAAACATACATACTGCAAGTATAAACATGTGCAAGATATTGGTGAACGATATGTCTTATAAAACTGTTTTTCTGGCTCTGAAACATCATAGTGAATTGAAAAGCAGTAATAAATTAAAGAAGGGAGTAGCTAATTTGGGGAATTCCAGACTGTTATCAAATTATTCATTACTGTACAATGGTCGGTCAAGTTATCACTGTGTTGGACTGATTAGCTTGTGAAAAATTGGAGTGTAATATGTTCTAGGACACAATACCTTAAGGGGATTTTTTTTGCGTGGATTAAGTTTTGCGACTTTTAAAAATATTTAAAAATAAATTGACGCAAAACGTCAAGAAATGAACGATTCGTGAAAATAAATCCACGCAACATTTCATGATTTTATTATGCTCATTTTTTGGCTCTGTGTACCTTTCGTATATTAACTTTTTCCTTGTACTTATCAAGCACTCATTGGTTTTGCAATGTGGTAGGCATGGAAATGGTGATTTTCGCTGCAAATACTCTCTACCTCTGTAGTCATTAATTTGCAATTTTGACACTCTGTATACTCAGTACGATTGCTTTCATCAGTACGATTGGTTTCAGAATTATCGTTGTCTTCATCTTCTGATGAAGATACCGTTGGCTCAAAGCTATAGGATAGGGAACTAACTTGTTGTTCGTACATAAAAATTCGTAATTAAAACTTTCATCACTGCTACTTTCAGACATGTTCCTTTTTCTCGTATAACATACGCTACATTTATTTTGAACTTTTCTACGTCATTATAAATTCTCGGCGCCAGATCCCAAACTTTTCAGCGATCTTGAAAAAAACCGGCTTTATGCAGAAATATAAAGAGCTCGTTAATGTAAAATAAAAGTTCTTTCGCTTATAAAATTATGATTTTTTAAGTTATATTAACAGACAGGTTAAGTAGAAAAAGATTTTTGAAAAATTAAATTTTCAAGTTTAGTTCCCCTTTTAGCTATATTATAAAGTACACGCATTGCACTTTGTGCCCATTCGCAAATATAAATCCAAACATTTTCCTTTAGAAGCTCAGACTTAAAAAATTAATCCATGCAAAACGCTCTCAAACCTTGGCTCGCAAAACTTAGTCCACGTAAAAAAATGCCTTTAAGGTATATCATGTTTGAAAAGAACATTTTCATACAGATCCTAACAAAGTTTCATTGTGTCATTTGTCTTTTCACGCACTGGTGTTATTTATAAACTGTATGGAAGTGGTAATATGGAGACTGGTGGATCTAGAGTGTAGTTGCAACTTGTGGAGAAGCGCATTGACATAATTTGTGACTTCAGTTCATATTAGCTATCAATGGGATTATTTGAACCTTTTTCTTTTATGTTTGAATTGCTAACACTCTCCTACACAAGTTGCGGCTTACCTCTGGATCCGCCACTGGCAGGTTTAGTAGAAATAGATTTTCATATTGTATGTTATGTTGATTTAAGTTATGTATAAGCAATATAATTTTTATCTTCTTGTTATCCTGTTAAATGTCATGGATTAAAATCTTTGAAATGCCCAAGTTTCTCCTGCTCCTATTAATGCAAGCTATGAACAATTTCATGTAATGTTTACTTAAATATATCACCAAATTCACATTTCTGACAAAATTTGGAAGATGTGCACGAAGAACAATTGTAAGGTCCTGATATCAAAGTTGGCAGTTACTTGCAGATTTGGTCATATATAGCCGAGGTCTTCAGTTTTTAAACGAGTTTGCTTGTATAACTTTAATAGTTTAATAGTGTTGTGAAAGTCTTCAATCCCATACAGCCTTTTTTTCAAATGATTTTGGTTCACTTCTATCGAATATCATTTTATTTTCCATGTGAACTGTAACTCATATTTTGGGCATTGTGATAGACCTGTTCTCACATAAGCAGCAAGAAAATAATGGATAGTCATTCAGATATCTTGAAAGTTAGCCTAAAGCAATTTCCTCTAGGCCTGATGCGGAAATTGTTCAAGCCATGAGGCTTCTAGTTGATTTCTTCTCACATGAATAATCTTTTGAAAATAACAGCTGTCACAAACATGAGTAATATTTCTCACCTCAGAAAAATTTACGACAACATCGAAACTCAGATAAGAAGTTTAGAAAATCTAGATATCAAGCCAGATATGTATGGACCTTTGCTTATACCTGTTTTACAATCTAAAATTCCCGAAGAACTAAATCTGATAGTCAGCAGAAAATTTCAGGATTCTGAGAATTGGGATATAACCGCTGTGCTGAGTACTTTAAAAACAGAACTTGTTGCCAGGGAGAAAACATTCTCAAATAACACCTTACAAGAGATCACCGGTGCCTCATTATTCGTTTCAAACAATACAACACCTATTTATCCGAAAGCCACGTGTTCATTCTGTAATAAAGATACACACAAATCTCAAAATTGTAAAATTGTTACACACATGGAAACCAGACGAAATATCTTGAAAGATAAAAAACGATGTTTTGTATGTCTGAAAGCTGGACATATTTCTAAAAATTGCTCAAGTTCAATAAAATGCTATAAATGTTCGCAACGACACCATTTGGCATTATGTGAAAAATCAACCGGTGACCGACACTTTCATGAAAAATCTAACCAACCTAACAGTAGTCATAGTTGTCTTGTGAACGCACGTTCAAAATCTGTTTTGCTACAAACAGCTCAGGTCACAGTTTACAATGATCGTTTTCAATATCCTTCCACCCAGCGGGCACAAGACGTCTTTGAGACGTCTTATTTTAATCGTAAAATGGTCGTTTGCTTTCTAGATCATTTTGGGACGTCGTAGGGACGTCTGAAACGAGACGTCGCAATTGGGATCCTTTTACGACGTTTTTGGGACGTCTTTATACGGACTGAATAACGACCTTCGAAACAATTGTAAATTTAAGATCATTTTGCGACGTCGTTGGGACGTCTGAAACGGGACGTCACAATTGGGATCCTTTTACGACGTTTTTAGGACGTCCTTATACGGATTGCATAACGACCTTCAAAACAATTATAAACTTAAGATCATTTTGGGACGTCGTAGGAACGTCTGAAACGGGACGTCGCAATTGGGATCCTTTTACGACGTTTTTGGGACGTCTTTATACGGATTGAATAACGACCTTCGAAACAATTATAAACTTAAAATCATTTTGGGACGTCGTAGGGACGTCTGGAACGAGACGTCGCAATTGGGATCCTTTTACGACGTTTTTGGGACGTCTCTGTTCAGATTCAATAACGACCTTCGAAACAATTACCTTAAGTGGATAAAATTTCGCGTGGATTAAATTTCGCGGTTTTCGCGGTTTTTTCAAAAAAACGCGAAATTAAATCCACGCGAAATCAATAAAAATTCGGCCAACCGCGAAATTAAATCCACGCGAAATTGAATTTTTCAAAACGTAATTTTTTGAGTATTTGTAAGGGGTAGAGTATAACAGGCATGGTTTTTAATCATTTTTTATAATAACATTCTTTCTTTGTTTACGACGACAGTGAGTTTAAGGACAAAAGTTCACTTACCGACTGGTAGCCTTGTGGTAGAGTGCTCGCTTCCTGTTCGGGAGGTCGCGGGTTCAATCCCCGACCGAGTCATGCCAGCGACTATAACAGTGTGAATCAATCCTCTCTGCTTAGCACTCAGCAAGAGAGTAGGAATGATGTCTAGGGTGGTTGTCTAGTTGAGCGGTTCCTGTCATTACAGCTTCCGTAGCCCAAATGGGGGCTTTAAATGCTCTAGGACCTCCTTCGCAGGACCCTCATTGATAACAGTACCTTACGGAACTGAAGAGGCTATCCTGGGTAAACATTCGTAAATAATAAAAAAAGCTGTTACGAAGACAAAGATGAGGAAAACACTAATGAAGTTTAAAAAACAGAGACTTTTTTTGATTTTATCGTAAAATACATGTTAGGTGAACAGTAGTTTTAGAAGATAAGATAGTATGTTAAAAATTTTATTTCTTTCGAAATTTTCTATTTTCGCTTGTCCGCAAAATTAAATCCACGCGAAATTTTCCTGGAAGATATCAACCGCGATAATAAATCCACGCGAAATCAAAGATTTCTGCCGACCGCGAAATTAAATCCACGCGAAATTATATCCACTTAAGGTATAAACTTTCAAAAGCAATCAGTCTGTATAGAATGATTTATTGTAAATGTTTTTAAACGTCTTGACAACAAGCAGCAGTGGCATAACGGTTACGAGTTCGGCTGGCACACCAGAGGTTCCAGGTTCGGGTCCGCCTGTGACCTATTATAGTTTTTGAAAAAGTAAATTTCATAATCCTGCGACGTCGTTACGATGTCGTTGGGATGTCATCGAGACGTCTCAATGAAGATGTATTTGGGACGTCTTTTGAGATTCCCACTTCGCGACCATTTTGCGACGTCTTAGGGACGTCTTGAAAAGACGTCTTTACGACGTCTTTACGACGTCTTTGTGCCCGCTGGGCAGAGTTTAATTTGACAGCGGTTCCCAATCTTCCTACATTACTCCGGAATTACCAAAAAAGTTAAATTTGAAAACTATTAACACAAGAGAGATTTCTATGAAAACATTTGGCTCTCAAATCATGACTGAAATTCTCGATATTGTCGAAGTGAAATTTCAATGTAAAAACCAAACGGATTTGAAAATAAAATGTTATGTAAAAGATATTTGCCAACCATTAAATGGCCAATTCATTAATTATGCCAAAAAAAACTTCGAACATTTGAAAAGATTAAATTTAGCTGACTCAAACTTTGAAAATAGAGGATTAAACATTGATATTTTAATTGGTTCAGACTATATGTGGGATATAGTTGAAAACGAAATCATAAGAGGCGCACCAGTTGCAATGAAAACCAAATTTGGTTACATATTAAGCGGTCCAATGTGTACAGGGGAGACAGACGAACAAAGCGTTTTAAGTTCACATACACTAAAGTGCGCCGTTAAAGATTATGATTCCGAGAACATGATTGACTCCAAATTCAAACAATTTTGGGAAATCGAGAACCTTGAGTTTGAAAATCAAGATGACATTTTTAAAAAGTTTCAAGAAAACATTCGTTTTAACTAGCTAGTAGTTTCCACTATAAATGCGCCCGTAACAGGCTCTACACATGATCTAGACATGTATTAGGTTATGATATGCCACATTTCTTTCACGGAGAATTATTTAAGTAGAAACGGCTACTTTCTCGCGCCGAAATAATCCACCTCAACTTTTCAAAACAATGTGCTACCTTATCGGCCCTTTTTACGCCGGCCCTAATGTGGCGTTAATTTTGGTGCGAGGCGTTAAAAGGGCCGGCGTAAAAAGGGCCAAAAAATGGAAATTTTTCAAAAAATCGGCGTTATTTTTTAAAGTTGAAATTTGGATTTGAAAAAATGAAACAAACTTTAGATGTGAAAGAACTCTTTGGAGACAATGAAGAGTCAAATGAAGGGGAAGTTGAAGCAGAAATAGAGGTAGAATCAGATGACGATGAGGGAATTAGAAAAAATAATGAAGCATTAATGAAAAAGAGGACGAAATAGCTATAATAGATTAAGTCTTACGATGTATTAGATGATATATATTAGAAGACATTTGTAGTATAAGTTAAAATTTGAACAGAAAAAGTGAAAAATAGTGCTTAAAATTTTTTTTTCTTTTTTACTTTTGAGGCGTAAATAACGGCCCTAAGTGGCGTTAAGGCAAAATCTTGGGGTGGCAGAATAAGGGCCGACGTAAAAAGGGCCGGCGTTAAATTAGGGCCGGCGTAAAAAGGGCCTATAAGGTACCTCAAATCCAATTCACTTTTGGATTATGCCGATAACTATCCAGTGGAAGAATAATCCAAGACTTTGGCAAGTTTGGCAAGTAACTCACGTTGGCTATATTGATTATTAAAGTATAATACACCTTTCCCGAATTCATGTTTATATACTATATTTTGGCTGAGTTGTCCATACGGGCCTCGTCTCTGTGCTTATAATTACCGAAAATTTTCCCACTGCGGTTTGTTAATGATCAAAATCTATAACTTAATAAATACCAGATAACAAAAGAGTACATCAAAACAAGGCCCGTATGGACAATATAGCAAGAAAACAACATATAAGAAGATGCCCTACCGGGCAGAAGTATTCCTGCGGATGACTGTAAGACTTTCTGGAGCCTTTTCAGAAAGAAATGAGTGTTAGTTCACGCTTTAAAACCATATGCATAATACGGAATGATGTTTGCAGTGTTTTACATTTTACCTTTTAGCTACGATAACTATTAAACTTTGTTGTTTCATATAAAACTTCAGTCTTGCATCAATTTAGAGATTTTTTTAAAAAGATTTCCATTCGAAGTTGCACTCCCTAAAGCATCTTCAAGAAGCAATTAACTAATTAAAAGATTATCGCGTTAAGAATAATCTGTGCTTTAAAAGGTGAATGTTTGTTCACGGTTTAAAACAATATGCATAATGTGGTATGATGTTCTTTGTGTTTTACAGTTTATCTTGTAGCTGTGAAAGAAATAATATTTGTTATTTCATATAAACTGCACTGTTTTGCATCATTTAGAGATTTTTTCAAAAAGTTTTTTATTCATAGTTATATTACCTAAAGCATCTTCAAAAAGTAATTAAGTAATGAAAACTTTGTCACATTAAGTTTTGAAGGGAAAATCTGTGGCGTAAATAGTAATAACTTTGAATTCATTTAATTACATTCCCGAGAGCATCATAAAAGTTAAGAGACTTTGAAAAATTTTGCCGGAGATCAAGCTTAAAAAGGAACACCGTCAATTTAAAAATCCATTAGAGAACACTCTTCCGTGGACGTTTCAAAATACTCCTTTTAAAACTATACAGTATGAAAATCTTTATGTTGTTTGTACCTGAACTTCATAACAAAAAACTTTTACTTGGCCTTGCGAAATAATAAAAATATCTGTGTTTCCTTTTTATCGTCAGCTTGATAGTATACAAATTTTAGAATCATACAATATTTTAAATTCGACTAGTCAATTAAAAAAGTGGTCATCTATTGATTAATAAAATGGGTATAAGCTGATGAGGAAGATGAGCTGTGCTTCAAGATTCCAGAGCTTTATAAAAATAGGATAGCTTACCTAGGAACATGAAATAGAAAATTGTATTATATTTAGAAAAAGACTAATAGAAACCTTACGCATTTTTTTAAATCGATGTAAGCATACCGTTTTTGTAGTCGTTCATATCTGATTTGAAGCATCAAAGACTGCTTATTTATCACGAATAACTACTAAGAGTATTAGTTTCACGTAGATTATCAGTTTGGATCATAAATGTTCTTGATTCTTTTAAGTTTGACAGCCGTATAACCTCTTCTATATCCATATATTCAACAAAGAAACTTTCTCAGATCTACGCGTGCTTCTTCGCTTCCATTTTTAAAACAACTACGGAAAACGTAAGGACGTTGCATAAGACTCACGTGAAAAACATTTCTACCTTGGCATCTGCGATTGAGCCATATGTCAACAATTCCTTTCAGTAGAGCTTATATTATACACCTTTAGAGTCTTTTCAAGCAAATTACTTGCACACAATGAATGTAGTGTGAGTTAAGATATTTAAAGCATAGAAAAAATGTAAGTTTGGAACTTAGAGGATTTGACTGACTATTTCCCATCGACAAAAATTGGTCTACGTTTGGACAGTAAAAAAAACAAACAAACAAACAAGATGCCCTACCGGGCAGAAGTATTCCTGCGGATGACTGTAAGACTTTCTGGAGCCTTTTCAGAAAGAAATGAGTGTTAGTTCACGCTTTAAAACCATATGCATAATACGGAATGATGTTTGCAGTGTTTTACATTTTACCTTTTAGCTACGATAACTATTAAACTTTGTTGTTTCATATAAAACTTCAGTCTTGCATCAATTTAGAGATTTTTTTAAAAAGATTTCCATTCGAAGTTGCACTCCCTAAAGCATCTTCAAGAAGCAATTAACTAATTAAAAGATTATCGCGTTAAGAATAATCTGTGCTTTAAAAGGTGAATGTTTGTTCACGGTTTAAAACAATATGCATAATGTGGTATGATGTTCTTTGTGTTGTACAGTTTATCTTGTAGCTGTGAAAGAAATAATATTTGTTATTTTATATAAACTGCACTGTTTTGTATCATTTAGAGATTTTTTCAAAAAGTTTTTTATTAACAGTTATATTCACTAAAGCATCTTCAAAAAGTAATTAAGTAATGAAAACTTTGTCACATTAAGTTTTGAAGGAAATATCTGTGGCGTAAATAGTAATAACTTCGAATTCATTTAATTACATTCCCGAGAGCATCATAAAAGTTAAGAGACTTTGAAAAATTTTGCCGGAGATCAAGTTTAAAAAGGAACACCATCAGTTTAAAAATCCATTAGAGAACACTCTTCCGTGGACGTTTCAAAATACTCCTTTTAAAACTATACAGTATGAAAATCTTTATGTTGTTTGTACCTGAACTTCATAATAAAAACTTTTACTTGGCCTTGCGAAATAATAAAAATATCTGTGTTTCCTTTTTATCGTCAGCTTGATAGTATACAAAATTTACAATAATACAATAATTTAAATTCGACTAGTCAATTAAAAAAGTGGTCATCTATTGATTAATAAAATGGGTATAAGCTGATGAGGAAAATGAGCTGTGCTTCAAGATTCCAGAGCTTTATAAAAACAGGATAGCTTACCTAGGAACATGAAATAGAAAACTGTATTATATTTAGAAAAAGACTAATAGAAACCTTACGCATTTTTTTAAATCGATGTAAGCAAACCGTTTTTGTAGTCGTTCATATCTGTTTTGACGCATCAAGAACTGCTTATTTATCAAGAATGACTACTAAGAATATTAGTTTCACGTAGATTATCAGTTTGGATCATAAATGTTCTTGATTCTTTTAAGTTTTACAGCCGTACTACAACCTCTTCTATATCCATATATTCAACAAAGAAACTTTCACAGATCTACGAATGCTTCTTCGCTTCCATTTTTAAAACAACTACGGAAAACGTGAGAACGTTGAATAAGACTCACATGAAACAACATTTCTACCTTGGCATCTACGATTTAGCCATATGTTAATTATTCCTTTCACTAGAGCTTATATTTTAAACTTTTAGAGTCTTTTCAAGCAAAGAACTTGTATACAATGAATATAGTGTGAGTTTAGACTGTTAAATCATAAAAAGAATGTAAGTTGGGAACATTAATGATTTGAGTGGCTATTTCCCATCGACAAAAATTGGTCTAGGTTTGGACAGTGAAAAAAAAAAAAAAAAAAACACGAACGGTTTCAAAGTATTCCTTGCTTACGCAGGAATACAAAAAATGGTTTCTCTTAAAAAGATCACACGGGAGGAGAAAAAAATGCACGTGCTAAATGCATGAAGCGAATAAAAAACGTTCGATCAGATTAAAATAGATTAAAAGAAATCGATTAAAAGAAATTAAGACAAGTATTAAGACAAAAGCAAAAAAATATTTTGTTTCATGATACTGTTTTTTTACCTATCGGTTTTTAAACATTTTGATTGCTCGAAAAAAAGTTCACCCGTCTCAGACAGTCAGGCAAGCTTTAGGATACACTGGCAAACCGCACATGCTGCCACGTTCTGCCACTGCTGCTTTTTGTCCAAAATGTTTAATCAGTTAGTTTCTTTGTTTTTAGTTGATGTATTGTTTTCAAAGCCAAGTCAACGTGGAATATAAAACTAACAATAATAATAAAAACAAAACGTTATTCCTATTAGTTCATCAGCCAAAAAAAGTCACGTTCGATTGGGGATTGAATGTATTTGCTTCGAACTCACGTCGCACACAAAAAAGAAATAATTTCGCTCACAACTCATCTACCATTTTGCGTGACTTACAGACAAACAAACAAACAAACAAACGGAGAATCGGCTATTAATATGTAGATAATGGCAAAAAAATGAAAGAAATACGCGATTCTATGTACAGTATTTTCTCTCCTAAGTTCAAATGCTATTTCAAATGGGAACAAGATGCCCTACCGGGCAGAAGTATTCCTGCAGATGACTGGAAGACTTTCTGGAGGCTTTTCAGAAAAAAATGAATGTTAGTTCACGCTTTAAAACGATATGCATAATGCAGAATGATGTTTGCAGTATTTTACATTTTACCTTTTACTTACGATAAAAATATCATTTGATATTCTTAGTATTTCAATTTTTACTACGAATATATATACCTTTTACCTTTTAACAACGATAACAATTAAACTTTGTTGTCTCATATAAAACTACAGTCTTGCTTCAATTTAAAGATTTTGTAAAAAAGATTTTAATTCAAAGTTGTATTCCCTAAAGAATCTTCAAGAAGTAATTAAGTAATAAAAAGTTTGTCGCGTCAAGAAAAGTCTGTGCTTAAGAAGTAATAACTTCGAATTCATTTAATTACATTCCCGAGAGCATCATAAAAGTTAAGAGACTTTGAAAAATATTTGCCGGAGATCAGGCATAAAAAGGAACACCGTCAGTTTAAAAATCCATTAGAGAACACTCTTCCGTGGACGTTTCAAAATACTCCTTTTAAAACTATACAGTATGAAAATCTTTATGTTGTTTGTACCTGAACTTCATAATAAAAACTTTTACTTGGCCATGCGAAATAATAAAAATATCTGTGTTTCCATTTTATCGTCAGCTTGATAGTATACAAATTTTAGAATCATACAATATTTTAAATTCGACTAGTCAATTAAAAAAGTGGTCATCAAATGATAAATAAAATAGGTAGAAGTTGATGAGGAAAATGAGCTGTGCTTCATGATTCCAGAGCTTTATAAAAACAGGGTAGCTTATATAGGAACATGAATTAAAAAATTGTATTATATTTAGAAAGACTAATAGAAACCTTACGCATTAAATCGATATAAACATACCCTATTTGTAGTCGTTCATATCTGTTTTGAAGCATCAAGAACTGCTTATTTATCAAGAATGACTACTAAGAATATTAGTTTCACGTAGATTATCAGTTTGGATCATAAATGTTCTTGATTCTTTTAAGTTTTACAGCCGTACTACAACCTCTTCTATATCCATATATTCAACAAAGAAACTTTCACAGATCTACGCATTCTTCTTCGCTTCCATTTTTAAAACAACTACGGAAAACGTAAGAACGTTGCATAAGACTCACACGAAACAACATTTCTACCTTGGCATCTGCGATTTAGCCATATGTTAATTATTCCTTTCACTAGAGCTTATATTTTACACTTTTAGAGTCTTTTCAAGCAAAGTACTTGTATACAATGAACATAGTGTGAGTTTAGACTGTTAAATCATAAAAAGAATGTAAGTTGGGAACATTAATGATTTGAGTGGCTATTTTCCATCGACAAAAATTGGTCTAGGTTTGGACAGTGAAAAAAAAAAAAAAAAAAAAAAAAAAACAAAAAAAACACGAACGGTTTCAAAGTATTCCTTGCTTACGCAGGAATACAAAAACGAATTCGGGAGAGGTGTATAGGGAAACGCATTCTTGTGGAAACAATTATTTAGAAATACGCAAGTTACGAATTATCTTGTTGTTTGATTAGTAAAAATTTTATAACGATGAGTTTTAACAAACAAAATCATACCATTGTTATACTGAAAATGTGCTTATAGAAGAACAGTGACAGCTCAACCGCTGACACTGCGGCATTGTTGAAGTGCTTTAGTTGTCATCTTAGAATATTTCGATACTTACATTTGGGAAGTTTCTTCTCACCGCCCATTTAGATACAATAGGTAACGACACTGGGGCATTGTTGAAGTGCTTTAGTTATAAACTAACAACTTTTTGATATTTGCATTTGGGAAATTGTTCTTGCCGCACATTCTTGTTAAACCAATTTTTGCCAAGTTTCAATATAATTTGCATTTGGACATCCGTGTAATTGACTAGTTTCACATTGTTATAGTTTATGCTGCAGGAGAAGCAGATAAACATAATTACGATATCAATCGTAATTGACAAATTTTGTGCAAATTAGAAGTTTTAAATGCACGAACTGTGATGTTTATTCTCCCGTGCGGGGAATCGAACCCCGGCCACGTCGGTGAGAGCGCCGGATCCTAACCACTACACCACACGGGAGTTGGTGGAGAGCTGTTAATAGAAGTACTAACATGTATTACATAACATACCATGTTTATGGTGAATTTGGAAGGTAAATGTCTGACAATATTATGATGCAGTTTATGAAGATATATGTTATTGTTTACGGCGTCATTTTGAAAGTGCAGCGCCTCCTCAAGTCTCATTTACAAACCTCCAACCTGATGATTGCAATCTAACCGTGTGTTTTTCCGTAGCGATGTGAGTATCGTAATCAAAGTGCTGCCATAATATTTGTCGCTTACTTCTCATACCATGTTATTCTTGTTCCATTCCCATCATTAAGTGATAGAACCTATCACCAAATCATTTATTATTTGCCAGACCTTTATCAATTGACAATAGTTTAAAACGTGGAATTTTTGCACGCCTTGACTCTCTGCAATTGCGCGTAAAGAATGTCAAAAATCACAAAACTGTTAGTGACATTCCAACAAAACCTCAATGTCTTCATGCGCAGGTGTTGAAACATTCCCGGATCTGATGACATCAGATAGATTATGCTGTGACCAGGAATCGAGCCTGGGTTATTGCGGCCGCAACGCAATGTACTAACCACTGTAGTATCACGGCTTGATTGTTGCAGTCTTCCAAGAACCTTTCATATAATTTCTATGCAATTACGGCGTAAACGTTATAGTCCGTTAATGCTTCGATTATTTTTAAGGAATTTTTTGAAATTGGAGAAAATGACATCCTACATTGTCTTAATGAAATAACTTATACGGTTGTCAAAGTGACCCAGAATCTTTCTTAAATATGTGTTTATCCTTTGCCCATGTCATATGAAGTCGAGTGGTCCTTCATTTAAATCAAATGATAATTTCCGTTTGTGTTGACAGATTAACGAGTAATAAGTCCAACAACTAAGTACTTAACAGCCGATTCTACCCAATGACGCACTTCTGCAACATCGTTGGAGTTTGTAGTGCTAACTTTGAATTCTCCTACTGCAGATGTCCTGCAACTGAAACATTTTGTTTCATTTATTAAAATTCTTCACTTAATAGGCACTGACACTGCGGCATTGTTGAAGTGCTTTAGTTGTCATCTTAGAATATTTCGATACTTAACTTTGGGAAGTTTCTTGTCACCGCCGATTTAGATACAATAGGTAGCGACACTGGGGCATTGTTGAAGTGCTTTAGTTATAAACTAACAACTCTTTGATATTTGCATTTGGGAAGATTGTTCTTGCCGCACATTCTTGTTAAACCATTTTGTGCCAAGTTTCAATATAATTTGCATTTGGACATCCGTGTAATTTACTAATTTCACATTGTTAAAGTTTATACAGCAGGAGAAGCAGTTAAACATAAGTATGTTATCAATCGTAATTGACAAATTTTGTGCAAATTAGAAGTTTTAAATGCACGAACTGTGATGTTTATTCTCCCGTGCCGGGAATCGAACCCCGGCCACGGCGGTGAGAGCGCCGGATCCTAACCACTAGACAACACGGGAGTTGGTGGAGAGCTGTTAAGAGAAGTACCAACATGTATTACATAAAATACCATGTTTATAATGAATTTGGAAGGAAAATGTCTGACAATATTATGATGCAGTTTATGAAGATATATGTTATAGTTTACGGCGTAATTTTGAAAGTGCAGCGCCTCCTCAAGTCTCATTTACAAACCTCCGACCTGATGATTGCAATCTGACCGTGTGTTTTTCGGTAGCGATGTGAGTATCGTAATGAAAGTGCTGTCATAATATTTGTCGGTTGCTCCTCATACCATGTTATTCTCGTTCCATTCCCATCATTAAGTGATAGAACCTATCATCAAATCATTTATTATTTGCCAGACCTTTAATCAATTGACAATAGTTTAAAACGTGGAATTTTTGCACGCCTCGAATTCCTGCAATTTCGCGTAAACAATGGCAAAAATCATAAAACTGTTAGTGACATTCCAACAAAACCTCAATGTCTCCATGCGCAGGTGTTAATGGTTTTGAAACATTCCCGGATCTGATGACATTAGATACACTTTACCGTGACCAGGAATCGAACCTGGGATATTGCGGCCACAACGCAATGTACTAACCACTATACTATCACGGCTTGATTGTTGCAGTCTTCCAAGAACCTTTCATATAATTTCTATGCAATTACGGCGTTATAGTCCGTTAATGCTTCGATCTTTTTTAAGGATTTTTTTGAAATTAGAGAAAATGACTTCCTACATCGTCTTAATGTAATAACTTATACGGTTGTCAAAGGGACCCAGAATCTTTCTTAAATATGTGTTTATCCTTTGCCCATGTCATATAAAGTCGAATGGTCCTTCATTTAAATCAATTGATAATTTCCGTTTGTGTTGACAGATTAACGAGTAATAAGTCCGACAACCTTAGTTATTAATAGCCGATTCTACCCATTGACGCACTTCTGCAACATCGCTGGAGTTTGTAGTGCTAACTTTGAATTCTCCTACTGCAGATGTCCTGCAACTGAAACATTTTGTTTCATTTATTAAAATTCTTCACTTAATAGGCACTGACACTGCGGCATTGTTGAAGTGCTTTAGTTGTCATCTTAGAATATTTCGATACTTACATTTGGGAAGTTTCTTCTCGCCGCCCATTTAGATACAATAAGTAACGACAATGGGGCATTGTTGAAGTGCTTTAGTTATAAACTAACAACTTTTTGATATTTGCATTTAGGAAGATTGTTCTTGCCGCACATTCTTGTTAAACCATTTTGTGCCAAGTTTCAATAAAATTTGCATTTGGACATCCGTGTAATTGACTAGTTTCACATTGTTAAAGTTTATGCTGCAGGAGAATCAATTAAACATAAGTATGATATCAATCGTGATGTTTATTCTCCCGTGCGGGGAATCGAACCCCGGCCACGGCGGTGAGAGCGCCGGATCCTAACCACTAGACCACACGAGAGTTGGTGGAGAGCTGTTAATAGAAGTACCAAAATGTATTACATAAAATACCATGTTTATAGTGAATTTGGAGGGGAAATGTCTACCAATATTATGATGCAGTTTATGAAGATATATGTTATAATTTACGGCGTCATTTTGAAAATGCAGCGCCTCCTCAAGTCTCATTTACAAATCTCCAACCTGATGATTGCAATCTGACCGTGTGTTTTTCCGCGGCGATGTGAGTATCGTAATGGAAGTGCTGTCATAATATTTGTCGGTTGCTCCTCATACCATGTTATTCTCGTTCCATTCCCATCATTAAGCAGGAATAAAAAGAGTGAAAATCCCACGAAAAACCAATGCACAAAACCCAGAGCGTATTCCTATATTTCGTGTTTCTGTTACATGGTGTGCCATATGAAGCGATCCATTTGATCCATAATGTCGGCCAGGTAGACCACGAGGGATTTTCTGTGTTTCTTTTGCATTAAAAGTTGTTAGATTTGATTTTTCTTTTGGTCATATATTATTATAATGTGATCATGGGAGCTGCTAGTACACATAGCGCACCGCATAGTGGTGATAATTGTGGTGGGAAGCACTAACTCAGTTTATTGGGTAGAATATTTTATGATGAATATGCTCTTTACTTTATATTTTTGTTATTCATTTCCTGTGCTTGTAGAGTTACAGAGTTACATTATTCTATATACATACACTTAATAAACTTCAAATCTATAAAACTGAATATTTTAGGATAATATTTATAATATATATATACTATGGATAAGAATGTAAACATCGAAAATTTATGTAGAAAAAGAAGGATGGTGTGTTTTTTTAATCATATTTAGCTTTTACCCTAAATACTAGACATTCGTGAACTTAAATACATGTTACTAGGACGTAAGGCAGTATATAGATAAGTTTTCAAGTGACGTAATGTTTATAAACACCAGTGTTCTTTGCTCGATTATTACTGTATGTTGCCAACATATGAAATCATAATCAAGTCAATTTTCCTGTGAGTATGCGCACGCCGCCTCGCAGGAAATACAATGCTCTTCATACACTTCAAAATGTTGTCACTTTATTTGGTTCTCAAGAGTCCCCCCTTAAAGACAATTGACATTTAGAAAGTTCCAATACACATTACCACTTCCTATCGGTTTTCATACTCACATTTATACTTGATTTTTAGTTTGTACAAGGTATAAAAGTGTAATTAACACTGGAAACTCATCTATAGTTTATTATGTTTGTGCTGTAAGTACAAGTGTGTATTCGTCAATTATTGTGATTGCATTGATGTTTTGTGATGATTCAACTTGTCATAGTTCCTTATGTTGTAAATGTTACTTATTATATATGATGTTAGTTTTAGTGTTTGCAAGTTACCCTGTGTATGAGGTGTTTGTCACAGTGTTTTTAGTAAGTTTTGTTACCATCTTGTATATATATATTTGGGTCCTCTTTGTATCAGATTTATGTATTCCTGTTTTTCTTGTATTCCTGTTTTTTGTAGTTCCAATTCAATGTTTGGACTGTGGTACTAACAATACTATAATATACTCGATACTTGATAAGATATGTTGTAAGTATTGAAAATTTGTTGAGAACAAGGGTATGTTTTCGGTCTCAATGCTGGTTACCAAACATTCATGAATATATAAAGTTATATATACTAGCATGGAATTTAAAAAAATAAGAAATGCTATAATATTTTTATGTCTGTGTTTTACTGAATCGAATCATTAGTAATGTAACTGTATTACATATACAATGAAATAATCGTAAGTAGATAGACAAATTTGAGTCAGTATAGCCAATAACCATAGTGTTAAGCGACTTGCTTTGTTGTACTGCAGTTATAATTTATTCTAGAGGACCTCCTAAGAGAAAGTATTGTTACATATTGTCGTAGTTTGTTGGAAGTGAACAATGATTTTACAGTACTGTTGAAATGAGAGGAAGTACCTTAGGGCCTTCTAAATTGATCTAATGCAAACACTAAAACCTTTGGCTTAAATTCCATGATTTGACTTTCAATTCAACAATGGAATATCCTTCAGCTAAAATTTCCCTCTGTTAGATTTGCTGACGTGTCAATCTCCAAACTCAAATCACTGACACTCTCACACTATCTTGCAACCTACACATAGAACATCATACTTTTTCATTTTCATTGTTGTTTTAAGTTTTTATTATTGTTATTATTGTTATTAAAACATATTTCCACATTCACTTATGTATTTGGTTTTGTTTGTTTGTTTGTTTAGTAATTTATTTAATTATTGTATAGACTCACAAAAAATGTAACATTTTTGTTGGGTGGCCCCCTCCTGATTAGCTCTGTGCTACTTGAATGATGTGGAAATGATGTAACTATATGTTTAAATTGCTTACCTTCACTCATACTTTGGGAGAAATTTGATATGTTGTTAATTAAACTATAAGAGACAGTATTAGGATTATAATACTACCTTTTTTGTCATAAAATCATATGGATAACTATATATACATGGAGGAAATACAGTGATACTGTTGAAAATGCCATGTCTTTTCATTCTTTCATATATGCAAAACAAAAAAGTAAAGGTTTATTCATTTACATATATTAGGTATACATGTAAGTTCTCTCACGGAACGTTTCAGTTATAGAATACATTATCATAATCATTACAGTTGATTCAGCATGTTTTTACAGTATTGTTCGTGTCACGGGATGTTCTATGCTCTTGTTTATAGTTTTATCTTGTAATGGTGATTAATCACTGATCATTTAATTATGATAATTTAATGGCCAGTTATCATAGCATGATATACTTTTTACAGAGGGTTTGAGGAGGTTTGATAAGTTTTAGTCATACGACAGTTAAATTTCATGTTTCTAGAAGAATTAAGTAATTTTTAAACCCGAGGCCTCGTTGAAATGATGTCTTTTCGGGATATCATGCAAAGCTTATATAACATAAATGATGCTATTTCATGTTTCTAGAAGAATTACATAAATTGGTGCACAGTAGAATAGAAAATTTTAACTTTCAAAAGAATTTATATAAGACGTCCGAATTCATATATTTCTACTTTATAAGTTTGCAATGGCGACAACAAATGCAACTGAAAGGAAGCGCAAAGGTCCAAATGGTAGTGGATGGAAAAAGAGGGTTTGTCGTATTTTTCACCATACTACTGTATTGCATCTATAAGTAAGTAAGTAAGTAACCGAGAGTTTTTAGTCCTTGGGCTTCCATCCGAATCGGTTGGTTCTTCCGCCCGCCGACTTGCAACTAGTAGTTGACTTACCGCCAGAGATACGTATAGCATTGCTCTAACTTGCCCGAAGGCCAGTGTGCAGTAATTATAGAAATTGGAACTTAGCAGAAAACGTGGCATAAATTAATGAAAGGTTTCTGCCCATTTACGCATATATACAATAATACAATTTTAGAAAGTGTTTCTGGAAAACGCATCCAATCGGAAATGCAAAGACAAAGAGATTTCACAACAACTGTCTCAGAAGGTATAATATTACATTCTTCTTCTGCCCTAAGTGTTATTGATGATTATCATGCATTATCATATTTGCTAGACTAGAACCGCACGACAAATAATATTTTAGATATTGGATGTCTGCTATCAGATGATAACCGACTAAAAACTTTCTACTCTTCAACTTTTTACCTTAAGTGGATAAAATTTCGCGTGGATTAAATTTCGCGGTTTTCGCGGTTTTTTCAAAAAAACGCGAAATTAAATCCACGCGAAATCAATAAAAATTCGGCCAACCGCGAAATTAAATCCACGCGAAATTGAATTTTTCAAAACGTAATTTTTTGAGTATTTGTAAGGGGTAGAGTACAACAGGCATGGTTTTTAATCATTTTTTATAATAACATTCTTTCTTTGTTTACGACGACAGTGAGTTTAAGGACGAAAGTTCACAAAAGCTGTTACGAAGACAAAGATGAGGAAAACACTAATGAAGTTTAAAAAACAGAGACTTTTTTTGATTTTATCGTAAAATACATGTTAGGTGAACAGTAGTTTTAGAAGATAAGATAGTATGTTAAAAATTTTATTTCTTTCGAAATTTCCTATTTTCGCTTGTCCGCAAAATTAAATCCACGCGAAATTTTCCTGGAAGATATCAACCGCGATAATAAATCCACGCGAAATCAAAGATTTCTGCCGACCGCGAAATTAAATCCACGCGAAATTATATCCACTTAAGGTAACTCTTCTCGGCAACAAAATGCACATTGAAATTGACATCTAATAAACATTTTCGAACGTTTTCTTAAGAAAACGTTCTTATAAGAAAGCAAACCATATTCAACAGAAACATAAAAACTTTAATGATGCCTCGTAACATTGATGATGCTTATGAGGGAGTGCATGATAAATCGTTAACAACGATAATAGTTATTGCATTCGGCTAAATCGGACATCGAAATTATCCAGTCTCGTCCTGAGATATTCTAATCCGCTTCGCGTCGCAGAATATTTCAGGTTTCGACTGAATAATTTCAGATATCCGATTTTATGCCTTGTCCGAGAAGTGTCTAGATGAATTTTTAATTATTTCAGATGGATAATTGGTACCAACTTTGTAGGACACCAGCTTGTTTTATATCCTTCTTCAATGGTCAAATTCGCTACCATGGTATCTTTCAATTAGTTATTCTATACATTATATTCTATCATATGTTTAACTTATCATTATGGTTCTTAAATAGGTAATAATACTTCAATGAAGAGGTTTTGCCAAGATAAAACCGTGATGGAATTATTTTCCAAATATGTTAACATCACGGATGATCATGAAATTTCAAAAGGTAATATAATAGAGTCATATTAGAGTTTAATTGAAACTTTATTTGTCAAATGCTTCCTTGAAAATACCCTAAGTTTATGAATGTTATTTATAAATAATCTGTATTCAGTTCCACTTTATTTACAATGGTCATTTTGCCACAATGTATATACGGTGGAGACCTTGTAAACAAAGATGTTGCACAACTAAGAACATTAGCCTTGAAGCTTATGATATTAAAACAGTAATACGAAAATTGTGTATTAGAAACAACAAGTGCTATTAACATTGATGACAACTGGCGAGAACTCAACGTTCATAAGAAGCGAGAAATAATCAGGGAAATTGTCAAGATAAGTTGTTAGTAAATGCATGTATTGTACTTCTTTGAAAAATTTTGTTGGTCTGTTTTACACTTGGTCGTTGTCAGAGTTTCAGTTTACACTTGCTTAATGATACTGGATACATTAATGATAGGAAATCAATACCGGATGAAGTCTTTATACATACTTTAAATTTGAATAAATTAACAGCTATTTTTGCTCATAGGCGCTGGGAAAGTTTCATGGAAACTTCCTGCCCCGGATTGGTGGCCAGCTGAAATTTCATTTGGAAATCCCACAGGGCAAAACAAGCTGGCTTCTTCTGATTGTTCTCTGGTCATCGAGGCTTTTATTGCAGAAAATAGAGATTATCTCCTGCCGGAGCACGACATTGATGAAGACTTTGAAGTGGTCAATACAGAGCAGGTTGTTGATGCAGATGAAGTATTTTCAACTTCAAATCGAACGTCATTAAAATACCTTTACACGAGGGTGAGTAGGAGAAATAATCCCTCCTGTTCCTAATTAAAACTATTATTTTTATATCCTTTACACAATCTTATCTCCGTAATGTCATAGGAATTTCCAGAAGATCTTTGCATTGAAGTGTGCCAGCAAGTAAAGGAAATGGAAAATCTACAGGCTTTGTTCACACAGCTAGAAAAAAAGTTAGGAAAACTTCAGCAAGAGGCCTTTTGTGAAAAAGTGACTAGGCCAGATAACGTGCAAATTTGGTATGTTATGCTTTTATTAACGTGTTAACAATGTTTCTTCGTCCTGGAGCATGCATCTGTTATGTTTAGGCAAAGAAGTGGTAATCCATTAATTTATCACGAACCAGTTATCACCAAAGGTGATGGAAACTGCCTGTATCGTGCTGTTTCACAGAGTTTATTTGGCGTAGACAAGCACTGGGCGTTTCTGAAGTTGGGATCCTTAGTCACAGCTTCTATAAAAGTTGATGAAATAGTTGACAAGGTAGCAATCGCATTGTATAGTTATGACATTCTTCCAAAAGAAGTGAAAATTCTCCTATACAACCGTAACGACTTACGTTTACTTACTACATAACTCATGTTGACAAACGCTTATACTTTGACAGAACTGCCAATAACAAGACCGTAAAATTATGGTAAGAGCATACATTTTAAAACTTCATGATTTTACGTTTTGTTTAAATCATGCGTTATATAACTTTCCTAAATAATAGATTTTAGCAGACAAGGTACTTGCTGGTAAACTTGGCTTTGTTTGTGGGGACGCGTCAACGTTTTCAAAATCGTCTATCAGAGATGAATATGTTAAAGAAATCGAATACCATTCTGTAAATGGAAAACCTTCAGGTATAGCTATTAGTAATTGCTACTCTTTAAGCAATAACTCGATGCAAAACGAATTTGCTTTATAGGTGTTTTGCAACTTTACTGGTTGTGTCAGTTTAGTCGCAGTTCAGTAAAGTTATTTCTCCATCGAGATCTGCATGCCCACCAGTATCTTGCTGGAGAATTCCGGTATGATGAAGAAAGCCCTACTTGGGCAATTGTTTCTATACTTGCAACCAGTGAGTGTGTTTTGTTTACTAAAAACATTTTCATTTACAAGGATAGAAATTTTTAGCCAAAGATTTTTGGTAAATAGTTACGCATGATTTTACTGATATGTTTTTTGAAAATATTTTTTTGAGTTAGGTCACCGATTCAATATGACTAGTGGCGCAAATCACTTCGTTTCATTGCAAAGATGTGAACCATCTATGAATAGGGAGGAATGTTGGGCTGGTATATTCTGTAAAGCCTTCACATGTTCGCACCTTGTGAAGTGTAACTACTGCGAATTATATTATCACGACATATGCGTTCAAGTTGTGTCAAAGGATAAGTACCACTGTGGGTGTCATTTAATTGATAGCGTTAATGAAAGGTTAGCGAGTACACTCCTGCATCTGTTTTCCATAAAATGTAATTTTGCAAGTATTAACTGCATCAAATTAGTATTTAATACTTTTTTATCCCATTTTTAATGTAGAATTAATTGGCTGAACGATCTAGAAGAAGTTGGAGCCTCGTTCCACCGTTTTGAAAAAGACATAATTGTAAGTATTTTGACATGAGAATATCCTATCAAATAAAAGAACAATGATTTACTTATTACTTCATTTGTTTAGTTGTCGCTTAAAAGTAAGCTCACGTATAAACAACGTTGTGGACGCTTGAATGCGTTCATTCGTTACGTTAAAGGTGATGAAGATGCTTTAATTGAAGTTAATGAGTGGTTTCGAACAGTTGATGAACAAGTGGTAATATAGCTACTTTACCTACCGAGTCTAAGGAATTGTTATGTCAAGAAATTGTCATTAACTTGACAAACTAGACAGTGCAGTGAATAAAAATATTACGCACTTTTGCAAGCGAACATATTCTCTTTAATAATTTGGCTGAAAATTTTGGGCGAGAAAACGACTAATTTCTTGTTACTTTTTCTTTTTCATAGATTGCCCTTGTCAAAATGGCCCTGCAAAGTGCCATAAAGCGTTATGATGTCGAATCAATCCTTTGTACATTCTCAAATATAAATAAACAAATCGAGATACTTTATCATGATTACCTCACATACCTGAAGTAAGTATGTTTCTGAAAAATGACTCAAATTGGTTAGTTTGCGTGTTGCCTTAATGTTTTTCCTTTTCTTATAGGCAATTATTATCATCATGAGTAAAAAACTTTCAGCCTCACCATTGATTATAGAGCGCTATTGTTCAAGCAATACCTATTTATTGCTTCAGTAAAGAGAGAGAAGAGAAAGAAGAGAGTCTCAAATCGATGATGAAAAAAAATCTTTTCAATAACAACAATATAAAGATTTCATCGAGTCACAAACAAAATGACGCTGATTTGTCTTTACTATTCCATAGTTAATGTTTCCTTGATAGAACCAGATCATTAAGCACCGCTATTAAATTATTCTACATCCAGATTTTCCTTAAAATTGGAGGTATTTCAATGTTTAGCTCCAATTACAACTAATTTGCCCTTTGTTAGCCAAAAATTGAAAAATTTTGAAAAAAAGTCGACACTTAATAATTTAGTCCAAAGTTTGCCAGATTTGCACTTTCTTGCCACGAATACGAAAAACCTTTTCATCCATCAGATGTCGTCTTCTTTTAGTTCTTTGCTTTTTTGTTGTTTTTTGAAACATTGCTTCTTTATTTGATGGATTGGAAACCATCCTAGTTGAGTTTCATCTATTGTATTTAGCGTATTTATTTAATAACAAACAATAGCTGAAGAACTTTATGATCTTTGTATCTTACTGTTCAGATATTGCGTATTTTCCAGTGCTCCTAACAGCATTTTTCGAAGTTACACAGATGTTTAGTATACCGATAACTATTAGTGTGGAGACACCCATTCTCGTGCTTTAGAATTGCTTTTCTCACCCCCAATGCGCTTTTCGTATTGGAACTTTTCTAACTGCCCTCTGGTTAAAGAGGCTTACTCAATATTTATCACCTCGTGCGCGTTAAGTCCTGTGGCAAGATGGTGAAAGAAAGTAAATATCTTTAAATATCTTCCAGAGCATAAAATACTTAAATTCCCTTCATACTTCAAATTCCAACTTCATAAAGGCATGTTGATAATTCCCACCAACTACCGCCTTAAATTGCCAAAACTTCGTGTGTAATTTCTAGACTGACTTTGACTTTTACTAGAATGCACTTGATTGCATGAAATTTTTGCGGCAAGTAAATTTCGCCGTCATTTTAGTTTCACAGGTTTTCCTTTTTTGTCATTCAATTTAGTTTAAAATACAGTTAGCTAATGGTAGTTCACATAGTAGAAAAATATATTAATACCCGAAATTTTTCATTTCATTATCGCTTTTTTATATATGTATGAAAATCCCGGATTTTCTTTGTATTTTAATAGTTACTAAATCCGGATTTTTCATACACACAGTATTTTCTCGATTAGGAAGGCGCTCTCAAATACAACCCGCAGGTTAGATGAAAAATAGTTACTACAAGCGCAAAAACTTCATGCCATCACTTAATTGTCATCAAAACAAAAGCTAACGGAGAGAAAATAATTTTCGTCTAAACCGAATCGCTCCTAAGACAATGTTAGAAACATCTACTCTAAAACAAAAATAACGAACGGAAATCACGTCATTCCAACTATTTTCAACGCGCATGAGCCATTGAAAGTAGTGCGAAGGCATTTTGTGTAGACAAATTGGATCCGAAACCAGAAGTCAACACAATTAGAAAACATGAGATTTTTGAAGAAACTGGGGATGGTATGGAACCATCGGGAGATTTTCTTTGCTGATTGGGAGACCGGGAAAAGCAAGTCAAAAGGTCTGTGGTATTAGTTTCTCTGTTGACGGAAACAAATAATTTGTCCGAACCCGGTGTAACCGTAAATTTTTACTCCCCGGAAAAAACAGAGATAGGAAAGTGCGGATGTTAGCGCAAAACTATGACGTCATCAGAAATCATACGATGTCGGGGAATTTCCCTACTATAGCTAATATAAGATCTTTGTTTTCATAACTCGTATCGCGTTATGAAACGTGTTATTTTGATTACGTAAGCAGTTTCTATTATTATAACCACAAATTACTCATAATTGTAAACAATTAAATATCTCATAAAAATGTCCATGGGGAAATACCCGATTGTAGTAAAAAGCAGTTTGTAGAAGTTTCATTTTTATAACATAAATAAGCTAACAATACATAACGCACACAGATCATCGATGCAGTCAAAAAGATCTTCAAAGTCAATATCCATAGGTATCGTTTATTTTGTTTGTTTGTTTTTTTGTTTTTTTTACCTCTTTGTTATCTTATACATATCTATAATGTCCTCTGGCATATGTAGCAATACCATCGACAATAATTCTTTTGTCATCATCCGCATTGAGAGCGAGTTTGTTTGTTTTTATAGTGTGAACATCATGCTTAATCGATTGAAAGGTCATCTGTTCTCTGTAAACATTCTTACCATCAAACAAGCATCTCTTGTAATCATCAAACCCCATGGTCTTCTTTACTACGCACTTCTTGACTCCCTTGCACTTCTTGTCTTCTTTTCCATCTAGCTGTTTATATGCATATGTCTTCGCTCTTAGAGCAACAAACTCTGTCATTATCTTACCACCCAACTCATCTTTCATTAGACCAATGACTTTCTTATTCAAACCTATGGGTAAAGGTCTATTATCTTTCTCATCATACGCTGAAGTGTCGAATCTCAAAGCTACATCATCAGCAATATCTTTGTAGAAGTCGTCGGTTTTGATGTGATAGACAAAGCTGTCTGTATCCATATAGCAGAGCTTTAGATTGTCACCATATTTTGGTTTCATGTAATCATAGTGAAACTCATACATAATCGTCTTTGACAAATCAAGAACTGTAGGTCCTAGATAGATCGGCTTGTTCAACACGAGTTTGATCTTTTGCATTTCAGCAGCCATCAAATGTTCGCTGAAACAGATACTACCCTTGAAATTAGGTTTCATCACCAGCTTCTCATATTGGTCTTTCTTGGTAGCCAAACGTATATCTTTATGTTTACGTTGATTCTCCATAGTTTTACCAAAGACTGAATTGTTCATGAGCTTGAAAAAGTCCTTTTCAAAGTCATTCTTTGATTTGGTACGCAAATTGGTGTTGAAATCGATGTACGGCTTCAACCATGCGCTTTGCCTAAATCTCAATACTCTATGAACCTTCTCAAGAACAAGACCATGCTTCAGCGCTTGATCAAGTGCACGGATATGAATAGTATAGTTCTTCTTGTCTGAAAGACATGGAGTTAGCTTTTCTACACCATTGATCTTCTTTCGCTCAGACATAAACGGAAGATCGTTATGTGAATCATGAAGCTCCTGAGGATAGTTCACATCAACTTCAAGAAGATAACCATATTTACCGTCTTTCTCAGCCAACTTTGAAATCAAATCGGCGGTAAATTTATTAGCATCTACCCACTTGAAATTTCCTGTCGGTAGCTTCTGAATCATAGCCCATCCATATAGATTGTTTGCATCAAGATATTGGAGATAGCTACTTTCTTCAGTCTTCTTATATTTAGCATCCATATACTTGTTATTAGCTTTAGCATGTCTATGAACAGCCTGACAGAGACCTCCTCTAATACCTTGCTCTACGAAGAGAAACATATCCATATCTGACAACAGATCCAGCTCAACCTCTGTCTTTTTCAAACATGCTTGCCAAGCTAGTCCTGGAGCAGTGTAAAAATGTGCAGGATCCAGTTTATAGTTTGTTATACATGTTTCCCTAAAAGTCTCAAAAACATCAGCAAGCAATAGAACGTCTGTCTTGAGATAGAGATCATGATACGCACCCATATTTTTATTTTTCATGTGTTTCCACACCTTCTGTGCATGTGTATAATCAGCATCACTGATACCTTTCATGTTCAACTTGCTATAAAAAGCATCTTTCGGTGGGAGCTTAGTTTCGTTAAACTTATCAAAAGAATCAATGTATTCATAAGGATAAACTCCTTTTCTTCTCAATAATTTGAATTGCTCATCACCCTTGAAGAATTTTCGAAGGTTTTTACACTGATCGTCGGATAGATTGTTTACCAAGTTATCCAGACTACTGGCCATGAAACGCACACTATCGATGAATCTCAACTGTATCTTTTGAACCCTAGTCTCCCCATTTTTATCAGTGTATTCACCAACCTTAACATCCAATGAGAAAGAGATATATTTTTCTTTGTTTTCAGCGATGACAGCAATCCCTTCATCTCCATACTGTTTGGCTAGTTCTTTGATAAACAGATGAGCATCATATCCGCTCAGATTGTGAAAGACGATCGGGATGTATTTAGGTACTTTATAACGGAGATTACAAGACTGATGTGCAGCTCCACGAAATTTACCAGTAAAATGACAGTGATCCCTAACCTTAATATTATCTTTTTCAAATTCTTTCATACATATATGACATTTATCTGAATCGGTAAATCCCTGTTCCTCTTCATATGTGAGGTCTCGCATTCTCTGTTTAGGAAACATATTGTATAGCCTTTTCACTTCACCTACTGCATGATCCACGAAACGTAAAACACAGTCTTCACCACGATAAAGAGTTAGAGGGTCTGAAACTTCACCATGAGCAAATTTGCTATAACAACAGAAGCCTGTGGGGATATGTATACCAACCTTTTTAGTGGATGATCCGATAACGCTACGCGGTTCTTTACAAACCTCTTTTGACAAAGCTTCGAAATCAGCATACATTATGAAAGGAGCTTTGAGCTGGTACTGACCATCATGAAATTTAACGGTGCTACCCTCCTTTGGCATCTCAATCTTAGCAACATCATTATTTTTACAATATTCAAAGTGTTCATCTCGTGTTTCCTCACTTGAGAATCCATTGAGACAATTCAAGCAATAATGTTCTTTATTTTTGTGCTTCGAGTTGACCTTACTCAAGACACCGCTCAAGTTCTTTACAGCTATATAATGTCTCTTTTCCTCTTCACATAGCAAAAACAAAACAACTGTTTCTTTGCGATCAAGATGCTTCGACTTACGACACATATAGATACCTTCTGCCAAATCTTTTGTTAAAACATGCACAGCGATATCAGGGTTCCTCCTCTCGAACAAATCTATTTTATTTAGCGCCATTGGAAACGATAAACCCTCCCAATTATATTTATCAACGTGTTTCTTGAGATTCATTATCCTTTGCGGATCTTTCTTAATCTCATTGTGGTTCAAAGCAGCAGTAACAGCCCATTTGAAGCACTCTTCATCATCTTCGTTATGCGGATTGATAACAGATCGTTTTCCGCTGAAATTCTCAGGTAAAGGTAAGTAAGAGCTGCCTCTCGTTAATTTTAGCTTGTGAAAGTCTACATCAATATTTAAAATCTTATCGATAACAAAACCGGATTGAGGTAATGCAGGGTTTTCAACCTGTTCGATTATCTTATTGAACATCTTATTAATAACATCAGATATATCGCTTTCATTGTGAATTGTTTCCATATTGCTATTGAACGCCTTATCAACATAGATTGTCGCTTCAGGATTGGATAGATCTTCTTTTCTCCATTTGATCCACACAGTTGCTTGAATTTTTATTGATTTTTTGTTTTTGAGTTCTCTCATAATCAGATCACTTAAAATGGGTCGAACCTTTTCGAGAAACGAATCAACGTCCTTTTTTCCATCTGAGTTTATCTTGAACCTTTTGTAAGAACCCTCAAACGCTGTTTCAACAGGAACAAACGCTTTTTCATCCTCTCGCTGATTGATAACCTCATCTTCATCCTTTTTGTAGAGACTAAGAATATTATTTTTTAGCGTTTTGAAAGCGCTACTCACTTTCTCCTTAATAGGTTTAGGTTCATGATTTACCAACCAATCTCTCCATTCATTCAACTTGCTTTCCACAACAGGTCGAGATTTTCCCATTTCTTGTTGCTCAAACAAATCCATATCTTGTTGGGTAGGAATAATTGGAACAGGTCGGACAGGTGGGTTTAATAATTCGATCAACTCAGCTTTTCTGAGTTTTGAATAGCCATGTAGACCGCGTTCTCTTGCAAGAGCTTTTAATTCAACAACAGTATTTTGTGAAGTCATGTTGTGATATACAAATGTGTTTAGCTTCCTTTAAGGTAGTTTAGAAATTTCCAATTTTCAGACTATATAGTTAACATTTGTTACTCGATTTTAAGTAACAAAAAACACAGCCTCTACAAGGTTGAACGAGCCAATTTTTTTTGTTTCCGAACCATCTTTTTCTGCTCATTATTATGCTCTCGATATCTGAGATATTTTTCTTCATTGTTATTTATCCAGTTTGAATAGCGTGTATAAAATGCTTGTTTCGTATCAGGATCGAGAATATAAGATGGATCCTTATCATTCTTTTCAAGTACATCAATCATTTTAGCTTTATTCATTTGCTTAACATATTTTATTTTTCGTGATGCACATAATTTTACTAACATATCATAAGTCATTGATTGGTAATCTGATTCTGTTTTATCAGTCATGTTTATTCTTTATATAAAGATAATAAAAACTTTTAAGCCACTTTTCTCGTGTCATTTTAACAAAATGAGCTAAAATAAAACGTTGTTTATAAATAAAAAATGTCAGACACTAAACTTCAAGAGATTTATTATCAACCTCAAAACTTATGGAAAGGACAAAAGGCTGTTCACAATCTAAGAGGATTTGGTTTCAAACCGAAGGTAATTAAGAAGTGGCTATCAAAACAAGCTTTGTGGCAAGTACATCTACCGGCACCGAAAAGGATCGAACGTCCACATTATGAGGTAACTAAACCGAATGAAATTCATCAATTTGATATATTGTATATGCCTAGTGATATGCTATATGGTAATAGATACAAGTACATTTTGTCTGGTATCGATGTTGCTTCACGCTATAAGGTGGCCCGACCTTTGAATACTAAGAGAGCGAAAGAGGTTGCCGCTATGATCGAAGACATCTACAAGGTTGGACCCTTAAACTATCCAAAAGTATTTCAATGTGATAACGGTTCAGAATTCAAAGCGGATGTATCAAAATTGTTGGAGAAGAATAATGTTGAAATTAAAAGAGCAACTACTAAATATAAGCATACCCATACAGCTTTTGTTGAAGCATTGAACAAGATACTTGCTGAAAATTTATTCAAAATACAAGATGCTCAAGAACTGAATGATTCGGAAAAGGTATCATCTACATGGGTCAAATATTTGTATAAACTTGTGAATAGATTAAACGATACAAAGACTCAGATGATCGGTATGAAACCGAAAGATGCCATCAAATTGAAAGAGGTGCCTCTCGCTAAACGAGAGAGCTATCCATCTGAAGAAAAATTACCTCAAGATGGTTTGTATAGATATCTATTGCAACCGGGTGAAGAGCACGATGACCATCGAAAAAGAGCAACAGATAGAATATGGTCAAAGAAGACATATAGATTGAGTGAGGTAATAGAGCAACCTGGTAACCGTGTAATGTATTACCTTCAAGATGGACCTGAACGAGCTTTTGTGAAAGAAGAGCTGATATTAATACCTGAAGATACAGAGCTACCTCCTGATTATGTGCAAGGTTGGTGAATCGTACAAAAGTATCTTTACTAGAAACAAGTAAAGATTAGTCGACGAGATTTTATCTAGCGCCATATAATGTCATAATCAAAGAATTGTCTTTCTGAATTCTTTTGAGATTGTTTGAGACCTTTCGGTCTGACAAAGGCCTCTCTAGAGCTCCAACCATAATCATTTAATTCAATGAAAAGTCTTTCAGGCAACCACACCTTATATATATTTCCTGCTCCGTCTTTCAACTCTGCATACATAGCTTTTGTAGAAAAAAATTTAACATGATAAATCACGTTTTCAGGTAGCTCTCGCCACTTTATGATCTCTGCCATTTGTTCCTTGTTTTGCTTTTTGATTGTTTGTTCAAATGTATCAACTGTTGGGAATTCCATTGTCTATATACTTGTGATCATATTTCTTTATATCACTTTTCAAATTGAGGAACACATAACCACACATCCTAGTAACCATTTTCGTTTATGGACTTTTTCAAGTTTTGGAGTTCTACCATCAAACTTTTTTGAAATTGATTTTGAGCTTCAGTCTCCATCTTTCTATCTGTAGAACTGAGTCCTTCTAAAGCTTTGTAATATGTTCCCTGCAAAACCTGGAATTCTTTGTAATTGATCCTTCCATCAGTCAGCGCCTGTGAGATACTTGTTTCGAAGACAGAAATTGAGGATGTAACAATATCATATAATTTTATCACTTTTTCTACTTTCTTTTGATATCTTTTGATGACAGCTGTGGTAAGTCCGGTACAGATAGAGCCGGCTAAGGCTACGCCACCTAATCCCGCAGAAATAGGTATTCCGATAATAGTAGCCCCTGTTGCGATTGAACCGATGCCAGAGCCAATGGTTATAGCGCTTGAGCTAGCATTTAGTAGCATCGATCGTTCTATCGCCTTGTTGTATCTCTTGAGCTTGATGCTAAACTTGTTCTTAAGTTTTATCAACTCTTCAAACTCAGAATTTATTACGCTTGCGTTAAACTTTTCCTGCTCATTCAAATCCTCAGGAGCAGTGGGTAGTTTTGGATAAATTTTAAAACTCATATTTAGAGAGAGATTATGTTATATAATAATTAATAATAATTTATCCTCTAAATAAATAAAATGGCAGACATTGACTTAGATCCTTTTGGAGAACATGGTATGACGACAGATGAAACAACCGATGAGACGTTTCCTCTCATACCGACCGGTGACCGTACGGGTGTACAGATAGATACATCAGGTGATCATGAAACATCATTCGGTGGTCACAGTCTGCATACTAGAGTTTTGAAAGAACTAGTTGAAGGGCTGTATGATAGATTATCCGAAAAATTCCAGCCAAAACCTGAGACGTTATATACCGATCAGTTTGAAATTAGAGATGGTGAATTATACTACAAAGACAGTAACAAACCATTGACAAACAATGGAAGACTAAGGACTACCGGTACTATAGTTGACATATTGGGTAAGAACAGGTTACGTAGTTTAGGGTATGATATACCTAAGAGCAAATTTTCAGCCAGACAGGCAGCTGTACTTAATAAAATAGCAGAAGAGCTTCCTTCGACATCTAAAATCACAAAATCGAGTGATGTAGAGCTTGAGGAAATTACGGGGAACATTGCAAATAGTACGGAAGATCTAATTTCATTAATAAGACAACAATCTGTCGATCATGAAATGACTCAGACCGGTGATCTATTTGAATATCCTGTGCGTGAGCTGTTAGGATTGGATAAAGCGCTGAGAAACATACGAGGAGGTCTTCAGGAAGAGGTTGCGAAAAAGGTTCGAATAGAACAGCATATCGATAAGGAGAAAAACAAGTTGGAAGAAATGGAAAATGATGCAACATACACAGATGAACAACGAAAAGAGGTCGAAGATCGAATGGATGGATTACGTGAAGAGTTGAAAGCTAGGAAAGAGAACATTGATATTCTCAAAGGTAAATTAAACAGTCAAGTTACGAGCATCAAAGAAACCATTGCTAAAGTCCTCGACAAAGATACCTCATTAGGTGAAAGGATACGAACACTATTCCGTGAACAAGGTATAACAATCGTTAGCATTCTGACAGCGTTTGGTATGGCTATCGGTGTTCTTGTGGAAGCTTTGTTACCAGGAGGATCAGCAGCTGGAAGCTCTTCACAAAATCCTGACAAAGGTGGTGATAAAAAGGACGGTGGAAAGGAATGGATAAAAAATAAACTCAAGGCGTTAGCATCACTTCTAGGTAGATTGGCGTCTAAAGCGGCAGAGGCTTTACCGGGAATAATTGGGTCTATCGTATCGTGGATACTCACTAGAGCAAAAGAAGTTGTAGGTTGGTTGAGTCAAAATTTATGGGCTCTGATTGTAGGGGTTGGATGGATGATCTATACGTACCTCGTGACTAGACGGTAACCATCTGAGTGTGTATATATGTTACACGATACGTGTAACATAATTTTTGTACTCAAATTGAATATACATTTTATCTTTCAAAATACCACACAATTCCACCAATACCGAGCATACTCAGAGCTATAAAAGCCAATTCCCTTTCATGTTGATCATGACTCGGTGTATAAAAGTCGCTCAATACAGGCTCTCGTGGTAGTGGTTCAAGATGATTACTAAATACTCTATTGTACTCTCTCATTGCATCATTTAGCTCTACGAATTTTGAATCAGCCTTCTTTTCGAGCAATAGTTGTTTATTGATGAAATCGATCCTTTCCTGTCGTTTTTGCTGCCATTCAATCTGTGCTTTTTGTAATTTTTCTATGGCCAGATCATGACGTTTTCTTTCCCTATCGATTCTGTCTTTGGATAAACTTGAAAACAGATAGCTTGATCCTGTGAAAGCCAAAGCGTTAGCCAAAGCTCCACCCAACATCATTGCGATAGAAGCCATATTTAGATATTGATATTTTCAGGTAAAATCTTTTGTTTGATTAAGTAGTCCTTTGTTATTTCACTAGCGGCGATAATGGCAACTAGTTTTCCTGTATCTTCCAAGTCGAACTTTTGAATAGAGGGAGGTGTCATTTTTAACACCTTTTTTCCTAGCATAGAGTAGCCGATAGCGAAAACGCAGACGACTGATGCATGATATAAATCGTTGACAATACTTTTCTTGTCCATGTTTGTTATATATACATTTTTTTCTTTTTATTCCATTTCATGTTTATTGATTTTCACTGGTATTTTAGATTTTTGTGGAAGGGGGGTGGATGGTGACCCACGGGGTAATATTTGCTCTCTCTTTTTATACATAAAATAAGCAAATCCACCAACTAAACCGAGAGCTATTATTCCACCCACACCATAGGTGTAATTCATAGGTTGTTCATTTGGTTTGGTGAGAGAGTCATCGAGCTTATTCACTTCTTTTTGAGGTGACACTTGTTTTAATTGTTCTCGTTTTTTACGGTTGTATTCCGCCAACTTCTTACCCGCTTCAACCTTTTTTGGGTTCTTCGTTGTCACTTGAATGGGATTCTGTTCTTCTGACATTTTTATTATCTACTGTATTTATATTATCATCGGATTTATTTAAATTCCTTTCATTGATATAATGCCTCCCGGTAATAAGTCCAACACTGAGTGGTGCTAATAATGAGCCGAATTTATAATATAAGTCACACGTAAATCTTTGAAGGGCAGAGTTTAAGAAGGGGTCAGTTTCCAGGTCATTGCTTAGCGCTTCTTGATTGTTTATTCCTAATGTTGCACAAGCCCCCATCGAATAAATACGTATCAGTGATTTCCCTAAGGATTTTACCATTTGACCTGATAGTTTAGCCTCGTAAATACTAAAAAGTTTTTCTACCTCTTCATCTTTGAGTTTGTTAATTTGCTCTTCCGTGTACATTTTCCCTAAGTATAGCTTGCTATTACCGGTTAAGACACACTCGAGTAATTTTTGTCTTTTACCATCTGAAGGTGGAAATTCACCTGGAACATCATAACTCTGGTTGATTAAATTATCGATCGCTGTTTCCGCCATTTTTATTAGAGAGAGGTATTTTTTTAACACAAAATAAAAGTAAAATAGCGAGATCACCAATATGCTTAATAACACGAAGTTAACATATTCTATCATTTTGTTGTGTTTGTTATAATTTTCTTATACTCTCTTATAAGTTTGTTGAAATTTGTTGTATAAGAGTTTGCTGTCCTCTTATAATTTTGTTGAAATTTGTTGTATAAGAGTTTGCCATCCTCTTATAATTTTGTTGAAATTTGTTGTATAAGAGTTTGCTGTCCT